>OW445485.1:3068160-4268160 GCA_918226075.1 Microctonus brassicae | reverse complement strand
GAGGGTTGTTTATTATTTGCCATCATCTCACAACTATTAAACAAACATGAATATTAATATTAAAATTTTTTCCAATAAAAATTCGCCAATAAAATCAATTTGAAATACATTCAAAAATAACATTACAATCATAAAATAAAAAGGAAACTCCGATATATCGATTTAAATAAGAAAATTAATAGAAATATAAAAATCGAAATATAATTTTTTTCAGGTAGAATGTTGTGTTCGATTGCTAAATTCATCCAGGAATGATTGTCGTTCCGATTCACACACGCCTGCAACTGCACCCTCTTCTCACAACGACAAAAACCTTACTATCACTATAAATATTATCCTACAACAACCCATATAATTAATGAAACAAACTTTTCTTTAAATAATTTTTTTTTTTTTTCAATTTCAAAGTTCATCACTGAGATAATTTACCTATTTTCTTTATTTGTTTCTTTTCAGTAATTACATATTAATAATATAATAATATTGCGTTTTGTTGACAATACCTTTGCTCTAAATGACAATAAAAATTACTTGAATAAATTGAATAAACATCAACAAACAATTGGAAAACAAACAACTAATTGAAAATAATATTATTCATTGTCAATTTATTGTGAAGAAGAATAATCATGATGTTAAACCGACCGGGAAATCTCTGCCCCGCTGTTTCACTACTCTCTCAAAGTCTCCAACAACTAACCACCGTCCAGCTTCACTTCAGTGTGTGTAACAGAAACTAACACACCGCGTACAACACAATTCACCCAACAATCTCTCACACTCATTGACTCATCACAGACTTCACAGTTTGCCTCACTAACACATATATACATCTGTATATAAATATTTTATACATAGTGCATGGATACATATCCATATACTTTGGTGTGTATGAGTATGTAGAATGACCTACAGAGCGAGATATTATTTTTTGTATGTATAAGTGAGAGGCCGAAATGTCATTGGTGGACTATTGGGATTAGGATATATTATTCGAACGAAAGAGAGCGCTCACGCGCGTTATTCACTTACATTGGAAATCTCATATGAATCTTTCTTCTCATGTAATATTCTATACGTGTGTGCACCACTTGCGCTCATTCTTGTTATCTATAAGATGTTACGTATATGCCATACTTGTCCTCCTTTCGCCTATTCAATTTCACGTTTACACGTCCACCAGGAGGCGTAAATATCTCTTAACCACACGAGATTATATGTAATAGGTATATTTATGTTTGTATATGTGTGTGTGTGTGGGTTTATGCGCGGGAGTTTGAGGTAGTAATGTAACTACTATCACCTTCAGAGTGTTGCGCAAAGGCCGAATATGGCGCGCACATGTTTAAATTGATTTTTGGGGTTAGGTTGCGCGGGTAATTTTAAAGATCCTTGGGCTGTTTTTTTAATTATCGTGAAATTCCATCGAGGAAGAGAGAATGGAAAAAATATAATCGATTTTGCAATGATAATAATAAATGATAATTTTTGCTGTTCATAGTGAAGACAAGATTGATTTTGTAAAATAAAAATATTCGTATGACTAACGTGGTATATCTTTTTGAAAATATGTTTTGTATTTTATATAAGAATTTATTGATTATATTAATGGGATTTTAATTACATTGTTATTTTGAAGTAATGACTTTGGTGTATGGAAAGATTATTGAACTTGTATTCAATTCTTTGTGTTCACTTTCTTTTTTTTTTTTAATTCTTTTTTTTTAATTTCTGTATAAAATAGGTATTTCAAAATTTTTAAATTATTTTTAATTGATAGGAAATTAAGAAGATTGAAATAATTTGGTTATTCAAATGATTCAAATTCACTGAAATCCACCTGATAGGTAAATAAAATAACTGCAAATTTATGTTTGATTATTATTTTTACATATGAGAAATAAAATTTATACCTTTTTTATAGAAACAGCATATGTTGAGTATTGAAAATTTGAGTGTATTCTGCTACCCAATAATTAGAGTGCACTCTTTATTATTTAGCTAATTATATCTATTTTTCACTCGTTTTTAAATAATATTATTCATCTCCACAGAACTGTTATTTAAAAGCCATTAAATTATTTTTAATTATTGATTTTATTAATGATCAAACTTTATGTTTATTCATTTCAAGTACAAACAATCCAGAAAAAAAAAATATACTCGTTAATTATTATTAATTCATCAATGTAAATAAGCGCCCTTTACTTACTGTACATATTCTTGCCCGCCCATTCCCGAAAATTTTTTTAAATGAATTAGTAAATTTGACTGTTAATTCGTAAAATTGTAATAATTCATAAAACACTTTTTGGTTCATAATGACATATTGATATCAATGAGATGAGTACCGAGACTAAAACACAAGCGTTATCGAATTGATTTATACAGTAATATAACTAATGAGTCAGATGTCTTTTCTAAAAACATTTTCATATAAAACTGCACCTTTATCAAAAGTCTTTTTTCTTGTTGTTTATTTTATTCATTAATCTAAAATTCAACAATATCATCGTCTTCTCTGTTGATTGGATCACCTCGCAATAATGCAATTATCATACTGTAAAAAAATATGTAAATAAAAATCGAGTGTTATCTTAGAATATATAATTTATTTTTAGAATCAAGATGACTTACCAATATAAATAAATGAAGAAAAATATGAGATAATATCCAAGATAAATCATGCAATCTCTAATATGTTTCTTTAATTGTCCTCTATTATGAATTTCAGTAGGATCAAAAACACCCATATTGCCTTGAGGTACTGTAAAATATTCATAGCATAGCCACATTGTCATTGGTACATTTACCAATGCCAGTATCCATTGACCATGGAGTAACATTAAAACATTCAATAAGGTATGTGCTACAATCTTTGGTATTGTCCACTAAAAATAAGAGACAGGGGAAAAAAAATGCATAAAAAATTAATAATGAAATTCAACAATGCATAAAACTGTTTAGCTTTTCTTTCTTTTTCATTATTTTAATTTCATATTTACTTTATTCAACCTTGAACAGCACTGTTGGGCATTTAAATAATCGCATTCGAGATCTGAAAGTGCAATAACCTGAATTTCAATGTTAAGAAAAATGTCAACGTAAATTTGCTTGTATGAATAAAAATGATAAATTCAAATTTCGCGCCAAAAGCAACCTTACAATAACACCAATGGTAAATCAGAATAAAATCTCTAGATCAAATAACGTTTTGTAATGATGTATGTATAACCAATAAACCAAACGCAACAAATATTGCATACAATTAATTTTTTTTTTTTTCATTTCATAAAATATAAATAGGCCACCGACTTTTTTTTTCAATTAATTAATTAATTAATTATAAAGCATTAGACAAGGATACAAAATACACCAATACAAATAGAACTGCACCAGTATTGAGTAATGAAAATGCAAAAAGCAATGGTTCTGAAAAAATACTCATTTTGACGATTTATCAGTGGAAACAAATATAACCTCACTTTATTCAATCACTGTACACTTATTTATTATTTCTTTAAATTGATTGATACACACATTACTATACTATTATATATTGTATTATATTAATTGAGCAGAAAATTTAATACAAGAAATAGAAACAAATATTAATTATAAAAAGTGCCGACTGTATCGACTGTCACTATTATATGTATGATATTATTGAATATTGCTGAATATATAACATTATTGGATGAAATGCTTGCTGCAATCTCTCTCTCTCTCTCACGTATATTACATTTTACCAACATATCAAATGAAAATATTCCTAGGTTTGTTGTGATTTAGTTGTGACTCTCAATAATGACAGTCTAAAACGTCAAAAAATTATTATAGCCAGAAGGTTACTTTAAAATAATAAAGTAATCAATATAATATACATGTATTTAATTAATGTATAATATACATGTATTAATAATCAAATTGTTTCAATGAAATAAATATTGTAATTGATAAATAAATAATGTTTCGTGATACACCAAAAATAATTATTGATGATGATGATGCACCATCAGCTCCCTATGTTGTTAATATAAGAATGGAAGACTTATTAGAAAAATTAAAAATTCTCAATTATGATAATGAGTTTGTGCATGAATTGAAAATGAAACCCATTAATAGGTATAATTCATTGGCATTCGCCTTTATTGTCATAATAGATAAATATAATTCGTTTAATGGATTTCAATTGTAATATATCATAATTTATTTGTTTTAGACATTATTTTGTAGTGCCAACAAATCCTGGAGAACAATTTTATATGTTCACTTCATTGGCAGCATGGTTGATAAGAAAAAGTGGAAAAAATTTTGAATCACCTCAAGAATCTGATGATCCTAATTCAATTATTGCATCAATAATAGATTATTTAAAGGAAACTGGTGTATCTGTAGAATTTCCACCAAATAAATTGAAACAAGGCGTTGGTGAACATGCTATTCACGTATTGGACAATCTTGCCGATCAAGCTATTAAAATTTCGAATTTTAAATGGCAAAAGTTAATAATTAACAAATTTTTTTGTTTTACTCAGTAGATATGATAATTGTGAATATAGTTTGTTTGAATATTAATTTTAGAGCGGAGATTCTTCCTGATGAACCAAATCAAGAGCCAGAAATCGAAGACGATGATGCAGAATTAATTTTAGAAAAAGTCGAAGAAGAAATGATGGCAGAATACGACGAGGAGGAGGATGATATTTTACATATCGATGATATAACAAGAATTTATGGAAAAACTATGGTATTAAAAATATTTTTCATTAATAATATTAAATAATAAATAAAGCTTTGATAAATTAAAAAGTATGACTTTTAGGAAGATGTACAGAAACCAGAGAGTATTTTAGAATCTCAAACAGATACGGAAGAATGGAAACTCGAATTGGAGAGAGTAATTCCTCAACTAAAAGTCACAATAAAAACAGGTGAAGAGACAAATAATAAATCATGTAATTATTCATTTGTTTATATCCTGATAAATAATCTTCAATATCAATGTATTTAATTTTAGATTCACGGGATTGGCGTTCACATCTTGAGCAAATGAAACAGTTATGTGGTAATATTGAAACAAATTTTAATGGCACAAAAATTCAATTGGATAAACTTCAATTAGATATTGGCAATACATTGGATAAAATTAAATCACGTGAGACACATCTCAATAAACAATTAGAGCCAACTTTAAATGAATTCAGAAGTCTTCAAGTATGTATTAATTTTTTTAATTTCACTCAACGTTGCTGACTATTCAATAAAAATAAATATATTTTTCAGGAGGAATTATCAAAAGTAAAAGAGCATTATCGTGATGTTAGTGGTGGCGTTACTGAACGTACACGAACGTTAAATAAATTATCTGAAGAATTGGATCAAATTAAAAAAGAAATGGACGAACGAGGATCGAGTATGACCGACGGAAGTATGCAAAAAAATATAAATATTTATACATACAATTATCATGCGATACTATATCAAGATATTATAATTTTTCAATTATTTATTTTTAGCCCCACTGATTAACATAAAAAAAACAATAACAAAAATGAAGTCTGAAATATCAGAAATGAATGTGAGAATAGGAGTTTTAGAATACAGCTTAATGTGTGCAAGATTACGAGACAAAAATCAACTTCAAGAAGATATGAACAGTACAACCAGTACATTGATAAAATGAATTGGGCTACCTCAGAATTTGATTAATAAATCCGTCTATAAATATGTGATATTTGTGTCAGGTAAAACGAAAACATTAAGCAATGCTACTTATAAAAAATATAAATAATAAATATTCAATAGTATAATTCACGTCATCCAATACTTTCGTTGTGAATTTAAATATCAAATTAACTGTAATATGCGATGAGAAAAAACGAAATCTTCATTATATCTAGGCTCTACTTTTTTTTTTTATTTTATAATAAAAATATATATCTCTATTGACTGTAATCCATTCCTAAATAATTTTTTTATTGTTCGACAAAATATTGCGACTGGCTGACGACTCTCATTAATCGATTTTATGTGTCACGTTATCAGTTAAATTTTAAAAGTCAATTGCCTAATAAAATCAATTAATACTTATATGTCATTAAAAACAAATAATTTTTTATTCGTATATATAAATTCTTTATCAAAATGTTGTATGTGCAGATAGTCAGCAATCCCCACTTAACAAATTTACCATCGACGAGTCGTGTTGATTCAGATGAAAGTAAAATCACATTGTCAGATGCCGTTAACCACTTGCAAGTGCACTAAAGTCATCTAACATTGCATCAGTATTTTTGTTTTTATTCTGTTTACAATCGACATAAACCCAAAAAGTTGATGGAATTGGTGAATTAATTAATCAAATTGTGTACAACTTTACCAAGCAGATTTCACTTGGTATTTGCATTATCATCGATAAATGTAGCCGGGATTTAATTTAAATTTATATTATATATCAGGTAATTAATTTATTTCTTACTGTTTAAATTTATTTTACTTTATCGTAAATACAAGCCAATTTTATTGATGATAAAACTTTCTTTTAATTTCGAAAGCGAGAAATAATTCCAAACTTATTTTCTTTCATCACTTTCACTATATGTTTACCCAACGTTACAACGTATCAATAAAAACTCTCACCAATATAGAATAGAAAGACTTGAAGCATGATTTGTAGCTTCACAAAGCATGCAATTATATCACAGATAATATTTTTATATTAACTTAAAATTATTTATCATTAAATAAATGAAAATTAAATGAAATATATTTCACGAAAAATTATTCATCACTTTACAAGTTCACTGTCCTCTTTACACAATGTATATATGCATTTTGTTGCTGTATAATTTACTTGTTTTTCTCATTATTATTGCAAATTTATTCGTTGACAGAAATTAAATTCAAAATTAAAAACAATTTTTTCTGTTTACCAACAGCTCATAATATTCTTTTCTCTACCTTCATTTCATTTATTTTATTGGTTTCATGCATGTAGAGACTGATAAATAATTTTATCGCGTCATTTACAAATGTCACATTGATAATAAAAAATAACTTTTCATATTAAATTTTTTGGAATCACTGTAATATATTTATAAACAAATTTATTTCATCAAATATTTTAATTATAGATAAATAAAAAAATATGTTGAATAACTCAGAAATGATTCATTCTAATTGAATCATCAGTGCAATTTTATTATAAATATGACAAAGAGTTTGATGTCTCACAACTCTAAAAGCACATATAATTATGCATACCATTATTATCAGACATCCATTCAACAGGTCATTGAGTCAAACCCACGAGGACTAATGATTAAACTCAATTAAAAAATAATATATTTATGAGCGATTGAAATACTGATATGAAGAATAAAAAAAATAATGAAGAAGCTAGAGTAATCAGCCAAAAGTTCTCTTCAGATGTCAATACAATGGACTTTGTACAAAATAGGATAGCTTGTACTGATTATTAAATATCCCTCTCTTCTTTTTCAATAATAAACTATCTGTATTCCAATATAATCATTACTCAGGAAATGCAATATGCATTAATAATTATTTCATTCAGTTCTACAACGAGATTTATCACGATAATATATGTTCAGACAAAATTATTATTACAATAGTGCGTGATAAATTGAATATTTATCAGCGCAATTATGAATAGTTTAATGTTTAAAAAAGTCTTTACGAATTAATATTGCGCATTAAGAATATTAATAATAATTTAAAAGATTTTTAATTTTAATAATTCTGATCATAATAATTCAGGATTTATTATTATTTTTTTTTTACTTCTGACCACATATTGTAAGTCGTGAAATCATTTTTTTAATGACATGGAGATGAAGTCAAGAATTAATAATGACGAATTCATGGACCTCGTACCTATGCAGTAAGATTTTGAATGTATCATTTGCATATTTTCCATTTATCGAATAATATAAATTTTTATTTAGATTTTGAAATATATTTTATGTTCATTTGTTAGGTATTTTATCTTTTTATCACTCAATAAGATTACACATGTCATAGTATGTTGCTATCATTTTTCAATGAGTGATAGAATCTCACATGAAAAATAAAATATTTGATAGAAAGTCATTCATAGTTATAATGTAAAAAAATAGACTAAGAGAGAAAATTTTCAAGATTATTATCATTTATCAAATATATCAAAATTCTTTATCTGTATTTTATTCTAGACAAAGTTATCAAATATAAATCAATTGGTTGTTTGATATTACCTTTTCTTAGAACTCTCTATGAAATAAAGTCATTTGAAAAAAATATTATTTTATATTTAATAATATTTATTCTTCAATTCAGTGAATCTAAACCAAAAGTTTTAATAACTGAGAGATTATTATCGGACGAAATAATAAATCATCACGAATTGCAAAAAAGTGAAAGCACAACATATCATAAAACAGCAAAATCCAAATCAGACATCAAGGATAAAATAAGAAATCGGTGAGATATTTTTATCATCAAAACAATTTTCTGTTATTTGTTTATTTCATTTTTTATGTTCATCATCAATGACTAATTTTTTCCCTCGTATTGATCATTAATAGATATTCGTGCTCTTTGAAATAACATTGCCAATATTATTTATGTTTGTAACTTGTTTTTGATTATCTTATCACAATTATGTTTATTCATATTGCAAAATGTTTATACATTCATAATTATAAATAACTATATCTTAAATTAAGGACAATATGTATACGTAATCCAAATATATTTTATTACACACTCAGTGTGATTATTAAATATGAGACGAATTCGACAGCAGAAATTTCAAAAAAATTTTAGAAGTATTTCAAATTAATTTTAATAATTTTATCTAAAATAAAATAATCTATTATGACATAAATTATGTATAGTATTCGCAAGATATCACTCTCAAGTTCATTCCAACTCTACATATTTTAGTAATTATAATTACTATAATTGCCATGAAAATATTATAATTATAAAAATGTTTTCATGTCAACTTTTATAGGTTATGTAACTTCCAAATTTTATGCTCCGTACATGAAAAAACTAAAAAAATAATAACAATAAATTCACAAACATTCTTACTGATTCTCATTTGCATAATATACATATTTTACCATTAATTGTTACCAATAAATACTCTAATTACATTGCTCATGCATTACTAAAATTCTTTTCTTCATTATCAGCAGCGCTGAAATTTTAAACTTATTTTTGCAATGTCGACAATCACGTGACTTTTAAATTTGACGCTGAATTTAAACATTATGAAAAAGCGCCTTTAGATATAATATGTATATTATATTGCGTGTAAACACTTGCGCGTGTTGAATGTTATCAAATTATCTCTAAATAATGCGAGTCTTATCAATTGTTTTTTTTATTTATTTATTATATGTATCAAATTAATATATTCATTGAGATGCATTTGATGGTGTCTATTTATTACATTTTTGTTCGACACTAAAATTTCTGGACACATATCTGTAAATATGTCGACGGAATCATTAATTTCTGATTTGGGGTTGGAAAACCCTGAGATACCTTTTATGTAAGATTCATATCCAAAATCATGTAGAATAATTTACTTCTATTATAATAAACAAATGAAATATATATAAAATAATTACCAGAGATAATATTCTAAATAATTCGCAGTATAATTTATGTTTTAATTAATTTTCATTTTAGACAATCACCTGGTGCAATGAAACTTACAAAAACAAAAAAAATTGTTATTTTTGGTTTTGCATGGAATGCGATAATTTTTGGAGTTGCATTAGGCATTTTCTGGACTAGAATTTTTGATAAAATACTCGTGAATGTAAGTTCTATTATATATTATAATTTTTTTATTTTAATAAAATTATTTAATTAAATTCATTATTTCATTTCATAATTAATAGCAACTTATATTATCTCCATCATCGCGAAGTTATTCACTATGGAAGGAGACACCAATTCCAATGTATTTGAAAATATATCTATTCAATTGGACAAATCCAAAAGAATTTATAAGAAATAATGCTAAGCCTCATTTTGAGGAATTGGGACCTTATGTTTTTAGGTGTGTAATATTATTTGAATTAAATCTTATCTTAAAAATTATTCAGGACAATGTTATGAAATATATATCAATATATATTCGTTTAGAGAAGTGGATTATAAAGTGAATCCAGTGTGGAATGATAATGGAACGATTACGTTTAATCAAAAAAGAGTTTGGCATTTTGATAAATCTCAATCAAATGGATCATTAAGTGATACAATAACTAATTTAAATCCCGTAGCAGTTGTAAGTTGATTATAAAACTGACAAGACTAAAAAATATATTGCAAAAAATGATATATAATTCTTACTTTCATCATCAGTCAATCGGGTACAAAGTCAGACACAAAAAATTGTTAGCGCTGGCAGTACATTATCTGTTAAAAAATTTAAATGAAACATTAACGGTAACCAAAACCGCTGGTGAAATTCTATTTGATGGCTATGAAGATAATGTATTAAAAGTTGCACGTGCATTAAATATTACTGTGGGACTTCCTGGTGATAAATTCGGATGGTTTTATGGAGTAAGTAACAAAATTTATATAATTGTCTATCACAATAAATCATAAAAATAAATAAATTGGTTATTCTAAATACAATATAATTTACTTATGATATTTGTATATTTTACAGCGAAACGAATCAGAAACTTACGATGGAGTTTTTAATATGCTCACAGGGTCGAAAAATTTAGAGAATATTGGAATTCTCCAGGAGTGGGATCATAGAAAAAAATCAGACATTTATCCTGGAACGTGCAATGTGATAAATGGTACATTGGGTGACTTATTACCACCACCAGCTGACAGTGATACTATTCCTATATTTGCACCTGATATGTGCACGTTAATACATTTAAAGTACAACAATAACATCGACTATGGAGGTTTATCTGGTAAACGTTTTATCTCCACTGCAGAAATGTTTGATAATGGCACGAAAGTACAGTCGCGTGCGTGTTACTGTGCTGATGTTGAATGTCAACCAAGTGGTACATTAAATGTATCTATTTGTAAATATGGTGCACCAGCATTCATGAGTCTTCCTCATTTTTATCTTGCTGATGAAAGTTATCGCGACTCAATTGTCGGAATGAAACCAGATAAAGCTAAACATGAATTCTCTTTAGCTGTACAAACTGTAAGTTATTATTCTTATTATTATTTCACAATGGTTTTCGATGAATTAATTAATATATACATATTGAAAAATTGTTTCAATTTAGGATTTTGGATTACCACTGCAAGTACAAGGACGTTTACAGTTAAATTTACTACTACAACCAATAGAAAAAATTGGGTATACAAACATTTTTAGCTTTAAATAAATTTTCAAACAAAATTATTAATTCATAAGTCGAGTTAATTATTTTATTCATTAATTTTTTTCTTTTCATTCCAGAATATTTGCGAATATATCAAAAGTTTATGTACCCATATTGTGGTTTACACAAGAAGCGAATTTAACGTCAAAGTATACAAATCAAATTAAATTTGTGCTAATTCTTCCATTATTGGGTCAAATTACGCTATATGGAATTGCTGGTATCGGTGCGTTAGTATTTTTCATTGGTATATCTCTTCTTATTCGAGAACGACGAAAATCCGATGATATACAAAATTTAATATCAGGAAATGAAGATAATACTGCTGTGATTACTTCTCAATAATTTTAATTGGAAATTATTCACTGTTGAAAATGAAAGGAAGTATATTGATTATTTTAATTTATTATTTACCATCGAGAAATTATATTCTTTTACTTTTATTTTAATGTAACGAGTCTTAAGTATAATTGAAAATTCATGTATAGAAAAATATTCGGAAATAATGAAAGCAAGTGCCTATAGTTGGAGTTTCATGTTGATCGTTGAGAAAAAAAAATGTTCATATCTCACAGAGCTTTATAGTTATTAATTTTTCTAACTCAGAAAAATAATTGCAATAATATTTGAATACAATTATCGTTATTTAGTGTTAGGCCATTTTTAAATTTATGTACAAAAAAATTTATTGAGATATTTTTCTTAAAGATAATGAAAATGTGCCTCTTGGTTATTATTTGTACTCAAATTCTGTACAAAGATGTGAAGAGAATATGTAAATTTTAGTTTATAGTTATCAAGAACTATATATCAATGGAAATCAATAATTACGTAGCTACTGAAATCGAACAAATTTTATTGTTAATGACGTACGTCAGCAATATATATAACCACATAAATGAATAATTAAAGTCGATTAATAAATTTTTTTCATAAATTATATTATTAAGGGCAAAATATTTTTACAGCATTTGGCAATAGTTTTATTTTGATGGGTTTCATTTCAAACTCTTCATTGTCAATAGAAAAATAATGTTGTTTAGTATTCTGGAAAGAAAAATAGATAATCAAAATAATGTTTAATAGCCAACTTAATTTTTTTTTTTTCAAATAAATACTCACAGATTCATTTGTTGTATTAGGTAATAATTCTATTTCTTTTACGTCTAAAGTTTCTTGTATTAATTTCCTTTCTCCTTTTACACGTTTCCATCCTTCCGCAACATAATCTGTGTAACTTATACTCTCAGGACCTTTATAAACAAGAAAAGAAAAAGATAAAATAATAGAAACACATGAAAAATGTATTGGAATATTTAATTTAAAACTTTAATTGAATAAAAAATCAATCATGTTGATATTTATTGATAATATTCATTTTACCTATAAACAATTTCATCAACGGTGGACTTTTGTCTAATAAATTTTTTACATTTCTCGTAATTAAACTCAACTCTGTTGTTGTTACAGGAATTTCATTGTATTGTCCACATTTATCATTCTTAATTTGACTATAATCAATTTCATCATGTGCATAAACACGTTTTTTCGGAATAAATACTTGCCACCATCTTTTATCGGATGATGAATTTTGATTCGATAGATTTTCATAGCAATGTGAACAACCACTGCATGGATCTGAATATTTAATAGTACCACTACAATCCCAATTAACATCTTTTTTAAATCCATTAAATACATATGTCATATATCTGAAATTACAATGAAAAAATGATTATTATTATGATAATTAATTTAATTGAAATAATTTGCTTTAATTTATCACCTTCGTAATGTTCCCCAATACCAATATTTCTCTTTTCGTGCATTTGCATCTCGCCATGGACCCCATTCTATCATACCCACAGCATAAATAGGTTTTATTGGATTTTCCGGATCTCTCTAAAATAAACAAAAGCAATATAATGAATTGATATTAAATATTCATCTGAAAATGTTTCAAGTTTAATGAATTATTTGATTCAATATTTCATTTTAGTTGATGATTGATTTGTCATCAAAATTTTAAGATTAATTTAGAAATATACCTCAAGAGGATCAATTTTAACAACGTCAATAAATTTCGTTGCGCCTCTAATTGCTGCCATTGTTGCATCAGCCATTTCACGAATATGAGGTAAATTTTCACCAGATAAATTGTAAAAAAATGAATCAGCTAATCTATTTGTTTCACCCAAAGGCAAAATACCAATCGGACATTGTTTTGCATGAGACAAATTGTCATTATATTTTCTCATAAGACCTGTCACAACATCAAGCAGTGTTCCATCACCACCTGCCACTAGTATAGCATCAGTTGGAGTATTTAAATTCTCTATCAATGTTCTAGCTTGTCCTTCTTGCTCCGTTTGGATAATTGTCACTGCAATGCCAGCTAAATGTAAAAGTGGCTCGCAATATTTTTCAAATAATTTCTTTGAACTCCTGGAAATATTTGGCAAATAATTATTCAATGCTACTATATAAATAATGATTAAATATAAAAATATTGTTCATATACCGTTTTTTAGCAACTGGATTTAATATAACTGTTATGTGTCTGGGTTTTCTTGTGGGTGAAAGCGGTTCATCTCCAAATTTTACTGCTTCTTTGCAATAAACTCGCATCAATAAATTCGTTCTATGTAAATAATAAAGAAGAAATATACACAATAATTATTTATCTATCGAAAAAATGGTTCATTAAGGTTAGATTGCGTTGAATAAAATTAAAATTTCTCACTGATAATATTCAACACCATATAAAATTCCATATGAAAGTGCTGCAGTACCAACTACACTTTTTTTCCAATTGTTCCGAATTGTCTTTGCAAATTTTACAATACGTGACATTTTTATTTCATTATTTTTTGTAATAAATATTAATATATTAAAGTCACCACCACACGCACTTCATGTTAAAGGTAAAGTTAGTTTATTTTTGGCGCGAAAATATTGAAATATAGAATTAAGGCAGATGGCGCTGGATGTCAATTCTCAATGTACGAAGTAGTGTCGATGATTATTCACGAAATTATTTTTCAAATTAAAAATTAATTTTGAATTATTATAAATTAATAAAAATGATTTTAGAATATTGTATATATAATTACAATATTGGGCCTTACTTGATCACATTTTCAACCCAGTATTTAACTTTTTTGTTGACTCGAACGTTCACAAATTAGGTTAGAATATAAAAATGAGTTACAATATTTCATCGTCATTGGTCAAAATTAAAACATTTTATATATAATATTTTAATTATTATAAAATACATAATACATATCAAAGAACTGTTTACAAATTAAATAAATTGTTCAAACAGTTGATCCAATTCTCGAATGCGAGTGAGTCAAGTTCAATCCAACAGGGTTATGAGAAATAAGCCAATGTCAATTCTCAAACATAAAAATTATTTCTAAAAAATTCGTGTCGTGTGTACTCTTTTCAATTATTTATGCATGGCAATAAATAATAATTTCATAATGTCTTTCGCATTAAAATTGAAAAGATAACATAATATTATTTTTTAGTGAGTTTAATTAATATGAATTGCAAAAAAAAAATGTCACCCATCTTATTCTACCTTTTATCTTGAAAAAAAAAAAATTTATTTAATATCACTTGAATTTATTTTATGTACATAAGTTAATTTTATCAAGTAATCGTATAATTTACACAAGTATATATGCGAAGTTTATCAGTTTCGTTCTGAATTTTTTCAAACGAGACATAGTAATGATTTATTTTTAATGTCTTTGAACACGATTGCACTGATTTCTTTATTATTTTTTTTATTTACATTCAGCTTACTTTTCTTTTCAATCGCACAGTTTACATTATCTTTGAATATATAAATCATTAAATAAATACTAATTTAATCTTTTCATTACTTTCCATTACATTTAAAATTTATAAATAATATGACTATAACTAATTGAATTAATTCATCAATCACAGAAAATATAGTTGAAACAACTTAATTTCTTACATTGAACCCAATATTTATTTTAAAGAATTATTATCTATTTGAAGATTTTTTCTACTCATTCGAAATAAATTTTATTTAATATTATTAAATATATATTAATACATCGTATTCATCTCCAAATAAATAATTATAATGTAGATACATATAATATAAATATGATTTTACAATAAATATTTATGGAATGAAAGAATTTGAATTTTTTTTCACATCCAAGGCTTTGATATAACCATTTTGCTCAGACTCTTTTGGCAGACCATTCAACTCATCAAGTATCATTTTAATACTCTTACCTTTTGTTTCAGGAATAATAAAATACGTGAAAATAAATATTGCCATACAAAAGCATGCAAAGAGTAAAAAACAACCATACATTCCGAGTGTTTCAATGAGATTGGGAAAAAATTTAAGAAGAAAAAATGCAAATATCCACATGCACATTTGCGTAACAGAATTGGCAAGTGCACATATATCTGAGCTGAAAATTTCCGATGATACTACATATGGCAGTGGACCCATACCAAGACAATAAATAAGTGTAAATAACGATAATGCAGCAATTGGTATCCATTTAAATGGAGTGACATCGTATAAATTTAATTGCATATACAAAAAAATACCTAGACAAATATGAGCTATTGCCATGCCACTGCAGGAAATAAGAATGAGCAAACGTCTTCCTGCACGTTCCACTAATAATGTTGATAGCACTGAGCCAACTACTTGAATAGCACCAACGATAATTGCTGATGCATTTGGTGTCAATGAACTTTGAGCAATTTCAAATATTTTTGATGTATAAACAATCTTAAATTATAATAAATAAATAATATGAGTTTAGAATGAATAAATTTAGTGGAATGTATAATTCTTTAGGAGATAATATTATACCTACCACAATAGAAATTCCACATAATTGTTGGCCATTCAGCAGTACGAGTGATATTATCAGTCCTTTAATTGTTCCTCGATCCTTGAAAAGACTTTTCACAGACACGCTCCTGTTATTATTATCATTATTGTTTGCTTTTTCAAACTCTTCAAGTCGCAATAATTCCTTGTCCACCGTTGGTTTGTCATTATTCTTCAGCCACATCAATGATCTGATTTATTAATTTAAATCAAATTATACATATGATGATTATTCATTTAATTTGTTGGATTGAATGGTTCATGAAAAATATTAATATCAAATTAAATATCAGTGAAATTTTACCTTATCGCTTCTGGAATACGATTATTACGCACAAAGAAGACTGGTGTCTCCGGCATAAAAACGAAAAATACAATAAAAATAACAGGTATAGCCAGACCAAAAATTGCAGCGAGTTGATAGGATAATGTTGCGCCAACGATATAACCCAATAAAATACCAATATTGATAGAAAATACTAGGAAACTACCTAAAAATCCTCTGATATTATCATTAGAGATTTCCGTAACATATATCGATACAACAAATAGTGATATTGCGCCAGCTACACCAGAAAGAAAACGCGCAACAAGAATACCAGCAAATGTTGTCGTGAATATTGTTAAAAGCCAACAGATACCCATAGGAATGGAAATTAAACAGTTAGTTATTTTTCGTCCCAATTTCTCAGATAATGAAGTGCAAAATGGGAGAGTAATTATTCCACCAATTACTTGTATGCCATTCAACCAAGAAATTTGATTGTCTGTCAAAGGTCCGTTTTCCAAAGGTGATTCAGGACTTTGGAGAAGTACCATTGATGGTGAAGCATAACCAATTATAAATCCATATGCCAAAGTAGACAGATTTGCTGTATGAAAAACAAATGATAATAGTTTAAAATTAAAGTCCATGAGTATTATCAGAAAATAAAATGAATATATTTTTCATATAACAAATTAAAATGTTGTACGAATTTTTATCGATATACTATGATGAATTTTACCATTGAATTGTATTTAAAATCATGAAACTGATATACATACCAATAATTGCAGCGATAAATTGTCTCCATCCTCCTGGCTGTGCCACAATTTTTTGTTCAAATTCCAATTTTTCCATTTCAATAAAATTATTTAGTCCATGGAATGAATTTTTATAAATTATCCAATATCACTTTCAACATTTATATTTATAATACATACTTATTGAATATCTTTAAATAACAGAGCAATATAAATAAATAAGTAAAATATATAAAATATACTCTTATCTTATTTGCTAATTATAATTAATTAATATTGTGTCACAAATTTATGGAAATCCTACGTTTCGTAACTGTCAGTAGCACATTTACTTGTGATACTCAGCACTTTAGACACTGGTAATTCAATTTATAATGATTGATTGTCTCCGGTAGAGAGCACATATCATACTTATCTTCCAACACGTGAGCATGATGTAAGATCATATATAAGCAGGATGTTTCAGATAATAACATAGAGAACTGAAAAATTCATTCATTCCAAATTCTGCTTTTAATTTCGTCACATTAAATTAACCCATCCAAATACACCTGTTATTAATACTATTCTATATTTTCTTCATTCAGCTTTAATAATATTTTTATATATAATAATACGTAAATGAAATGAATGTGAATATTGAAATGAATTTCACAAAAATAATGTATAACTTTGAAAGACAGCAATTTTATCAAAATTATAATTTACACAAACATATATGCAGAGTTTATTAATTTCATTTTGAATTTCTTTCAACGAAATAGTACTGATATATTTTTAATATCTTTAAACATAATTGAACTGAATTTGTAATTTAATATATACTGTATTGACTATTTTTATATGGATAATATTAATAAGCTAAAACAAAATTATTTGTATTATATAATTTGAGTACATGGATATTCAATTAAGATTATTTTTCGACGTAATTGATATGAGAATTATTGAAATTTGATGAAACTGATCAATATTTTCAAAGTAATCCTTGTTGATACAGATCTGTGAGATTTGACTGATGACACAATCAAGCGACTCAATTAATTCTGTTTTTGTGGATATCTTTATTGTTTTTATTAACATTCAGATAATTATTTTTTTCAATCTCGCAGCATAAATTATTTTTGAGTATATGAATTATTGAATGAATACTTATCGATTTGTCTATCTCATCTACTTATACTTTGTGAATACCAAAAATATATCTGATACATAAAATAATAAAATTATAAATAACAGTCTATGAATCTTTCTTCTTCTGTATAATACAAAAATTAATCTTAGCCATAATTTCTTTGCAATTAGAAATATAAGTTCAATGAATCTATAAGTAAAATTTTATATTCCCAGCTACTACAAAGTAATACAATATATAAATATACAAATATAAAATGATTAATTCCATATAAATAGTAGTAATAATCTGTAAGTATCATTGTCATGGCGATCCGTCATGAAAATATAAATTACAGTTATTGGTATTAATTAAAATTCATAAATAATACAACTGACTAATTGGATCAATTTATCAATTACATAAAATATAGTCAAAGCATCTTAATTTGTTTCATTGACCCAAATAGTCATTTTAAAGATTTAATTATATCTATCTAAATTATTAATATTAATTCGAAACAAATGTTATTTAATGTTATTAAATTTATATAATTAATGCATCGGATTTAGTTCCAAAATGATGATTTTAAAGTGGATACATAATTGTGTAATTACAATAAAAATTTATGCGGCGTTAGAATGTGAGTTTTTTTTCACGCCCGAAACTTTAACATCACTATTTTGTTCAGACTCTTTTGGCAAACCATTCAACTCATTAAGTATCATTTCAATACTCTTACCTTTTGTTTCAGGAATAACAAAATACGTAAAAATAAATATTGCCATACAAAAGCATGCAAAGAGTAAAAAACAGCCGTACATTCCAAATACTTCAATGAGATTGGGAAAAAATTTAAGAAGAAAAAATGCAAGTATCCTCATGCATATTTGCACAATACAATTCGCAAGTGTACGTATATCAGAGCTGAAAATTTCTGAAGATACGACAAATGGCAGAGGGCCCATACCAAGACAATAGGCAAGTGTAAATAACGATAATGCGGTAATTGGTATCCATTCAAATGAAGTGACATTATATAAATTTAACTGCATGTACAAAAAAATGCTTAGACTAATATGACCAATCGCCATGCCACTGCAGGAAATAAGAATGAGCAAACGTCTTCCTGCACGTTCCACTAATAATGTTGATAGCACTGAGCCAAATACTTGAATAGCACCAACGATAATTGCTGATTTATTAGGTGACAATGAACTCTCAGCAATCTCAAATATTTTTGATGTGTAAGTAATCTTAAATTATAAAAAATAAACAATAATAGTTTATAATGAATAAATTTACTGGAACGTACAATTTTTTGGGAAATAATATTATACATACCACAATAGAAATTCCACATAATTGTTGGCCATTCAACAGTACGAGTGATATTATCAGTCCTTTAATTGTTCCTCGATCCTTGAAAAGACTTTTCACAGACACGCTCCTGTTATTACCATCATTATTGTTTGCTTTTTCAAACTCTTCAAGTCGCAATAATTCCTTGTCCGCTGTTTGTTTATCATTATTCTTCAGCCACATCAATGATCTGATTAATAAATTTAAATCAAATTATACATATAATGATTATTCATTTAATTTGTTGAATTGAACGATTCATGAAAAATATTAATATCAATAAATTAAATATCAGTGAAATTTTACCTTTTCGCTTCTGGAATACGATTATTACGCACAAGGAAGACTGGTGTCTCCGGCATAAAAACGAAAAATACAAGAAAAATAACAGGCATAGTAAGACCAAAAACTGCAGCGAGTTGATACGATAATGTTGCGCCAACGATATAACCCAATAAAATTCCAATATTAACAGAAAATACTAGGAAACTACCTAAAAATCCTCTGATATTATCATTAGAGATTTCCGTGACATATATTGAGACAACGAATACTGATATTGCGCCAGCTACACCACAAAGAAAACGCGCAACAAGAATACCCGCAAATGCTGTCGTGAATATTGTTGAAAGCCAACAGATACCTAGAGGAATGGAAATTAAACAGCCAGTTATTTTTCGTCCCAATTTCTCAGTTAAAAACCTGCAAAATGACAGAGCTGTCAAGCCACCAATTGTTTGTATGCTAGTCAACCAAGAAATTTGATTGTCTGTTAAAGGTCCGCTTTCCAAAGGTGTACTGGGACTTTGGAGAAGGGCCATTGATGGTGAAATAAAACCATTCGCGATGCCCCATGCCAAAGTAGACAGATTCACTGTGTGAAACAAATAATAATAATTTGAAATAAAATTCTATGAGTATTATCAGAAAATGAAATGATTTAAATTGTTGAATATCTTCCATATGACAAATTAAAATGGTGTACGAATTTTCATTGATATACTATTGGCTACTAAATATACTTTTTACTGCATTATCATTTTTGAATAGATGAATTTTACCATCGAATTTTATTTAAAATCATGAAACTGATCTACATACCAATAACTGCAGCGATAAACTGTCGCCGTCCACCTGGCTGTGCTACGATTTTTTGTTCAAATTCCAATTTTTCCATTTCAACCAAAATATTTAGTCCATGAAATGATTTTTTATAAATTATACAATATCACTTTTACCATCTATATTCATAATAAATATTTATGGGATATCTTCAAATGACAGATCAATTTAAAGAAATAAGTAAAATATATAAAATATATTCGTGTCTTATTTGCTAATAATAATTAATTAATTAATAATGTGTCACTAGTTTATGGAGGTCCTACATTTCGGAACTGTCAGTGACATATTTACTTATGATACTCAGCTTTTTAGACATTGATAATTTAATTTATAGTCATTGATTGTCTTCGATAGAGAGCACATTTCATACTTATCTTCCAACACGTGAACATGACGTAAGACCAATTATAATAAGCAAGATGTTCCAGATAATAACACGGAGAACTGAAAAATTCATTCATCCTAAATTCTGCTTTTAATTTCGTCACATTAAATTAACCCATCCAAATACACCTTTTATTAATACTATTCTATATTTTCATTATTCAGCTTCGAGACAAAAAATTCAAATTCATTTATTTCATCACGACAATAGTTAATTATCAATTAATAATATAATTGTATATGAATTATAACAAAAAAAAAAGACAATAAATGTGTCATATACTTTTTTCCAGATGACCTTTCATAGTTATTTTTGATCGTATATCGTAATAATGAGAAACAAAGAATTATTTATGAAAATTTTTGCGCCATAACATAAATTACGGGATTATTTTATCACGATAACTTTAGCAAAATTAATCGTATAATTTACACAAGGATTTGCAGAATTCATCAGTTTCGTTCTCAATTTTTTTCATCGAGATAGTAGTGATATATTTTTAATGTCTTTGAACACAATTGAATTGAATTTGTAATTCATTATATATATTTTATCGTTTATTTTCTCGTAGAATATTAATGAGCTGATGAAAATTATTTTTATTATATAATTGCCACACATGGATGATCGATTAAAATTATTTTCAATGCGATAGATATGAGAATCATTGAAATTTGATAAAACTTATCAATATTTTCAAACTAGTCATTGCTGATTTAGATCTGTAAGATTTGGCTGTTGACACAATCAGGCGACTCAATTAATTCTCTTTTCGTATCTCTTCATTTTTTTATTAACATTCCGATAACTGTTTTCTCCAATATTTCATTATGTAGCAGTGCGTAATCTCATCTAATCTTTATAAAGCCATATTTAATTGATATAATTTGATACGATCGATAAAAAAAAAAAAAATTATTCAAGCTACCTGTAACTCATATGACAATCAAAATTTTGTAGTGTCATTATGTATCTTTTCCAGAGGATCTTCCATAGTTGTTGATAATCATATGCCATGATAATAAAAGATAAAAAATCAATTACGTCAAAATTTGAGACCTTGTCAAATGCTGTAGTGTTGTAGATTATTCACATGTTTAAAATAAATTTCTTACCTCAAAATGTCTTTGATATTCATCTATATAATTTATAACATTCAATTCAGTTGAATCTCGCTGTACTACACTGTTGTATTATTGTTACATAAATATATATCCTTTACTAAATTGTAGTCTTCTCATCTTCATAACATAAACGATTTGTTATACTATGTATAATATTACATAGTCATTTTTTAGTTATTTACCTGGGATGATCATGTATGTGAAGAAATTAATAATATTTTTATTCTTATGCTCATGATCATGGTTCGAAATTATTCTGATATACAAAAATATAAATTGAATGTCTTGTGAACATCCTGGAATTGCAAGATATATATATAATTATATGTAGAATAATTATTCCCAAACGGTCAGATTTTTTATTATTTACCGATAGATAAATTCACCATTAGAGGAATTAATACAGTTGTCCGAATGTAGAGGTCTGTACAGTACTCTATAAATTTTTTCCATGAATACTCCTAACCTATAACTTGTAAGAAAATTTAATAAATTATTTTTCATAAATGTGATCAACAATTTATTCAAGTTTCATATACAACAACGAGAATTAATTATATCAAATAATAATATATAGAAATTTAAAAATTCGATCTCTTCATAATTGTCATGTTGATATTTACGCAACCATAACCTTAAAAATTTCCACATAAATATTGCAGATGGCAATACATGCATACTTTTTTCTTTATATAGGTTAAGGTAGCTCTTATGTATGTATCTCGCTAGACAAACGATTATAAACAATTACAAGTACTGTAAATTTTATAAAATTGTAAGGAATACAACAGTAAAATAAAAATTTGACTCAATCATGAAAGAATTAGTGTCGACACAACAAACAAATTTAGGATTTACAAATAGTTTTACAACTAATAATGGCAATACAAGTACAAGTAACAATGTAACTAATGGTAACAGTCAACGAAGATACGCTGTATTGAGTACAGAATGGATATCTGCAATTGGAGAAGAGTTAGGGATGCATCCTCTGCCAGATTCATTATTGAAAAGACTTGCAGAAGATGCTTCATATCGTTTACGAGAAGTTTTACACGTAAGAATTAATTAAATTTTTATTTCTTTGAAATCCTGTCAAATACTTAAATTATAATTCCGTATTATTGAGAGATTTATTATTTCAGAAATGTGTAACCAGATTAAATCACAGTCGAAGACAAAAATTAACATCGTCAGATGTTAATTCTGTTATCACTAAATTGTCAGACGCTGAGCCGATTTTTGGTGCTTCCAATCACATGCCATCATATCATAATGAAGCACAAGTATTTGTACCTCATGAAGATATAATTAACGTCACTGCCAAAGCAACTGATAATGTTAATATTTCGCAAATTAGTGGCTCATATCTTTTAGAAACTGAAGTATTTGATTCAAAATTAATTGAATCAAGACATACTTATGCAAAAAAAGCATTGAAAATATTATTTAATGGATCGCAAAAAACATTTCAGGTATATATTCGATACATATTAATTTACTTGATGAATTTCATTATTAACAGTTTATCTGAATTTTATTAATATCATGTTTTTATCAAGGTATTATTAAATGATTGCGCAACAAATCCACAACTTGAAAGTGAGGGAATCATTGATACGTTAATTTCAACTGCAAGATCAACTGTAATATCAAACAATGCTCAATATACCCGAGTAACAACAAGAACTTGTCAATTAATTATAGCCATTGCTTCGAATGATGAGGCAGTATATCCTTATCACTTAAATTCAGTAATAATTATTTATTATCAATTCAATTGATCCTTGAAAAAATTCTACTGATTTTAGTTTTAATGTTTAACTGGTTTCATAATTTATATATTGCAGGTGGAGAAATTAACAGAACTACTTTTGGAATTATTATTAGGCCAAAGCTTTATAAATCCTTTTGTTGAATCATTATTTAGAACGTGCGCACTCAAATTGATGTTAAGATGGCCATCAATGGTCGATAAATTTGTTCCAATGTTAAAGGATGTTTTGTTAAAAGACGAAAAAGATAACAGTGTGGCAATAAAGAAAAAACGTATGACTGCTATGGAATTATTGGCGGGTGTCCAACCTCTTGTTTATTTTCAAGAAAAATCTGGTTCTCCACTTTCATTAGAAAATATTTTGCCTGTTGCTAAGTCTGGATCAACATTTTGGCAGCAAATTGCAGTGAGTAATTTTAGATTCAATGTGAAAAATGATAAATTAATTATTTGACGAGTGAAAAATGAAATTCATTATTGTAATTTAATGCTATTTGTTATTGCAGCTGGCGATTTGTGCGTTGGTTAAATCAAATCAGCAGCAACCTGATCGACAATTAATTATGGAGCATTTTGGTGATGCCATTTTGCCATATTTATCAACACGAAAATTATATAATAATAATAATAGAAAAGAAAAATGCCGAACGTACACTGTTCTTCCAATTATTGTACGAAGCAAAATTAAATATGCCAACATTCAGACCAACTCAAAAGCATTTGTTGATCGTCAAACGGCATTTCCGGATTCTGTTTTACGTGGACCTCGACGAGAAATCAGGTAATTAAATTATTTTTATTCATCATTATTATTTTTTCTTCAATATTAATATTATCCATTTAAAAATGTTTTCATATATTTAGATTTGCATTTGCTGGCGGTCGACCTGTAGCTCCAAATAATTTACGACGAGTCAGTTTACGTGCTAGTTACCAAATACTTCGAAGTGATACACGTGCAACTAGTGCACACATTGCTTCTCATCGACTTTTGATACTCAAAGATAAAAAACCGAATTTTCGAAATGTATACAGTTTATCTGACATAAATCTTTGATAATATAAATAAACTCATTTAATAATAATTTTACTTTTTGTGTAAGCAACACAATCACAATCATTATGAGAATTAAAGAAATCAATAAATAAAAGTCAATGCTAATTACTTTTTATATACACAAAAAAAAAAAAAATTTCAAAAATTGTAATTCAATGGATTAAAACTCTAAATATAAATAATATGAAAATTAATAATATTTTTATGTATATGCATACATAAGTGAAACAAATGTAAATATTAAAGTGAAATTCAAGGAAATAATAACATATTTTCAGCGGACGAATGTTATATTATCAGATATCAATATTATTTCAATGGTTTCAAATACTTTTATTAGTCTTACCACCATTCAACTTTTTATCATTTAAAAAAGCGTTGCATACATACAAATTTATGGCTACGTTTATTTTCAAATATATAAGATGAAATTTTATCACGTCGTTTAAAAAATGCAAATATTGATTTTATTGCCCACGTATTATCCTTAGTTTTTCAATCTATTTTATATAATTGAAAATATTGATGCATTACTTAGTTATTTAGTTATTTTTAGTCGTAGCAAAGTTGAATCAGTCATCATCATTATAATCATCATCATCCTCCTCCTCCTCATCCTCCTCTTCATCCTCATCCTCCTCTTCTTCCTCATCCTCATCCTCATCCTCAACATCCTCACCATTATCATGAGCATTACTATTACCAATATCACCATCACCCATTTCAAGACATGAAACACAATTTTCTATCTTAGGAATTGGAGGTCGATTTGAACAGAATCTATCCCAATCATCTTTTGATTCTTCATTCGTTTCATTGGCATCACTTCGAACTGCTCGATCACCATTTTCAGATGATACTGCTAACCATTTTTTTTTACGTTGATCAAAAGTAGGTACTATTCGTCTTTTCAAGACTATCGAACGATATAGTCGTCTATAGAATTCGTGTTTAAAAAAGCATTGTTCTGATAAAAAAATTATATTAGGGCCAATAAATCGATGTAATTTATGAATTTTATCACATGCAAAAATATCCTGTGCTAAATCATATTTTATATCATCAACATCGGGCTCACGAAATACATAACGATTTTTGTATTCATCATGTGTCATTTTAACGAGATAACCCTTTTTAGCTATTTTTATTGCATTGTAAATTTCTGAAAATAAAAATTGAACAGTTAATTCATTTTGTAATTCATAATTATTGTAAAGATCTACTACTACTATCGCATCTTCGTCACGTTCTAATTTGAAACATCGCAGATAATACGAATCAGTAAGAGCCAATTCCTCCAATAAATTATCTAAATTATTTTTCAACTTCGACAATGTTGTGCAACGATCTGAATCGGTGGACTGAGATGCATCGTTTTTCAAATTTGTTATTAAACTTTGAAGTAATTTATTATTACATTTAGATTGAATCAATGTCATTAAATTATTTGGTAATTTCCCAATATTTTTGCACATCATATCGGAGCATGAATATTGAACTGGATATGCATAATGATTTATAAGAAATTTATCTTGACCAGTTTTAATCAATTTTTTCGGAGTATCGGGTTCATCAAGTAATTTTTTCATCATATGTTCAGATGTTGGAAGTATAGTCGTTGAGCAAATATTATCAAATGCTGCCATAATTGTCTTTTCAATAATTTCTATGATATTTTTGGTATCACAAGTGTTAACATATTTTGGACGCTCAATCAATCCTTCATCAATATAATCTTTCCATTCTGGTTCCAAATATTTTTCCTTAAAATATAAATGCATTCGTTCTGCCGCATAATTCGTACAAAATTCTTCCATATTACGTTCTGTCCCATATTGAAATCCAGAAACATGCAAAACACCAAGCCAAGTCTCACACTTATCATCCGACTTTGACGCAAAAAATTCATTTATTTTTGTTACAATCCAATCAAATAATGATTCATACATGTTTGTCATTATTCCGTATAATTGTGAGAAACAGAAATTTTGTGCTGAGAATATTTTTCGTTTTAATTTCACGGATTTAATTGATGAATATTTAAATAATTTGACAAACTCATTTTTCGTTATACTCAATAGGTGACACGTATTCTTAACAGCAATTTTTGATTCTTTATCATTAAAATCAATCGAGCATTCATTAATATTTGTAATAAATTTTATATTGCCCATGTGTAATATCAGTGCCAAAATTTTAAATGCTTCCTTTCTTTCATTTTCAGTAATTCCAAAATTTGTCATCTTTTCAACCATTTTAGTATGTAGCATTGTATAATGCGATTCATTGAGTCCCTTGAATTCGTATTCTAGAATAGCATACGAAGTATCTCGTGACAATCGCAACTCTAACATTTCTTCATCCGACATACCATGCACCATCTGAAATAATATTAATTCAAAACGCAATTATCATAAATTATCATTTTAATTTATCTACTTATTATGAATTTTTTTTTTTTTTAAAATTTTTATACCTGATAAAATATCGCAAAATTATCTTTCTTGCAAGTGACTCTTGTGGGTTCTAGTAAAAATGCACTTAAACTTGCACCACAAACTGTTCCACCGTGAAGAAAATATTTAAAAAATTGTACAGATCTCAGACTTTTACCTTTATGAGAAGATTGGCTTCTTAGTGCACAACTCAAAGTCGATATTAATGACACTGATGAATCAATAATGCGAATATTATCTTTTCCCCAACTTTGTTGATCTGTATCAGAATCATCGTCCGAAAGTAAATAATTATTTATTTCTTGAAAATTGTGCAACGTATCAGTATCAGATTCACCCATTATTATTATTGTTTGATTTCGTTTACTAATACCCTCTGTCATACGATATTTTATACGATCAATAAAGTTTTCTATGCAAGGTCTTGAAGATGAACCAACTTCTATACTGGTCCGCTCCATTAATGATGCATATGACTCCATTTCTTCCAGTGATTCATCATCAATATGATCCGGATTATCATAATTAATAACGTAAAGAAGGATTGGGCCTACCCACGTATAACGATCTCCGTTCAAACTTCGTTGTATAATACATTCTAACACTATTGAAGTTGAAAAATTTTAATTTTATATGTATTCATTAACAGAAATATTTATTATTTTAATATATACTCACTATTATTTGTTCCAAACTCATCTTCCATAATGTTAATATCGTCATATTCAGCCATTTTTTATAATTTTTCAATATTTTTTTCTTGATACGCATTCACAATGTGCTGTGTATGATTAATGAGATTGTTGATTGTATAAAAAGTTAATGTGAATTGTTACTAAATTGAGTTAATGCTTGAAATTAGGATGTTAATCGATCAATTTCAAATTATAACTGAGAATATTTGTGTATGATGATATTGTACAGAAGTACCAATGGAATAATAACAATTAACTGAATACAATATCCATGTTTACATTTTGATGCGATAAGTTAATAAAAAAATATTTACATTACTTTATTACCTTGATGTCAAATATAAAAAAAAAAAAAAAACAGGAAGAAAAACCAGAGTTAATAACTGCCTGAAGTCTAACAATATTTATGAAGTATTTGTTTTTATTTGCATAAGAGAATGAAAAACTATATTATCAATACACAAATGTGTTTGATTTATATTTCGAAATATTTCAAACATTTATTATTTATTTTCAATTTTATTTTTCATTATTGTTGCGATAATCAATGGAATGTATTCAATAACGTTGTGATTATCGTTTGAAATTAATTGTATGACATCATTGAGGCACACGTTCACCCATAGATTCCAAAAATTTCGTAGAATCAACAATAATTTTCTCAAGACGTTCTTTCGTCGCGGAAGTTTGTCGCT
Organism: Microctonus brassicae; assembly: GCA_918226075.1. NCBI lineage: Eukaryota > Metazoa > Arthropoda > Insecta > Hymenoptera > Braconidae > Microctonus > Microctonus brassicae. Next base: position 4,239,051 of record OW445485.1, on the reverse strand, counting down.
GCTCCAATTTACGTCGAGCTGATTCAATTGCCGTGCGATAGCCGGTGATATTACGGAAAATGCGAATTTGTCTGTCGACAGCGACCAGAAGAAATTCACCGGAAGCATCAAATGTCATACATGCAACAAAACCTACAAAAAATAAATCACATTAAATTACATATAATTTATATATACTTATGATTCAACATAATTATTTTATGATTTATTGATATAATTATTGTGTTTACCATTATCTTCAATTGCAGTATCCAATTGTCCATCAAGGGTTGAATAAAATGACAAAACAGTACCATGGGCAATTGCCAATACTTCACCATTTGGTGACAATGCAAGTTTAGCTGCTGCTACATTTTGCCATTGGCCAGAAATCAAAAAACGTGGATCTTCACCTTTTTCAAACTCAACTAAAATAATTTCATAAAAATGTATTTTTAATAAATGTTAAATCATCATTTAAATAATCAAGAACTACATATAATATATACATATGATGAATAAATAAAGCTAACTCACTTTTCGTGTCGTAAAATCGAAAAGTTCCATCCTTTGATACAGAAGCCATAAGACTGGAATCGGCACAAAAATCAAAATCATAAATTCCCGATGAATGTCCAGCTAAATTAAATGCTTTACCAACTTGCTTATATTCTCCGGTTTTTGTAAATCCAACCTCCCATATTTTGACATCAGGTGTAAAACCTAAAAATAAAAGTTGAAAGCAACAAACAAATATTAAATTCATGATTTTTTTCTTCTTTATTTTATATTTAAAATTATTGTTGCTACCTGAAGCCGCGACAAAACGTCCACATGGAGAAATTTTTGCTTGATGTGTAGAGCCCAAATACGTGTCAACAATAGCTAAAGGTTCGCCTTTCAAATCCCAAATTATTAAATCATTTATTTTACTGCATGTTATTATAAAACGACCATTGCACGAAATATCCATTCCAACAATGTCTTCTTCATGACGCTATAAACAAAATTAAATAAACGAAAAATAAATTATTGTAAAATACAAATATTAGAATATGTATTACATGTATGTATATTACACATTTATTTGCCATTTACCTTGGGAAATTCAAGGACTGAAGTAGCTGACGTAAAAAATCCACTTGTTTTTTTTTTTAATCCATAAACCTCGACATTGTTGCCCAATGATTTGTGAATAATAAACGCTTTTCCATCTGGCGAAACTCGTACATGCGTAGCATAATCGTAATCAATGTTGATACGCAAGGATTTCCGTTCTTTTGACAAAAGATCTTTAGTACACCAAACATGAACTGTACGATCTATAGAAAAAAAAAAAAAAGAAAAACTAAATATAAAAATTTATAAATAAATTACTTGCATTTCAATCAAGCCTATTTAATATTTCAACAAACATTTAGAAATAATTATACACATTATTAATAATAAATAAAATACTTATACTATATTATAAATAATTAAGATGTAATGGATAAAGGATAAATAATTCAAATATGATGAAAATTTATTAACCCTAATATAACATTTATTCAATCATTTTTTAATCATTCAAATTAAACTAAAATTCATTTTGTTTTGATATTAACAAATTTCGCATACTTAAGTGTTTGATAAATATTTCACAAAATCAAAAACACAATTATTAAAAAATTATTAATACATCATATACAGATAGAAATTGATTTGATTTATTCAATGCTTGAAATTTAACACAATACTTCAGCATTTATGAGTTGATTTATTTAATACATGAATTATTATCATCACCATTACTCAATTGTCATCTAACTCGTGTATTTGGTGGAGGCATTAAATCTGAATCGTCAATAAATCGATGATTTTCAATAAAATCTATTAGAAATGAACTTGTAACAGGTTCAAGAATACTTTGACAAACAGCTTGGGCAGTTTTCAATGAATTTGGAAAAGATTTATCTGTTCGTTCGCGCATAAATACCCATTGGCGATTTTCATATTTACATTCAATTATTTTATTATTTAAATCTTTTATAGATTTTGTAATTTTTATAATATCAAATGGCACATTAAGCCCGCCAACATATAATTGGCCTACTTTTTTCGTTACCATGCCTACTCCTGACTCAATCACAATTTTAAGCTTAAAATCAACGGAATTCATTGATGATGGTTTCCATTTTAACACATCAATTGATGTACCAGCAACGTACGGCTCTTTTGAAGGTTGAAAAATCAAACCGTCTGGTTCATGACCCAATTGTTTTGCAAATTTATCACTTAATAAACTTTTTGCCTGTGTCACGTCCCAGAATTGTTTTGATCGTATGGAAAATGGCTCACGTTCACGTAATAAACGACCTTCTGCTAGTGCACGATAACGGCCGCCCATAACCTCTTTCTCAATTATATTACATCGGTCAGGAAAGAAAGAGAATTTTGATACGTCTTTACCGTCGTACATTATAACATCATACGCAAGATATCGAGGCTGTTCTTTTCCATTAAATCGATCTATCACCATTTCCTGAAAAATATTTAAATGATTCAATGAATATCAATGAATTATACAAAATTCAATATGATAAATTATTTATATGATGATTTTAATTACTTACGCCATCCAACAGTGTGTCCATCAATGTTCGTGTTATATCACGATGATGAGGAAAAGCTAAACTAGACACTTGAAATACACTATTGTCTCGGTCAATAAAATATATTTCTCCATCACCTTGAATTAATAACATGTACCTATAAAAAATTGAAATAATATTTAAAAATTAATTTCAAATTATATTTATTTATGAGTAAATATTTATTTTAAATTCAATAATTTGAAAATATACTAACCGTGTGCCATCAGCTTTCCACGATACTCTGTATGGTTTTAAATTTAGAGAATTAATATTTTGTTTGTCCATAGATACTGGTTGAGATCCAGGAAATCCTGAACTTTGCCATTGGCAAATTTCTTGAACACGTCGTTGAATTCCACTAATTTTAGCTGAATCTGTTAGCGCTTTAACACCCGGTACACCAACCATGAATGTCGGATTTTTATTGATATATTCTCTTTTTCGTTTTTTCAATGGTGGTTCACCACTGCCACTGGACTCAACTCTTGATTTTCGTTTTCTATCTTCTGTGTCATCATCATCATCATCATTATCATCATTATCATCATCATCGTATTCTAAACACCATGCTGGTCTTGCTGGTGGAGGTGGTGCATCTTCTATATCATCATATCTATTAAACAATTCTTTAATATAATCTTCTTTATAAATTCCTGGTGGTCTTGCTTTTGCAAATTCAACTAAAGCTGCATCCACATTAAAACTATTTGTCTCTATTAAATAACTTATGATGAGAAATCCAGTACGATTAAAACCATGTGTACAATGTACACCGATTATTTCAAGTGGATTACGTGATATAAAATTTTTACACACTTCAACAAATAATTTTGTTTGATCTTCTGTTGGAGTTTCACCATGACCACGACACTGTAATTTCAAATATTGGCATCCATTTTTTTCTACATCAGCCTTTTTGTAAAAACGTGATGTATATGTTAAATCTATCCACAGTCCCATTTTTAATTTTTGACTTTTTAAAGATGCAAACAGCATATCAACGGGAAATCGACATTCTTCTGATACTTGACTATCATAATCTTTTGATAATGGTGTTTTGAATGCCAAAAATTTATTTTGAATTAATTTTACGGCTTTTCGAGGACAATGGAGCCATCGTGGTGGTATTGACAATCTATTATTGCTTGAATCCCAGTTTGTCATAATTGCAAATAATTTATTTACTATTATCTCTTAATTTTTCTATTTTGTTACTTTCACTCCAATATTTTTTTTTTTTCTTGAAAGTTTGTCGAGAAAAGTCACTACCACATATATATTTATGTTATATAAATATATATTTTTATATATAAATATTGTTTTAAATGAAAAAATATAATGCACTATTTTAACAAATCAATAAATTCATACACTTTTTTCTTATGATCCAATCTCCGGTGTGAGGTTAGGTTTGCGCTTTCCACCTTCTCTTATGTGATGTGCCACAGCGATTCTATTATGATTTACTATTATAACTCATTTATTTGTTCATATTTTTCTTTGCTTGACTATCCATGCATACATGTATGTACAAATCAGATTATTTCCTCTTCTATTATATACAAATATACAATAATGTACGTTTATTCACAATACACTGCTCACGTTGCTAAGCAACAAGCGAATGATCATTCGGTCACTTCGTGTTTCATACATATATTTCCAATTGAATATTAGTGGCGCCACTCGTGTTCTCGTCGCGAACTAAATTAAGTCAGACGAGTTTCTACTTTTTTTTTTTCTTAAAAATAAAAATAGAAGATGGTCCTACGCAAAATTTCGTTATATTCTACCACTTTATATATTTATTAATAAATATAAAATGATCAGAGTTTGATAATGAAATCTATTTATGAATATATTATACTTCATTTAAATATATCTCAACGAAGAAAAAATTTAATTCGGAGTATTGTTATGTATTTTCACTTAATGAATTTTTTCATTCATTTCAATAAACTTTCATTGTTAATTCACTTGATATAATTATGTAAACTTATTCAGGTGATGTAGAATTGTCCAATATAAATGAAAACAGTCAATGGTTATATTCATATACATCTATAACCTTTTCCTTCCGTATGTGCTGTTTATTTTTCCTGTTGGAATGTTTAATTGAATCACTGTATTATAATTTATCTATTACACTGTAAGATAATCAATATTTATTAAAAAATATTAATGTAATAACGTGTGATTTATGTCTCAAATATGTTTTATTATTATTTATAAAGGAAAAATAAAGCGAAACTTTTGTCAAAGTACGACCAACGTCCCATGGACAGATACCTGACGCCATTTGTTTTTTTTACAGTTAAAGTCCATATCACATGTACAGTTTTCAATGCAATCGCACGACGCGACATCTGTTGCAAGTAATATCAAATATTTATCATTATCTATATTATCTCTCACATATTAGTTCACTATATATGCATGAAAATTTGAAAATTGCAAAAAATTTTTAAAAACAAAATTATATTGCAATAATAATCTCCATATTTAACGCGCGAAAAATTCAAATATTACACAAATGAATTGAAACACGCTAAAAATTAAATCAAAAGTTTCATTGATATTGAAACAATTTAATATTATTTTGAATTGAAGAGAAGTATATTCGATAATTAATAAATTATTATGTAATAAATTAATCGGCACAATAATTGCGTAATATACATAATATTATATTAACAAAATGAAGTCCTTTTTACATAATTGATCAAAGGTACATGGTTAATTTTTTTTTCTGAAGACTGAAATAGATATAATAAATCATATAAAACCAATTAAATATTTAAATAAATTAAACTTTACATTTGAAAAATAAGATAAGACAATATTTTTAATATTACTTCTTAATTTTATATATGAACGTCAATGAACAAAGAAAAATATCGTTGAATACATAAAAAACAAATGAAATTTTATGAAAATAATATTTTTATAGATTTACACATTCAATTGAAATTTTTGGCGGTCAATGACTCGTAATTATCAAGGACATCAGCATATATTAAAAATTATAAATTAATAATTCACCGTCTGGCATTAAAATAAAATTAGTAAAATACTAATTTTTTTCATACCATTTATTTTTTTTTCAATTCATCATTTTAATAAAGACGTTTATAAAATCCAGTTATACAAGATTCATAATATCTAACGTTCATCGTTTATTTTTAAATCATTTAGATATACATTCACATAAAATGTACATTGAAAATATTTCACCTTCGAATAAATTCAGTAAAAAAAAAAAAGAAAAATAAATAAATAAAATTTGCAAAGAAACACAACATTAACAATTTTAACAAATGATAAATGGCTAATGATTTGATATTTCTATCCAAAAATAAAAATTATTTATTAATTATATAAACCTGCGCATTTCTTGTCGCATTACACAATCGTATCCAATATATCATGACATCATCATTAAGTAAATGAGTATCAATTATAAGTACATATAAACGTTTATACAATAAACAAATTTAACTAGTAAATCACTTTATAAAAAATATATTTAATTATAAATATAATAATCGTGATAAGTAATTATATTAGCTGTATGTAATAGTGTATTATGAATTTAAATTTGTTGGTAATATGAATTTTTTATATACGAAGACTGCTCAGTAAATATAGACACGAAAGATTAAATTAAATATGTATACAGTAGTGTGAGATTCGGTCGATTACCTCCATATATAGTTTGATAAACAACGACCTTGTAAATCCTCAGTGTATATATGTATGTATATAATTGACCTCGCAAACGTGTGAGTGCACAATTGTTCTTAGCAAATCAAAAAAAAAAAATAATAATAGATGAATAAGTAGATAAAAAAAAAAGAAGAATCATTAAAAACTTTCTGCTATATTTAATATTATTTATTTATTTATTTATTTGAATATTATTTTCTATTACTCATATTGGTGTTGGGTTTATATAGAAGATAATGAATATAAACTAGAACAAAAAATTATAATATTTATATATTTATATTTCAGGTGAAAGTTATAATTTAAATTTTATAGAATATTTGACCTAACATTTTTTTTTTTTTTACTTTATCATTTTATTTCATTTTTCTGTAAATTTGCGTAAGTATTTTGGGAGTATGTAAATAAATAATAGATAATAATGAAAAATTTTTTTATAGTTGATTTAAAAAATAAAAAGCCTGAGAAATAATAATGAGAATATTTATATTTTAAATGAATTTAATATTGATACAGAGATTATTCGAACTTTTAAATTTTATATAAAAATTCCTGGATATTTTTAATAATTAATTAATTGAATAAATTAATGTAGTCCATGTTTATAATGTTAAATCAAAATGATATTTTTGTTTCAATATATAAAAAATCTAAATGAACCTGAAAATAATTATAAGCGAATTTAAAAAAAAGTTTTCTATACAGAATGGATCATCTCTCAATTATTTAAAAATAATATCAATGATATATATACAATACGTAAATATATATTTATTTATCTATAGTTTAATAACATAAACCTACGTCACAGACATCATAATTATAAACTGTCATCACTATATATTTTTATAGTGACTTTCACAATGGAAATTTTGTCCAAAATTACAAATTAACATTTGCCAAATAAAAGAATTATAAATTTAAATAATTCTCCAGCTTTGTTCACATTATTAAATATATCTGTATATTAAATAAAAATAAATAACTATATAATATTTTATCAAATATCACCTTTGATATTAAATTATTCAGAGTAAATAAAATTGACACAAATTCTCTCGCATATATCAGAATGGTTAACTAATTCGAATAATATTATCAGATAGGTCTTTCTCAAAGTGTCTCGTCGCGATAGTTTTGTAATCATTAATTGAGGTGCCGCCTCACACATGTATCGATAGTGCAAAGTATACATATATGTTTGTAGAGGTATTTGCGAAAGAGCGATGATTAGGATGAGGAGGGTCAGGTGCGCTATGTTGGCTAAAACGATTAGGAAATCAAACATGAAAACAGGTCTGTACTGACAACATGGACATCGATTGTTTAAACGTTATTACAACACGTGCAATATCACCTCAATATATACATTTTCGTGCCATCTTTATATATAAACAATATTTATCATATCAACTTCATATTATACAAAATATTATTCATTAATATAAACAACAAATTTATTTAATCAATTGTAAAAAAAAAAAGTGACAAACGTGTCTTTCACTATAATAAACAATAAAATATTATATATTCTTTGTTTTCGATGATTGTTGAATTTTTTTTTTTATTATCAATAAAATATTTATATTTATATATAAATGTATGTTTCACCTTCACTTATAAAAATTCTTTATTTCATCAACCGTAAAAATTATATTACGATATGTGTGCGTGTGTACGTGGGCGGTTAATAATAAAATGTTCCTCTTTCAAGTACAACAAAATGATGGTCGGATAATTTTCCAAGGAGTCTCGTGATCAAACGACACAAGGAGAAAGTTTGTAAACTCGTCGTTGTATTATATATGTATAGCGGGAGCAATATAAGTCTGAGCAAAATGTTTTCGTTGAGGCTGTTTAACGTTATGGTTTGTGAGACATCAAGAAAGAAAGTTGTTGCGATCCACAGGAGATTTTCTCCGTTCAAATCCGTTCGAGCGAGTTAAATCCAGTGGACTTGAATTTATAAAGACATCCAACTTAGGTACATACATATATACATATATATTTTATATGTTTATGGATGTATTTATATAGATAATGTCTGTGGTGTTGTCCTAGTTCAGGACCTAGTTCCACATTATTTATTGTAGCCGCATGAAGACCTCGTTTTGATTTCAAATAACGCTTATAACACTTGTGCTTTGGCCAATTGTTCAATCATATATATAAATAAATATATATAAGTATGTATATACCTGCTAACATAATACACCACTCGCGATGACTAATAAACCCGTGGATAATTTATTTTAATAATTATCTTAAGATAAGAATAATATATATTGTTGAATTTATGAGTCATAATTTGAAGTAACAAAAATTAACCCAAAGAGAAAAAAAAAACTGGGAAAAAAATATCTACAAAAAATTTGTCATTGTAGTTAATTTATTGTTTATTTTTTTCTTAGTTGGATATTCATTTGAATATATTAGATATTGATATTAGCTGGATCCAATCATGAATTTCAGTGGGTTTAAATTATTCCAGGTTAAAACATAAGTTCACTTTTGTAAATTCCAATATAGAATTTATTTTATCTAGTAAACAGAAGTGGTAACTCAGCAGGTTTTTTTTTTTTTATTTCTTTGGTATAACTTTGAAATAAATATCTGTATATATAATTTCCGCCCAATTTGAAATTCTCAAGTTCGTTCACCTGAATGAGCGTGATGACCATGACGATTAAATTAACGTTGGTTTGTGCATACCACAAGAAATATAACCACATTTGTCCCTGACCCGCGCCATTCTTAGTTTGAAAAAAAAAAAAAGAGAAAAAAAATAATTTCAATGCGTTAAAACACACATATTCACGCATGCACATTAAAATTCTATTCTTTTTCTACTGGTATATGTATTTATGTATGTACGCTCATAAATCGTGATATTAAAATAAATTGTGAGATATACTTGGATAAATAATAAAATAATATGAATACTTTAAATTCGAAATTGTGCTCAGAGAAAGCAAAAGTCGAATGAGAAATTTTTTTTTTTTTAAATCAGGTTGAGGAAGAGAATAAATAATAATTATTCCCCTAGTGTTTTAATAAACATTTTTACTATCTATTTGCAACAGTATATTTTACACATCAAAGACATCATCTTCACCAATTGAAGGATGTATAAATAAATAAATAAATAAATAAATAAATACTTATTCCAGTTTTATTCGTGTTACAAAAAAGTGGTCGCTTGTAAATTTAATTGCGAAAAAAAAAGAGAAACACTCAAGACACATTTTTCCTCAATCGTTCGCCAAATTTAGCGAATTATCATTTATAATTAAATTCTATTGCAACACAAGTGCGAGAGACGAACAAGAGAAAGAAAGATTGAGAGGAAATTATCACCAATAAGAGAATGAAGTGTTGCACATTAAAACTCGATGTGTGTGACGAATAACCTGCAACCGATGAAAGATATATATACGTCAGGGCCATCACATAATTCACCATCGTATTTTCATCCTTAATCTAGTCACACATATTTAATGTATTGTAATCAGACAAAGTAAATAGGAAATTAATTGGACAGTAGAAAGAATTGTATGGGAAGGATTTTAAAAGTTGTTGAAATCAATTGTTCATTTTTTTTTTTTTTTTTAGATTCAAGTATAAAAAATTGTATTTCTAAAAATCGTGGGGCGATCAATGGTCATACTTGTATTATTATACAAGTGTACATTACAAAAAAACTTTCGTACAATAAACTAATTTTAAATTAAAATTATTTCTCTCATATTTTCACTCTCATATACACATACACAAATACGTGTAATATTTTTAAACAGCCTTTTTAAAACATACTATTCTTAATATTACTATATTACGAAATTTCTAATTGTTTATATATCACACACATGCCAATACACTCGTTTATGAGTAAAATAAATGAATAGTGATGATAATAATGCACTGATATGTTTTTGCATGTTTTTAATTTCCGTATTTTTTATCTTGTATATTTTATTAAAATAAATTTTGTTTTTGTTCATTTGTTCGTTTTGTAAACGGAAGCTGTGATGTAAAAAGGTGTATAATATTTTAATTTTTTTTTAATTCAATTAAATAAAAAAATTTTCAAGTTCATATGACCTGATAAAATGGTGAAGTAAAATAAATAAGTGCATAAATACAAGGTATATACATTCAAGTTGAGAGAAACAAAAATAGAGATAATTTTTTGCACAATTTTATTCAGCAATGATTAAAATTCATGCTGAAAATCGTAATTATATTACATTTATAAATTTGTTTCTATCAAAATTTCGTTTATTCAAACGAATTATTTTCATTTATAATGATCATAAAATACTTTTTATCTTCATAAATAGCGCCGTGATAAGTGAGAAAAAAAACATTAAATCAATCATCTCTATGGTAAGAATTAAATTAAATATTCCGTAATTTTTAAAATAAATTATCAATCAAAATCATTTCGAGTACTCTAATGCAATTTACAAGTAAACAATTGTATACATAGATAGAAAATATTTTTAATAACCGCGACATGAGATTCGTGGTAAAACACAGCCGTTTTCAGATTTAAAAAAAAAAAAATTACAATTAAATTAATCTTTTTACGTTACTTTTTTTTCTTATTGTTAATCACATGACTAAAGAGATACGTGAAAATAATGAACACAATAACAATATGTTTCATCACAAAATTGTGACAATTTTACATGAAAAAAAATAAAAATAAACAAATCAAGAAGTTATTTATCATTTTTTCTGTCAACAAAACTTTCTTCCTCAAAATAAAATATCTTTAGTTCGTATTTTTCACGACATTTACTCTATTCAATGCAACATGAACATACATATAAAAAAAAAACACTATTGAAATTAACTCATCAAAGTACAAATTAAAATTAATTAAAGTGAACCTATTATTCATCCATATTTAATCGCAGGTACTGCACCAGTTCCACAAATGATGGTGCATGGTCGGAACAAACGTAAATTCATTTATATATTTACAAAGTCCATATAAAAATCATTCTATTATAATTTATATCTTTCAATAATTATATTTAATAATACGTTTTGTTCATTAATTTAGTTGTATTATTCAATATATGTACAAGTATTTTAATATTTTTTTTTCTTGCTTTAGGAGTTGGTTGCACTTATCACTGAGTTATATGAAGTAAAAATGTACACATTAAAAATACAAACACACGCTTGTGCGTTTATCACGGTTACAAAATATCACATTGAATAACACTGTCACAATGATATTTTTTAACATTTTGACATTTTAATGATAATGTAAATGGAAAAAAAAAATTTATAATTTGATGATATTCCTGAAGATGATGATAATGATGACCATGATATTTGTTGCGTTATAAAAATGATCCTTAAATCCGTGTCATTATTTTATATATTGTATAAAGTATACATTGTATCACAGATTGCATTTTGGAACACACTCACTAATGCGTTTCCGTAGCTATATTATTTCACAACATCACAACTTCCAACTTGGATTCACCATCAATCTCGATATTTAATTGAGTCTAGGAAAGATATCATTCCACACTTTTCTTAATACCAAATCAACAACGATCGATGCGTCCTCAGTTGAATCATGTGGACCATCTTGTACAGAGCGGTTTAATTCATTGCGCACTAGTGTTTTAAGGCTCAATCTTATTGGCGACATATCACTTCCGTTTGTTAAATATTTGTGTTTAAATAATATACTTGTATCAATTACTTTTGAATGTATAATTCTCAATGCTCGTAAATCATTCTCCAAGCCATGTCCTATTAAAATAGTTTCCGATGAAATAAATGACATCATATACTGATGAACATCGTGCAATGTTGTTGTTACACCAATCATATGTTTTTCAGTAATACCACTGAAACGTGTCGAGTAATCAATAATTTTTCCATTAGGTTTAACGAATGTATCGTAAACAACGGCACCACAAATATCAACAATAGTGACACGAGTGACTTCAAGTCCATATGTAGTGTAACACATCTCACAATCTATTCCGTACACCCCATAATCTCCATCATTTGCCGTATGAAGAGGATACGGTGTTTGAATAAACCCGTCGTAACAGCCATAATTCGGCTCCCAAGTGTTAAATACGTGGACGGCTGCTTTTGTACATCCATTGCTATTTGCATCAGAATTTTCACAACATGTCCATTTATTATTATAAGTGGAAGTCATCCGAAATTTGCCCCAGTGATAAAGGCACTCTTCAACATGAATATGTTCACCTTCTTCATCAGTATAAAATATTTTTCTGCAACGTGCGCATTCTTTTTTAACTGCATTTTTTCTTATTGTCTTTGAGACAATAAAACTCTTGAAATCTGCACATAGTATACCTTCATCTGATTCAGAAGGTGTTGAGAAAAATTCTCTTTCTGGCTCTGGATCTGAATTTTCCTCTGATTCACCACTTCCTGTGCCACTATCAATTTCATATGCACTTTTGTTATAACAACTTGGTACAAATTCACGTGCATTAACATCCAAATTGTGACGCTTTCGATCATTCTGAATCAAATATTCTGGTATTGGTGAATAGGTACGACAATAAAACCAAGCTCGACCAGGATATGACGAATTTCCTTCTGGATAACCATAATATTTTAACTCGTCATAAGTTAAAATTTCTTTACGAAACTTTTTTATCAATTCAGCATTGCTTAAATGCGATAATTTCGTTCTTTCTGCACTGTACGGCTCTGTACACGCATTTCCATTCATTGGTCTTTTATCAATAACAATATTATTATTAGATCGAATTCCATTATTAGCCGTTGTAATATTCACATCACTATTAACATAACTTTTTCTATTTTTCTTATTATTCATTCTTTGATTATTAAATGACTTCTCATATTTAATATTGGCAATACCACTCATTGAAAAATCAGCGTTATTTAATGGTTGTTTTTGTAAATTAATTTGATGTCCTGAATAATATTTGGACGATCTTCTCGTACGTGTATTGCGTTGTTCGGAATTGAACCATGTACTATCACTACTACCCTTAGATGATGATGACAATGATGTATCACTAGATGTACTGCTATTGCTGCTAATAGTGCGGATCTCCTCGGATTTATTATCACGATTGTCACTGGCAACATGATGCTGACTCGATTTGGCCATTTTTTGGCTCGCTTTATAATATCCTGATGTTTTTCTGCCCCTGGTGATGTTGCTTCTACTGCTATTGCTACTGCTGCTGCTATAACTCCGGCCATTCTGCAGATGCTCTTCCGATGCCAAGCCGCAATCTTTATATGGATACACAAAATAAACGTCAGACTTTCACTCGCTCTAATAATTTTTTATTATAATTAAATTATTCATATGCAATTAATAAGTTGATTTGATGTATATCAAACTTCAAAAAATATAATGATAATGAACTCGCTTTACGTCCCTACAAAAGTACTATTTTTTTTACAAACTCATTATATTTTTTAATTTGTTTATTAATGATATGAAAATATAAGAAAAAGGATGGGAACTTACTCAATGGATGAGGAAAAACATGATCATGCACATGCAAAATAGAGCAAGGAAAAAGAACTGGAAATAGGATGATAATTAATCTTCAATGTTAATTTACATTTAGACATTTTAAATGTTTTGTCAATTGGCAAAATCTGATAATAAATGAATAATATTAAATAATATTTTAGTTCATTAATTAATCATATGCATGTTTTCTAATAGATGAAATAGTTCTCGTTGGTTAATATAAATTGTTGGTTTGACAGTTTGATTATTTTTTATTTCACAAATACGCGTTTGAATATAATAATTAATAGTGTGATAAATGAATACGAAGTTGACGAAAGCTTATCTTCAACTGAAAGAAGTTAGTAACGACGATGCATTAAGAAGCCAATGGAGGGAAACAACAATATGGCGTTATAGAATATAGTTGGATATAGCTTTTCAAGGATGTTACGACATTTATTTGTGGATTATGATGACAGCATTTTATATAAAACAACAGGAGCAGAATTAATAATTAATATTATGATATAATAATTGCCATCACTTGTATAGACTAATAGCAATTTATAGAAATTAATTTCAATGATAAAAAAAAAAGTATATATGGATAATATACTAAAACTTGATAATGTTGATAATGAATCAATTGAATTTTCTCAGGAAAAAATAATTAATAATTGAGATTAATTGAGTTGAATAAAATTAAATGCACCCAGTGTATATGTACCTCGAGGCCACTAAAATAAGGAAGAATAAAAATTATATATCTACTTGTGGAAGAAAAGAAAAATGTATGATGATAACGGGAAATATGATTTGTGTTCACACGGTTATTCAATACCGTTGGATCATTATGAAATTGTTGAATCATGAAGGAAATTCTCTTTCTTCCGTTCTTTCTTTCTCTCGTTCTCTTTCGTTTACCTCAACTTCTTATAACATCCTCAATATTTATCGCCAATGAATTGCATAAATCAATCAACAAAAATTATATTTCAATCTCTCCTATAATATCATTCAATTCATTTATTTTTCTTTCATATCAGTTTTCTTCATTATTTGTCACTATAAATTTCTCATCTAGATCAACAGATATTTAATCATAATATTTCGAATAACATTGATTACGAAATTCACATACGACATTCACAGGCATTCATCTTGCGTCATTGCAATTGATATTGATAAAAATTAGAACGAAAATTTGTTGATAAAGCCACATCCGATTGAACTTTTCCATCAATTAACTTATTTTTATACTCAAACAATTTTCAGAGCTAACTGAATATGCGTCGCAAATAGATCATCGGAGCATTATTTTTTATTTATTATTTATTATAACCAGAAGTATTCATTACCCTTTTATTAATGTTGTATAATGCGGGTTCCTCTATATTTAATTCAATAAATATTATCGGAGCAATATTGCTCGTTAGCTTTTTATTAATTCAACTTATCAGAAGAAGAAGAAAAAAACAATTTTCTTATAGCTTGAATGAATAAACTAATAATAGAAGAATAAGAAAATATAAAAATAAATTTTATAGAAATTTATATGGAAATTATACTTGTATAAATATTATTTAAAAATGAAATATTCGTCATGAGTCAGAGTCGGATTATTAAAAAAAAAAAGTTTCAGACATATTTTTAGGGATAAAAACAAATTTTTCACAAGGTAAAATATTTGAATTTTTAATAGCCTTGAAAAGTTTTATCATATTATTTTTTGTTTTTTTTATTCCAAAAAACAAAAAAATCTTGACATGACATACACAACAATCATATATCTAACCAAACATAAAGAATTTAATATCTTTATGACGTCGAGATTGACCGTCATTAGGATTTACAAGATTATATTTCCAAAGTCCAACAATTATAAAATAAAAAATAGTTATGAAAAAAAAAAAAACCCCCCAATAATTATGAAGAAATTTTTTTTTTCAAATCCAAAATGACTTTTATTTAATTTAATATATTTTTCTCATAATTATTCAAGACAGTACTTTTGGCAGGCTCTATATATTCATGCAATGAGAAAAATGTATATATTTTCACATTCAAATTCGGTTAAATAAATTCTGAAACAGTTTGATCCTGTAAATTAATTTGAACAAAATAGCTACATTAACCACAAGCATGTACACTCGCACTCAATTTTCTATTCGATCTCAGTTATACCCTTTGGAAAAAAAAAAAATGTCTGGACTCTATAAATGATCCAAGACAAGCTTTATAATATATAACATCCATGGAGAATCGTAAAACGTGAGTAACGGTATAGCGCAGAGAGTGGGTTACTGTGGCTACTTGAGAACACGATCGTTGCTCTGCAAACCCCGTTATTGCAGAATATATACATCTACATGATATGCGGTATGTATATATGTATATATGTATATATGTATTCATGACCACGTATATTATAACTTCAACTTCACTGTTATTTTCATCATGATCAATAATGTACATATTATAAATATTGCAATTAAATAATAAAAGAAAATATTTCTGCTAAATATTTTTAATAATTTTTCTAATTTTTTTCCAATCGCGGATAATTAAAAATAAAAAAATTATAAAAAATGTATTAAGTAGGTTCAAAAGCGAGGAATATTTTTAATGTTATTATCTCAATTATTTAAATTTCAGTTAATTAAAAAACACTTTTTTTTTTTTTTTTATATATTTCCTCATGGTCGTATTTGGTTTCGCTGTCTAATACATTTTGTTGTGACCTTCATCGATATTATTATCAGCATTATTAAGAGACGTTTATACGACAGTCAAATAAAAACACACTTTTTTGACATTGAATTTAAATTGAAACGCGAATACACACGCACACACCCATCTATTGATGAAATCAATGACACGAAAAATTCCATGACGATCATCATTGAGTTATGAAAGTATCGATATTGTATTTCACAAATAAAATATAAATATATATATTGTATATATGATCCTGAACTTTTATCATTTTATTTTTTTCTGCTTTTATATGAAATATATTAAATAAATGAAAAAAAAGTATAAGCAAATAAATAAAGTATGTCCATATAGAAAATGAGATGAGTATAAAAAGGTATGAAGTGTCAGTGGGTGAAATTTATGCAAAAGTTGTGTGCAAAGAAAAAAAAAAAAAGTTGAGCTTAATTCACGTGTTAAATGACTTTATAGTAATTGGAGCGTGTTGAAAATATATAAATAACTGATCACATTAGTGCTTATTCACCAAAGTTTTATCATTTTATCAACAAAATTTATGTAAACTTGTATTACAATCCCCATTCACAACTGTAATATATTTTCTCATCTACGCGTGTATTCATTATTTATATATTTTTCATTGTACATTGTGATACAAAGTTCCGGTGACAATTGGCAATTTTTATTTTTTTTTTTTTCTTAAAAATGTTCTTATACGCGTGAACAATAGCGAGAAAAGAAACAAAGACGTAAAACCGCAATAATTAGCCGGACGCATCACCGTTAAATGATGATTGGTTTAAAAAAAAAAAAAAAACACTAATTTCAAGGTGATCTGCAATTTAACATTATCTTAATTTGTGTTTTCGGATCAAAACAACGTTGGCGACTCGGTTCAAGAACTTGAACTTGAATTATTTCAAGAAAAAATTATTCAACTCTGTAGAAACATTTTTTTTTTTTCTTCTTTTTTTCGTGTAACCCATTTAAACAATTCCCAAATTAACAAGTAAAAGAGTGTCAAGAACATTATTGAATCATGTTCAATTTATATAAACAAATGAAAATACAAATGTAACATGTAACATATATGACTTGCACAATTGAATTTTATTCATCAGTTAATATCCAGGAAACTTATATTATGTATATAAATAAATATATAAAAATTAATTCAAACCGGTTATTTATTTGTGTGAAGATAAAAAGGAAAAAAAAATATTGATAAATCAGTAGTAAGTATCAAAAGATAATTTAATAATTAATCTCTAATTGAATTTACAATTGGATGAATATAATAAATGATTGAAAAGAAATGATAGCGAAAAACTAGCAAAGCTATAAGAATTTTTCAGTTGTAATAATAATATTTGCGCGTTTAAAAAAAATTTATTTAGTAAAAAAACATAGTAATCTGATTGACCCTGACGTTCATCTGAACATATAACAGTATATGTTTTTTATTTCAACGCCTCCCACACAAAGTTTCCTCCCTATCATTCCTAATTTTTTTTTGTGCTATTACAATAATAATTGATCGATTTCTCTCTGTACTTGACCTACATTAAAATTGGTATCTATCAATCGACGGCTCTCACGCTTGTCTACGATTATTAAAAGTCCCCTGATTTTTTTCTTTCATTTCTTTTATCACTTTTTTTTTTCTTCGTATTTTGCTTTAATAAATTGACGTGAAATTACGCGAGCATGAACATTGTGGATAAATAAAATAAAAAATACTGAAGAAAATATAATACTCATGTAATTATTTTTCATTGATTATTTATATATTTTCAAATGTTTAATGAATTTTAATTGAAAGTGAAAATTAAATTCAATGTCGAGAATTATAGTTGTTGCATCGTCCCCAATAATTCAATCGAATAATTAATATTTGTAATTATATATCTCAATGATATTATTATTTTAAACGCATGATTAAATTTTTCTTAATTATATGTAATTAACAAAGAGATAATTATCGAATGATTAATTTTTTTTTTTTAGTTATCACAGCCGTGTTAGGGATTATTTGTGGACTAAAATAAACAAAGAGAATAAAAAATGTTTGATTTTAATAGATAGAAGATTTTGCCATTGCCAAAGAGTAGAATTATTGCTTTTGTGTATAGGTTTAATTATATTTAGTATACAATTCTAATAATTGAATATTATAAAAAATAATGAATATCTTATTGAAACTACATGGAGATTTAATAATAGAATAGAACCCACGCCGAAGAAAGTAAAGATTAATCAAGAAGAAGAAGATTTTTTAAATTGAATTCAAGATAAAGAAGAGATGATAAAATTTATAAAACAATATATATTATCTACATACCTTCAGCAGAACTTGCGAGAAACTTTCCATTACTAGAGAAATCCATATCGAGAACAGTTCCGGTATGGCCCTTGAGTGCTCCAATCATCCACTTGTGAGTAAAATCTTGTTGAGCTTCTCGACGCTTTTTATTTCTTGCACGTTTATTTCCACCGCCGGCACTATTTGGATTCACTATTGTATTATTTGATGCTGCTTTAATCTTTGCACTTGTATTATTCGTACTGTTGGAGTCGATTGCTTTAGCTTTGAGAACGTTCACATCTTTAAACAAAAAAATAAATAAATAAAAATTAATTTAATATAAATTGTTCACTGATTTGTATAATTCAATATATTTGAAAATATTTATATGTATATTATATAGAAAAAATAATTACAATGGAATAAACCGATGTGAAGGGTTTCGATGTTGGAATCAAAGTGACGATTTGATGGACATCATCATAGTACTTACTCTATTAACATTGCCAAAAACCTTAAAAGGAAAGGAGATAAAAATTTCTCCCATAATTATATAGGTACGCAAATATATT
Organism: Microctonus brassicae; assembly: GCA_918226075.1. Lineage (NCBI taxonomy): Eukaryota > Metazoa > Arthropoda > Insecta > Hymenoptera > Braconidae > Microctonus > Microctonus brassicae. Next base: position 4,219,602 of record OW445485.1, on the reverse strand, counting down.
GACCAATCATTTGTAAGCGGGCGTGTGCCACAAATTTTTCACCTTTTACAACTTAATTGTAAACTTTGGTATACCCTAATTTAATATGCATCAGAAGCACTTTGTCAAATATATTATAACAGTAGCTTAATTACTATTAGTTATGATTGTATAAGGAGCTTATACTGCAGGTCGTTAAACAATTATATAATGACAATGGAGCCCCCTTTAACTGAATATTTTGTTGTTAATATATTACACAGACTTCTGAAATTTTGACGCCAATAGTTTGAATGAATTTGAAAAATATATATAATCGTTATTATTTTTAAATTTTTTGGAGGTTATGAATAAAAATTGATAGAAAATTCAGCGTATGCAGTGGTAATAATAATATATTTGATATTAATACTTAATTATTCATGTATTTTAATAATTGTTTCATGAAAATTATAATGAAAAAAAAAATGATTTATAAATATTGATTATTGGAATAATTGATTATCATACAAAATATTCTACTATATTTTTTTATGTTAATAACAAATTTTATAGCGATAATTGCAACTGCAATTATTGAATTTGTTATTGCTATAATTAGTTATAATGGAAAAAAAACAAATATATTAATTAGATTGAGCAAATGGCGAATTCATTTATTTTTTCATTATTTCACAAGAAAAAAAAAATACCCTTTGCAAATATAACATAACCTTAAATTCAAAATGAAATATATGAATATGTTTTCTTGTCAATATATATTATATATTTATAAACTGTCGTAATTAACAAATATTTATTATTATTTTTTATCATAACTGAGTCATGTATTAAATTTTTCATTTTTTCATTTAAGTATTATAGGTTAAATTAATTAACACTGATAATAAATGATCAGTGTATTAAAATATTGATAGCTGATACTGTACACTTGTAATAACACATGTGTAAAATTAAGAAATAAAATTAACATTTAATCATTTGATGATAGTTATTTTTATTGTATAAATGAAATTTTAACATGGAAAAACGTGACATTATTTTTATTAAATTCTCAGGCAGACACACCAGACTCAGACAACAATATAAATGCCGACGTGACTTTTCGATCAGTGTTTTTTTAACGTTTATTATCTGTCACTTGTGCTGCGATATCATCACTCTTGACACATAAAAACGAATTTCATATATCGCATACTTATATTAATAATATATCATTATTTATTTTTTTTTTTAATCAAATACCATCTCATATTGTCATTCTTCCGTCAAGTGTGCAAGACAATTAATAAGTGCTATTGAAATTCATAAACGAAATTTACAATAAATAAACGACATTGTCAGAATTGATGATTTAAATCATTAACAATTGTTCCAGCAGGAAAAAAGATCATAATATTCTTTATTGTCACAATTAAATTTATTTTTGAAAACAATAATGCATAAAATGAAATAATTTTCGAATAAATATATAATTACCCCCGTAATCCATGTAAGGGGACAATAATATTTTATAGAAAATTACACATGTCAAGTTATTTTTCAATATGAAATAAAGTAAATATATATTACACTAATTAATAATATATTTTACTTTGCTATATAGGGTAATTATTTTCTATCAAATATTGTTATGTCCCAGGCTTACATGGATTACAGAGAATATATTCATCAAACAAATGAATCATAAAAACAAATTATCATTTATCATTTAGAAGAGAATATTTGAGAACACGTTAAAAATATTCTATCAATTATAAAAAACTGAAAAATTATTATTATTTCCATTAATATAATTATAATTAAAAACTCATTAGCCTGAATTATTTCATTTTATATAAAACGTAATAACATTTTTTAGATGTCTCACAACCTACTTACATTAATATAATTGAAATACATTTTAAACAACAAAATATATAAAATATAAACATAAAATAATCATTCAAAGATGATATAGTATTTTCATCAAAAAAAAATTTTTTTTCCCAACAGATAATATAAATAATAATAATTATTATAATTATAACAATAAATAATTTACGTATCACTTAAATTAATTTTTAATTCAACGTATACACAACGTATATAAACACGTGCTAATCCATCAGTCTTATATATTATACCACGACCACGAGTGACTGTTCTATATTATTTTTCCTGTTTATCTTTTCCTCTCTATCTTTCTTATACAGTAATTGATGTGCAGCTACTCAACCACGTGGTCAATAAATAATTCCTATCATATATATCACGACAATTCGATGCTTTACCATAAGGAAAATCCTTCATCAATTTATATTATATAAATATTCATGTATTATAAAATAAATAAATTATTTTTATTTGCTATTCAATCTATATATTTGTGTTGATACATAACCCATATATATTTTTTTTGTAATACTGACTCTCATACAAAAACTAACTATGTAATCAAACACATATATATTTTATTTTTATATATTTATTTATAGATATATTAATAAAACTGACTCTATATTAATTATTTGTTTTTTATTTTCTTCAAAAATTATTGAGTGGAAATGATAATATTTAAATTTGTGCATTAGGGCAAATAGTAAATGGGAGGAAAAAAAAATTACATATTAATTATTAAGGCAAAAAAATTCAATAATAATTTATATTTTATTTTCTCTAACTATTGTTTATATTATATCGTGCAGGAATTCCATACTTGAACCGCTGATTTCAAGAGAGGAAGCGAAACAAAAATATAAATATTTTATTCTTTCTTCCTCTCTAATTCTCTCCTTTTTTTTTTTTTTTTTTTCTTATATTAGCTCTGTCGATCGAGAGAAATACTCCAAGAGGTGCAGGCCTCCTCTGAGTCTCTCTTCTATCTAACCATGCGGTGTCTCCTGCTTCGTTATACACGCAGCTGCCGCCAAAAAAGGTGGCCAATGTATTCTGAGAATACTATAAAGAGCAAGTTGATAGAGAGAAACGTGAGAGAACAGGATAAACTCCACGATGATATTCATTATTATCATCGTCACAAACGTAAATTCATATCCAATAATCATTCATTCAATTTGGAATTTTTATTATTTAATCAACAATAAAAATTGGGGAATGTATTAGATATCAAACGGGGATAATGACTCATTTTTATAATTTAATTTGAATAAAAATTCTTTTTCTCAACTGGAGAAAAAAAATTTTTATACGAACGAGGACATGTAAATATTGTGAAAAAAAAAAAGAAAAAGTTGTTTACAATATATAAATCAATGTAATTCATTAACTATGTCCTCAATTTATACAAATATTTTTTCATCCTTGATAAATAAACATAAAACAACAATTAATTGATAGAAAATTTGTATATATACTTATTAAAAATCATTTTTTCTTTTTTTTTTTTCTTGCTGAATTTAATTCTCAACAATTTCTTTAATCTTTCAACACATGGCAAAAATAAATAAAAATTAAACAGATGAAATAATATATTAGAAAAAAAGACTATAAAATATTTCTTACTTGTTATTTTATTAGACCTAAAACGTCGGCCAATATTAAATCCAATGATGAGAATTATTGCTCCAATTGCTATTGTAATCATAGTGATATCAGACATTTGCAATGGTCCCAAATACATTTTTGCTTCGGTAAAATCGTTAATCTTCATGAAATTAACATTCAATATATAATAAAAATGTGCTCATATATAATGAAACACCCTTTGAGCATCAAGACTACCACTACTACCACGTTGTGTATCGTCACGTAACGTCGTCTACACTTTGTAGATACAAAATGAATGTGTACGTTTCGTATTCGCCGACGGTTAAAATTTATTATTTATTTTCATCACATATACACACACCACAAACACACGTGTATTACAAAAAATTTTTAATTTATAATATTCAATAAATGTACATATAATATTATTAATTATTCACGATTAAATAATTAATTTATCCACCCGGTTTATTTCTTCGCGCCGTAATAAACCTCAAAGTGGACAATTTTGTGTGTTACTGAATGAATCTCCTCAAGTCCTCAATGTTAATTCTTCATTCTCTTATTCCCTCTCACTTTATCGTGTAATTTTTAAACCTTATTAATTCTACTTTCTCACTCGTATTTCTACCATAAATAAAATCAAATTCACTAGATTGTCATACGAATATATGGTTGATACACTTGAATTTTTACACCAATGATGGCGCGACGATTATTGTCGCGCGAAATTTCAAATAATAAAAATTTCACGGTATTTTTATTGATGTCATTGATAATAATATTATTATTTAAAAATATTTTTTGCAATAAATTTAATACGGTTAATAAATTAAATCGCACTGTGTCCATTCTAATTAATATTTCAAATTAATGCTCAAAAATTAATATTTTTTTCAATAATATTAAATTATGTGCAAAGTTTTTTTTTTTTTGCGATTAAATAATCGTTTTATTTCACTGTATTTTATATTTAATGACGAATAAAATATCAGGAATATAATTATTCCTCCGTGTAATCGCAAAAATAAAACAAATACATTCGATTATTTGATTGTCACAATAATTATATATGATAAATGCGGGAAAATACGAGAACGTGTGAGCACAGACCGAACTTGAATCACTCCAGCGAGTCTCTGACCGCGTGTTCACGCGACTCAATATAATATACCAGAGTATAAAACTCCCGAGGCTTTATCCCTACTCTCACGGCACATCTACTCCTCTAGGGAATTTAATCATATATTATATACAAACGAATACAACTTTGAACAACGTTCACTCACACACACACAGTGATTGACGATTAAATAAAAATGAATTGTGTGCAGTGCACATAGCAGATTGAATCTATATCGGCACCTGCGCGCATCGATACAGTAAAGAAAAAAAAAAAGAATGTTATTTTTTTAAAATTACCAGCAATAAAAAAAAACAAGCAAAAAATAAATAATAAAAATAAATGGTCAGAAAAGGCGTTACCCCACGTGCTTCACCTGTCCAATCAAAAGCCACAAATAATCTACGTGGCTTTTTCGTACGTTTCTTATTTATCAATTGCACGCAACACGATCAATAAACAAATGCTCAAACGACTATGGAAAAAGAATATGTATATAATACGATGCTAAATAAAAGTAATGAAAAATTAGACACGAGCACACTAACCATAAAATTATATTTCATTCGATATGAATTTATTTAAAATCATTTATTTATATTTATTTTTTATATTTCTTATCGTACAATGAAACTCAATAATTTATTTTATATGTCTATATATATATGTGTTGTAGACAAGTTCATGGGATTTTACATCTCGTCATATATATGAGAAAATGTCTGAGTCATATAATTATTTTAGACTCTCATCAGAAAGACTCATTTCAACTTGACACTTCTTTCACTATATCTATATATAATATATATATATATTTATATACCCACACATGTAGATGCATTTATATGTGTTAGTATAAATGCGTCACTTTTTTTTTTTTATGATTCAAAATGAGATTAAAAAAAAATTCATCTGATCTGATGCGAGAAATTAATGATGAAAAAATAAATAAAAATTATGCGATGTCAATATCATTCGATTTGCGCATAAAAAATTAAATTTATTCAATAAATAAAATGAAACATGGCTATATGCATATATGTATAAATAAATAAGACAGATGTCAGGATGAATATCATAAAAAAAAAAAAAATAAATATATATATTTTTCATAAAAACATTGACGTATATTTTAATATTTTTTTTCTGCGTCATTGAATAATGGTATTGCCCTTCGACATGTTCATTGTGCACATATATATTTATAATATACATGTATAAATATTTTTGAAATATATATATTCATCAATAATTGCCCCTCCTACAAGGAGTTCTCGACCTCAACGTGTAGCAATATTCAAAGAATGTTGCATGAGCCACGCGGATAACATTATAGTGCGTGAATCGCTTCATCATATTACTTTTATTTAAGAGAGGGCAATAATAAAAAATATAATAAGAAAAAAAAAAAAATTTTTTTTTTTTATTGTTTCATGATATTTCATTTATTATCAATTAAATTATCAATAATAAAATATATATATATTTATACAAATTGCGATCTTCATTTATATTAAAAATTATAACACAAATATATCAGCATAAACAATTCACAAAAAATATTATAACTACATATATATCAATAATATTTAAGTGACAATAGATTATTAATTTTCACGTAATAATATTTAATAAATTTTATTATTTATATATATTTTTATCTTCACATACTTACACAAATATAAATAAATATTAACAAATGTCTCGTCTGAAATTACTACAACAAAAATATATACTTATGAGCAAATTGTTTTATGATGCAATATTTACTTGAGCGATTAGCTGCAGACAGTCGCAATTAATTACAATCAACTGTAATCTTCTTCATCAAGAAAAAAAAAAAAAATAATATATATAAATTAAATAAAATAAAAAAAAAAAATAAATATAATATACATACACATATATTATTTTACTGTATAGAATAAATATTCAGTCTCGATGATGATGATGATGATGATGATGATGATGTGTACTCAATTGGCGATAGGATTATACAAGGATACAAGGATAAGGATATATAAACTTAAAGTGAGAGATAAATATACCACACACATGTATCAGAGAAAAAGATGAATAAAATTTGGAACCGTTATTCGCCCCGTTACTTTTCCTCATTTTGAAGTCACTATAAGTGTCGTCCCCAATACTTCGAGGACAGTTGTTAACTATACACGACTAGGGAAAGAATATTACACGACCGCGTGCTCCACCAGGATCAGCCTCTCTATGATGGCAATATTATAATAATAATAACAACAATAATAATAATAATACTCTTCTATGTTAGTTGTAAATCGTGTTGTGGGACTTTAATTCGGCTCATCCACCTTATTTTTCAATGGCAATGATGTTGAGAAAGGGAATCGTAACGGTGAATTATATATGTTATGATGATAGAGCGTGTTTAGTATATTAGCTAACGTTATCTTCACCTATCCATTCTTTATGTATTTATTTATTTATTTTTTTTTCTTATTATTAATAGCTTATTTATAGCTTATTCAAGAAGCCTATAATATAAGATATGTATATTTACGTTTTATGATTATATGAATTTAGTGTTTAGAAAATTCAACAAAAAAAAAGGATTAAGGGTTAACCTTGAACCTATAGGTTCCACAAAGAAACAATATATTTATATCCAATAAAATTCTATACTATATAAATATTATACATTTGATTTATTTAATTTTGTATTATTGTATTACTCGTTAATTTTCATCATTTATTTTATACGAATACTTATATATGTATATATTGTAGTAATTTTTTTTTTTTTATTATTATTATCAGAGGTTGAACGATAGTGTCAACGACTTACTGCAGTTATTTTAATACGCATTTATGTGTCCTCACGTTGCGTATATTTTTTTCTTTATGTATCTTGTATCGTAAACCAATTTGCCATCATTGTGATATTTATGCGTTTATTTTTTTTTTCTTTTATATAATTTATTTATCGCGGCGAGGTCGTGCACAAGTTCGATGGCACGAGGGTAAAATTGTCGACTACAATGGACGTGATATTTATATAAAATAAAAATAAAAAATAGAAAAAAAAAAGAAGTGAAGATATTGCGTAGTATACGAGTAAAGAGACGTATTATAGTAATATATATATTTATATATATCGGAAGATCGATTGTTTATGGGTGTATTAGTATTTGAGTACGTGTAAAAAATTTATAAATAATAAATAAAAAATATATTACATGTATATTTGATTTTATTTAACATGAATATAATGTACACACATTATATTTTTATTTCCTTATGTATATCCAACATTTTGTCTTTTGCAATACCACATAAAATTATCTTTACATCAAACAATCGAAGTTTAAATATTTAATTTTTTGGATTTCAATAAGCTTCAAGGTTATTTAATATTTTTCTTCCCATATTTATACATATATTAAAGGATAATAAACACGGATAAAAAAAAAAACTGTAATTTAACACAAAAATTGATAACAAACAATGACAAATTGTGACATTATGTCGACGTGACATTATAAATATTCCAAATAAAAATATTGACGTTGAATAAAAAATATATATTTATAATTATAATTTGCATTTTTTTTCCTGTTTAATATTAAACAAATATATCAACACGCAACTGGACATATAATTTGATTTATAAAAAATATATAACGTTATCTGTTGTTATAATATTTTTAAATCAAAATTTATATACTCACATATTTATTTATATAAATGTGTATGTATGTTAATGGTATAAATTTATATATATGTATATAATTATACACATATACGTATATGTATATAAAAATGTCCCCCTTTTTTTTTTTTTTTCGTGGCATTCATCCAAGTCATCGAACGTTCGGGCATATTTCTAAATTTATCGTTAAGGTTGTTGCCCCTTACAAATTTTACCAGGGCTTCATATAAATTTATATATCATATACATATATCCGTACACATTTAATACATAGATATAAAACAAAGTCATCTGTTAATATAAAGTATTTACAAATCTACTGAAAGTCAAGAGGAAAAAAAAAAATATAAAAATGAACCGAGGACAAAATTTATATTATACATACACCTATACTTATTATTAACAAGGACACATAAAGACATTTGTAAACAAAAGAAAGGTGTGATGATCATCTTTAAAAACTTTTGATAGCTTCCAAGTGTTAAATATTTATATACATATATTATATGTGAGGATGCGATGAAGGTCACACATCATCTTGGTAAAATGTATTTCAATGTGTAAGATAAGAGAAGAATAAAAATAAATAAATAAAATATATTTATAAAGGAAAAAAAATTTTTTTTTTTTTTATTAATTTTCGATGTTTAAAAGTGATAAATTGTAAGAGAAAAAAAAAATAAGAGATAAGGAAAATAATACAATTAATTGTTTATTAAATGATATGGATGATAGCTGATGGTAAATTTATATCGGATATATTCTTCAACAATGATTCTTTTATTTTTTTAAATGATGATAATAATATGTAGGAGAATATATCAAATATTATACATATGTAATATACCTAGATTCATCTTCGTGCATGATAAATAAGTAATTGCATACTGCACGTGGATTTAAAAAGCGCGCGAAGCAACATACGTCATAAAGATATTTTTTTATCATTTAGATAAATACGTAGCCATATTTATATAAATTTATTATAAGTAACGGTATGTATACATGTATATAAATATATATTTTTGTCTTTATACACCTGAAATTTGTCATTGGCAAGTTGCCACACGATTTAAGAAGTGCGCAATAATTTTCATTGATTTTTTATATTTTGAATTTGACTAAAAAAAAAATTAATAAATATTGTGTTGAAAATATTTCTATGAGAAAAATTCAACATAATCTCAATGGCTAATTTGGTGTCATAATTGTTTATTTAGTAATCAACGAATTTATATTATATTTTTATGACATAATAATATACAGATGTGACACAAAAAATAGTAAATACGAAACATTATTTATATTTATTCTGAATAATAGTGAATGTTAAATATATGTATAAATATATATAAATGTATTTGTATTCAAAACAAAAATATATCCACGTGTGTTCAACCCACGTGTCGATTAAAAGCCCCTCAACAAACATATGACGCATCATTTTTTAATTCATATATAAAATCATCACGCAAATAAATAAATATATAAATTAAAAAAATTATATAAACTCACCTCATACTTTAATGAAAAAACACATTTTATAATTATTAAATATATATTATTCACTGATTTTTCATTACTATATCCATATAAAAAATAAATAAAATATTTTTTTATACACATTCACATCAATAAACAAATAAATATTTCGACACATTATTTTATAATTCTCTAAACTCAAATAAAAAAAAAAACAATAATATTTATAACTAAAATAGCTAAAGATATATTACATTTTGTTGATCTACATTTGTCGCAATCACAATGGAAACTGAACTTTGCCACTTGAACATTACGTCGAGGAGAATATACATACGCACATATGTATTGCGGTATAGCTGGAGGTGGTGAAGCAAAAATATATATACATACTATATAGAACTACAAAGAAAATTCACCAACAATAAAAATGCGTGCGTCTTAGCCACACGACGATGAGGTTCTGTTTCATGTTAAGAAGCAAAGAGAAAGAGTCGATCGCATCGTGGATAATAAGTATAAGAGAGTATAACATAGGACAAGAATAAAAAGCCACAACAAAATGAGAGTTATATACGCATGTAGATATATTATACTACTATCACAATTGAGATGTGTATATTGTATCAAGGTGTGTATACACACTGATGAGTCACAGGCTGCATCTCTTCATCGGCAATGACACGTTCTTATGAAAGAAAAATAAATAAAAAAATAAATGAAATAAAAGAAGATAAAAAAAAAATAATCTCAATGCGAATGTAATTCAAATGTATGTTTGCGTTTGAATTAACAAAATTTTTGAGCTTTATATTTATATGTGGTGTACTGAAACGAGAGAGAAATGAATAATTTGTATGGTGGAATAAGTGAATTGTGCAAGGGCGTATTGAGAGATGATGAATTTAATATATGATAAAGTAGATTTTGATTAAATATAAAAACAAAAGAAAATATAAAAATCCTGCATTTATGTACTTGTGGATTTGTATGAAATATTGTTTGTTTATTTTTTGTATTATTATTATTGTTGTTGGGATTTATTTATTTTTTTACTTTGGTTTTATAATCCCACACAGTTTTTTTGCGACCTTGTCTGATGCTTTATATAAACACTCTGTCGTTTGGGGGGTATTGATAAAAAAAATAATAATGGCAGATAAATAAAATTTTCATTGACGAAATTAATGGCGCATTGTATGTTTATATTTTGTGTGTTCGTGTGTGTGTGTAAAAAGCCAGAGATAAATTTAATTCTTCTAGGTCGCGGAACTCTGATGCGTATTGTCATTACTGTCAGGATTAAATTCCTTGTTTTATTATTTTTTTTTTTTGTTTATGTTATGATTAGCCGTTTTTTTTTATTTTTGTTATATTCATCAGAGATTGTTTTTTTTATATTTAACAGAGAATGCACTTGTGTGTATGAATATAGGTGTATTTGTATGTTTAATATCTCATAAAAAAAATATATTGGTTTGGCTCATCTGTTGTTGGGATGATTGAACTGTTTTTATAATTGATTTTGTCAGAGTGTAAATTTTATTAGCGGTATTTTTAAATACGTATAATGTATATGGATGCATTTATTAATGTATATTTTATGGGTATATAATTATAATTATTTAATTTGTAAACGGTTGCTTGCAAAGGTTTGGAAATTATTTCTTATTTTAATTATTTAAAATTAAGAAAATTGAATAACTCTATTAGTAATTACACTTGCCATAATTTTTGAACAGTATGTATTATAATCAATAATGCAATGGACAATAAGAGACAGGTAGATGTAAAGCCACGATAAAACTATTAAAAATGTATTAAATATTCCATTAAAGTATTATAATTATGTATAGAAAAAAAATAAAACTAATCCGATATTTTTTTGGTCTTTCTACTGGGCTATATATTAATAACGATTAAAATTTGATAAACATATTATTGGAACTTTGCCTTGAAAATAAATTAAGTATACATTGTCATAGTCACATGATAATTTTTGTAGTGTGACAATTGATGAATAAATTTTAACTATTGCATCAAATTGTGACACAGGATTTTCTAAGAATTTTCATTATTTATATTTGTTCCTCGACACCGTCATATTGTATCACATATGCCAATAATAAATTTTGAAAATCAACTATTCTAAATAGCACAATTAAAATTCAAATTAAATTCCCGCGCCAAGCGTACCACTCTAATGGCGGCTTCTTCATTCAATACTCACGTTTCATTTATATTATACACCTACGTAAAAAAATAAATATATATTTTTTCCTCATTCACTAGATTATTTTAATATTATTCAATCCATCTTACGCAAGTTTGCAATTTGTTTTTTATCATAAAACAAATTATCAACATATAGAAACTTCGAGAAAAATCCAGATGCGCAGTCTGATATATAGGTATATTTTTATACATGAAGAATAAGACGCTTGCGCCGTAGTGGCCTACGTAAAATGCGTAAAAAAACTTATGCAACCTTATCGACTAAAATTTCATTTCCCAGGCGCATCACACTCAGATTTTCACAAGTAATCGAGTAAAACACACACTGAGTTTTACAGTCAATTGCAACAACGCGAGTCACGAGCTCTAATACAATATTAATCAATTTAATTACATCAAATAAATTAAATATCAATAAAAAATGGGACGACGAGGACGAGCTGCAGCACCACCATCCAGACCGTAAGAATATTTTAATACCATATTATTTACATTCCTTTAAAATAATACATCCTAAATTTGTGATTGTGAACTAGAAATTTCTCCAAGCCACACATTTTTCATTATGAATATCCTCTATGAATAGTTACGTCACAGTTTCAAGGTCCAAAGTATATTAAATAAATGAAAATAAGAATAAAAAATTAATATTAAATTAATGTTGATAATGAAATTTCCATAAATTAATTATATAATTTATTATGATAATTTTTTTGTTCTCTAATAATTTTAGGGTTAGGCGCGCAGCACCGCCACCAGCTCGGGTTCCAGCTGCAGCACCACCATCAACACCAATGATGGCTCAACCACAACAGCCATCTCTTATGGGACAAATGGCAGCTACTGCTGGAGGAGTTGCTATTGGGCATACAATTGGTCATGCTGTCACTGGTTTATTCAGCGGTGGTGGTTCAAATGAGCCTGCAGCAGTTGCTGCTCCAGCTGCAGCACCAATTGCTCAACAACAATCTATGCCTGGTGCACAAACTGGTGGTGCTTGTGCCTGGGAAATCAGGCAATTTTTAGAGTGTGCACAGGGACAATCTGATTTGACACTCTGCGAGGGATTCAATGAGGCTTTACGCCAATGCAAGATGACAAATCGTTAGTCTTTGTTTTATAATAAACATTTTTACTGTACATTTATCATTATCAAAATAATTCTAATATGAATATTTATTTTCTTCTTTTATTTTCAGAGATGTAAATTGGTAGTATATGTATACTATAGGAAATTAGATGAAAAAAAAATCAGCAAAAACATTGAATTGAACTATGGGATGAATGCACTTCATATTATGGAAATGTGTAATAGAAAGATTGGATATTAATAAATTTAGTTTCAAGCCATGATATATGCATATGCTTATATATTCATGTACCATTTATTTGCATAATTCCTATTGTATTAAAAATAAATTGTTGATTATACATTAATGCGTTAGTATTTGTTTCAAATGTATTGTCACATTATAAAAATGAATTGTTTGTAATTGATAGAATTATTCTTGTTGAAGTTGTACTCATTGGTGTTGTTCATAACCTCAAAATGTAGTTTTCAATCTAGAATTGATTCAATTTTTATTCTTAAAAAATGGCAACTGAAGCGCATATGCAAAATATTGCGAGATATTGCAACATATAGGATAAACATATGTATTACTCTTGATGAAAACAATGCAAATTGCTATTTCAATTTGTTAATATTATTACCAACATTGTTTTTTTTTTTTGATAAAATGATATATGATTAAGAGCAAACCATTATGGTATTTACACATAGAGGATTATATTTGAGAAAAATAAAATACAAATGTATATATACTTAAGGAATAGAGTGTTTATTAACTTAACGCGTGCTTAAAAGATTGGCTTTTAAACAAATGGATATTTTTACGAGGGAGCGGAAAATAATAAAAATGGTAGACTATCTTTTGTCCGTATTGAGAACTCGCATCATCATGTATCCTGCGACTGTAGCTGCAGCTATTCCGAGGCCAGCTTTCCACCACACCACGGAATCTCCTTGTATCAAACCAAATTGTTTCATATGTCTGCAATGAAGAGTAAAAGCAAGTAAATTAAAAAGTTAAATTATTTTTCTCTATCAAGTAAACGATTTTTTAATTAATACAACAATGAAATGCGATCAATAACGTGCTGCATTCTCAGTTATCTGATAAAAAAAAAAGAAAAAATAATAAAGAGGATTATTATAATTTATAAATTATTTGGATAAAACATTAATTTCCTGCGTAATGACATCCATATTTATTATTCGAATAAAAGCTGGGATTATTTTTGTGCAAACAGAATTTAGGAGAATTATGCAATGGAAAAATTGTTAAATATCATTTGCAAACTATACGCATACAAATAGCTTTTACGAAGAATATTAATAAATATAAATAATAAACATTCTTTTGAATATTTATAAATTTTTTTTCTTATAGAACACTAAAAGAAACCTTGTGAAAGAACTCCACCATTGAGTTGGTGAAGGATTGACAAGCAACATGTGGACCATACGCCTCAAGGGGCTGAAAAGAGTCAGTACACATTGGAATCAATGAATAAATTTTCTCCTCAATTATTATTTTCCTTCCTCGCCAAATAAACAATTCTAACGTTATTAAAATACTGATATATAAAAAACAAAAATTATTAAATGCGTAAAAGAAAAATAGAAGCGTTGAAAGCTTATACACATTCATTTGGTGATTTAATGAATAATTTTTACGTGCTGACCATAAATTTATACAGTGGGAATTTAACCAACCTGTGTTTGTAAAATAATACCCACGCTGCTTGAAAGCGGCTAAACACGAAATTGCTTTTCGTTAGTGTATTTTCATTTAATTTTGATATAAAAATTATTTTTGTTTGTTCATTAACGTTTGAAAATCAAGTTCAGAATATGCGGAAGAAATAGACCCATTTGAATGCAGAAAATACAAAAGAGAGAAAATAATATTGAACATTTAACTTTCGGGAAAAAAAATTTGATAAAAGATCTCTAAAATCAGGATATTCAGCAAACGAATTTAAATTATTTTCTCTAATGCAAACTTTGAAATATATTGTCCTTTTATCCAAGATAACATGAAGGCATTCTAAATCTTTATCTGACAGCATTTTTTTATGCATGAATTATTGGGAGATAAGAATATTTTGATAATTTATTTATAGAGCATAATGCATAAATATTTCATGTTTAAATACTTACGGGAATGCCGCCATTGTCGCGAGTTTGACAAATATTTCAGGTCTCACTGAACGTGTAATGCTGTATGGTTGTGGAGGCATTAATTTATATTTGCTACAAAAACTTGCTGGTTGCAGCAAATATTCTTGTTTTACTTCTGATAAATCACTCTTATTTGCTACTATCAACACAGGTATCTTACTATCGGCAAAATATTTCTGTAAAAATTTAATAAATTTCAACCATTATATTATGACATCTAATAATTGATAAATATAACAAAATAATTAAATGCAAAATATTTTTTTTTTAAACTTACAATATAAATTCGAGCAATATATTCGAATGACTTGGGGTTACTAGCATCATAAACAAGTGCCGCAGCATCACACTGAATTTGTGATGGAGTCAAAGCATCTTGAACATTTAAAATATTTATATCACGTAATACAATAGTTTTTTCTTGACCGTAAACATGCACTGTATTCACTGTCAAATGAGCATTTGCTGGAACTTTGTCATCGGTTAATTTCTGCAAACAAAAAAAAATCAAAAACAAAATTTTCACTTGAAATAGAAAAATTTTTTTTTCATATGTATACTATTTATATTATTTTACCTCAAGTTTTGGATCTATGAAACTTCTGCATAGTGTTGTTTTTCCACTACTTTTTGGCCCAATAACATGACACGTATAAACATTACGGCCAGATTGTTTTTTTGCGAGGTCCAATTTTTTTTCCCGTGTTACAATAACTGCACTCGTTTGACACTCATCATTGTACATATTATATCCAAGATACGCCATATATTCTAATGTTTTACGTACATTTGTCAGTGTCAATAGTGCCCATTGACACATATATCCTTCATAAGTTATCCAACCCTGAACGTAAACAAATATAAATAAATATTGATTAATAGATCGATCAAATATAAACTTGATGGACAATGCCAAATGATGAGACAATGTGAAATGAGTATATATATATATCTATGTGAAAAAATATATACTTTTTCATTGGTTGGTACTGCGTATTTATATTCATCACCCCACGGTGATGTTCCACAACGTGAAAATAATGCTTCCATTTCCGATGGTGAAAGAGCACCATCACCATCACGATCATGTTGCATAAATAATACAGATAAAAAATCGTGTCCTTTATGGGATAATTCTGTTGTACATCCAGGTGACACTTTTAATCTAAAACCAAGATTATACAAGTAAAAATTTGTGTATTCAAATGAAAAAAAAAATAAATAAATAAATAAATTAAACAAAAAATAATTAACAAACTCACATAGGATGAATATATTCTTTAGACATTTGTAATTCATTATCATAACCAAACTTTCTCAATACTGCCCATGTTGTTTCATTTCTACCACGTTGGATGAATAAACATTGGAGATACATGAAACCTGTTGAAAAAATTATTGGTAAAATTAATTTATATATTTTAAAAACTTGACTTTATTAAATTATTAATTATTAGATAATTATTTACCTTTCATCGTTACACAACCATTACAAATACCGTCTTGAATATTTTTTGACAATACTGCTTTAACATCTTCAAGTACTTGTGGCTGCAATGGTGTGTTGAAACAAGATTGTTGAAAAGCATTCAATTCCATATCATTTAATAAACCATCATTGTCAAAATCACATATCTATAAATTAAAAAATTGAAAATAATAACGAATGAAAAATGAAACAAAAATCCAATCTTGAATAGATATCAGATGAAATAATTATAAAAATAATTGTCTTACTTTAAATATCCGACGTAATGCTATTTTACACTCCTCGGTTAACTGTAAACATGTGGAGAAAAAAAATTTTTATACAGATATTTTTTGATAATAAATGAAATGATGAAAAAAACAATGAAGGAGAAAGTTGATTTGATTAATAATTGAAATATAAAATTACCTCTTGCGTATCATAATTGTACAATGGAGCAGTTGGATGTAAAACTGCTTTTTGTGCATAATAAAACATCTCAGAAATATTTTGAAATGTTTTAGCTGAACATTCAATGCAACTTTCAATCTCAGAGAATTCTTTCATGATTGGATAAACAGCCTGTGAAATGAAATAATTGAATTAAACATGAATTAAATATTTACATTTTAAAATAATTATTGACATACCTCAATTGTTGAATAATCTACATTGTCAATTTTATTTCCAACCAATACAACTGGACATCGATTTACCGATGAACATTCTCTCACCAATGGTAACCAATAGCTTGCAGCACGATCTAAAGTGTCCTCTTCACCAACATCATATACAACACATATTACGTGAGCCTTTTGGATTTCTTCTCTTAATTGATCATCAGTTTGTTCTGTAGCTGTACAAAAATTCAATCAGAATACTAATCTCACAATAGTTTCTAATTTTTTCATTCAACATTCTCTGTCATGGAAAACCAAGCAAAATAAATTTAATTAAAAAGACTGAAATTCACCAGAATAATCAACAATATGAGTGGGAACTTGTTCTGGTGTGACGTCTGCAGGTATAGTAATCTCTTCAGCTTTTTTTGGTACTTGTTCAGCATATTCTTCACTCACTAATGATAAAATAAGTGAAGTTTTTCCAACCCCTTGATCACCTATCAGGAGTATCCTGACATTACGTCGCGGTGCAACTGGTCTTTGAACCATATTTAATAATATAACATGTACAATAATTTACACACTAAACAAACAAAGTCACCAAATCTATTGTCTCTTATTTATTCAAGATTTCATCAGGTACATCATTGCACTTGCAGAAAATAAATGAAATGAAAAAAAAAAAAAAAATCAACTCATTTGCAATTGCTCACACACAAACCTAACCTCTCTTTTTATAAAAGTATCGTCTTGTGGCGCGAGCGTACAAACTCTCTAAATTCTTGTCGCATCTGCCTCTCTAGCACGATATATTTGTAATGTTAGATCATCCATATGCGAATCCAACGACAACATTGTCAATTACATATATGTTTTAACTCACACATAAATATAAATAAATACATACTCAATCGAGTGACTAAAAAACAAAATGAACGTTTTCACGTTCTTTATATTATTTATTCTTGCTTTGGTAAAAGTATTTATATGTATACATATATACGTATATAAATTAAACACTCCGTTACTTTAT
Source organism: Microctonus brassicae (assembly GCA_918226075.1). Taxonomy (NCBI): domain Eukaryota; kingdom Metazoa; phylum Arthropoda; class Insecta; order Hymenoptera; family Braconidae; genus Microctonus; species Microctonus brassicae. The sequence goes on along the minus strand of OW445485.1, from coordinate 4,201,235 downwards.
TGTTACATCAGCTTGCAGAATATTAATACAATAATTCATACGCTTTCTTTCAGTTTGCATTTAGAGAAGACAGAAAAACACATCACCCGCAACGAACTCTCTGTGGGTTCTTGCACACAGGCACTTATGGAACTGCTAAAACATTATCAAAATCCAGACAGGGGGTGTTGATACATATGTATATATACATGGTATATATAGTGGTGGGTCTCTTTCAAGGTTAAATGAGAGTGCGAGAAGAATATATACAACTTCAATGGAGAGAGATAGGACCACAGCTTGATCTTAATGTCAAGTACACATCCAGAAAACCTTTGGAATATGCGCGAAATCATCGATTTCAGAAAAAGATATATGCATTTATATATATATAAACTCATATTTTGTATCTATATACATGGATAATTATTGAATGAATTTTTTTTTTTAATATTGGAATGTGGAAACGACCAAGAGTCCAAGAGAAAACCCATTTTGAATATTAATATATGCGATATATTTTATTAAAAACCTTATTAAATTTTTCATGTTGTCATTAGTATAGATTGATAGTCCATTCTATACAATGACCCTGACCTAATTTCACATTTTTTGTTGACACTTTAGTTTTTATATTGAAAGTTTACGTGTGATGGTTTTTTTAAGGATAAAATTGTCCTAGCATTAATTGATAAGAGATGTATAATTTTATTGGGGATTTTTAATATTAATTAGAGATGTTAAAATAGTGAGATAATGGCTACTTTATTTTGTAATGATAAATTTATAATTTTCTATATTCGGAATTTATATTTAATATCAATGATCACATTTAATTAAGAATTATAACTATAATGGTCTCTTTAATTTATTTCAATTGATATTATTTGTTTATTTTACTATTTACATGTATTGTTATAAATTTGGGTATATAAAATTATTGTTATATGTATTATTCATTGTAGAAGTAGAATTTATAATATTATATTTAAATTAAAAATTAATAATGATGAAAAGAAACTCTGACATTATTACTAGAACTATATAACTTCAATTAACATTTATTTGTTCATTCATATTAACGATATAATTCACATGTTTGTTTTTATGAAACACGTACTAATTAGTTTAAGTGTTTAGAAAATATGAAATTAATACATATGCATATGTATATAATATGTTAAATATTTTATTGTAAAATAAAAGTCGAGTGAGGCAATTAAATGGAAAAGTTTATTGGTATAATGAAGATATTGCATGATAACAAACAAACACGCACGATAATTTAATTAATAATTTCAATTGTATTCTCTATACGTGCTGAAATAAAATAAAGTTTTAAACTGTTTTGTTATATATTCCCCAAAATATTATGGAAAAAATATAAAGATTACGTTTTGTTTATTAGTATTTGTGATTCTGATAAATTCTAATACTTTGTAACTACTTTGTTTATATAAATATTATCATATTTGGCTAACTGTTGGGCCATGCCCTCATCTCTATCAATTTTTGTTTAGAAATAAAAAAATAATATTCATAACAGTTGATAAAAGTAAGCTATGATATGTGCAGATTTATTAAATTTTTTCTGTTTAATATTCAGTATAGAAAAAAAAAAAATCGTTGAATTACATAAATTTGATTTGAAAAAAAAAAAAAAAAATATTCCTATTGCTATTAATCATTTAATATGTACAACAACAACGTGCGATAATATACTTCTATCATTTTTTTATAATTTTTCCAAGTAGTTAATCACAAAATTTTATTATGACTTCATACTAACCATGGAAAAAAATAAAATAAAAAATAAGAATAAAGATATAAAGTTTAAAATGAAACGAATTACAATTAAAATAATTATTTTATTTTAATTTATATATTCAATTTAAATATATACTTATCTGATTAAAAATTATTCCGAATTTATTAGTTAGCTTTCAATTTTAAACATGGAATCATCATTTGGAATATCATGAACGTATCTAGAAACAAATTGGAACAAATGGTATCAATTAATATGAATAAATATTACACAGGAATGAGAAAAAATATTCCTACATCGGGCATTAACCTGAATATGAAGTTGTTAAAAATAAAAAATAAATTAAAATAATATAATAACATCACCTCATTAAAGAATGAACTTATGGCGATGACCTGTACCACACAGTGTCGCAAAAATATACCAAAGAAATATTGCTGTAATCCCTGTGATATGAGCATGGAATCGTATGGATGATTGTAGCGGTCGTTGGGTCGTTATGATATGAATAAATTTACCGATATGAAAACAGTATAAAAGCTCGAGGGTTGATGCTTTGGTTATGCAGACGAGTTCTCTGGTCTCATTAAGGATCATGCGTTTCATTATTGTATTAGCAGCCCTTGTGGCTGCAGTGGCTGCCATTCCAACACCACTTAAACAACACGCTGGTAAATATATTCATCAGTTAATTATTTATAAAATAATTCAACAGATTAATTTCAATGAAAATATTAATCAAAAATCTATTAATTAAATCATCTGAAACAAACTCAAATGTATTGAATTATTATATTTTTTTTTCAGCTGATCAGGACTTATTGAAAAAGCAACAGGACATTATTTATCTATTTGAGCACATAACTGGACGTATTCCCAATGAACAGTTCTACAATCTTGGTGTTAATTACGACATTGAACAATACTATGGGGATTATTCTGAGCCACATATTGTTCAATATTACTTCAATCTTGTGAAACTCGGTAATGTTCAACCTCAAGGTACAGCTTTTTCATTATCCGTCAGTCAACTTCGTAAGGAAGTCGCTCTCCTTACCAGAATTTTCCTGAGTGCCAAGGACTACGGTGTCTTCATCAAGACTGCTGCATGGGCTCGAGTGCACGTTAATGAATATCAATTCGTATTGGTTCGTGAAAGCATTAAAATTTATATTAAAAAATTTACACAAATTTAAATAATATATCTATCTATTATTACTGTTAAATTATTCATAATATTTTTTCAGGCTTTCGTTAGTGCTATTCTCCAACATCCGGAAACTGTTGGTGTTATTCCACCAGCACTTTATGAAATTTTCCCACAACATTATTTTGATGCTAGAATTATCAAGGAAGCTCAAGACTACAAAATTTACAGCTTTGAAAATCAGTACTCTGAACAAAGTCACGTTATTCCAGTGAATTATACTGATTATCTTCCACTTGGTGAACACCAATTGTCTTATTTCACCCAGGATATTGGTCTTGCTCTCTACTATGCTTATGCTTCACTTGCTGGATACATGATTCCTGAAGTATGTCAAAAAATCATTGCTAATACATGGCATTATATTAATCTAATTAATTATTTTTAATACACAGCATTCTGGAGTAAATATTGAAAGCCAGAAATATCACATTGGTCGTGGTTCCCACTACTTCTACCTTCATCAACAACTGTTGGCTCACTACAATTTCCAACGTCTTTCAAGTGGACTTGGTCCAATTGGCGACATTGATTATGAACATGTCAAGACTCCATACCATCCTCATCTCCAACATATCAATGGACTTCAATTCGCTGGACGTTCTCACGATATTTATCTTACACCATACTACTTGGATCTTGTTAAGAATGTCCACGCACTTGAGCGTAGAATTATGAATGCTATTGATGCTGGATATATAATCACACCCCAACAAACATTCTTGTCACTTTATCAACCACAAGGTTTGAACATTCTTGGAGAATTGATTGAAGGTACTGGCCGAAGTGTAAACCCACGTTATTATGGTAGTCTTCAAGCTGTTGCTCGTCAACTTCTTGGTAATGCACCGGAACTCAGCAGCATTTATGACTATACTCCAAGCGCACTTGATGTTCTTGAAACCAGTGTACGTGATCCCGTTTTCTACAAGCTCTACAAACGTGTGGTAAAATTATTCGAACGTTATCAACACTCTTTGCCAGCTTACCAATATGACGATCTTGTTGTACCTGGTGTTGTCATTGAGAAAATTGATTTCCCCAATTTGGTTACTTATATCGATGAAAGTATCGTTGATCTTCATCACGGTATTGTTTCACCAAGTGAAAAATCCGAGCACGTTGTTGAAAGAGTACAGGGTCTTGTCAAACGATTGAATCACAAACCATACGAATATCAAATCGTTGTAAATTCCGACAAAGTCATCAGCAATGCTGTTGTACGCGTTTATCTTGCACCTAAATACGATTATGATGGAAAATTAGTTGACATCAGTCTTCACCGAAGCTACTTCGTTGAGCTCGATCAATTTGTCTACGAACGTAAGTTAAAATTTACATTTATGACCAAAGGATTATATTGGTATATTAATTTTTTAAATTTAAATTACAGTCGTTGAAGGCAAGAACGTAATTGTCCGTGACTCTCACCATGCACCACACTTCAGCCAGGATTATCCATCAGTACATCACATCAAGACTTACCTCGACAGTGCTATACGATCACAAAATCCGTACTACGTGACAGAACCTCAACAAATCTTTGGTTTTCCCGCTAGATTATCCATTCCTAAGGGTCGTTACGGTGGTCTGCCACTTCAATTGTTGGTTGTCATCAGTTCACCTGAATCAACTAACATCCCATACGGACCAGTCATTCCAGCTGAATACCAAACTTACCAAAAACCTCATTTCCAAGTTGTCAGTGGTGAACACTACAAACAAATTGTCCAAGGACAAGCCCCAATTGGTCATCAAACCTATGTCGAAGTTCTTCCATACGAATACGCACACGGTGTCTACGGACAAGACGGTAATTTTTTCTTTCAAATCAATTATAAATTATTCGCATTATTTCATTTGCTTCTAATTTATCCCATTTTCATATTTAATTTTAATTTACAGTTGAAAAGGCAATTCATTACTACGGACATTACTTCTATCAGAAATACCCATCTCAATATCCAGTTTACCACCATCTTTATGAGCACGGAATCGTTAGCCCTTCAGTCTACGGACAATCTGGTTACGGACACTTCCCTGCACATCATCAACAACAGCATTATGGCCCATACCATCATCAATCAGGTTACATTCACCATGGACCAGTTGGTTCAGTCGTTGGTGGATCTGCCGGTGGTGCTGGATCAGTTCCATATGGCGTTCACCACAGTGGAATCTATCAAGGTGAAGGTGTACAACATGGTGTCTACCAAGGTGAAGGTACACAACATGGCGTTTACCAAGGTGAAGGTGTTCATCATGGCTCTGTCTATGGACAAGGTCACATTTATCCATACGGTGGTGCATCAGTTGAGGGTGGTCATCATGGTGGTCATCATGAGGGTATGGGACAGGAGGGATACAATGTGTACAAACACAATGCTGAATACTTGAAGAAATATTATCACGGTAAACATATCAGTGAAATAATTGGTGGTTATGTTTCACTTGATGGTAAACCATTGGGATACCCACTTGACAGACCATTGGGCGTTAGTGCTTTATACGTGCCAAACATCAAGGTCGCTGACGTGATTGTTTATCATCAGGACAGTTTTGTTGGCACCGCATAAATTACTTTATATGAGTAATATATTTTTCAGCAGTTTATTATATCTGATAAAATTAGGTATTTTATTACTGCATTTCTACTGTGCTTCTTTTTCCTCTTCTTGTTTCTATACATATGATTTTGTAGTAATTTTAGTAACGAAAATAAATTGGCTTTGAATGCAATCAATTGTGTGTCATTGTCTTAATATACTAAAAAATAATTTATTTATTTTACTTTATTTTCTTTATCTAAGGGTGGTGTGTTATTATTTATTTTTTCATTAATAATATATATATATTTATGTATTTAAATATTAGGAAGTAGGGGGTTGAATGTAATCTGATGAGGATTTTTTTTTCTTTTAATAATGAAGACTGCAGCCATTCTTCTCATCGTCGTTTGTATATTTAGTTTTATTCCTATCGCATGATGATGGTACTTTCATTTTTGAAATGTCTTTTGCCTGTCTTTATGCTTTTATTTTTTATGCGATGTATAGTTCATGTTTATGTAATGAATGATGTTGATTTTTGCTTTACTCTCCAGTCATCATTTCCATGAATTCTGAAATTAGGATAAATATAATTTAAATAACTTCAATGAAAAACTAAAAATGAATAAGAAAAAATAGAAAAAATTTATTTCTGTATGTAGTGTATAATAATATGCAAATGAGGTCTACACAAACCGTCAAAGTCCACAGTGCCAGAGCCGTCAGTGTCAATTTCCGCAATTATTCCATCGAGATCTGAGCTCGTTAATTTATCATCAAGAGCACCAAGAATTTCTTTCAACGTCGCTGTTGTGATGTAACCATTTCCCTCACGATCATAAAGACGAAAGGCTTCTTTAAGCTCTTCTTGCATTGCTTCAGCGTCCTCCTCTTCCAAAAATCTACCAGCAATTTTGCAGAATCCATCAAAATTAACTTTACCAACACGATCAGGATCATTTTCTTCAATAATTGCATTTAATTCTGCATCATCAAATAATTGACCCATTGTATTTAATATCGTTGATATTTTTAGTGTATCAATGAATCCACTCTTTGTTGTATCAAACATTTGAAATGCCTTTCGCATTATTGCAGTTTTTTGCTCGTCTTCTTCCTGTGAATTAATTTTAATTATATTAATAATATCTGCACAATCACATTATGAAAAGTAACCCAACATAAACACAATAATTAATCAATCAATAACTTTTCATAATTCAATAAATATTATTTTATTTCACATTTTGAGTCTCATCATATTCATCACTTATTATTCCATAATTTCACATGAACTAAATAAAAAAATATCTATCAATTTTTTTTATGTTTTATTTGTTTGACCCTTACCATGATTAATGTCTTGTACGACGGACAGAAGTTACCTGAAGAGGATCCGCGGTTTCTCCGGAGGATATAAAGGCCTGGTGTGGGGTGAACCAGCTAGAAAGCCACGAGTCAAAAAACAAAAATAGCGGCACGCGAGCATACCGAAAAATGAAATATGTTATAACTTAAGCGTCGAGGTTTTCACGCCGGCGGAAGGCCGAAATGTTGTGGCTTTTCACTGTGTGATCACTATATTCTCAATCTAAAATACAAATATGTAAATATGTACATGTATATGTGTGTGTCCAATCTGTATCTGTTACAGCGTTTGTCTCAGACCCGCCTCCACCTGTTGCAGAATAGACCATGGTAAAAATACCAGCATTTTTTTTTTTTTTGCTTTACTACATTTGATGAGTTATAAAGACATTAAAAATAATTTCTCTCATTGCAGATCCAGTTGACAAATTGACAGGTAGTTATAAAATATAAACATATTTTTTGTTTTGTTTAATATAATATAAACTTTGCAGAAATTATAAAAAAAAAATTAAACGAAGAGTTTTTTTTTTTAAATCAAATATATTTAATATTTATATTAATTAAATAGAAGAGTTATATTCCCATTAACACCTACATACTTCCGACTTGGCAATCGTTGATTTTATATTCGAGTATAAATTATTTCTATATATCAAAATGCAACGCGACTATATTGCTTCTCCAATAATAAGGAATAGACATCAGTGTCGCAAGCACAATTATTACGCAACTATCAGTTGGGATGATGTACTCGGTTCAAAATAATTATATATTCCAGGAAAATTGTGTGTTGCTTTTAATATATAATTTTAATGATCAACTTAACGAGAAGAAGGAAAAATAATAAATAAAAATAACATGGACATCTAACACAATTAATTTAGTTGGATTGATCTTTGAAAATTATCTACTTCATCATCAACAACATCGAAACTTTTTATTGCATTCATATGTGTGAGTGTTATCATCACCATCATCATTCAAATCAAATTAATTGAAAAATTATTATTCTCTTAAATAACATTTGGAACAAATTCAAATGTTGATCATTGATTATATTGCACGCGATGACAAATCAAAGTAATTTGGTAATGCGTGCAGATTGTGAATCATAAATGATTACTTCAAAGGAAAAGTTACATAGTATAAAGCAACCACGAGGATTGAATTAATTGCCTGTAGTTTCACGGTATGTTGATTCAGTCGCGCCCACTTATACATTCATAGTATATATCTACATAAAATTTTATTCATCTTCATCGCTCTTATATTCTTTATATTTTATTTCTTTCACATAATATTTCATCTTACTTTTTCTTTATAACTCAAAAGTTTAATGTCTAAGTCAACTTTTCATAACTCGTGCCAATTTCAAAAAGACAAACTAGTCCTCTGCCAAACTATCGTGTCTGAGATACGATTCGTTAAGTAAGAACGTATATCGCACGTTAGCGGTCCTTCGAAATTCCGGAACGCCCCAACACATTTCTGCTTATAGCGCATTGCAGATTTCAATATGTATGTTTGCGCAAAAAGCACTTGAACTGTCTACACGGCTGTTATGATTCACAACGATAGTATAATTGTACCAAATAATTGAGTCACTCCTTTATTGGATAAAGAAAATTTACCTAGAGTTATTAAGGAGCATCAAGATGAAAAATAAAAGATGAAACATTATCAATCGCAAAGTTCAAAAGAATATACGTAAATCATAAATGTTAAAACAATTTGAAAATACATTCTTTGAATATACTACAATGTTAAATTGATGATTATTATTGAATATAAATTCCATCAGTTCGTTTGCCTCCAATCCAGTTGACTTTAATAATCAACAACGCATGTCATGTGTCTCCTGTAATGCTTGGTCTTGTTGGCCACGAGCCACTCAAACACGAATAGCTCCACTGCAATCTATGTGAAACTATATCGTCACTGCGTTAAAGTATTTTACTACACCACATTATTATTACAATCGAGGATAGTTCGTCACGCGTCATCAAGTCCACCCCAAAAATAACTTTTCTTGCATGACAGGCCGAGGCAAAATGTCTTTATGTAACATACATAAATAAATGTACGTTCATCTTTTATAGAAATTCTCTTATTCATTTTTTTTTTGTGTGTTGATTTTCATTTTGTCTATGTAACAATGCATTCCATTGTGATGAAGTATGATTGTGACAATTTGTTCATGCAACAAATAAATCAAACTTGCTATTTTGAAATTCAGACAATGTATCATCAGCTGCACATATAATTTTATATATTTTATAAAATATAAGATTATATTTATACACATATGTAATGACAATAACAAAAAAAATTATAAAAATAAAATGAAACAACATTGTAACATTTTACATAAAAATATCTGGAATTACATTTTTCTCAAACTATTTATATCTATATATCTTTTATAACAATATGGATATGAAAATTTTTCCCATCACAAATATATATATACACACATATATACATGAATTAATTAATTCAATGAATAATCATTTTTTTTCTAACATGATATTTTACTTAGAAATTATATCAACAATTTTGAGCAGTAATAAAAATTTTTGTTTTTTTTCATACCTAGATCTAATAACCTAACTCAGGATTCATTCGACTAGGATACACGGTTAATAATCCAATATATATTGTGGAATTATCACTGTATGTAACATTTATGAGAGTCCTGGAATATGAACGTAAATGCTCAAATAAACATATTAAAACTTTATGTGCTATGAAATATTTATATATGTATATATTATTTGAAGTATGAAAAAATGTTAATGATGATGCATTTCTATCAGCGGAGTGATCCCATTGACCTTAATTCTCTTTATACTTTGAATGTACTAAAAGAAATATATGTATTATGCATATACATGTATACATATATTAAAGAAAACAGCCATTACCGGACGTTTTATCTTACATTTTCTAGTTCGTCAATAAAACGAAGTCCTAAAAAAATTTTTTTTTATTATATTCATATCCATTTGAATCTAATGTAAAATAATAGAATGTTCATTTGTATAATAATCAATTAAATTAATTCGTGATACGAATTAAATTTAAAAATGTTCAAGTGCTCTGATATGAATTTTAATTTTACGATTAATTTTATGGATATGAAAAAAATGAGAAAAGAAAAAAAAAAAACCCAAAACCATTTTGATGACTTATAATTAAAATAATTATTCTAATGTGGAATTGTTTCATGCCGTTATTGTCGAAACATTTGACGGTAGAATGACCGGTGCATTTGAATCAAGTTGCAATTTTTCCATCGACGCAGCGCTATTATTTTTTCTTCGATCAAATATTATTTTCACTAGCCACAAAATCATCAGCGGTATCGGTGTCATAACAGCGCACGACACTGGTATAACTGAAAATTTATAATAAATAGTAATTTAGATAAGTTTATATTTTAATTTCATTTTATCGACAAATATTAATTTTTTTTTGTGTCTATTTACCCGTCGTGAGATCGGCGTCAGGTTGTCCCATAAATCTCAACAGAAAAATGGCAATTCCTGTATTCTGAATACCTGTTTCAATGGCAATTGCGCGAATGGCACCTTGCGGTTGGCGACAAATAGCCATAATAATAGAACCGCAAATAAATCCAAGCCACGGTAAACCCATTCCAGCAACAATAATCTGAAGAAAATAAGTTATGTATCAAAAAATAAATTTAAATATTCATAAAATTAAATGAAAAACAATATAAAAAAATTATTTACCCGCCATGAAAATAATTTAAATAAATACAGATTGGTAACAATAGCAAATATAACAATAAATAAAATCAGTATTACGGAGAATGGTTTCATTATTCGCACCATAATCCTGCATAAGTTAGGAAATTTGCGTTGAATAAAATATCCAATAGCCAATGGAATTATCAAACCTATGGCCATTGAGCCGATATGCACATACGGAACATCGTGTTCACCTTTATCCAAAATATATTTTCCCAATGTGAATATCCACAGTGGTATAGTTCCTATTTTAAAATAAACATTGAAAATAATTTATAAATCCATAAAACATAACGCATTATCAATTATGAACTGAATTAATAATCAATAAAGTCATTTGTATAATTACCAAATGATGCCAGGGTCGATATCGTTGTCATACCAATTGAAAGTGGTAAATCCCCACCCAATATCATAGTCCAAATATTTGATGCACCACCGCTAGGACTTATACCAGTGAAAAATATTCCTATTTGCATTTCTGGATTTTTCGGAAATACTAATTGTCCAATGCCAAATGCTATCTAAAAAATGAAATATTTCAAAGAATTAATTTTTAAATTATCAGATTAAATATTTTATTTTTTATAATGATAAATAGATTATAGCTACCATTGGCATCATTATAAACTGACAAACGGATCCAATTAACGGACCTATAGGTTTTTTAAGAATTTCACGACACACTTTCCAATCCATAGCACATCCAAAATTAATATACAATATTGAAATAAGCGTTATAACACTCCCAGTAAATAATTTATCAATTATACGTGCTGGGCGAATTACTATTACTTTTAATTTTTCAAATGAATCCTAAAGTCAAAATAGGGAATAAATTAGCCGTCAATGAATATAAAATTGTCGCATAGTTATTTGCTTGATAAATAAAAATAGAAATATATTTACATCATTTTCAATTGTGAGTAAAATTTCTGTTTTACCCAGGAATATTCCAGTAATATTTACACTGCCATTCAGCACTGTTTCATTGTTAATGAGTGATTCTTGTAACAGTGATGATGCTGATACATTTGCAATGTTTGCATCTGAAGTGGTTGCAACAATTTTTGGAATAATTGTATTGTTTGGAAGATTCAAATTCACTTTGAATTTAACTGTGATCACTTCATCTTTATGTACTTTAAAAGTATTTGTGTCTGAATTTAAAGTTATATTCCATTTTTGTGCATTTGTTAATGCTAATAAAAGTAATCCCACGTAAATAACTCGCATTTTCTGTAAAATAATATTTTTATTATAATATTAATAAATATAATAAAAGAAATATATTTTTTTATAATTATGTAAGCACTCAAATTTAAATCTGATAATTTATTGAATCTTATATTAAACTGTGAAAAAATATTGTAATTATTTCGCATACTACTACATTGATTACAATTGTATATCACACAAATAAAAATAATAAGTAAATAAAACGAAATAAATACAATTAATTAAATGTAAGAATTTCTTGAGGAAAGTTTCTTGCTTTTAATTTTTTCCCTGAATTTTTCGCAACTTCCAGCAGGTTAAACAGTCACTCGCAACTTTTACATTCACATGAATCAAAACATTCTTTAAATAAATTACAAGTAAACAAATATAAATCACTCCAAATTTTTTTTTTTTACATGAAACAAATTTTAAACTCACATTAAATCCAATCATTACAAATATTTGTCACAATAAATTTGATTTTAATGACAAGTTTTCACATTCAATTGCCACAATGTCTTAATAATCATAAATTATAAAATATATATTACCTACATTAAGTCTCGTAAAACAATCAATCAATCAATCAATTAATCAATCAACAATACACATAAAATCCTATCTACTAATACTAAAATAATGATTCTAAAAAAAAAAAAATTATCTCCTATAACAAAATTAAATTGATATTTACTTTTGCAATTAGTATACGTGCATCAGTCACGTAGTAGATAAGGAATTTTTTTATCAAAAATAAATTCTAATCAATGTAGAGAAAAGAATAAATAAAAATCAAAGAATATCTAGTTGCAATGCATGAGAATATGTGTATGAAATTATTCTCTAATTACACTTTACAATTGTAAGTAAATTCATATCATCATTATTGTGATTACGAAACGATTTCGTCACTCTGTACTAGCTCTACTCTAATATTAAAAGAAAAAAAAAAAAAATTACAACTGATGTGTAGATAAAAAATAACAAATAAATCACATGTAAAAAATGAATTAAATTGAAATGAACTGGCAGTGACATTTAAATTAACATTTTATATATTTATATTTATGAAAAATTTGTATATATTTATAATAATTATTTTTATATATTTTTATAATTTAGCACACATCATACTTTCACGTGCATGAAAAATAAAAGTATATATAATAAATAAATACTACGGTATACTCACATTCCCGTGAGCGTGATTGCAACTGACTGATGGAAATAATTTTCTCTTTTTAGATTGAGAGTATAAATATGGTGAAACATGTGTACCGTGATAGTTTGAATCGATACGTGGCGATTGGATAGGTACGTTTGAATTAAGCATATACCGGCATATTGCCACGACACAGTTTTACCTATATTATATTATAACAACTATAAATTATGTTGTATTTCAATAGGATTGAATATGAAAAAAATGATTGACCCTGAAACTTGTCCCAACAATCGAACACGCGGAGTACATGTTACGTCCTGGAGTGCGCGATTTCGTCGAGAGAGGCTTACCTTGTTGAGTTACGTTGTTCGTGGTCGGGCGCCTCTGCTCCAGATTGGTTGAGAGCCAATCTCTGCGATTCTCCAGCGTAATTGATGTCAACCTCACTATAATAATTTATTTTATAGGGATTGTTCGTTTCTAGAGATGTAGATTCGAAACGGAAACTAGTGGAATTGTGAAGATGTTCGGATTGGCGGTAAATGAATAATGTTTGTGAACACGATTTAAATTTAAATCAGTTATTTATTTAATTATTTGCACTTCACAAAATTGTTCAATGGCTTACTTATTTAATAATAGTATCGATGATGAATTAACAAATAAAATTTATTAACTTGATTACTATTAGTTATTCTATCTTCATTTAATATTAAACGAGAACTCCGACTTATTTAGTTATTCATTATATTCTTATTCAACATTAATTTTCTCGCGAACATCGCGGATAATTGTCACTCTCGAGTGTATTCTGAGTAGGAACTGCACTCTACTCGATTCGAACTCGGTACTACGTGATTTTATTAATTCATTAAAGAACTTGTATTTTCCTTAACTTGTCGGAGAAACTGATCTTTTTAATATTCGTCGGAGATCTGAATTAAAACTAGGACTAAGACTAAATGACGTTGTGAAGTGAAGTGAAGGTATAACGATCGAATGATGCTGCTATGATCAAGGGGTTTATATATCCCTCAAACTAGAGCATTTTGGGGGTAGTGAGTATGTGACTTTTGGGGTTGGAATGTAGACAAATAAATTTTGCGTTATCTTGAATTTAACGAACATATTCACTTAGAGTTGGCGACGGACCCATTGATTGCCCTTATCGACGCATTCCTTTTTCCATGACCAATATGCGTATTAGAGAAATCTATTAGCGCATCCTGTGAGTCATCGAGTTCTTGTGAAAAGTCATAAAATCTGGAATGCGTCCTCATCGAGATCGATATCGACTCTAAAAAAAAATACAAGGTTTTCCAATTTGGGGCCTGATTTATGGTACCATTTTGAAGATAGAAATTAAAAAGAAAAGAAAATACGTATAATGAAAATTCGTCCATAATTTAGCCAGAAGACGTAATACTTGTAATTACATCATATGTGTAGTTGGATTTGTTAGTTGTATATTTATTATGTAACATAATTAGAGTTCTGTCTTATCGATCGCAGTTCTCATGTATTTCATTTGTATATATGTATATTATGTTATACAGCTATTTCTTAAGGTTTAATTTCTTATTAACTAATTATTCTATGTTTAACCTATATAATAATATATCCCTACGCTGGGGATATAACACCTCCCCACCTGAAAAAGTTCGAACGTCCTCGTTCGAAGTATAATCGAGTGCGCGGAATTTAAAAATATATAAAGAATATATTTTTTGGTTATATTTTTTCTTTTTTTTGTATTGTTGCTTGATTATACTTGTCCTCATTTTCCTTTTTCATTATTTTATTATAGAACGATCTAATTAATTGTCTAGTTAATATTTATTAGTTAAATTTAATTACTTATTTACTATTTAATTTATTCGTTATGGTTTAAGTGTTTAGTTCATTTATAATTATTGACTAATTCGGTTATTGTTTTAAATATTTAATTCATTTATAAAATAGTCTTAATCGTAATGGTTTTCTTTAATAATTATTCAATATTTCGGTTTCAATGTTTAGAAATTGAGTCTTAATTTACTACAAAAAAAATTTTTTTTTTTTTTTTGAACTATTATTAACACAATGTACGGTAACTATTTTATATATAATAGTCGTTACGCAAAAAGTAATACACATCGTTGAAGCAACCATGTTTATGTTTCATTTTTCAATGTAAAAAAAAATTTATCAATTCTTCTCATTGGCTTTCTTCGTTTTTTATTTTAATTTTAATGAAAAGAAAAATTTCTATTGTTCTTTTTTTTAAACTGTATTTATTCATTTATAAAAATTTTATTATTTTTTTGTTTATATAATCAAAAAATTTTTTTTTTTTTTTTTTTTTGTTATTAAATTAAAAATTATGAAGAAATGTATGTTATCAGTACTATTAACCTTATTAATGTTATTAGGAAGTGAATATTTTTTTTTTTTTTTTTTTTTTTTTTTTTTTTTTTTGACTAAGTGGTTTTTGTGTGCATCTGTGTGTATTGTATATATATTTACGTATTCATGCTTGGGGAACACACGCCTCCCCACCTAAAATGGTCGAACGTCCCCGTTCGCAATAACTTGTAATTTTTTCGTTATTAACTCATATCGCTTGTCATACTACAAGAATTTTTTCTTGAGAAAAAAAAATGTAAGCTTCAGATTTGTTATTTGCGGTGAGAAATTCAGTTTGTGTTATTCCTCCACCTAGCGCACTTGTTATTAGTGTTGTGAGTTTCAAATTTGTCGGAAATTCGGATGCGATTCATGAATAGATGTTCTTATTAGTATTATATTTCGCGTCGGTTTGCATTTTATAACTGTCTGATTTAGATTTTGACTTCAATATATTTTGGGTGTAAATTTATTTGATTCTATCATTTATCTTCTTCGTCATCTTCTGATAGATTTAAGTATGCTATTTTGACTCTATCGCAATGCACAATTCGTTTAGTTTTCTTATCTATTTGAATTTCTATATCATTTTTCTCAGGTATTATGTCTGTTATTTCATATGGACCCTTATAATTGTCGTCGAGTTTTCCCGCGCGATGATCTTTAATTAAATACACGCTTTGACCTATTTTAAATTGTACTGGATTTATTTTTTTATCATAATTTAATTTTGATTTAAATTTCGCGGTTTCAAGATTTTCTTTAGCAACTTTTCTGATCTCATTAACTTTTCTTAATGTTTCTTTCATGTAATCTTCATAAGTTCTGACGTTATCTAATGGTGGTATTTCTGATGGCATAAGAGCCTTCCTTTGATGGATAATTTCATACGGTGTGAACCTTGTTCCCTCGTGTTTACTTGTATTATAAGAGAACATTGCGTGACTTAACCATTTATCCCATTCTTTTCTATCTTTTAAATAATGTTTCAAATAATCTGCCAATACTTGATGACTTCTTTCTAATGATCCATTTGTTTGAGGGTGAAATGCAGTTGTTTTTAATTGTTTAATGTTGAATGCTTTAGTTAATCTTTTCATTACTTTGCCTATAAAAGCTGCTCCTTGATCTGTTAATATTGCTTTTGGACAACCATGTTTTAATATAAGTTCATCAATTAAACCTCTTGCTATTTCATCAGCATTTGCATGCGTTAATGGTACGGCGAAACAGTATTTTGACAAATCATCTTGCATGGTGAGAATATATTTATGACCGTTTACAGTTGTTTCGAGTGGTCCCACAATATCAAGAGCTACTTTATCAAATGGTTCACCAGATGTGTCTGTTAATATCATTGGCTGCTTTGTTTTTATTCGCACTAATTTTTTCCTTTGGCAACTAGCGCAATATTTAATGAATTTTTCGATGTCTCTTTTCATGTTTTCCCAAAAATATTTTTGTCTAATTCTATTATAAGTCTTTGTGACTCCTTTATGTCCTCCTATTGGTGAACTATGACATTCTTCTATTATTGTTGATCTATCATCGATTTGAGGTATAATTATTTTGTCCTTGCAAATAGTGATTTTAATATTTGTACCATGGAAAATATTTCTCATAATATCTTTAAGTTTTATCCATGCTGTATCTTTTATATCACTTCTACCTTGAGATATACTAGCTGACTCGATATTTGATTCAATCATATGTTCTTTTAAATTCGTAAAAGCTAAACTGAAGTTTTCTTCTTTTAATACGCTTGTATCGTCCTCTTGAACAACTAATCCAAATATAAATTTCTTTTTTATTTTATTAATTAGAATATCTCCCATTTCAAATTTTGTATGAGGATTTACATTCTTTAACCATCCCTTTTCTATGAATCGTTTACTTATTTCACTTGAAACTGTTCCGTCTGCTGATAAGAAACAAATGTAATTATCTTTTTTCATCTCTAAGTTATCACGTGACTCTATTATATTTATAGTGGAATGACTACATTCTATACTTTCATCGTTGTCCTGTTCTATAATCGTTTGTTTTGGAACATTGTTTTCATTTTGACTATGATTAAGTTGGCCTGTTACCGATGATTTATTTATTGACTTGTTATTTTCATCTGCGTTTGTTATTATTGAGTTCTGTGGCAATGATACTATAGAATTATTTTTAATAGTATTTTCTAATGATTTATTTTGGCTAGTTTTTATTGTAGTGTTACCAGTGTCTTTATTGTCGCTAAGAGATATTGGATAATTTTTGTGTGTTGGGTGATTAGAGATCTTGCTTATATTTTCAGTAGTAAAGTCATTTGGTAAAGATATATTTGTTTTTTCTTCATTCTCTTCTGTGATTTGTTTTAGCTTTGTCGATGTGTGAGAGTGTTGTGTAGGTTGAGTCTTATTTACATTTTCTTTCTCGCTCTTACTAGGTATCGTAACTCTAGTGGCTTGAGGTTTATGTGCCGCTCCATTGACACAACAGGGGCATTTAATATTTACTTTTCTGGTGCGTTGAGAACGCCGTAATACAGGTTCATTCCTTGTTATTTCTTTTTCAGGCAATATTAATGTTTCTTTTGTTTCTTTTAATTTTCGTTCATTTGTAGGTTCTTCTTCATTATCGTCGCTCGTAGCGGGTGATGTGGACATTTCGTTTTCCACTGTTAAACAATTTCCTTCAATTTTATTCTTAGTTAAATTATTATTCGTCGTTATTATTGATTGCTGTGGTCTTCTACTAATAATTTCTATAGGTTGAGAAGTAATTATTGGTGTGTCATTTTCGCTTTCTGATTTCTCATCTATATCTTCTTCTTCAATTATTATTTTCCTTTTTTCATCAAATAATTTTTCTCTGTTATGAGATGACCTTCGTTTCATTTCAATACTTGTTTGGTTTTGAGGTATAGGCGATAGTAAACTTAATGATTTTCTTTCTCTCTCTCGTACCCTAATATTAGGTTCTGTCATCGGTGTGGATGTAGTGAATCCATATTTGAGAGGTTTGTTTGCGTGAGTACCGGATAATACGTCGATACATACACTTGTTTCATCTTTTGTTTTTCCTGACACTGTATTGTCGCCTTCAAATTGTAAAATTTTATTTTTACTTGGTTCTTTTCCAGCTTTCTCTGGATAATCCTCAGAGAGCAAAAATTCTACCTTCTTTTTGGGTAGTATAACGTTTCTTGATGAATGCGCGTGAGGGATTCTCAAAGGCGTTTCCACTATTTCTTCCTCAGTCGAAAGTGGATTCAATTTATCGGGGTTAGTGTTTCCCTCGATAGAAATTGTACGCTTTGTATCGAAACTCCTCGTCATTAATAATTCTTCTTTTTCCTTCCGGCTATACTCGGGCATCTGTTTAATTTCATTTCTACATTTATTTATTTCTCGTCGACTTGTGCTAGGTTGATCAGACCGTAGGTTTGACGACGGATTGTCTAACTTTGACTCGGGTGTTGCTACCTGCGTTCCTCTAGGGTCGTCCGCATTTATAGGCAACACGTTTCGTCTCTTTAATGTTTTTATTTGTTTATTTCTATTCAATTTTAGTAGTTTATAATTTTTACGATATATTTCGTCATCGCTATCTTCACAGCTCGCTTCAGAGGAGTGTGGATAATTTGTTATATTTTTTACAATTTGAAATTCTTTCTCTGGGGCACTCGTATTCTCCCAGGCACTTGATTTATAATAACCTCTTATGATGTTTAATTCTTTAGATTCTACTGGATTACGCGATAATGCATCTGCATTGGTATTAATCTTTCCGGCTTTATAACATACGGTAAAATCGAATTCTTTCAATCGTTCACGCCATCTCATTACACGCGAAGTAGGATCGTTCCATGCATTTATCCATACTAGCGGTCTGTGATCCGTAAACAAAGTGAATGATCTCCCGTAGAGATAAGGTCTAAATGTTTTCAAGGCAAATACTGTTGCTGCCATTTCTCTGTCTATTGTCGAGTAATTTTTTTCATGTTTATTAAGTGTACGCGATGCATAAGCTACTACTGCGTCTTCGCCTACCTTGCCTTGTGATAATACAGCACCTAAAGCGAAATTTGATGCGTCTGTGGTTACGTTAAATGGTTTGTTAAAGTCAGGATACATTAATATTGGAGCTTCACATAATTTATCTCGTAATATTTCAAATGCGACTTGATGTTCACTAGTCCATTCAAATATTACATTTTTACTCGTGAGTGTCGCTAATGGTTTTGCGATTTTTGCGAAGTCTTTAATAAATCTACGATAATATCCTGCTAATCCTAAAAATTCTCTTACGTTCTTTGTTGTTTTTGGTACAGGAAATTTTTGTACTGCTTCTATTTTTTGTGGATCCGGTTTTACACCGTCTGATCCTATAATATGACCAAGATATTTAACTTCTGTTCTCAAAAATTCGCATTTATCTGGTTGTAAAGATAAATTCGCTTTTCTCAGTCGTTCAGCAAGCTTTTTAAATTTAACTGCATGTTCATCAATAGATCGTGCATAAATAACTATATCATCTAAGTATACGAATAAATCTGCACCTTGTAAACCTTGTAATACAACATCCATTAATCGTTGAAATGTTGCTGGTGCATTTTTCAGTCCAAATGGCATGCGATTAAATTCATAATGACCATGTGGTGTGGTAAAAGCTGTTTTATGTTTATCGTCTGGATGCATCTCTATTTGGTGAAATCCAGAAGCAAGATCAAATGTAGAGAAATATTTAGCTCCACCCAATTGGTCTAATATGTCAGTAATTAATGGTAATGGATATGCGTCACCTACGGTTTTCTCGTTAAGTTTACGATAATCTATTACCAAACGCCATCTTTTATTTCCCTTTGAATCATCTTTCTTTGGTACTATCCAAAGTGGTGAATTATACGGTGACATGGATGGTTGAATTATTTTCATGCTAATTAAATCATCTATTTGTTTTGCAATCTCTGGTTTTTGAAATGGAGGATGGCGATATTGTCGTGTAAATATTGGAGTATTGTCACTAGTTGGTATTGCATGGGTCGTGACGTTTGTAGCTCGTAAGAATTCTCCAGGTATATGAAAAAGGTCAGCATATTCTTCAATGAGTGTATTTACAGCTTTACTCTCTTCCATATTTAGATGGTCTAGGCGTAAAAGTTCTAATACAGTTTTAACGCGGTCATTACCCTGTGCACTTGGGCCCTGTGCGCTTGGGCTTATCTTGCGCTCAGCTGTGTTTGAGTTTTTACTTGTTTCGTCCTCGTCTGCGCTAGTATCGAATGGATACAATGGTATTACGGGCACGTCTACCTTTACATCTTTATCTCCTGTATTAATTGCATACAAGTACGCTACTCCATTTTTACATGTCACGATTGCTTCTCCAGCATATATGCCATCTCCCAAGGGTATTCGTGGAATGTATCCTTCTTCGTCTTGTGTGTTATTGACTCGTATGAACATGAGCGTCTTTTGTCTCGCTGGTAGTGTAATTCTTTCATTATTTGCGAGAGGAAATTTTCGTCCGTCAAAAATAATTTCTCTATTAACGTAGCTAATTTCACCATTATTTACGTGCATGAATTCAGTACCTATTATACCTGCGTAGTCTAATGGAAAATCTTCAGGTATAACGTGGAATATGCCGTTTAAACCATTTAAATTTAAACTTATGCTTCCTAATGTTCTAGGCTTGTCATGTTTAGAGACTCCTTTTAATTCGTATGTTATATTATCGTTAATTTGATTTATATTTTTTATCATGTTTAATTTTATTAGGTTTAATTGTGAACCTGTATCTACTAAGAATTTATTTATTGGATATTTTAATTGATTTGATTTCATATTAATAGCAGGTGAACTATAAGTTGGCGAAATTGAATTAAAATTGCAATTAGCAGTTAATATTTTGTGTTTTTGAGAATTATTTTGACGAGTTTTGGGCGCTTTATTTATTGAGTGTTTCCCGTCGGCGCGCCGTTGCGAGGGGCTCCCTGCTCGTTTCCCGCTTGCGCTTCAGCCGATCTATTATTTTCTGTTGTGGGAAAATTATTCTGTCTTTGCTGTTCGTCGTATATGCGTTTTCTACATTCAGTTGCAATATGTCCCAATTTATGACAATAATTGCATTGAATGTTATATCGATTAGAACTATTATTTTGATTATTTTGCCCTTGATTCCTATTGGCTTTGAATCTATTACTTTGATAATTAGAATTATTTCTTCGATTATTATCAGAATATTGATTATTATTGCTTCTATTGTTTCTATAGTTTTGATTATTATTATTAGGAATATTATTTCTATTATTTGTATTCATATTGTTTTGATTATTATAATTGTTATTCCATTTTTGATTAATGTTTCTTGTATTTTGTGTATTTCCGTATTTAAAATCATTATCTCTTTTTCTGACTCTACATTCACTCCATTCGTGTCCTACTCGACTACAATAATTACAGTGTTTGTTATTTGTATGAGGTGTTCGTGTATTTTGTTTTTGTTCGCGTTGTACATTAAAACATGATACGGTATTATCTTCCATTCCTAGATTGGGAAATTCAGTACAGAGTGTTTCTGCCTCTATTGCCTCTTTTATTGCTAATGCTAATCTTTCAAATTTTACCTTTTTCAGTAGTCTAACATATTGTGGTCGAAGACCTTTAATAAATGCGCTTACTGCAATTTCTGTTACTATTTTTTCTCTTTCTTCTTTACCGTCCGCGTCTGACTGAGTTATATCGTCTACTATTTCTCTTAATATTTTTGTTACTCTTTCCCCGTATACTGATACTCTTTCGTGTTGTGCTTGTCGAACAGATTTAAATTCTACGATTCTATCAGTATATGGTATAGGTGGACCTTCAAAATGTGAACGAATAAATTTAATTAAATTATCTATTGTTCTAATGTCTTCTTCTATTATTCTCGCGGCGTATTCTCCTTTGAATTTACTCATTAGTGAAAAAACTATATTCTCTTCGTTCATTTGTGGTAAGAACGTTCTCGCTCTTTCACAACATTTAATAAATGCGCGCGTTGTACAGCCTTCTTTTGTACCGTCAAAATTTGGTATGAATTTAAGGAAAGATTTTGGGTCATTATATGTGTTTGTCTGATTCGCGGTTCTGAAAAGTGTTGTATTTGCGCCGCTCGCGATGCCATCCCCTACTGTTTGATTATTTTGAGCCATTTTTAAAGTTAATTTTCACAATGTTATAAAATAACTTATTTAATAATTATTTCTATTATTTACGTTGTTGATGTTGTAAACTTGTAGTTTGGGGATGTTCTTATCTGCGATGGTTGATCTTCTGTTTATTTTTCTGCTTGTCTGCGGTCGGTGCTCCTTGTTGGCCTTGAGTCAGGTGTTGCTGGTGTCCCTTTTTCGACGGCTGCTTATCGCTGACGTCTAGTTTTTATTATAGTAAGGCACACGCACAGCACTTTTAACGAATTATTATATTTCACTTTTCAGTTTAGTCTGCGTATTAATTTTTCGCGATGTTACTTTAATTTATTTTCATTACTATTTTTTGTTGTAGAGTCACTTTAATTACCAAGTCTTTATTATTTTAATGTTTAATGTGTTTAAGTTTTACCGCTAAGGTCACAATTACTAATTCCCGGTAACCTGTTGCTACCAGTTTTTATTATCTATTTTCAATTTTGATTTTGTTATATAGGTACTTTGTAATTGACGTACTTTTATTGTTCGAAAAATGGTGCTACTCTTTCACTGTTACTTGTTTTAGAAATTTTCTTTTACCGCTTAAATGTCACAACCACTAATTTCCGGTAACCGCTGCCACCAGTTTTTATTATAGTAAGGCTGTTACGTCCTGGAGTGCGCGATTTCGTCGAGAGAGGCTTACCTTGTTGAGTTACGTTGTTCGTGGTCGGGCGCCTCTGCTCCAGATTGGTTGAGAGCCAATCTCTGCGATTCTCCAGCGTAATTGATGTCAACCTCACTATAATAATTTATTTTATAGGGATTGTTCGTTTCTAGAGATGTAGATTCGAAACGGAAACTAGTGGAATTGTGAAGATGTTCGGATTGGCGGTAAATGAATAATGTTTGTGAACACGATTTAAATTTAAATCAGTTATTTATTTAATTATTTGCACTTCACAAAATTGTTCAATGGCTTACTTATTTAATAATAGTATCGATGATGAATTAACAAATAAAATTTATTAACTTGATTACTATTAGTTATTCTATCTTCATTTAATATTAAACGAGAACTCCGACTTATTTAGTTATTCATTATATTCTTATTCAACATTAATTTTCTCGCGAACATCGCGGATAATTGTCACTCTCGAGTGTATTCTGAGTAGGAACTGCACTCTACTCGATTCGAACTCGGTACTACGTGATTTTATTAATTCATTAAAGAACTTGTATTTTCCTTAACTTGTCGGAGAAACTGATCTTTTTAATATTCGTCGGAGATCTGAATTAAAACTAGGACTAAGACTAAATGACGTTGTGAAGTGAAGTGAAGGTATAACGATCGAATGATGCTGCTATGATCAAGGGGTTTATATATCCCTCAAACTAGAGCATTTTGGGGGTAGTGAGTATGTGACTTTTGGGGTTGGAATGTAGACAAATAAATTTTGCGTTATCTTGAATTTAACGAACATATTCACTTAGAGTTGGCGACGGACCCATTGATTGCCCTTATCGACGCATTCCTTTTTCCATGACCAATATGCGTATTAGAGAAATCTATTAGCGCATCCTGTGAGTCATCGAGTTCTTGTGAAAAGTCATAAAATCTGGAATGCGTCCTCATCGAGATCGATATCGACTCTAAAAAAAAATACAAGGTTTTCCAATTTGGGGCCTGATTTATGGTACCATTTTGAAGATAGAAATTAAAAAGAAAAGAAAATACGTATAATGAAAATTCGTCCATAATTTAGCCAGAAGACGTAATACTTGTAATTACATCATATGTGTAGTTGGATTTGTTAGTTGTATATTTATTATGTAACATAATTAGAGTTCTGTCTTATCGATCGCAGTTCTCATGTATTTCATTTGTATATATGTATATTATGTTATACAGCTATTTCTTAAGGTTTAATTTCTTATTAACTAATTATTCTATGTTTAACCTATATAATAATATATCCCTACGCTGGGGATATAACATACACACGGCCTTGGTGCGATATTATAATAATATATACGGCTGACCGCTTTTTTGGTATTTTTATTGTGGCTCCATCTTGTAAGTTATTTGAAAAACTATAGAAGTTTAATTGAAATACCAATTTCCAGTAAGTTAATATTATTTTGTCATTTGACAAATTTCATAAACAATTACCAAAAATGAAAAATTACATTAGGAAATTTTGAAATTAATTGATAGTTGCTTAGTCGTTGATTTGAGGTTATATTGTTATTGAAAAATATACTGTAATACAAACTGAGAATTTATTTTCAGTTAGCAGAGTTTATTTTCAGTTTCAATATGTTTTTTAATTCAGTCATATCGTTGATTTTTAATTGATAAATGGTAAAGACATCGAATTAATGTCATTGAGATTTAATTTCAATTAAATTTTCGCACATTGCACTCGTCACTTTACAGTCAATTATCTTTGGCAGTTAATCTAATCTGTTTTAGAAGAAGTAAATTATATATTATCTATATTCCCTTTCAATATTGTTTTTTAAACAATATTAAATATACATATCATTCTTTTTAAGACTTTGATATGAATAATTGAGCAATAAATATTGCGGGTTCCGGTCGGTTGTTTATTCGATGAAAAAATGTTCGTTGATCTTAATTAAATATAAATTATTAAAAAAATTCCACAGTTTGTTATATAGATTTGAAATTATACATAGATAATTATTCTATCTATATATTAGTGGAATTGTTATATAAATATATGCACATTATTGCATTTAGTTTAATACGCCAGATCATTACATGATCTAAATATTCATAAGTTTTCTCAGAATTCTTGAAACTCCAAGTCAAACAATTTTTGTATCACATCGTCCATTTGCAACTCTTTGCATAATTCCATCATTAATTCGTCTACTAATTTATCAGCTATCCTGAAATTATCCAAAAGAATGATAGAATTTGTTCAATCAATAATTTATAATTGTGATATTGATTAAATTGATAATGAAATCTGTTACCATGCAATCACCTCCCATGGTTTGTTTGGACTATCGCTTGTGTACATTGGACTTGATCGACATGTACGTTGATAATTCGCTAGTTTATTGCGATAATTTAAAAGTTCCTCAGCCGATGCTTCTGACACTGATAATTGCCTTAATTTACAGCGTTTGTCCTCTACATTTTGTGAATTATCAGATTGATTTTGAATTATAATTTTAGAATCATTGAGAACTACAGGATCTTGTTCCTCTTGCGATGAAACATTGATTGGTTTCATTTCAGATTCTTTCGGCAATTCAATAGAATTTCTGAGACAATAACAAACATAGTTTATTAATGTGATTAAATAATTTCATTTTTAGTGCAATTAAATTATTGACATAAAAATAATACCTATCAAAATGTTTTTGAGGTTTTTCAGGTGATGTTGCAATGGGTTGATAACTATTTTCTTTATTTTTACTCATCAGATATTCGTGGAAACCTTCTAAAAATGTTTCTACCGAAGTGGGACCTGTATCCACTTCAGAATTATTCTGCTAGAAATAACAAATTGTGTTTTAATATTTTTAGTTAATTAATTTTACTTTATTTTTCCACATACCCTGCTGGCAATTAGAGTCATTATATCCGCAATGACTGGAATGAGACTAGACAAATGCTCATCCGTAATTGTAACACCTTTTTTTGATTTATTATTATCACTAATGAGAATGGAAGTTTGTTTACTAGATTTTGTTGTTGGTCGTGAATTTCTTTCACGTTGCCATTGTTTACTGCTAAGTTTCCTCATAATTTTACTTCCATTCGATATTGATGATTGACATTTTCGTAACAATAATTCAGTGCTTCCCTATAAATATTAAAGAAAAATGATTACTCATTTTAATTAAATTAATTTTCCAGAATACATAAATGAAACCTCTATTACAGTCTCTGAATCTGTTGGCATTGATTCCATCATCGTTCTAATTCCATCCTCTTTTTGATAAGCTTTGGATCTTATTCGACTACGTTTAATTGGATTTTTTTCAGCCTTTAAAGTTGCAAAATTCGGATGTGTTTGATCTGGCGTTGGTGGCGGAATAGACAATGGTAATCTCTCAATCACTGGTTTCCTCTCTTTCAAATACACTCCAACCGTTACTGTATACATTTATTATTATTTAATATAATATATCAATATTAAAAAAAAATTGTGAATTATACGAAATAATAAAATTATTGTTGAGTAATTTTACTCACCAGGTCGTCGATTTCTTTGATATTTATTGTATTTTGAATCTACACTGTACATACTGAATCGATTGGGCAAAGATTTGCGGCTATCCACTTGATTATTTCGTCGTTTACGATCTGCGGGTGCTGACACACCAATTAATGTTGATTGAGTGCTGTGACTAAATAATGGTGATTCATTATCAGAATTTAAACGTAGTTTTGATAAAATAGCGTAACATCTTTTTTGAGTATCGTTTCCCTAAAAAAACCAAATCGTATAAATAAAATTTTTTTCTTTCTTCAATTATTACTTTGTAAATGAAATATAATAAAATTACCAGAGGTAGTGGTGCAGTATCACCTGCACCAAAATGCTCTGCCTTTAAATTTATTTTCGAACAAATATCTTTAATATCAATGACTATTTGTAAAATTTCTTTGAGTTTGCCTGGATAGCCTTTTAATATTGAACTTGGTATGTGTTTACAATACGCACTAAGAGCATTGAGTAATAATTGATGAGTTGAACAGAGTTTTTGCTCCAATGCCTGCATGTGCAACAATGTACCACGTTTAGTTGGTTTAATTCGAGCATTCGGTGATATTGCTTGAAGATGACGTTGAAGATTTACCACTTGACGTCCAAGTTCATAAAGATAATTCCGCGAAAATCTTATGGCAAATTCCATAGCACGTTGTTGACGTCGTTTCAAATCAATATCACCATCAGGCTGTGGTATACGGCACAATCTATACAATATTTCATCCAATAGTTCGGATATTTTTGTCTGAATTCCAAGAATTTTATTTGCAACAATTGGATGCGGTCGAAATCTCCTTAATTCATGATAATTATCACTGTCATTTGGTGACGTTAATTCTGGATTTGAACTACACTCACGACAATTCAACGTTTGTAAATATGATCGATCGTGTTGATGTTTAATTGTGTGTTCATATCGTGTTTTATTTGTTAATGTAGTTAAATTCAATTGTGATTGTTCAAATTTTGATTGTCTACGACTTTCCTTTTCATTTGCCAATGATGTTTTACCAGAATCATCATTTTCATTTGGACAAAGAATAATAGATGGGGATTTCTCATTAGCTTTATGTATCTGAAAGTTATTAAAATAATTTTATAAAACCATATACTTGGGATAACATGATAGAATTCAACAAATAATAAATGACAGTATGAAAAATTTGGTTTACCAAATTGTCTTTTTGCTTTTTATAATTTATCAATCTAGGTGTTTCACAATCATTCAGTCTTTTTGTTTGCTCTGGAAGTGCATCCTCCTCAAGTCTTTTCAATTCTTGATCAATTTCCTCTAAATTATCTCGATAATGCTGTTTTGGATTAGTTATACCATGAAAACAATTCACACGACAATCATCATAACATTTTTGCTCTTGCTGTTGGACAAAAGATGTCCAAACACGTTCCTCGTCCTGTTTCGTTCTTTGTCTCTTCACATCATTCACAATATATTTAAATTGATTTGCAGGTACATACTAAAATTCAAAATCAATTATAATTCAACATTATTATTGTCATTTTTGTTTGTCATACATAAATAAGAAAATTTCAAATCATAACCTTAAAATTAAAGTCGTTATCCTCGTCATCCGAAAAAAAGAAATTGTCCGTTTCTCTATTATTCAAATAATGAAATTTTAAAGACTTGACGAGAGATGATGACATGTCCTCGTCTTTTGGTTATGTTTATTGTCCAATATCTTTTCGTCCAATTCATATGGAATGTATTTATATGTATTATTCGCGTCCGCCGATATCCATTGTATATATTATTATAAATTTAGAAAAAAATTGAAAAATGTAATTGTATAAATTAGAAAAACTTTCACTGGGAAATTAAATAATTTCACGCAGTGAATAATCGAACACAATCGACGGACGCGAATACGTTTTTTTCTTTTTTTTTTTTTTTCGTTTACGCGTCACGTCGTTAAAAAATTTACACACGACCGGTGTAAAATTACACGCTCATGTTTGACTCGACAATCAAACAGCATAAACTTCAATCCGCCACATGTCATATATAACATGCACATATGTATATAATTGGTGCGTATAATTAGTCTTATCATCAATGTCGGTAACCAGCTCTTTACCATTATTATTAATTATTCAGCAATAACTTCATTGCGTCTCTGCTACAACTATCTCAATAATAATATTTATAATTCATCATAATACTTATTTATTTCGTCTCTTATATTTAATTTTTTTTTTATTTTCCCCAAAAACATTTGCCCATATTTATAAAGTAAATACATGTATACATACACAGATATATATCGATATTCAGTTCACATAATAAAATCAATAAATAACCTAAAAAACAATTAATGTCATGTCGTTAGCCATTGAATAAAAATAATAAAAATGGTTATTTGATCCTTGGCAAAGAAAATTTTTCAACATCAATAAAGCTTCGTCATCTTATTGCATATTTAATTAATATATATATATCAATAGCTTAATTTATGACTAATCACAGATGTGTTATAATTAATAAATTATTTTGATGATTAAATCATTTGACATTGTCAAATAATTCAATTGGGCAGTTGAACTTTTTTACATTTAAAGGTGAGCAAAAATGATAAATAATAAAAAATAATATAGATGAGTACATATACAGAGGGTGTGGCTTACACCACCTGCACAAATGATATATACATATATATATATATATATATATATATATATATACGTATAAAAGTACAGGGTTGGTCGTTGGTGTACATGCCTCTGAGAGGGATGTATTATATGTATATATGTATGAGTAGAATTCCCAAACCGATCAATACTCGCCGGCTTCTTTGGCTCAGTGAGAAAATCACCCCCCAAGAAATTACATTGTGGTGTGTGCCTGTGCCGGTGGTGTGTACCCCTGAAACATAAATTTATATCATCCTCGTGTTTATATTTTGCCGGTAGGACAATTAAATATATTTAATAAAGGAATAATAACGTGGCCGTTACGGTTGCCTCGCCTCGTCCGTGAGGACGACAATCATCAACGTAAAAAACAGAATAAAACGAATAATCATCAGGAGTCTGGTGATATTAATAATAAGTCCACCAGCATCAACGCTATTGTTCATCCTGCTGCAATCAATTCTGATTTTACTTTGGTTAAACGATACAGGTGTGTATTTTATACAATGAATAAATTATCTATTCATGAGTGATTTATTAATACAATGTAAGAATTCTTTTAGAAATTTTTTATTTACTTATTTCTTGATAATGAATTAATTAATGGGCTGGGAGTAATTTGAGTGATCAATAATTAATTGATTTAATTTGTTTTTTGATATTGAGGAAGAATAGAAAATTGTGCACAATTTTTTTCTATTGTAAATTAATGTTGATATTTATTTATATTGATTTAGGAGTGGAAAGAAGAACAGTTCTGCCATGACATCGAAAGTGCTTGTTAAATTGCCCACAGTGCCATTTTCCCAGGTCAGTGACTTATGGATTTATCCTATTAATAGTAGAGTATATACACATAGATAAAGTGGCTTTTGCTTATTTTATTACACAGCATAAAATGATTATTTCGATAACAAATTTTTTTTTATCGACATTCTATAATAGGGAAAAAAATCAGCACCCGAATTAGTCACATTACCGGCGAGAAATGATGTTAACGGTGGTGGCGGAAGTGGTGAAAGTGGCGGTGGTGGTAGTGGTGGAGGTAGTAATACACCACTTCGATCTCAGCAGGGTATGACTGGTGAAAGAACTGCACAACTTGAACAAAATATGAAATTTCTTCAAGATCAACATCAAGCAACGCTTATTGCTTTGCATCAAGAGGTTGAACTTCTTCGTCAACGTAATAGAGGTAACATAAACACGTTTAAATAAAAAGAAAAGAATTATATGTATATTTAAAAGAAATAATTTTTGTTTGTTACAATTAAGGAATTCATTTACTTAATTGGTTATTATTTTTATATATAGATTTGCAGTTTCAATTGGTATTCACAAAAGGCACTGCATGTGTGCCAAGCCCATCATCTCCAGAAGATAATACAAATGGATTCGTGAAAACAAAAGTAAGAAGAAAATTGATATAATTAATTTTTTTTCCTGCTATTAATGAATTTAACAGTAAGTAGAAACAAATGATATTTTGAGACATCGATTTATATTTTATGACTGTGTACGATGTCTGTGTCTGAATAATAGGGAAGCCCAGTTTGTGTCAATGTTACTCCTCTACAGATTGAACTCCTGGAACGTGATCTTGAAGAGCTTAAAACATCATTCAATGAAGCAAAAAGAGAAAATCTTCATTTAAAAGAAGTCATTGAGAAACAAAATTTGTATGTAAAATTTGTATTCATCAATAAATATATAAAATACATATATTTAATATTTTATTAATCTTTCAGAAAATTGGAACAAGCAGAAGAGGAAAAAAAGCAACTTCAAATGTCAGATATTGGTGTACAAGTTGGTGATACATCCGAACCAATACAAAATGATTTAACAGCGCGTTTAGAGGATGCAGATATATTGATAAAAAGATTGCGACGTGAGAATTCAGATCAACGAAAAGAAATAGCCACGATAAAAGCATCATCAGCGCGAAATGGTAATCGTAGTGGACATGGTCGTGGTCGAGGTAATGAGAATGGTCATCACAGCAGTCGAGGTTCATCTGGTGATCCAGGACAGTCTAGTAGAAACTCTTATAAATTTCCGCCATTAGAGGGTGAAAGCTATTGGCGTAGTACGGGTCGAGGACGTTCGAGGTACAAAAACTTTGATTGAAACCAATCATTCAAAGTTCGGGTGTATCTCAGAAAATTTCTGGATTTACAAAATGAATGAGGCTAATAATCACATTATTGTCATTACAAACATTGTCGAAATTGTAAACTTCTGACAATATGATCAATAGATCTTATATTTATTTCATAAATCCAGTGAATTTGTATAGTATACCCAAGTCGACCTGAAATTAATTAAAATATTCACTTATAAAGTTTTTTTACGATTTCTTTTTTGATGTAGTTACGATCATCATTCAGGACAGCACAATCGTCGAAATCGTTTAGAAAAAGATGCAAGCGAACCATCAGACATGTCTCATATTGTTGGTCCAGGCATAGTAAATTCAGGACGATTTAGGTAAATACAAATTACTTCTATTTGCAAAAATATAAATGATTAATTAATTTTAGAAAAAATTAATCGTAATAATAAATCGGTAGTATAATTAACAATTATAATATACCAATATCAATTTTTTTATAGTTATGATCATCCAATGGCACAGCGTCATCGACGAATTCGCTCAGATAAAGATGACAATGAAACGAATATTAGTCACGTTATGTTTCCTGAATTGCAAAAACGTGATATGCCATGTTATTCACCATTTTATCAAGCTGAACGAGGTTTTCGCAATGGCGGTGGAAATGGTTATAATAGAGATGGTGGTGGATTTCGTAAATTTCGTGGTCAATCACGAGGTCATCGTGATCGTGGCGATCAACAAGACAATGGTCGTGATCAATCACAGCAACATCAACAACAAAATCGTAATGATTATAAAGATAGAAATAATTCAAAAGAACAATCAACTCAACAACATCAGCACCATCAACAACAGCGAAATTTTAATGATGGTGCACATTCATCGAAAAAACAGTAAAATGTTGAATTATTTTATTTATATATTATTGTATATTAATTTATTTAATTTAACCATCCAGTCATTTTGGTGATTTAATTAATGGCTTGCGTGAAAAAAACATTTGTGTTTTGTAGTTGAAAATATCGTCGAGGTTGATGAGAATTATAATTGATAGAAGTGAAAAGAAAGAAACAAATAATAAGAAGAGTAAGATAAGTAACAAAATTTACCTTTACCACGAAAATAAAAAGGAAAAAGATAATTCATTAGAAATTTATGTTTAATATTATGCCGTTTATTAATTAATTAAATGAAAAATACTGAAGTGAATTTTAGAAAATTATCCTTGTATACGTATATATTATATAAAATTTTCTGTGGCTATATTTAAAAAATATCGTATGGAACGTACATTGGCATGTTATTGATAAGAATTAATATATAGCACTGATAATATGAAACAACAAAAAAAAAATCAACTAAAAAATACTTGCTCGTAAATTATTATAAAACATATTTACATACATGATAGACGCGAATTTGCATCTTTGCATTAATCACTATTACATTCTAATCATAATAGAAAAAGAAAAATATGTATTTGGATTATTAAATTGAATGAAACGTAAACAAGAAAGAAAAAGTAAAAAAAGTACACGATAATTTGCACATTGCAACAATAGTCTTTTGATGGTGAGTCAAAACAAAAATAAAAACACGCAAATTAATTAAATATAATATATCATCGTATTGATGGCCTCTATAGTTGTCTTTTTTTTTTTGCAAAATATTTTCTTCATTATTCTATATTTGCATTAATTAATTAGACGTATAAAAATGTACTGAAATATTTCAGACAACACATGTTGTCATTTTTTTTTTCTTTTATTACGTGATGAATATCATTTTTGTTAATTCAATTTATCATTGTTTTATTTCATTATTTATTTAAAAATTAGTGATATGCATATTGATAATTTATAACATTATGGATCATATGGTATACACATATATGGCTCACGTAAATATTTTTGTTATATGTTTGTTCGAAATTTTTAATGATGAAACTTATTATATAAAAAAATACTGTTAGAAATTTTTTGAATTTTATCCAGATATATTTTGCTCGTAATATTTATTATATATAAATACATATGCTGATTGTGGAATTATGCATACAATACACATGCATTTATTATAGTATATTTTTTGGATAGAAGTGATTAATTTATCATATGTTATACAATAATAATGTAGAGTACAGATGATTGTCAAATTTAATATTATATTATATTATATTATTATTTTAAGCTTCAGTATTAATGATGATTCTAAAAAAAGGACCATACACATATAAAGTCTGCATTTTGAAAATGATATAATAATACTCGACGATATAAATAATGAAGTCATCGATATTACATACACCTTGTCATTATAAATTATTATAACAAATCTTTATAATCGTAAAGTACAATTCTTGTACGCTTAAATGGGTGATATATACATATTAAATAATTAACATTGCACTTAGTTAGTAAATATAATTGTATACAATTATTTTTGCCTTATTCTGGTGTTTATCCACTTTTATAATTTAAATTGTACGCCTTACATCGCGCCCTTCAAAAACAAATATTTTTTTCTTATTTTTTGACCACATAACCTCAATTTTCTGAGTATAATTTACCGCCATTTTATAATCAAATTAATTTAACTCAGATATCTGGTAAATATAGCTCTTAATGCCAATGACCATTGGTAACAATTGTAAAATATAATTATTGATTAATTATTCATTATTTTCATGTAATTTAGTATTATATTTAAATTAATTATTATATTTAAATAGTATGACATATCGATAGAAATAAATAAACAAATGTAAAGCTTTTTGAGGTTATGTTTACGATCAACTGGAAATATGAAATCACAAATTCAATATAATATAATAAATTAATTTTATATTCAACAATGACATCTGAATCAGAAGTAAGATATTTGTTTATTATGTTTGGGAAATCTTGTAATCATTTTTAATTAATGTTTTTATTGTGGTTTTCAGAATACATTTGGTAATATACAAATGAATGAGCGTTATAAACGACTGAAGCGTAATTTAAAATTGACATTGATTAAGGGCGAAGAGAAACGAAACGCAGATAATCTTACATCATTCAATACTTCAAGTATTAGCAAAGATAATTTGGATATTAGTTATGGAACCTATTCTGTTTATTCTAAAAATGAGAGTGAAGTTGTGTCATCCAGTTTTAATATGAGAAATGTTTTTTCATATCAAAATCAAAAAAAATTCCCAGATAGCAACTGTAATATTAATAAAAATGATAATATTACTACATCTACTGTGAAATCTGGTCAATTTCCATTGACAAATGATGTTGCATTACGATCACTTATGCCACCACCAAAAAGTATTGGAATATTGGCACACTCGTCGAGAAACAATTCACTTGGTGCTGCTAGTTCTCCCATGAATACAAGATTAACTATATCAGGTATTAGACAGACTAATGAAATTGCATCACCCAGTGTTATTTCATCAATCGAATGTCCAAGCTCAACAAACACCCAAAACACATCACAAATCATATTTGATAAAGAAACGGAGAATAATAATGTGAACAAAAATTTTCCCCTCAGAGATAAACCCGATCGTATTTTTTCTAAATGGCGTGTAATGTTAAATGACAAAGGTAAATTAATAATTAAAGGAACATTAGAGTGTGGAAAAGTCGCACGAAGTAAACCGGTGATACGTCGAATTTCTGCAATAAGTGTACAGTCAATTTTTAATCACATTTATAAACTAAATGGCAATATTTATGATGAAAGAAATGAATTGCCAGATTATGTACGCTGTAAATTTTTCAATGGATTTCCAGACGATTGGGAAAATGTTTATCAACTTTGGCGTAATTATGTCGCGCAAGGTTCAAGCATAAATTTCCGATGGCCTACACCAATAACTGATAGCGATGATGAAATTAAAAGTGGAATAACTGAAGACACATTACCGCGAATAATTGAAAAAAGACCACGATTACGTTCGGATTCTCTTAGGAATGCTAGTACAAATATTCCTGATCAATCGCCATCGACAATTAATCAGTCAGTGTCAAATGAAAATATCCCCAGTTGTAATCAATGTCGATGCTCCACTGCTGGCAGTTTTAATAATGAATCAACAAAATCATCGAAGAGTAAATTACAAACTAATGATAACAAATATGATGATACCATCAATGTTACCTTTACTGATAAAACCCAATGTCAAGAATCAAGTACCTCATTTGCTACCAATTTTCCTCATAGTGAAAAATTTAATTTAATTTCATTAAAAGACGTGTTGAAAGAAGATAAAATAAAAATTATTCTTGAAAACATGAACAGTCAAAATTGTACAATTGAATACATTGATAAAGTATTTCAAATGTATGATTGTTTCAAATATATTTTTTCTTATAGACCTGAACTCAAGAATGAAACAGAAAGCTTCAAATCATCAAGAATAACAACAGATGAAAAATGCTCCAATCATGATTTTGTATCAAAAAAAAATTCAGATACAACATTTACAAAGTCAGATGATGCACGAGCAAACGTAGTTCGTTCATCGACTGAGCATACTGCTAGCACTCATAAGGATTCACTAAATGATCATAGAAGAACTTCAAAAAGAATTGCAAATCGGAGTAGCGATAGAAATTATAAGCCAAGAATTCATGGAAGATTAACGAGAAATAAATATGCTGATTCGAAATCATATGACAATGATTCAGATTATGATGAACCATTTAGATCCAGTCGTCGGATTTTGCGATCACATATCAAACGAAAAACGTACAGAAGATCGTCTATTGTTAAAGAAAAATCCAGACATCAAATTGTGAAATCGACATCTGATGATAGTGAGGACGATGATCATGTTCCGAAAATAACAAATTCATCGACAATTCCTGCTGGATCAAATCAAAAAGACAATATAAAAATATCTCCAAAATCTAAACAAATCAGTGGCACTATGAACTGCCACAGGATCCTACGTGATATTGAGACAATAACGGGATGTGCTTCACAACAATTGCATCAAGAGAACATGAAGCACACTCCAAGTCAACGTCTTAGTCGAGCCGGTTCAATGTCAACTATTGGTGGGTTTTTAAAAAATTATGATTCATGTGAAAGTGTAACTGAAGATGAAAACCAAGTTCACAATGTCAAGCAGAAACCATTGATACCAAATATTAATTATGAAAAAAGTAAAATCGATGAAAAGACACATCTGAGAGATCAATTTAATTCACAAAATAAATATACAAATTATGATTCCAGCGTTAGTTTTACCGAGGATGAATATGTTAAGGCGAATAGAGAGATAAGAAATGAGGGGCAAGTTTTTCAAGATGTTGATCATCAGCAGTATCTTCAGCAAACAAAAAAGACAATAAAAAGTAAAACGAACCAATCATCATCCACTTCACAGATGCATGAGAAAAAAAATTTCGTTCAATCACTCATTAATATACCTGAAGTCGATGAGAAATTTCAAGTTACATCTGAACGAGTACAAAGAAAATCTTCACCGGATAAATACAAGAATGATAAAACAATATTGAATGATGATAAGGAAAATCGGTCGATAAACGATGCTGAAAATCAAAATGAAATAAATCAATCATTTATAAATTCCCGTGAATTGGAAATGAATGACGAAATAGTCACAGTACAGGCAGAAAGGAAATTAGGTTCAGCGGAAAAAAAGACGAAACCTGCGATTATTCGTTTGGAAAAAGCGTCAATTGATATTAAACTATTTAAAAGAGCTCAATCGCAAAAATTACCAATGCCATATATCGAATTGCCAAAGGAAAATGTAGATTCACCAATGGCAAATGAACTTCTGCATCCATTAAAATCACTCAACGATCGAAAGAGAGTAGAAAATCCATCAAGTGTTTCATCTACACCTGTAGCCCAATCAAAATCTATGACAAATTTAAAAACCGGCGAAATCCACGTTATTAATGATAGAACAAGAAATAAACGCCTTAATAACGTGAAGGATGATAAAGTAAGTTTAGAAAGAGGTGTATATGGTTCTGAAAACAATCCCAAACGATTGACTGCTTGGGTGCCAAGAGTTTTACATAAATCTGAAACTGATTATGGTCTAATTTTCGAAGGAAAACTTTTAAATGAAGCCGATCATATTCTTCAGAGAAAATTCTCCACTGACTTCATACATAAGCGGATATCATTAAAAATTATCAAAACAGAGAGCAATGAATTTTTTGAACTTGTTGGTGACTTGACTGACATAAAACATTCAATGCCAAAAGAATTACATAAATTATGCTTCAATGGATGTCCATCAAAAATTTCACAATTTTGTCAAAAATGGAAAAAATTATTACTAGATTGTGAGAATCCGTCCGAAGAATTGATGAATGAATCAAAAAATATTCAGGATATGCCAATGAGCTCGCGAGGTCGTCGAATTTTGCCACCTCTTTGTTATTGGGCAGGTGAACGTGTTGCGTTGAAAGACAACCAGACAGTATATAGTCCAGGAAATTCTTTAAGCTCGTCAAGATTATGTACAGATATACTGCCTACGCAACACGAATCTTCAGATACATTTAAAAGTGGAGTTACAAGGACAAAAAATACGCCAATTTTAAAAAAAATAAACTCTGCGCCCGATGTTCAAATTAAAAATAAAAATTCTGATGACAATAAAGAAAAAGAAGAGAATATTGAATTGAATATTATTGAGAAACAATTGCCAACTTCACGATCACGTACTGCAAGAACGACAAGAAAAAATCAAGTAGATACGGCGACTCGACAATCAGAGAATAGTAAAAGACAATTAACACGGCAATTAAACGAAAATCTCACTGATTCGGACCATGATTATTTGCCTCCAACGTCAAAAAAAAGACGACAAAAAATGAATAATCCCACAATAAATATAAAAAATGAAATGCGAAAATTGGAAAGTCAACGCAAACAAGCATCAAAAATATCAGCACCATCAACTGCTCATCCCATTGACACTGACGTTGAGAAAAATCGTAAATATATATCCTCAATAACTGCAAAAAATAATGAAGAAAGTAAAACTCAAATTTTAAAAAATAATGCGTACGATACAATAACATATGTGTTGAAACAAAATTTTAATAGGGATTGTGAATTATCGGACGATCCAGTTACTGATTTTTAAAATTAAAATATAAACCAAAAAAGAGAAATAAATAGAATTAGGTTATATTAATAGATTCATATTAATTACATAATTATATAAACATGTGGATAGCGTGTAAGAAAAGAAAAAAAAATGCATTTTTTTCTTTTCATGTCCATTTTATAGTATTTTAATACGGAGAAATTAATTTTGTGAAATTTACAATTGAGTACGATATCGTTTTATAGATAAAAAATTAAAATAAACACAATTATACGCATTGAGTTAAATTATAAATTGAAAATATCACATCAATGCAATTAATCGGAAGGATACCTTGGCTATTACAATTATTTCATGATAAATTCGTTAGCTTTCATCATAGAGTGGTGTACCATCACCACTCAAGGACATACTACGAGGACTTGAATTTGTATGGGGTGTGCCACGTGGTGATTTATACGATGGTGTACGTCCAGATGATTGTCGATTTCTTGGCGTTGATCGTCCAGTTGATTCGTCATAACCTCGAGGTGTTTTACGCGTTTCATCATACCTCGGTGTACTACTACTGTAAATAAAATAAATAAGTTATTCATTTATATGTCAATAAGAAATTTTTCAAGCTGATTAATCTTTGATAGTTTTTTCAATAAAAATTTCATTTATTCTTGTGTGAACCGTATTTCGCAAAAGATTTATCAACTTTGGTGAATGTATAATTAATTTTAGTATTTATTCTACAAAATTAATCTTGGTAAATAAAATAAAAAATTAAATTTCTTACGATCCCCTTGGTGTTGTTTGCTTCAAACGTGCCCATGCCTCGGCTGCCTTTTGCAGATCAAATGTATCGTCATTTGTATTATTCGTTGAGCTAAGTCGATGTGATGATCTGTGATGTATACTTTGACTTGTTGGCGCAGCTGGATGTAAAAATTGATGACTGGGCGTTTGCTGCCCATATCGTGGTGTTGGCTGCGAGTGATGTGGCGTAAGATGTGGCGTTTGGTACGGTGTCATGAATGGCGTTTGACCTGATGGCGTGTATGGTGTATTTGGATAGGTGTGCATTCCACCATAACCAGTAGCGCCTGCAGCACCAGGTGTATGCGGTGGATAATGATGAGGCGTTTGATTAGCTACTTGCGAGAGTGAATGAATCATATGATGCGGAAGATTTTGTGCTACACGTGCTATTGCTTCGGAATTCATTCCTGAAATTGGACCAGGCGTAGTGTGATAAGGTGTCCGTGATGTTACTGCACCTCGTGGTGTACTTGGTGTATTTTGACCTGGTATCGGATCGCGGAAGTGTTGCTTAAACCATCGAACAAAATCATTTACACGACTGAACATTTGTCCACGATATCGGAAACCCTCTGGTGTCACAGAGACATATTCATGTTTACAAGTGTCACGCGGTAAATACGATAGCATGAATTTGCCAGGATAATTTTTTGCTGCTGACATAATATACGGTATCTCTTTCGGAAATGCTTTTTTTTGTTCTTTCAATAATTCATCAGCTTTATCTTTCATACCGTCAATGCCATTTTTATAATTTTTAAAATCCAATAATTCAGACGCATAAGCAGCCATTGGATTAACATGTCGGGCTATTATTTCATCTAAATCCTCGAATTCTTCATTTCCAATCCAGAGACTTTGTCCTAATGAAAATGCATTACCTTTACCCTCTTCTCTTACATCAATGTGCTGATAAATATCATCAGTAACTTTCCATGTTACTGTTAAATGATCAGCACCTTTACTACTCGGGCGTACAATTGCCTCACCTTGCTTCATTGTTCGCATCAATTTTTCTGCTTCACCATAACTAATATTGTGAAATGATGGATGAACAATAACGCGTTTAACATAAGTTTGTCGTTGTTTTACTTTTTTTGTATCATCTTCTAATTTCATGTTCTTTTGTTCGGCATCTGTATCGTAAAATGGATCTCTAGCCGGACGCCATTCATGATTTTTATCGGCGAGATCGCTACTTTTGCTCGTGCACTCAACGCTAAAGCGATCAACTTCAATTTTTATTATACGACAATGGATTATTTGTCCAACGCTAACTCTTTCCTCAGGATTAGCCACATGTTTATCAGACAAATGCTTTATATGAATATAACCGGAAATACCATTATCTAAACGTAATCGTATACCAGTAGCTTTGCCTGGACATGCGCCAGCATCAAAATGATTCCAAACTTCAGACAATTCAGGGAAATCATTTTTTAAACAAAATGGACATTGCCAAAGTCCTGTTTCATCATTTCTCACGGGATTTGCTTGATCTAATTGATCACCTTGCGGTTTTCTATGACTAATCCCAACCACCGTTGCTAAAATTAATTTACCAATGTAAAATGTCTCAGGTGTTTCTTTTGTCAATATATCAAAGAGTTTTTCAGGACTTGGCGACTGATACGGCGTTCTCAAATCTTTATACCGGCAATTTAATTCTGCTCTGATGTCATATAATGTGATGCATTTATTACCATATCCCTGTCGCTCTAGTTCCTCAGCAAAAGCATCTAAATCTAAATCCTTCAAACGCTCCGGTGATTCTAAAATTTCTTCTAATGCACCAGCTGGATTTGGATCTTCATCGTCGTATTCCAATGCGTCAACTGCCATTTTTCTTGCCCATTCATAAGTTTCTGGATGAACTCTCGATCCATCCAATACTTCAACATAGGCTTCAGTACTATCGCCAAGACTATTTGTATCAATTTTGATAAACCCAGCACAATTTATAAAAACTTTAGGACCCATATGACAAGCTGTGATCAATTGTGTACGATTTTCCAATCGTTGGATTGTTTGTTTAAGCATTTTTATTAATGCTTGACCCTTTCTCGGTCCTAATCCACAAACGAATTGTACTAGATTTCCAGAGTACGTTTGTTGAACTGCTTTATTTATGTCAACACCAACTTCATTCACTCGATTTACAAATTCCAAGTATAAATTTTCCAATAATTCTTCCTTTGGCAATTGATCTTGTTGCGCATGATATTTTAAACATATAATTTCATCATCGGGTGTACACAATTGTGAAAATTCAACCAATGGATCTTGTAAACGTCGAGCTAAAGAAATTGCTTCGCGTAAAAGTTCTGGATAATCACGAAATTCAGCAATACCCTTATTACTATTGGCATAAATTTTTGCTAAATCATTATCAAGTATTTCTACTTGGAGCATGGGAAATTGTTCATCTTCAGCAAGCCCCACGAGACATTCTTTGATGTCAGTGGATATCATTAATGCCTCTCTTGATTCACCACCAATCACAATAACGTGCGGCTTCTTCGTTGAAATAAAATTTTTTATAGCCAATAAATCTGCTTCCTTCAATATTTTTTCATCCTCACGAAAGCCATTTTTTTTCTTCAATAAATGCGGTAATCGCAAATAATCTGTGCACTCACCGTTTGGAGCAACAATACAAGTAAAAGCTGCTTGGCCATAATCAGGCACATATGAAATAGCCATCACACGAATTCCCTGACTGGTATCCCACTCTTCATCCTCTTCTTCTGCAAATTCAACTGTGTACGGTGCTATTTTAATCCAATTATACATTTTTTTACAGCACGCACGCATCACGTATTCTTTTGCTTCAGCAAGTAAATTTGCTTTCAGTTCTTTTTTCAAATCTGGAATTACCATTCGTGTTAGAGCCATTTCAACACTTCCCATTCTTAAATTATTCCAATCTTGAACATTTTTACTGAATTCGTCTCTGATGTAAAGTTGCTTCATTTCTTCAACATAATTGCTGCTAGTATTACCTTCAATACTATCACTTAAAATAATCTCAATAAGTTTATCTTCTTCAGCCATTGCTAGTTTGAGATATTGATCGTCACTTAAATCCCGTACGGGTTTTTCTTTTAAATATTTCATCGTATAAATTGGATGGTTTTCATCAATCTCTTTAATTCCATTCTTTGTTGGTTTAACTGTTATTTTTGCTCGTTCCATATACATTTCTCTCACGCATTTTCGAACTAATGGTTCACGAGCAAGTTGTATTGCCACCATTAATTGTGCGGCTTTCACTATTTCATCGGATGATTTGAATTTCAATCCAATATACTCTTGTGCGACCACACTTGGTTCTACTGGTTCTTGATCCACTTCGTGACGTTGATAATTATCACGTAGATTTTCGGCAAAATGCTCGGGAGTTAATCCAAATTTTTTTGCAAATGTGTCTAATCCAGCTTTTTTACAGATTGCATACGGTCCAGTTCTTACTGCTTGTTTCAGTGTATCCTCAGGCTCCTCCTCTTCTTCGATTTCAATTTCTGCCTCGGGTGGTGGATCTTCACCATTTTCTTCAGCTTCAAGCAATTGTTTGCGACGTTTTTGTACTTTCTCCAAACGTCTCATTTCACGTTCTTTTTTACGGACAACTTCATGCATCGCAGGAATATCATGGCTGTAATAAAGCATGAAATGATGATAAACGTCGTTGAGTTCTTCGTTAGTTTGTACGGCTTTCAATCTATCAATGTCCTCCTCTTTGATAACACGAATATTATCGGGCAATGGCGCATCAGGATTTTTCATTATTTCGTCTAATTGAAAGTTTCTCATTTTTTCAAATAACACAAGAAGATTTTCTTTCCGCTGACGTAATTGACACCACTTTGCATCGAATTTATATACCTTCCATAAATCATTCATATTTAATTCAGGAGTAATATATTCCTTTCGATAAAATGAAATAAATGGTACTTCAAAATTTTGATTGCGCATTAAATCTAATGCTTTTTTAATTTTTCCAATTGTCTGCGGTCCCTTGCGCGAGCGTTCTTTATCAGCATTTAAATGCGCTTCTTGTACGGATATTGTCGGACGATTAAATGCTTGTTGATAAATCCACTCTGCCTCATGATCCAATTCATCAGAGCCCTCGGGTACTGGTGTAATTGGCATTGAACGAAGCTGCATTCGTTCAGGAATATCAGTGTTACGAATTTCATTGTCCATATCAGTGAAGTGTCCACGTTTAAGTTCACTGGGTTCATAAATTTCAAAGATACTTCTTTTCGTTTGTTTTTTCTTCGGCGTTTTTTTGCGTCTTCGTCGTCTTTCACCTTCCCCATCATCATCTGCATATTCGTCCTCTTCATCTTCAGGATCATATTCTGTTTCATCATATTTTCCAAAATGATCATAATCAAATTCAACACCAAATATATCTTGCGCCTCTTGGAGTGCTGCATCAGAGAATATTGGCTTTTTCTTCCGGCGTTTTTCGCCAATAGGTCTACCCTCATCGTCTACAATAAAATCATCAGCATCAGAGTACTCTTCTTCGCTTCCCTCTTCATCAAATGTTTCTGGCTCTTGCCTATGACTTCTTTCGCTTCTTCTTTCATCCTCCTATGTATAATAAAAAGAAAAAAAAATTATTCTTAATTAAAAAAAAAAAGATATCATTTTTAGATTCAAAATTAAAAAAATACATACATCACCAGAACCACCTTCGAATAATTCATTTGCAATAGCGTCTCGTTCTTCACCAACTCCATGCTCTTCCTCCTCATCTGATTCCTTATCTTGCATTCGTTTAAGACGTTTAAATCGTTTCTACAATTGCAAAAAAGAAAAAAAAAATAATATATTAAATTAATGTCAAAGTTATTCTATTATTAAAATTACTCTATATAAATTATTTACCCTTTCAACTGTGATTCCAAGATTCTCTTCAATAAGATCATAATCATCATCTTCAAGTCGATCATCATAATCTTCATCATCTCTCTTTTTTCGTTTTTTCGATCCGCCGGAAGCATCACTATCTTCACCTTCACTCTCCTCAATCGGAGCATCATCGATCAGATCTTTCAATTCTTCTCTAATTCTCTCTTCATCATCTATAATAAATACATAACTTAATAACACGAAATATTACCACATGTTGATTAATTAAAATGCCAATCAAGTGACGTAATATATATCTATGATAATTTTTGGAAGGGCTATGCATAGACATCTAAATTACCTCATTAAACATATTTTATTGTAGAACTATTTTATGATAAAGTTTGAAATTTATTTACCATCTTCCTCTTCTTCGCTTTCCTCCACTGCTTTTTTCACCCTTTTTTTTCTACCATGCTCCAATTCCTCTTCCTCCTA
The DNA here is from genome assembly GCA_918226075.1 of Microctonus brassicae. Classification (NCBI taxonomy): domain Eukaryota; kingdom Metazoa; phylum Arthropoda; class Insecta; order Hymenoptera; family Braconidae; genus Microctonus; species Microctonus brassicae. The sequence continues at coordinate 4,156,364 of OW445485.1, read as the reverse complement.
AAATATAAGATATTAATATATCGTTAATTAACCTAAACAAGCACAATCACCGCTCCAAAAGCTACTGTTAGCGATTCCATGCATTTATTTACAAATTTCATAATAATTATTACAATTGGATACTCACTTCACTCTCCTCTGCTTCAGAATCCAGGAAATCAGCCATTATTATTTAAATAAATCAAAAATAATCAAACAAACGATGTATAATTGTCGTGTCCTTCGAGATACTAGCAAAATGGCGGAGGGGAAATTTGACAGTTTTATAGAATATATCGATATGTATTTGTGTTTGAGGATTCATGTATGTGTGCGTGTATAATATATAATTGAAAGATTAATTTACCAACCAAAAAGTAATAACAACTTCGTGAAGCCACCATAGTGTCGCTGTGAACCACGCAATGAGAGTATCAACAATAAGTTAGTTGGTCGGTCGTGAAGTGTCGCGTCAGTCTAGTATAGGGATTATTTTCGCCGCTATAAAGGTGGCTAGATTTATGGTAATTTATAACAAAGCATGGGGGATAATGTATAATCATGGAGAATAGACACTCTATGTATGATAGTAACAGTCAATTTCGCATTTTCATAGTCAAGGGTTGACCGTTGAAGTGTCGAAATATTACGTTCTATGGACAAAAAAAAATCACGTACACTTTCAATCTCACCACTTGCAATCATTGTCGTGAAGTTTGCAATATATAAATGTAATCAATCCGTACACGTTTTTTAATATCCCGGAACGATTTCGATTCGTTCAGCACAAGTATTCGTTTTCTGAGATATTTTCTCTCCTGTACAACAGTTCTTAAGAACGAGATATTTTTATTTATGCAAAAACAATAAAATAAACGCAAATAAAGTATTGAAAAAATCACATATTAATTATAATATTTACTTAACGAATTTCTCATGTCTATTACAGACACATTACATTGTTTCAATATGAATATAATATTTTCTATGTATAACTTTTTTTTTTTTTTGTTTGGGTTCAGTAAAATGGGGGACGAATGGAATAATCAGCCGGTAAACCAAAGATATAACAAGAATGAATCTTCAGGCAGAAGAAATTATGATAATCAATCACATAGATCGAATGGAAATAATAGCAGAAATAATAGCTATCAAACACGTGAATGGACTAATTCCAATAGAGAATATCGTGGACATGATTCCAGAAGCGACGATGGCAGTCATAAAGATAATGACAATCTAGTTATTCATGTATCCCAGAAACATGTTGGAAAGATAATTGGTCGTGGTGGCTGTAAAATAAAAGAACTTCAGTCTGAGAGTGGTGCAAAAATTAATGTAAATACGTTTAATTTTTATATACATTTTATGTTAACTTGACTATAAAGAATTATAGACAATTACTTTTTTTTGTTTGCACAAAGTATTTGAATGAATACAAATTGCACAAATATTTGTTGATTTTATTATTTTTCAATGTGTTTTTGTTAGATTGACAAGTCTGGATATGGTGATGCTGCAATAACTCTCATAGGAACTGTAGATGCCCAACATAAAGCAAAGGATTTGATTGAGAGTTTAACCGACGATGGAAATTCAAACAATTATCAATCAGCTCCGTCATCAGAGTCCAGATATGATAATTATAATACACAACAACAATCATCATACTCATCGTCAAGTTCAAGATATGATAACTATTCGCAGAATTCGTCCGAGCCTGCATATGATAATTTTCAACAGTCACAAGCCGCCGCTCTGCCGTCACAGCCAAAAAATGAAGAGAGAGATATACTTGATTTTGGTGATTTTGATTGGACCAAAGCAAATAATGATCATCAAAAATTTCAAAAAGAACGTTGGGAAAAATTAAAACCACTGAAAAAACAATTTTACAATGAGGATCCAGCAATAGCTCAAATGTCTGATGAACAGGTGGCAGAAATTCGTCATTCTAAAAATAAAATTGAATGTCGACGTGTTTTTGAAAGTGATGATGAATCAAAAAATAAATTTGTGGTGCCCAATCCTGTATTAACATTTGATCAAGCATTTCACGATTATCCCGAGATCTTGGAAGAAATTCGTAAACAAGGTTTTGTAGAACCAAGTCCGATACAGTGTCAGGCATGGCCAATTTTACTCAGTGGCAAAGACATGATTGGAATAGCACAAACGGGTACAGGTAAAACGTTGGCATTTTTATTGCCAGCATTGATACACATTGATGGACAATTCACACCGCGTGAAGCGCGTGTTGGACCCAATGTATTAATAATGGCGCCAACACGTGAATTAGCATTGCAAATTCATCGTGAAGTTCAAAAATATGAATATCGCGGTATTAAAGCCGTGTGTATTTATGGTGGAGGCAATCGCAAAGAGCAAATTGATTGTGTTGGTAAAGGCGTGAATATAGTTATTGCTACGCCAGGACGGCTGAATGATTTAGTATCAGCTGATAAATTAAATGTCAGCGAGGTGAGTTATCTTGTATTGGACGAAGCTGACCGTATGCTTGACATGGGATTTGAGCCACAAATTCGTAAAGCATTAATAGACGTTCGTCCCGATCGACAAACAGTCATGACAAGCGCAACTTGGCCACAAGGTGTGCGACGATTAGCCCAATCATACATGTCTGATCCAATTCAAATTTATGTTGGTTCACTTGATTTAGCGGCAGTACACACAGTCCGTCAAACAATATTATTCGTTGATGATGAAGATAAAACAGTGACATTACGTGATTTTTTCCACAATATGGGACAAGATGACAAAGTAATTGTTTTCTTTGGCAAAAAATCGCGGGTCGATGATTTAGCCAGTGAATTAGCGTTAGATGGAATTAATGCACAAAGTATTCACGGTGGCAGAGAGCAACTTGATCGTGAACAAGCATTGGAAGACTTGAAAACTGGCGACGTTAAAATACTTCTTGCCACTGATGTAGCGAGCCGTGGAATTGATATTGAAGATATCACTCATGTGTTTAATTATGATTTCCCACGTGATATTGAAGAATATGTTCATCGTGTAGGTCGTACAGGTCGTGCAGGACGTTCTGGTGAAAGTATAAGTCTTGTAACACGCAGTGATTGGGCTCTGGCTAAAGAACTCATTGCTATACTGGAAGAAGCAAGTCAGGTGAGATATCAAATTTATCAATAATTTTACGATTAATTATTTGTTTTTTTTTTTAATGTTTCTTTTCTTAAGATTGGTAAATAATTTTTTGACATTCATATTAATGAATTTTAATTTTGAATAAATGCAGGAAGTTCCGCAAGAATTGTATAACATGGCTGAACGTTACGACGGTTGGAAGGAACGCAAAGCGCAAGAAAAGGATATAATGCGTATGGATTCTGGTGGCCGTAGTGGAAGTGGTGGTGGACATTATGGTGGTCGTGGTGGACGACGAGGCAGGGGTGGTGGCCGTAGTCGAGGAGGTTTCGGCAGCAGTGGATTTTATTAAATTCGTCATAAAATTGATGTTGCAAAAAAATGGCTTAGTCGGTTATACGGTACAAAAAACTGTTTTCCTCATGTTGAATTAATAATTAATCAACATCATGTGTGATAGATATGAGTAACCAGTAGTATTATGCCTTACGTGCAACGCACAAATGAAAGACTGAGCCGTTATTGATTAGTTCCTTTTCTTTCAGTTTATTTAAACTTACATATTTTTTTTTCTATTATTTAAAGTTTATTCATCGAATTTCTATCAAACTTTTTTTTCCAGTCACATGAAAGTTTAAATATTACATTATGTTGTGAAGACATCTACTATTTTTTAAGCATATTTAAATGTTATGTAGACTCATTTTGATTGTATTTTTTTTTCCCTTAAAAAGTAAATAAAGAAATTTATTTTGAACTATCAATTGCTTTTAATGTAAATTTATAAAATATTAAAGTTTACTTTCCTGCGATATACAATATATAGTTTATTGAAATTCACTTTTTGTTTTTTCAAACTCTAAGTTGATAAGTATAAAATATATAAAAATTATATTTCACCAAGTGTAAAAAATAAGAAGAGACGTTATAATATTAATTCAATGAAACAACGAAACAATCTGAATTTTCGAATTAATTTCTTTCAATTAAACATTTAAAATTTTATAAATAAAAGCGTGAAAATTCATTTAGGTTTTTGATCAGTTTCTTCGCTATAAACTTTAAAGTCTCGTGACCCCATGTATTTTTCAGCAAAAATTTTACCACCCGGACTCGGAATCGAAAACGCAATGTCATCCAATGTCATTATGTATCCGTAATAAAAATTTGATCGCAAAACATCCATCAGTTTACGAGCAATGCCTTTACGACGATGAGTCAACGCAGTCCATATAACATTTACTCCGCATTTAGCTGGAGTACTTTCTTCTGAACAGCAATCCAAATCGAAAAATTCCGGAATCATACGATGAGCAATTTTCACGGGTTCTGCCACTAAAACACCAACAATTGTCTTGTCTTCGACGTATAAATAAATTTTCTTGCCATGATAATCCGGCATTTTCATGCAACTCAAACCCATATCTTTATCAACAACTGCAAGGACTTGTTCAACTTTTTTCCAATGAAGTTTTGGATCTGTTGATTCAATTGTGATGATACGATTGCCGGTAAATGGATCTTGATAGACAACACGTTCATTTTTCCACCCCTGCGATAAAAAATAAAGAGTTAAATATTGTTTTATTAAATTAATACGATAATTGATCATTATTAGATTGATTAATTTTCAACTTACATTATATTTCAGTGTTCTGAAACTATTGTGATGAACTAAATGAGCATTCTCATCTTCAGGCTCACCAACTTGATAAACAACATTACATTCATTACACTGTACAATTCCAAAAACTTTTTGTCCAGCGTCCAATTGATATTGATCACCACCACCGTTGGTTTTCGTTGATAATTGCCAACTCGCAGGTCTTTTTACACCACGGCTCTTTTTCTCCTCCAAGTTCCTGCAAAAATTTATCAATAAACCAGTTAATAATCTCCAAAACATGAAGAAAAAATTAATTATCAAATTAAAAAAAGAAAACACTTACTCAGGTACATTGCTCGTATATCCTTTGGCAAATAATGGGAAATATTTTGTGTCATTTCCTTTTGATTCTTGATTTAAATCAGTGCTATTATTTATTTCAACATTTTTGAGGGAATTTTTATCTTCAATATTCATTGATGAAGTCATAGTACTAAGTACACTTGCAGGTGATAACAAAGCATCACTAGTAATTCGTGCAGACTTCAATGGAGATTTTGCATTAATTTGGTTCGCAGTCAATGGCTCTAATGCATCATATTCATCGTCAGCCCAATCATTCTCCAATACTTTTAAAATTCCTGCGACATCATTTTGATTTACTGATGCATCAAACGATGGATCATCGACTGTTAAATCCGTCGCATCAAATTCAACATTATCCAATTTCGGTTTTTTATTCACAGGTCGTATGGGTCTTTTTTTTTGATTCAGCGCAATTTTACCATCTGAAACCTTTAATTTAATATTTCCATTTACAGTTACCGTAGCCTCACGATTTATTTTAACAGTTCGATTGGTTTTGAAAAAACGTTTATTGGGATCTTCAATTGGGGATGGCGCCCTCGGTGGTGGTGGTGTTGGTGTTGGTGTTACCACAGGATTAATCGCAGGAAGAGAGTTATTAGTGTGATTTTCTTGAGGGGAAGGATTTTCATTTGTTTCAGCCATTGACTGATTAGTACTCGGTGCACTTGTCGCCAATGAATGACGTTTCTTTTTTATTTTTGGTCGTTTAACGCCGTGTCTAACGCCAGCATTTATTACACCGAATTTTTGCTTCTTCGATGAACCAATCGAACGTCTAAGATGACTATTCAATGGCAAACTATGACGTTTTTTCTTAACTGCTTCCGCTGATCGCCAACCAAAACCAAATGAGTGTCGTTTTGGTTCATTAGTGCTACTGTAAAATGATTTTGTACTCAATGGAATTAATTTTGGTGTATTATTTTTATCCTCTTTAAATAACGACGCTCGAGCTCTAGGTATTAAGGATCCTTCATCAATTTTTATTAATTTCATACTGCTTGTATTTAATGATTCAGTAGCGTGTCGTTTCATCGAATTTTCTTTTCGCTCAGGCGATGTATCATCACTTGAATCAAATGGACAAATTGATTTCCGTCGATGTACCGGTGGAGCAGCAATATCTTTGGATACAGAGCCCAATGGCGTTATTAATCTGCGTTCAGAATAATTTTCTTTTTGTGGCGAACCAGCAATAGAATCTTTTTGCGGTGTTTCGGGTACAATACCATCAATATATGATGCCAATTCAGTTTGTGATGGACTTGCTGGAATAAAATTTTCCATATCATTTTTATTTGGCGATGAAAATGATGATTTCGGTGAATTTGAGAATATTTTTCGACGTGGCGATGTACGTGCATCGCGTGTAAGTTTTTTTAATGAACTAAACGGTGATAATCCACAAGATTTATTATGAGAGAATGACGGTCGTAAACGATCCCACGAAAGACTCAATACTCTGGGTGATTTTTCTGGCGTGGTAAATGGCGAATGATAATCTCGTCCAGGCGAACTTTCATTGCTACTATTATCAGTAATATCTAACGGTGACATTGGTCCTAAGTCTGAATCCTCTCCTGACATCCCGTCATCCCGTCTTACCGAACTGTTTATTTGAAATAAATTCCTTTTAGTGATGCATCCGGTAACACCAAATAATTGCTTTTGTACTGAACGACGTGGAGTACAGAGCGACTGCCCTTGTCCACTATCGCTTGATGACATCATGATGAATTGGGACAAAATTTCGCAGCGATATTCTGTAATAAAGAAAAAACCCATACATTTTTTACACGAAAAAAAAATTAATTAATTATTGGCAAGGATACGAATAAATAAAAAAAAAAAGAAAATTATACAAATATCTCTACATTTTGTTTTTTATTATAAAAACTATATAAATTATTTATTTTACGAAATAAAATATATGAAATATTTTGCAGTAACTATAGAAAATAGTCATTATATATTATAGAAATGATAATTAGTAAAAATATAACATGGAGAAAATAGATTGGCGCTCGAATAGATGATACCTAACCACAAGTGTTATGAAAAATACTTACGCTTATCGTGGACTATGAAATAACAAAAATTCTAATATGCCTGCTTGCTCTATCGATGCCCCACTTTGTACTTAATCGTATTTCAAAATAAAAATACTACGTTTCACACGTATGAATAATAATATAATATAAAAACCAATGAATAATACACGTTCTAAATGCTTAATAGCTCTGGCCTCTGATACGATCATAGACATATATACCATGCACCTGGCACCAAGTTTGTGTTTTGTAACGGCTGCTTTCCCTCTATTTTTAAACACGTCTACCAACATTATATGATTCTTGCTGATTGCTCTTCGATCATCGACCTTACTAAAAACCACAGATTCCTGCTGTACCGACTAATTAAAAACTACATATAATAGAAATAATAATATTCTATTTAAACATATCTATGATAATTTAACCTCTTCATATTTTTCATTCAAAACATATATTATTTGCGATAAATATATTATTAAATGTTTAATTTCAATCAATTAATATTCCATTATATAACTATTTCAAAAATAGCGTCATAAATGCTGCATAACTATATGTTGTAAAATAAAAAATAAATATATTGTTATTCTATTTTATATTAATAAATAAATAATCGCATGTTTACAAAAGTATAATTTATGAGTGCATGTAAAAATGATTGATTTTAGTCTATTGATTCATTAATTTATGTTATTAAAGAGTAGAGAAAGGCTTCTTCTCTTTTTCTCTCTTTCATTTTTAATGTTTCATTCCGTGATGTTGGCGGAATGATGAAAATTCGCGGCAAACATTTATTTAAGCATTTGAGAAACGGAACACAACAAAAGAGAGAATAACCCGTACAAATAACATATACCTACTACAAAAAATAATCATCGGTCTCATCTTACTCTTGTATAATGGATTCCTTGACACGATGATTGGTCGGATTATTATATGTACACTAACCTCTCTTCTGCCTATGTACATATAGAATAACTGTAATATGTATATAATATATATATACATATATTATTGTTATTATATTTGCTCATATAACTTTCTATAGTAAAAATCATTTGCCATTGCTGTTTTGTTGCATACCAACACTTGAATATTCTTCTGTTTGCAGTTCGTTGCTGTGTATAAGAAACTGCTGCCAAAGCAGAGGGGAATTAATATAAAAAATGTAAGTTGATTTATTGTTTGTCGTATGATGATAACACGTTCATATTCCTATTTCGGTTTGTATCATTGTTAATACATATATTTTAATTAATATTTGTTTAATTCGTTTATTATTAACCGAATAGTGTATTTATTTAAGTATAATAAAGGTTTGTTTTAATAGAAATTCTCTGTTCAACAGGGATATTTTCATCAGGAATGAGTAAACTTGATGCCTAGCCGCCAAGGCCTTCATTCCTTTGTGCCAACGTGTTGTGATATTTTATCTCCCAGAGCGTATTATCTTGCAGCTACGCTGCAAATTCATTCCAAGTTGTTAACGTTATTTATGATTCGAAGAAACTAATAAAAGAATAAAATGGCTGGCTATTCATCATGTTTTATTATGGGAGTGTTGATGATGATGATCTGCGGTCCAGATGTGCAATCATTCTCAATGGACTTTGGTGATATTCGTGAATTAATGGGCTTTGGCCGTGAAATTGTTATGGGAGCCTTGGAATCATTGGAGTTTATCAGAACCCATGGACGTGAAGATGACGAAATGAATTTTCCATTTATTCGTAGAATGGAAAAACGTTTGTTAAATGAAATCACCGGTGTTGATCATCGATTGAGAAATATGGAGGAGCAAATAAATCAACGTGCCACTGATATTGTTGATATAATATTGACAGAATTGCCACAGCGCCAAGAGCTGGATGAAACTCTTAGAACTCTAGATAGATATTTGAGTCGTGTTGATCAACTTTATCGAAAGTTTATTCATTATACCGCTTCATATGATTTATATTCAAACTATACAAAATTACGTTTTGCTGAAGAGTGTACATCGCCACATGCAGATTCACTTGGTGATGTTATAGAATCAATTCATAGATTAATTGTTCCAAAGACATTTGTTAAATCAGAAAACAGTCTTTTTGAGCAACTTGCAAGATCCACAGCCAAGGTAAATTAATTATTATTAATTTTATCATTTCATTGCAATAATTTATATTATTTCTCATGAATATATATAATAATATTTATTCATGAATTAATTTGTTGGATTAATATTGACATGATAATCTCTAGCAATAATAAAAGTTGGGTGTATTATTACTCTCGTGCATATTGAGTTCATGTTAATGGTATGTATCAATTCAACGATAGTAACAAGTATAAGTATGCGTAATATAGTAGAAAATGAATGATCAAGAGAGAAGGGTCACGGAGAATTGTGTATGAAAGGGGGGGGTGGTATGTATGAGCTTTGTGGTCATTGAAATAAGTGGGGGAAACGGTAAAACCCGATCCTGAATCGCACAGTTAGTTACACGTTTCCCTTCATACACGCTGTTCTCTTTGTTACTGCAAATAAAACGTGACGATATACGTTTATATATTTAATAAACACAAGTGGTATTCTTGTTTAATATAGAGCTTGTTGAATTATTAAATATTTCGTTAGAATATGTGAGTGACAGCCACCAGTTGATCAGACCTACAGTAAAAATATTGAATTCAAATTTATTTAGTTCAATGTCTCTCTTGACATGCACAAAAAGTGTATACCTTGATTTACTAACTACCAACGTCATCAACAAAGAAATTCTCACTTATTCATCGATCAGGAATCCGGAAATATAAAATTCGCTTACACATCGGTCAATGTTTCTTTATTGTTCAATATACAGTCACTTATTTTTTATATTGAATTTTACTTAGATAATTTACTATTATTGTCGGCAAGTTCATAAGTTAATAATTGTTTATTACGCGCATTAGTGCATGTAAATGTGACGTCGTGAAATTTTTTCACTACGATTAGTGACTTCCGTGTATCCATTTATTTTGCTAATGTGTTATTAATTTAATGCCAGAATATTTTTTCAATGACTATACATGTTAATCAGTTACATAAATCTTTGATGCAGTGAATAAAAAAATTTTGATAGAGAAAAATAAAGAGAAAATTGAAATTAATATTGTAGTAATATGGGGAAACCATGTGTATTGATGTTATCGCTGATGATGTGTATGTCATTGGCGATGGAGGATAATTTTTCCCTTATCGATAAATTACGCTATGATTTAATTCAATTAAAAAATTATCCAATAAATCAACGTGAGGCTAGAGATATATCTCAATCATATAAAACTGTCTTTGGAATATACGAAAAATATGCTGAAAAAATTAACAACGTTGGCGAAATTATGGACAAACGAAATTTAAATTCATTGACATCATTATGGCCGTGGGCAATGATGCAAAAACATATGAATATTATCGATGGCATTTATTCAAATTTTTTGCAAATGTTGCATCGTGTTACATTAAATATTGACCCAGTTAATATTACCCAATGTATACAATTTGCGAATGTTATATTGAAAGATCCGAATGTGTCAATGCCAGCTGCACTCAAGCACATGACGGACATCATCATTGAACAAGATTTATTTATTTTGGCGTATAAGGTGGAGAACTTTAGTAGTTTATTAATTATTGAATTAGGTTTTCCTATTTGATATTTCATATGTTAATCTCAATATTTAATTTTATTTGGATTTTTTACTTTATAGGAAGTTGAAGCTCGAGTTTGCAATGAGAAACAATCGCCACAACAATTATTATTCAATTTATACAACATAATTGCATGGACGGAACTTAGAGGGCATACAATGATGCAATTTTCCTATACAATTCTCAGCTTACACGATAAGGGTATAATTAAATAAATAAAATAATGATACATACAAACATATATAGTGATAATATAAATAATGAATGCAATAAATTTGTAGAGAAAAATGAATTTACGGCAGAACGTAATAAAACTACGCGTGATTTCGAATTGCGTGTTCAAGATATTCTAAGGGCAGTAAAAGTTGCAATGGCATTTGCGCCAAAAGAATTGTGGAAATGTGATCCAGTTAAACACGAAGCAGGTAATAATAATTCTATAAACTCAAATGAAAATATGTCTGAAATGAATATGAATCGTTTTTATTAAATAAAAATCGATTTAATTGAATTCGAATTTTTTCATTTGAATAAATTTTATTTTAAACTGATTTTATATTTATTAATTTTGTATTGTCTTTTTTTTCTTACAGGTAAAACTTATACTGAGTTAACGCAATTATTTTCGGGTTACATTGTGAACGAAGTGGACTTGAATCCAACAAATACATGTCGTGAAAATTGTGGATATTATTCATACACAAAAGTTCATAGCTGTTACGATAACCAATATTGCTCCCAACAACGACGCTGTAATGGAAACGTTCTTAATTGCCAATATATCGATTCTGATATGTGGGTTTGTCCATCGGTAAGAAATTTATTGCTCATAAATTAATAAATAATTAATTAATTTCTACCTAAATTAATGATTGTTCACGTTGTTGTTGGTTGCGGACTACCATCGGAATATCAGAATAATAAAAATCGAAGATATGAATACATTGAATATGAAAATGGAAAAATGTATGGTAAAAAAAATACGTGCAGTAAACAAACAAGAAAAGTAGATAGTTGGTGGCGTTGGCTGTTTTGGCATTGCAGTTATTGCATGTGCTACTGCGATGATTACAGCTCAAACTCTGACAGATATTTTAATTTACGAGACGTAACATCAGACGTCGAAAATAATAAGTGAGTGAATAAACGAGAAAAAAAAAAATTCATAAATGAATGGGAAAAAGAACAAAAAAATGATATATTATCAATAAAATAATAATGGAATAGTGACAGTTATAATTAATATTTTGATTCATTATATTTATAGAGTTATAACCGGTCTCAGATTAGTCAAAGAGAATCAAATAATTCACATTCAAATCCAAGAGGGCAAACTTTTGGAGCGCGGAATGATTGATAATAAGAAGATATCATGGAAACCCGTTGATAATTATTCAAGGACAGATGTTGGTGTAGTAAACGGACGTGATTATCATACACTTACGTGGGAACATCGTGCAATTGATTTGGATGATTTGTTTGCAGATGATGAACATCTTCTCACTGGTAAGTCGTCAAAATTATCAATGTTTAATGTCAATTAAATTATTGGATATTAATTTATGTTTCATAAGGAGTGAGATTCAGAATGGTTGGTGCTCATTTGAATTTTGAAATACGCGTTACGCCGTTCAATTTTACTACGGGATCATTGATAAAGCCAAAAGAAAAAAGTAAATGGATGAGCAATGATCAAACTGAATTCAGCGCGAACGGAAAACGGTAAAAATACATTTCATTTTTTTAACCAATCATCATTCAATAATATTATAAAAATACAATAATAATTTTGGATTTTTGTTTTCGACGTTTAGAAATGAACTAAAGTTAAATAAGCCAGATATTCCTACGCGAGCCAGTGCTTCTGCTAAACCCGACTCGAAATCAAATCAATTTTTGAATTTCGGACCAACTGATTTGGAAAAGGATGCTGCACAAACGACAATTCCATTTTTGGATATTCAACCGGTAGAAACTGTTCCAGCATTTCCATTGTCTGGTGCTGGTATTTTTCATAAAGGACGTGATGGCTCGGGTGGTTATGTTGCACTCAAAATTATGACTTATGATTTTACTAAACATCTCCGTGCTGATTTTCCGCCGCCACCGTCACTCATTGCTCACAACGAAATTACTGCTGATAAGACATTGTATTCAAAATAATGATTACGTTTTTCACGTATATATGTACACATATATTTATGTATTTGAGGTCAAGCTCATAAAAGAATCTCGTTTTTATCAACCAAAAGATAAGCAACAATGAACTGCAGTGATAGTAGCGTTTAAAATACTGTGTAAAGTCTTCTGTTATTTTAATCAAAGACTTGTACGATTGAAATTGCTAAATTTATGCCAAACATACTCAAGTGAAAAATATTGTATTAATTAGGAACGAACAAATTTTTATATTAATGTAATCAATTCTCCATTTGTTTTACCAAAATATTAAATAGAAAAAAAGAAAAGAAAAAACTATTAATGTTACAGGGAGAGTTATATTTATAAATAGCAATTGATTCAATCAGATGAATCTGAAATAAAAGAAAATATGTTAGAAAAAGCAAAACAATTGCATCGACCATGATTATATAAATTTTTTTACGTATTTCCACACATAACTCTTTAATTTATGTTATTTTTTCATGTATTTCGTCAACTTTGATTATGTTGAGTTATGTATGTGTATTTTACTAATCACAAATTAATAAACTTGAATAAAAAAAAATATGACATTGTTATTAATATGCGACTCACTTATTGCTGCAATTGTGTGGTATATTCTGTGGCAATATCCAGCCAATTGGTTTATCAATTATATGTGTCCGCTTGTAGAACTGCTGATGTAATCATTCAAGTGTTACTTATGCTGCAAATTATATATTTGTGTGTATAGACTCTTTACTTTTATCTTTAATTTCGCGGTGTGAAATTCGAAAGTTCACAGAGTTCATTATTCAAGACCGATTTTTCTACTGTTGGAAACTTGGAACGATTATTTAATTGCTACAGTAATCCAATAAAAGTTCGTACCCACCACAATGTTGCGTATTAATAACTGTGACGTTATAAAACATTGAAAAGTTCACTGAGTATTCATAAACTTTCATAAATTTCAATCGATCGTCAACGCAACAACAACAATAATGGCATTAAGTATAAAATTATTGAGAGAAAATTCTTCAATTAGTCTCATTGCTTGTTTTTATTAACTCCAGGTGCATATAAAAGATTGTGACGCATAAATTTGCAGAGGAATTACTTTGGAAAAAAATATCTTGATATGTTTTGTGTGTAACTATAAGCTAAATATTTTGTCAGGTGTATCCTTCTTCAGTTTAGATTAAACATTGATACGATCAGCCAATGAACAACTGAGGCCAGTGTTATCTGGCTCGATATTCACTTCTTTAACTATACCATCGTCCACTACCATTGAAAAGCGTTTGCTTCGAGTTCCACCGAGAACGGGCAAGTCTATAGCCACATCCAAGGCTCTAGCTAACTCGGCATTTGTATCAGCAAGCATTCTTACCTGTATAATAAATAAATACAGTAAATATAAAAGAATAATTATTGAATTTGTGACTAATTATTTAATTAGTTAAACAAATAAATTTAATTACCTTGCCATCGGCATGTTTATCTTTTCCCCAAGCACCCATTACAAATGCATCATTGACACTGACACAAATAATTTCAGCGATGCCTTTTGATTTCAATTCATCAGCTTTTTCAATATATCCAGGAAGGTGTGTCTAAATATATCAATTTGAGATGTGATTATTCATGAACAAATAAAGAATACAAAATTATGATTCAATGAAATATTAATTAGTGATTGATACCTTGGAACATCCTGGAGTAAATGCACCAGGTACACCAAAAATGATAATTTTTTTTCCAGCAGCAATTTCAGCGATATTGACTTTGTTACTTGGTGTATTTTCATACAAGTCCACTGATGGTAGTTTATCACCAACCTTTAATATACCAGAAAAAATAAAGTCATGTTGTGAAAATTTAATTTTCTATCAAAAAATGAATACATGAATAGAACTATGAATGTGAAAATAATAGACATTTCAAAAAATTAAATAAAAAAACCTACTCCAATAGCCATATTCGTAAGAGATATGTGAAATCCGCGATTGAAACAGGACAACGTTGATCGTCCAGCAACGGTAATTGCGCGACTAATATACTGAGTCATCTGTATAGTATCGATATACGCCGTTAATAAATTGTCAGTCTATTATACTTTCTAAGAATAAAAAAAATTTCCAAGTAATAAATTATTTATTAATTGTGCGTAACGAACTTTAGCCGGTTCGTGGTAACGTTAGTTTGTTTTACGCAATTTCACTTGGTTCTTACATAAATGTACAGAGATATTTATTTTCGAGGTTAGAATTATTGAATAAGTTGTTCACATGATTTGTGTTGATGCTCGTAGTATGAACTATGATGATGGTTTTTTGTCATGTGAAGGTCTATCGATTGTTTTTCATAGGAATGAAGTATAAATGAATATTTTTTTGTCATCTGTATTGTATTTAATACATTTACACGATTGTATAATATGCGAAATATTTCAATCTGGATGCAATTGTCGGTCAACAGCTAGTGGTCAAAAATAAATAAAATGAATGTCTAATACGCATATGTATACTATTTGTTTGATTAAATATTAATATTTTATGCTCATTGATAATTATCCAAGCGGCATTTATATCTGTGTATATTTAAGAAGTCTAATATTTTTTTAGTTGACTTTATTTGTCTATTTACTCATTTATATTTTGCTGCATTATTTCTGCTGCGATTGGAGCGCCACAATGATCTTGTGGCGGCCTTATGAGGTAAAAAATCTCAGTGCTGTACCATTTGATGGTAAATGAAACATCAGAAATTTTACCGATACGGCATAAAATGGCGATACCCGCTGTCAAACTTTTTTTTTAAAATCTGAATCTCTTCTTTATTATTCTATGTAAAAATTAGTCATGTTATCATATCAAAACCTTATCAATTTTAGTTGTATCTAAATATATCTACAAATTTCTTTCTTTATACCTAATGTGCCTATAATTATTTTGACATAATTATTGATGATTAACTACATCAATAAAACATCGGTAATATGTTATTCAAATATTGTTGCTATAGTAAAATAATAATATTGCATTCAACCATCTATTATTTTTATATATTATAGATTCAAATTCATAATATCCAACTGAAGGTTAATTTAAAAAAATGAATAGACTCAAAATCAATCATAAAAAATAATAAATCACGATTTTTTTTTCTTTTTTCATGTTCGAAATCTTGTAATCTGATCGCAGTGCAAGGGGTTGAAATCGGGAATTACCTTTCGGTATTACATGGAGTTGGGTAAACCCCTCCTTCATCATTTATTTTTTTTCCTCTCCTATTTTTTCCTTTTTTTCTTCATCTAGGATTATAAACCCAACACGTTTAGGAGGAGTTGTGTACTCGCATCCGGGTCATTAAAAGCGGCCCCTTTAGAACTTGTCACAATGCCTGTCCAAGGCAATAGAAATAATATCCGTATTTATATAAAATTAAGATATCCAATTTCAAAATATTCCGTATACTATTTTATCAATATTGGCTCCACCCTCCATACGACCCCTTTTCTATTATACATTCTATTAATTCTTCTTTTTTTTTTCTTTATTTCTCTGTGTATATCATCAATAAATAGATGTACGTATACGCATATAATGCAGATATATGGTATCAAAATGGTGAATTCATGAATATTCAGAGAGATGTCAAAAAGGGCTTCATTGATAGTGTCCACCTCAAGCCAAACTGGCTTCGCAAGATTTGTGCGGTTTATTTTTTTTTTTTATGTAACTCAGTTTGTCGCTACCACGTCAGAAGCGCATCCAATTGACACAATAATCCTTGGCAATGTTTTATATGAATTGCTAACTTGATTACATTAGATTGCATTTAGTAGGTCTCTTAACGTGCAACGTCAACGGTGTAATACCAATTTTGTTCATGTATTAATTCATCATATGTATACAAATCAATGAAAGAATAATATATATCCTTATGAATTTATTCCATAAACGTTCATGTGACCTGGAAATTTTTTTCTTTTTGTCTTATTGTCCATCAACAATATTTATCATTCATTATTATCAGCAAAAACAATTTCAATGATGCATGGCGTGAGTTAACAGTATATAGTACTACAACAGTTGATGACGAGAAGACACTCGAGACTGTCAATTATAAATTTGTCATAGTAGCAGAAAGTCCATGACAATCTCGCTGAATCAGTATAAGCAGTCTTTTATATTATTCTTCAATTTTTTTTTCCTCTTCAAGATGTCATAGCGAGTTGATATTACATCCAATATGATGGTAAACTTGTCTTCAACATTTCAGTACAAAATATCTACCGTTAGACGCGTATATAAATTATTATTTTTTTCTTCACTCATCATCACTTTACACCATGTAAAACGATCACTGAGAAAATATTTCAAAAAAATACATCTTGTGATACATTCTCATGTTTTCTGAAAATAAAAAAATAAACAATAAATTACAATAATATACCATTTCACAATTACAAACAATCGTGCATAAAAACTATATGATAAAACTTTGTAACAATATTATTTAACAAACAAGCCGGATACAGTAAGCTTAATAATCGGCTACTGTTACCCCTGACGATGTTTAATACTCTCCACGCATTAAATAAGATTAATATATTATTAACATCAGCTACGGCATTACCAAAGTACGTAATTAACCGATTATAATTTTCATATATATATTATTTATAAAATATATAATATAATAAGTATCGATGTCTATTCACAAAAAATATTGTGACAAAATACTACGTTTCCCCATATACACATGCACATACATATATGTAATATACTTTTGTGTACATATATAGTTAAAGTCTGGATTATTATTTGTACGTTCCCCAGAGTTTATTCCTATACATATATGTATTAAAATAATATATATATACTTTAATTGATTCAATCGGCGAAAAACACGGTGGTGGACTACAGTCGCTTTATATGTACGAGCTTTCTATTTTCCTCTCTTCGTCTTTCTCTTTCTTTCTCACAAGTATATATATATGTACAGTTTGCCCTCCAACCCCGCGGGTTTGGCCGCGCCATCGCCCCCTGGAGCCAACCACTGTAACGAGACTCCAAAGCCAACCCCTCGAGTTCTCCCAACCCTCAAGCAATTTCCCCTCACTCGCAGTTATTGTTATATATATATACACCTCTGGTTTTGTCTCTTTTTTTTTTATATATATATACATGTTTCTCCCTTGAGTCTTTTGCATTATATTCTCTTCTTGTGATTTTCGTGTCCACAACGACAGGAAATATTTTCTCTCTCTTGTTCCAACCCCTTTTTCATTTTACCATCGGCCCACTCGGTCTTTCTCTCGCCCGCACAACAGTTTCTTGTTGGCGATATATAATATATAGAAACATTTATATACACACCGCGTTGATGTATATATAGGGGCTGAAATGTTTGTGGTCCACGGGTGGTGCTGAATTTTTTTTTTTTTTACGCGTCTATATCATCATCGTGAAATGGGAAGGTGCGAGCCAGGGGGTGAAAGTGTATGTATATAATGTATATATATGTATGTGTTTGTATATACATATATGGTGAAAGACTCCGTGCAAATACGTTTATTATTTTAATTAGAGCCTTTGGGCGGACGATTAATGCAATATCTATATGTATATTTATATGTATATGAAATAAGTGGAAAAAAATTATATTGGGAAATGTTATAGTTGAAGAATATTGAGGGAAAAATTCAATGAAAATTATAATGAATTTGTTTCATTGTTTATTTTATTAATGTATAGTGTGAAATATAGATTGAAAATTTTGGAATATTTAAAAAAATTGGTAGAACATTTTTCATATTCATATTGTTAAATATTTGACAGAGTAAGAGTTAATTTTTTTTTGGTATTAAATTTTGTTATTGGTGTAGTGTAAAGGATTTTGAAAGAAAAAAAAAAAAAGCTGGTAAACAATTTCGGCATGGACCAAAGGGGACGTTGAAAAAAATAACAACGAAATAATAAATATATTTGCCCAGGGTTTTGCAGATATAGGGAAAAAAATTAGGGGTAGAAAAAAGGGTTTTGTAGTAAGAATATTCCGTTTTATGCAAAAAAGTTATACGTTGAGTATTTTAACATTGGTATTGGAAGAAAAAAAAAATCTCTATAGAGGCAAAAGTAGTAAAAATGCCCGTTAGTAAAAAGAAAAAAAAAGGGACCGGTGTATCACACAAAATTTTCCTTCCGTTTTCTTATATTTTTCGTGAAATATTCATTATATCTACACTGAACTGGTGATACCGCCTTTATTTTTTTTTATTTTTTCATGGGAACATCGCAAACAAAGTAACCGAGGTAAAGGAGTTATCATATAAAAAAAAATGGTAGAGGATTGTAAATATATAAAATATACCCAAACATTTAAGACCAAAAATTCAGTATGACTGCAGTATGTTCTTGTGCATTTAAACAAAAAAAAGAAGGATGTATTCTCAGATTGAAAAAAAATTTAAGTATTTTGTATTAAAAAAATATAATGCACAGAGTACAGATGTTTTCTTCATTTATCTTTGCCTAAAGAATATTCAAAAAAATATCGGTGGAAAAAAATTATTCATCTCCACTGTTGGAAGAAAAAAAAAACTCAACACCCAATAAATTCATTTAAATCACATAGAAAAACTCGAATTTCTCGTTGACAGTCCTTAAACCAGAAAAACAACCCTGACCATTTTTTTCTCCTGTATATTATAATGACTTTCCATGAAAAAGGATTTGTCTATCGGATCCTTTAGAAGAATATGTTCTTTACTACAAGATCTATGCGCAATATAAATTAAAAAAAATTCGAAAATCCTGTGTATCCGGTAGATCCATTGAACCGCATGGACACCAGTATATATAAATAAATTTATTATTTTTTTCTCGCGAAACTGCAATTATTCAAACCAAGTTCTAAACTTCGAAAGTATATTATCTGAGTGTCAGTAATCATCATCAGATTACAGACCCGATTTTTTATCAACTAGAATATTATATACACTGAAAAAAGCATTTAGATAAAGTAACACTGAATATTTATATACAATTGAATGTTAAATTAAATTAAAAAGTGAAAATGTCTTTTATTCTTTTGAAATAAATTACATTTATTCAATTCCTCGTCTGCAAAAGTATGCAAAAAAAAAATACAACTATAAACTGATGTCAATAAATTGGAAAGCTCAAGCTTTTACTTCTCTTTCTCTGACTTGTCTAAATATAACAAGAAAATTCTCACCCAAAATAAAAATTATTTTTCAGAAGAAAAATACTTAAGTCATTTATAAACCATATTCCAATGTAGAATATTCAACTTGGTCCCAACCATTTTATGAAACCAAGTTTATTGTCAGTTGTTTGTAAAAATACAATATAAGGTGTGGGATATTGTACATACCTCTATCATAAAACCGCTTTACTATTCTCAAAATATTGTTCCTCTCTGGTAATTCCATTTGCTACTGTTGCTCATTGGTGATCCTGCAGGTCTATAGGCAATAGTCAATAAACCAATAGAAAATATAGTCAGCCTTACAGAACCAACTATATTTACCTTACAGAATATTCTTTCACCTCAAAATTTGCAGGAATGTACGCATTTCATGTCCTTGAACATTAACCATCATTGGGCCATGGTGTTTATATTTATTGACTGTTGTACTAAATTGTCATGAACAGATTATTGAGTGATCGCTCAATATTTATTTGTTTGCCACAATTTAGACGTCAATTAATACATAGAAAAAACTGTACTCTTGTTTTCAGCAACAAATCTGTAAAATAAAAAAATAAATTTTTTAATTAGCGCTAATATAATTAAATAGTAATTGTAATATCAATGATAATTATTTATATTTATGTGCACTATAATAAAGAAAAATATGTAATTATTGAATAAAAATTTTTTTTTTTGCAGTTAAAAAATAAAGACAATAAATAAATTGAATATGTATCTTAATTATATTAATATTTCAAAGGACGTGTGTTATATTTGCATAAGTGCGTGCACTATATGCACTTAGTGGTGATTTTTTTTATTCAGACCGTGGCAGATTTCTCCCTCGATTCTCTATATTTTTGTTATTTATTATTATATTCTTTCTATCGATCGAATCATATTGGACACTCTATAAACTATATATCATGAGATGCTGCGGCGATATACATACACGCCCACTTCATTTTATCAACACTATTACAATGACATAAAGCATAAAAAATTTTTTGAAAAGCTCAGCGTGCCCACAGTGTGTTACTTTGACTGCATAGAAACATTGTTTGCACGTTACACTCCACATGTGGTGTGACTTTCTTTACTTGAAATAAATATACAAACGAAGCTCTATGTATATAATTATTTCAAACAGTACTTTGACATTTTTTTTTATTAAATATACGCATGTACAGATGTCTATTTAGTATGAGATTGAGATTATTATACCAATGCTGCAATGTTTCAAGTATAGCAAAAATTATATATTTGACAGAAACTGCAGTTGAGAAATATAGAAAAATATAATTATTCACTAACCGAAAATATAATAATTAAATATTTCACATTATTTTAATAACTCATAACAACAAAAATATAATTTTTTCAATTTACTTTCTCCAAGTAAACAATATTTTTTTTTTTTTTTTTGCATTTTAATGCTGATTGAAAAATACGACCAAACTGTTTGTCACTATATATTCAGTCCCACTATTTACCTATTCAAAAAATATACCTTGTATATAATTTAGATCCCATTTCCACAATGGACGAAGACAAATGGTTATTTCAAGCCAAGTTTATTTGTTTGTAAATGAAAAGTAAAATCTTTGGAAGCAGACCTTTTCTTTTTTTTTTTTCTCTCTACATTTTCCTAAATTTCAAGACTATGTATATGCTACCATCAACTCGTTCCCGCACTTTCTTCATCCATTAGCTTCCGTAAAATGTGTTTTTGTGGAAAGTGAAAATATACTGTGAAAATATTCTTCTATAGAGTTAAAAGTTTAAATTATATGTATAGAGCGCGCGTGGCTTACTGTCGCATGCTGATGGTTATTGGTGAGTAACATATATTCGTTGTATATTTGTATCAAGGCTTAAATGTATACATATATACACGGTTGGGTGTATATATAGGACCGTAAATTTTGTGGCCCAGCGGGATCATGGAATGAGGGACGTGTAACAAACGTCACAGGAGGGGTCACACTCTCGCGTCATAACTGAGATTGTTAAGAGCGCGACGACGGGGCCCAAAAAGTCCATATGTACATAATTTATATTATTTATACACACTACAATCGTCGTACGTGCGTCCTTCATCCAAATTAATTGAGCAAATGCGCGGGAAATGCGCGCAAATTTAAATTAAAATTTTTCCAAAACGTACCTGAAAAATATATAATTGATTAAATATTTATTGATTTAATTTTAATATTTGAAGTATATACATTTTAGATATTTAAATTTGTATATATGCATGTGGTGTTTGTGTATGATTCAACTATATTTAGACTGGATATCATAAAGAAATATTAAATAGAGAATAAAATAGACAAATTTTGTGAGTGAAAGGAACGAGGAAATAACCGATGCTTGTGCGAGGTCATAATATTTTATAGAGGTCATCGTATACAAAAATGGTTGCGGGAAGTTTGGTATACATGGGTGCAGTTATATTGAAAAAGGCATCAGGAGTGGAAGATGGAAGAAAAAGAAATAAAAAAAAAGATTTTATAGGTCATTCCAGAGGTAGGTGCATGTAGATGTGGTCAACCAGAATGTCATTTCAGGAGCTACCACAATCAACTGCCAGTAGATGGCATGGTAAAAATAATCCCCACACCAGTATTATTCAATATATAGTACGTACGATGGCAAATTATGAGTCGTGTCTACTCAAGCTCTTTTGTCCATTAAGAGAAGCAACAATTTTTTTGTCAATACCATTGCGTGATTGTATAGTTCATTTATATTTTTTAATACATATCCAGGTCTCGTTATTAACAGAAATTGTGCACGACCGAAGGTATTTCAAATAATATTTTTAAATAACATTTCAATTAATAATAAAATGAAATATCGATATAAATAATTAATATTTTGGTTTATCTGACCAATTCATGATAAGATAATTTCAATTTTTATTAATTTATCAGTTAAAAAAAGTGTCTTGTGCATTATTTTTTCTTCACATACATATTATTATCTAATTTAAATATATATAAAATTGTTCTCTTTTTATTTATTTATAATTACTATACAGCTAATTTTATATTATAATCGTTCAGGTGAGAGAATTTATTTATTCAATATTATTATCGGATGACATCACTGCATTTCATTTGTATTGATCGTTAAAAGTACTTTGAATTCGTTGCGTATCTCACAGTACACTTTAACATACATAAACATCTATATATATATACATATATATACATATAAACTCTCATACATATGCGCATGTATATATGTTTATTGTTTATACTATAAATATGCGTAGAATTCCTACTAATTCGTTGATAAACAAATTGATTAAATTACTTCCTAAAAATATACTATAGTGTTTTTGATAGTGAAGTTAAATGAAGTTAAATAATTCTATTGGTTAAATAATAAAAGATAATGAAAAAAAAAAAAAAAAGAAATAAATGTATATAAATATACGTAATTGTTTTACACTATAGCAATTATATATGTTCAAAGTTCTGGCAAAATATAGCTGCGTTTTTCAAGTGACGATATACTTATCGGTTCACCTTGAAACTGATTGTCGTTAAACGATGGAGAATAAAATATAAAATATGACGAAAATATATGTACGTATGGTGCTATTGGATAATATGTGCTATCTGTATTCATACGACTATGTGCGTCATTGAATAAATATTATTTGTTATTGTTTGATACACTGAACAAATAGAAATTTGAATAAAAATATATGTACATCTATACATGTTAATATGTAATAATTTTAATAATTTTAACTCTTTATTATAAAAATAATGTTATGTTATAATATAAAATTAAGAGATACGAATATCAATTATATGAATAAAGGACGAATTTCATTAGTTTTTAGAATGCAGAAATGTCTTTTTTGTGTGTATAATTATTATCTTTGATATACGTTATTCTATTTTTTTTTTTGCAGAAATCTAAAGGGAAAATGGTATTGATAGATACGAAATCAGCGAATATTGAAGTTTTTTTCGAAAAAGTACTTCAAGATACTAATAAGAATATTGAAAATGTTTTATTGATTGAACAGATTGAGAAATGGGCAGAGAAAGCCCAAAATTTTTATAGCAATATCACAAAATGTACATTGAAGTATACATTTGTGGATAATATATCTAAAGAGAGAATTGAAAAGTGTATTTCGTTGATATTGAAAGAAGAACCGGAAGAGGGACCGTGCAGGGTGCAGGTTCGTGAGTCAAAATTTTTCGAAACTGAAATAAAGGTCTTAGGAAAGATAATACCAAATATCGAAAAGTTAATTGGAATAAAAATTGCTCCACAATTCATGTATGGTTCGGAAGAAAAGTCATTAATTGTCATGAATAATTTGACAGCGGAAGGATTTAAAAATAAAGATTGTAAACAAGGATTTTCACAATCCCATATGTTAATGATGATCGAAGTGCTGGCAAAACTTCATGCTGGCTCAGTTGCTCTGAATGAACAGGTAAAATTATTTCACTATATTATCAAGTTGCTTTATAAAATAAATAATTTCATAAATAAATTTTTCTGCTTTTATTTTTTTTCTATCTACAAATTTAGCAACCCGGAATTTGTTCGAATTTAAATCGATATGATATTACAAAAAATACTCCGGAAAATATCTTCAAAAATATTGAATTCTGTACGCGCGCTATAGGCGAAGTCGTGGGTGAATTATCAGACAAAAGGTGCTCAAATGCTGCACCAAAATTCGAAAAGTTGGCACAAAAAATATCTCATAGGCTGATAAATGTTACAAAATATAGTGAAGATGAATTCTGTGTCTTAAATCATGGCGATTGTTGGACGAACAATATTATGTTTCGTGAAAATGATGATGGGCAACCTATTGACGTTCGTTTAGTAAGTCATATAATTACAATAAAATAATAAAAATAAGTATAAAAAAATTTAAATATACCATTAATTTTTCAGATTGATTTTCAAATAAGCGTTTGGTCATCACCGGCGATTGATTTATTATTTTTATTGAGTGTTTGTCCTGAACTCGATATTAAATGTGAACAGGATGATTTTTTTATCGACAGATATTTAAATATTCTCAGTGAAACAATGCGAAGACTGAATTGTAAAAAAAAACCGCCAACCGTTGATGAACTTAAGAATTCGTTGTATAAACGCAGATCATTTGCGGTAAAATCCGGTCTAATATTTTATTCAAAACTTGTGGCTGGTAAAGATAACGTAGAAACCATAGAAGATATTTTACGAAAAGGTTATTCTGATATGGCAATCTTTCGTCATCAAGACACAATAAAAGTATTGAAAAAAATCGTTCCACTTATGGACGAAAAAGGCTATTTGGATTAATTCCAACATAATATGTAATATTACTTCAAGTTGGCATCTACAATAATAAATTAACGTAAACCGTTATCAATATCTCTAATCGCACGAAAACATCTTGGGCTCATATATATTATTAAAAAAAAAAAACACATGTGTGCCTGCAGGCAGGAATAAAAATATTTGTCTCGCAAAATGTATAAATATTCTTTTTCTTTTTCAAATATTGGAGAATATTCAAGTGGTAAATTTAGAATATAAATTGATAAACGATCGTTTTTTTTTATTGGTAGTTGATTCAATGATAAGTGGAGGGGGATTTATATATGTAAAGTGGTATAGACATACCTCAGTCAAAGATCATTCAAAGCATTAGTTGATCATTATATTGTCAGCGATCAGGTATTTGTTAGAATATATTTTTCGATACATTTAACACAGTCATGGACTCCACAACAATATCAGTGAACAAACAATTTGAAAATTTGTCATCCATAATTGAACACTTTCCTGAAAAGGTATATTTTCGATTATTTATATTAAAAATAAAATATACACATAAATATAATTTTATTTATTTAGAATAACTTACGTGACAATTGCTGATAAATTGTCATTCAATATATTTATATGTTTTGAATAAAATATAGAACATTTGTTTATATTTTGTAACATGCATAATGTATAGAAAATATTTTATAATTCATTGAGTATTCACGATTTAAATAAATATATTGTTATGATGTGTGGATGTATGTGTGTTATAAATTATATGTAGACATGTATATTTATAGAATACTATGTGTAGACAGTTTGTGTGAATTTTTTTTTTTGGTAGGGGTGTATGCTTATTATTTCGTGAAATATTCATTCTCCTGAACTTGATTAATATTTGTAATACAGTCGTTGACCGATAAGTGAAACGCAGACATAAAAGATAAGTTGAATATAAGTGAATCACGGGTCACACGTGGTAGTTTTTTTATAATAGCATTTGAATGAAAACTATATCAAGTTGAATAGTAAAGAGAATATAAATAGATGAACTTGAAATATATAAATAATATTGTATAATTATTTTCATTGCGTATTTTTTATTTTCATTCAGGATGTAATGATATTTGAGAATATTGACTGGACAAATATGATATTTGAAAAAATTCTTCGTAAAGGCTTAAATAATAATACAATTGAGGATGTTGTAATGTCAAATAAACGCTTGGCATGCACAAGGGGACAAAATTTTCTAAGTCAATTATGGAAATTTTCATTGAATTATACATGCTGCGAAAAAATTGGGAATTCTAATGAACGAATTGAAAAAATTGTGCATTTAATATTGAAAGAAGAGCCACAACCAGGATTTAGTTTAGATTATATTCGAGAAAATGATATATTTCGTGTTGAATTAATGGTATTTGAAAATATTATACCAATATTGGAGCGATTAGTGGGTAAACAAATGGCACCACGTTTTTTTTGTGGATCTACGTGTCCACCTACAATAATATTAGAGGATTTATCACCATTTGGATTTGAAAATATATGTCGAAAACAAGGTTTATCAATTCATCATACTTTAAAAGCTATTGAAGGTATTGCTCAATTTCACGCGGCTTCAGTTGCTTTTAATGAAAAGGTATTAGTATAACCTATATTTATGTATGATAATTTAGATATGTAAAAGAAAATCATCAAGTCATTTGATCGGAAAAATAAATTAAGAAAATTCATAATGATAAAAAATATAATATTCATTACTGATCGTAGCAACCAGGATATTTACAGCATTTAAGATCAAGATCATTATCAGAAATGACAAATGAAGGCACGTACGATTTTTTGAATTTTATAATACGACAATTAGCTGATAAAATTCGCTATTGGCCCGAATCATGGGCACCACATGCATCGCGAAAATTAAATAAATTATTGATAACACAACGTCAAAGAATGCTAAAAATAATTGAATATGATGAAAATGAATTTTGTGTATTGAATCATGGCGACTGTTGGATAACAAATTTTATGTTTCGTGAGAATGATAATGGCGAACCAGTTGAGGTGCGATTGGTAAGTGTTTAAATTAAAAGTTCATTAACCTCGATTGAAAATAAAAACTATTAATATATAGCGGACTACGTGATCATTTTTATATTATACACACTTCACTTAATCATTTTTATGACATTCCCACAGCTCGATTATCAAATGACTGTTTGGACATCTCCGGTAATAGACTTGATATACTTTCTCAATACTTGTCCGGAGATTAAATTAAAAGTGGACTATGATGATTATTTTTTAGAGAGATATTTAAATGTTCTTTCAACGACAATGAGCAATCTTCATTGTGTAACAAAGCCACCGACAATGATTAATATTAAACAATCAATGTATAAACGTAGAAATTACGCAATAATGGCTGGATTAATATTTTATCCACGAATGATTGCTGATGATTCGGACATTGAGAGTTTGGATGAATGTCTAAAAATTGGCACGACAAAAATGGACATTTTCAAAAATTCACGAGCAGTTGAAGCATTAAAAAAATTAATACCGTCAATGTTAGAAAAAGGATATTTAGAATAATGATTCGCTAGTAATTATTTAATCATAATTTATGTATATATTACATACAAAGTTTCAAATCCTTTTGCACAATTGCAAAACAACATTAGTGCTGTTCCAATTTACCCTCTCTT
This sequence comes from Microctonus brassicae, assembly GCA_918226075.1. Taxonomy (NCBI): domain Eukaryota; kingdom Metazoa; phylum Arthropoda; class Insecta; order Hymenoptera; family Braconidae; genus Microctonus; species Microctonus brassicae. The sequence continues at coordinate 4,128,164 of OW445485.1, read as the reverse complement.
TGTATTATTCATCATTTACATTTTTAAAGTATAAAACTTTTAGCTCGCACAGCGTGTTGGGCAAACGGTAGCTTTCGAAAAATACATACAAATTTCAAGTATTGGTATAACACAAGCAAAAGAAAGAAAAATAAAAAAAAAATTGAATAGTGACGTGTGATTTATTGTAGGGCAGTAAAGCAGTAGGTAAAATCCTGTGGAGTTCACCTTGGTAACCTACATCGTGAATATTGGAAATTGTTGTGGCAAGCCTCGATGGGTGGTTTTAAGTCTTGACGAGCAAATGAAAAAAAAAAAAAGAGATAGAGAGGAAGAAGAACAAATACAGCAACAACAACAACAACAACAACAAAAAAGAGAAAGAAATAAGAAGTAAAAGCGAGAGGTGAACGATAAATTGTTAAATAAAATGAGACAAATGTCAAGTGACTGTTGTTAGTTTACTCCAAAAATGTACACACAATCTTCTCACTGGTACTGCTCGAAAAAATTTCTCTTTGGGTCATTTTTAGTTTTCACTGTGAATTTATGTAGTAACGCGCACGCGCACGCGTGTTTGCACAGCAGACAAGATAAGTTTTGTCTACATAAGTCAGTCAGTCAGTTGGTCGAGATGCCAGTCAACCACCTACGTGCAGTAAATCATCAAATGGTCATGGAAAAATTGAGTACTAGCTACTGGTTGGGTGTCCTAAAGTGCCTGAGGACACCAAATCAAAATCGAAATTGGTAGTCCGATTTTGGTGGACCCCTGGACATATTGTGTGACGCTTTATATACATAATGGTTCTGTGGAAAGCCAAGGTGAACAATATATAGGTTGGTGCCTATACAATGCAAGAGAAAATTTGGAATGAATAAAAAAAAAAAAAAAAAAAAAAAGAAAAAGGAAGAAAGTATGAAATAGCGATACTATACGGTTTAATGAACGTGGTATTTGGGTTAGTCGGTCGTCAATGCGAAAAATAGAAAAAAATTTTCAGTAGCACGTCACGCATTTAGTCATGTCAAATGAAGAAATGGATTCATGAATAATAAGACAATTAAGGAAATTTCCATCTTTATCATTTCACAATGTGGTAGAATATTGTGTATCGAATTCATTATATTATAAATACCTGCAACAATTGAAACAGTTAATATTCAATATGTATAATAAATTAATTAATTCTAGTATTTTAATAATTTATATTTATATAGTTAATATTTAGTTTATAAATTAATTTCGTGTACACGAAATATATTTTATGTATATTAATATATATTTACGTATTAAAAATTTGTACAATATTTTTTTCTGAACATAAATAAATTGTGAGAAATATTTTCACATCAGTAATTTGTATCACGATTATATTTCATCAGAAAAAAAAAAAGAGAATACGAGAAAATAAATATAATATATATGTATACCTGCATCGATTTCTTCGTTTTTTTTTTCATATAAAGTCCCCGAGATGCATCCAATTTCTTACGGTTAAATGTTACTACAAGACGATCGCCAGGTAATCCCGCGATTTGTCAAGTGCATGGCGACAGCCCGATTGAATTCAACTCTTGAATCACGGTTGAGAAGATCCGTCATCGTCTTGCTTCTGAATACATATGTGTGCGGGGCATTTATGGTCGTTCAACATTATGATGAGATGATGGTGGTCCAGCTCGATTGATTAATTCGCTGGCGGCAGCAGTGCTAGATAAATTTTTTTTTTTTTTAAAAAAGGCCATGAGAAATTCGAACATTTATATAAGAAGATAAATATGAGATAGTTCGTGCGAAGGGTTGCTTTCTCGTATGTAGCTTTGAGTAAAAAGAAAATTGATAATATAAGATATATCGACAACAATGGGAAACGAAAGGAGAGGAAAAAAAAATAAAAGAATAATTCTTTGAAGTTTGAAACCACGTCCGTCATATTACAATACAATGAGAAATTTTAGTCATATGAATTATATTACATTTTTAGGATTATATAGAAAAAAAATTCATTTTTCTTTATATTTTTATATAATAAAAATAAATTATCATTGTGGGCAAAATAATTCAAACAAAAATTCATTTATATTTATATATTTGAATGATGAAAGAGAAATAATAAACACAAAAGATAAAATAGTAAATTTGAAGTAATAAAATCACTTTAAGGAGGATAATACCGTGGTGATTTAGTGCAATAACGAATATAAATGCACGTTAATGATAGACCGGGGTGGTGCTTTTACAAATTAAATTATGTTGGCATCGAGGGTGTGACAAATATATAACAATTGCCATTATCATAAAAGCCCGCGTAGGGTTTCATTTTTTTCTTGTGTATTAAAATAGGAAAAAAAAAAAAGAAAGAAAAATACATACACAAGTGCAGGATTTTCCTCAAATCAGAATGAATTGTTGTTTAGCTACTGTTTGGATATAGGGGTATATTTAGTCACTTATAATATAAGTAATCTCAATTGAGTGAGAAAAAAAAAATGAAACGTTTGATTCTTAGCGCCAGGTCACTCACTGAATATTAAATATTTGACAATATACCCGTGGGACTCGACTAAATATATATAAATAGTAGAATATATTTACAGCACGGTTCAATGATCACCGTGAGGCAATAAAATATGTGTCATCCAATGTGCTTCCGTTATTTCGACGCGATTAAGTAAATTATATTGCTAAAGACTCAAAAGACCGACAGTAAAGTCAACGGATGTCATGATGCGGGTGTTTGTATTGCCGCGTGGGATTTTTCAACTTATAAAATTATATGCGTATAGTCTATTTTATATTTAGTTATAATATTGGAGATTCATCAATATTTATTTTCTCACCTCAATAATAAATAATTCATTAATTTGCTCTCTCCTCATCTTGTCATATGATAATATTCCGGTAGGATTTCCAAGAGAAAGTTATCTGAAATCAGCAAATAAAATATATTCATAACAGATTGAATAAAAAATATATAAATTATTTCGATGTCTATATATAAAAATTTATGTAACTATTTCAAATTTTTTAATTGTTGATATTTTCACATTGGCAATATTTTTAAACATTGCGGCCACGATTCTTTTGAATTCTCTACCAAAATTTATATTTTCTTACAATGATGTAATAAATCATAAATCATAAAATTTATGGGTCAATGTTGGGATGTAAGTTTAACAGTTGACACCTAAAATTTTTCCAGATGCAACAACCATATTGAACTTCCATAATGTGTATATATACTATATTTTGCTCCATTATATACCTACACATCTATATATATTTTTACGTTTATATATTCTTAAAAGTCATAAATGTAGAAGAAGCAACACAATGCATTGATTGCCACTTTCACCAAAAATGGTTGCTGTTACATTGAAAGCTTGGAAAAAGGGGACAATAATATAGAAATATCGTTGCAAATATTCAAAAGTAGAGGGAAAACAGTAATAAAACTATATATTCTATGTTTAAGCTATTTTGTGGCTGTATTTACTTCAGTAACTACGGGTGCAACAATGTAAATATATGTGTGTACATTGAATATTTTACAATTTGCTATGAAACCTCTACTTTAAACTATCTATGTATATATATATCTTGCTTAAGCCTGTGAAACATATTATACTTTATACAATATATATGGGCAAGTTAAAACAGTCAATGTGAAGCCATAAATTTCAAAAATTTATGACTTTAACAGCTGAGTTTGAAAATTACGTAAAATCAAAACTAATATAATAAATTCTAATATTTAAAATTTCTCACAAAATTGTCGTACAAAGTTAAGAAAATATTGTGAATGATTTTATATTTCATATTGAGCGATATCAAATTTTTATTAAATAAAATAGATATATTTATATGATATTTTGGTGATAAGTGGATCGTACGTGATTTGTAGATGAATAGCAGTGGCTAAATGCGATTATGATCAAGCAATGAATCGTTTGATGAGACGTTGGTGTGTTTCTAGGGTGCCACCAGTAATAAACTAGAGTCCTGGGACTGCATGTCGCGCGACACGTGTTTCAAACTCCCAATCTCTATAGACAGAAAATGATATCGGAGTATCACTCTTCCACTGTTGACACGTGACCATCAGTACTTCATAAATGTACATCGTATCCATATATAAAATATATCTATATGCAGATATATTATTATATCACCATCTTTCTCTCATCTCGTTTGTGCATGGCGATATAACTTTTTTTTTTTTTTTTTCATGGGCGTCAGTTTGAATTCAATTCTCTTTATAACGACAGCTATATTTTGTTACATATTCCCGTCACTTCCGCTATGTATATGCACATTTTTTTATATTCATACCCATTTATTATAACTTTTAACTTTTTATTTTTTTGAAATGCGTTCATATCAATTGCGATTGAAAACCAAAATTGATTGCTCACATTGCAGAATTTCTTTTCTCGTTATATCGCCCATTTATTACTTCATTTTATTTTTATATTCAATTATCAATATTCTAACAAATATATTTAAGTTTAAAATTAACGAAAATTCCATAGGAGTCAATAATATATATACTCAATATATTTTTTTCTTTTGTAAAATACGACAAATTGGTTTGACTTGGAGTTTCGTTTCTAGTCGGTGTTTTATATTTGACGAATATATAACATAAGGGTTTGTACGTGAGCAAAGAGGGTGGGCTTGACCATGTGTATATACAATGATGAGGACACACTTCTTCTTCGGGTTTGTAGTCAATAACGATGGACCAATCCTTGTTTCAAACTCAAGAACATCAAGAGACTAAATATATATATGATCTAAAGTATATTATCTAATGCAATTAGCAAAAATATTTACTTAATATTTACTTATTGAATCGTGTCTAGAATAAGAAAATAATAATTAGTGTTTGCTGAAAATACGAGTGTATAATGTATATATATTACAATATTTCACATCTATAATATAAACATACGAATGTGTAATATATATTGTATCAATGCGAATGATTGAATGAAGAAGTGTATATTATTCATATACGATTATTGGGGCTCTTACACTCAACAACATATAGGGGAAAGTCGTGTATCCCTACAAATAGTGACATCCGGATCGGTCACGTAGTTCCCATCAGCTCTTTATACACATACAAAACCAGGGGTTTTGATGTATATATATAAATACACATTGAACCCTCAGGTCTCTTGATGTCCCGTCGCGCAATAGCAATATCAACCCTTCTTTCCGTTCTTCAACATGTCATACAAATTATTGCAAGGGCTATGTCCAATATATATTTCGTACACCCACATATAAACAATTTCAAATCAATTATTAAATTATGATTTCTAAAAAAAAAAAAAATCCTATCATATAAAAATTTCCTCCTGTCAAATCATTACAGAATCATGTCCTTTTTCCTTCCCTATATAAATATATTCCAATATCATTTATATACTGATAATAAAATAGATCTATCGGATACATTGTATTTGCTCACGTCAAATTTCACATCGTCTGTCATCAGTTTTATACATATAACTATGTAAAGGAAAATCTATGTTTGAGAAAGACAGTACCAAGTGATTTTGGTTTCCAATATATAACGCGTCGAGATATAGATTATCAATCTCTATGGATATATACATTACATATATATATATATATGTATAGATATGTATGATTTCGAAGGGCTGCTTTCTCGTCAACGGTATGAGCGGCGTGAGTTCACCACGATTGCAGTAACAGCATCGCTGTGACACGAGAGACGCGCGTATCGGTAATGTAACCAATCACCAGTTGCAATATGGGGTGAAAGCACAGTGAGAGAAATAGAGCAATAAAGAGATAGAGAGAGAGAGAGAAAGAGAAAGCGCAAGAGAATGAGAAGAAGGGATAACGGTTGGCAATGTCATTGGGAGTGAAATGGGTGTAAATGGAGAGGGAACTTTTGGTCCACAAGCTCAAGCAAATAGCGTCGAGTTGGGTTGACGCGCGGGCACGCTCGGGAAGCTCCGGTAACGAGGAATTTAATGACAGCGTCGACGTCAACGTGGACATGACCCGACAACGTAGTTACAAAAATCCGGGGTGTGAGAAATAACACCAAGATGAGGTATGAATAATAATAAAAAAAAAATTACATTATACTTTATATTATTATTGTCACAATTGTGAATAAAATTCATTTGTTTGAAAGTTTGTCAACGAAAATAAAAAACAAAAAATCTTTTATGCAGATGTATATGTGTAGATACATATGTGCAGAGTATGTATATATGTATTAATTGGAGAGAATTATTGTAAAAAAAATATTTTTGAAAATATAAATACATAATGTATATATTGAAGTGTGAATAATATTTACATAAATGTTGCAGATTGGACGCGATGAGCATAAGGGGGTTGCACTGGTGCACGACACGTGTGTCTGACTATTATTGGGTGTCCTCGTGGGTAGAACAAAAAAAAAATATAACTGGTAGAAATCGAGAGCGGGAGCAAAAGGACACGCGACTTAATGCCTTACGTTTCTCTTGCTTGTTATGGAGGAACGTGCAAAAATTTCATATATAAGATGAGAAACAATATTACTTGGACCAATATATAGTATATATAGTGAGTTAGTAAATTATTGTTAACGTGTGCCTCGAGTTATTTCCGTTAGAATTATTGCTGGTATATATTTTGAGCTTATTTATTTTTTCAAATGAATAAATATTTTTTTCACCATCAAAGACTTGTAGAATTTATAAAAATTTGATAAGATGGAAGAGTATATATATACTTATGTGTATTTTGTAATAAAAAAATGAAGCAATTATATGAACAATAGAAATTCACATAATTACATATTTGCTCAAGTGTTTCAGAGAAAAAAAAAACTGCTGTTTGGTTGATTAAATTTGTTGAAGTAATAAACTTCATATAGAGTAATTGATAAAGCTTTCAAAGAATTAATTAATTATGGAGCATTAATTAATTCTTAACTATTATTTGTTAATTGTCAATGGAATTCCCAGTGAAAATATACATTTATATTGATTTGAATAATTATATTGCTACATTGGAATTAATATTCAGTCATATTCCATTTTCTTTTATTGAAAATTAGAAAAATGATAAATATAATATCATCTTCTTGTTGAAGAAAAAAAAAAAATTGTTCTAGAAAAACATTCAGAATAATTAAAAAGCTCTTTGTTTTATCTTAACGACCATTAAATTCATATGTTTCATTTCGAGTTGTGAATGTTTAAATGGTTTTAACGGGAATCTAACATCGTTACAAGCAACATTTCTCATTATAAAAGAAGCGTGAATCAAGTTATTTTAATGACTTACTCCGCCTACCAGAAAAAAAAAAAATATAACTGACTTTATCGTGCCGCGCGCGCGTTCTCGCACACACATATGACACAAAGTCTCCATAATTATTCCTACAATGTGTTAATCTTACGACGTTAACAACTCATTTTGAATGACTTCTACGAGCCATAAAATATTTTAATTTTTATTACTGTGCAATATATATTCCATCATGCATCAATAATTTTTCAGGCGTCGATTTAAAAACTTCTGTCACACAAAAAAAAATTTTTTTTTTAAATTCGATAACAAAAAAAAAAATACTTCTATATATATCTGGGGTAATAATTATTTTTTACAATAAATATAACTTGTTTAGTAAGAAAATTCGACACCTACCGAACTTGTTAGTTTTGTTGTATTGTCATCATGAATGAAAGAAAAATTTTTTTTATGTATTTTTAGGGATATTTGTGGCAGGTGACCAACACTCTGTTGGCCCATTTGTTACCACTGTCCAGTGAATATATACAAATGTACACAGCTAAAGTTTGTATATATTGCTCCATATATATACATTATAATGGGCATGCGCGCACGAGCACTCTGCCACTTTACAATTCTTTTCTATTTTTTTCGTCTTTTCAATCGTATTTTTACTTCTCTGAATTTTCTATACACTTTTCTCGCTGTCAGAACGCACGTACCACACGTTTCTTTTGATTGCGGCTTGTGCGCCTCATTCCCGCTCTCATTCTTTATCGATATATTGTATGTATATATGTATATACACCTACTTGTATACGAATAAATATGTGTATACCTATATAACGAAACGGGGAAAATGAAATTGCCAGGAAGTCGTTAACACGCCCCCACGTAGAGTTAGTTAAAAGTGAGCCAGGTGAGATGTTAAACGATAAAATATAGCAATAGTATATATGTACACTTGTATTGAAAAGACAAAAAATCTGATAATTTCGATGAAATATTAAAAAAAAAAAATTTAATTCAAATTACTATTGAATTAATTTATATTTAAATATTATTGTAATTTTAATATTTCTGAATTTAATCTAATATTTAAATTCCTAATTATTATATATTCAATTGAATAAATAAATTCACTACGCATCAAAAAAAAATTTTATCCAGCATAAATCTTAGTTACACTTCATTAAATAGATTTTAAACTTAGAAAAAAAAAAAAAAATAATAACTATCCTCATTAAATATAAATATAAATAAATAATATTTAAAGATATAAATGTCGACGGAAATGTAATATCTACTTCACAATAGCATGAAAATTTGATAAAATCTATATGAACATATATACAAAGCTTTACAATACATCTCATCTCCTAATTTATTTCCCTAAAATTAAGTGCACGCGTACGTAGTGAACAACAGTAGCTGAAAAAGGGATCATTTGCACTGAGTTAAATTGGATTATTATTTCGAAAAGTGAAAATACATTTCATATATACAAATATACACAACAGTAGTTTGATGGTACAAGGGGCAATGGGTATTTAGACGGTGCAAATTCACGTGGTGAGACATCTGTTGGACAACTAAGCATATTCCCTGTCTTTTTTCCTCATAGAGCACTATTACTACTACTACTACTACTACACTAGCTGTTACTCGACATATATTATATATTATACATGTTGTATGTACATTGTAATATGGTCCCTCATTTCTCTTGACGCCCAACGCACAGCCTCCCCTCACCCCCGTTGGTACGAATGAAGTGTTTCGTGTTATACATAGGGTGTAACACGACGGGGTATAGTGAGACATCCCTTGGACACCCTGCGGTCCCAAAATGCTCGCACGTTCCTCTCTCTTTTACTCTACACAACACGCGCGGTTCCTTTCATATCTCCAAATGTACACATATGCATATTATATATACATATATATATATATGTTTTTCTGCGTATATATACATTATATCTTTGCACCCACATTTCAGCGCGACCTTAACATTTTTTTTTTTTTATTTATGTATGTGTTAGCTGAACAGCTATTGTATTTTTACTGGTCACAAAATTTGTCGCTGTTTTGGAATATGTACATATATATATGTTTGTGTATGTGCAGTGTATGTATGTATATATATATATATGCAGTACATATGTACATATATTTGTGCACACGCCCTGCGCTCTATTTAGCGCTTGTTAGTCGCCGCAGCACGCCACGGCTGATCCTCTTAACGAGGCTGAGTTGCCATAGTGAGAGAGACATAAAGATAAAGAGATAAAAAAAAACCTGAGCGCAAATAAAAAAAAACTAATAATACGCGATGTGTCAGAGTCGAGTGCAATTAAAATTTATTTAGTGTACATACACAATTTTTTATATTTATTTATCTTTTTTTTTTTTTTCAATGATTAATGGTGCGGAAGTGTATTTGTCTGTGTGAAATAATTGATATTAATTTCTTGTCAAAATAAATGTCAGACGAAAGCAAAGAGATTTAATAGAAAAGAAAATTTAAAAAAATTTATTTTCATCACTATTTGAGCGCGTACATTTTGTTTATTAATTTTTTGATAGGTGCGGTACTATGTTACTTAAATATGTGATAATTGGAACATCACAATTAGGCACGGATATTATCGGAATATTATCGACTTTTTCATTTTTTTCTTGTCTATACATTTTGAGTTAGGTAACCGCGTTATGAAAATATAATACATTGCTTGAATACCCGTTAGAATAACCAATTGATTACACATGTGTGTATATAAATATATAAATATATATGTATGTAAATGAAAGGGAGTATGTATGTGTGTATATGTATGTGTTGAGTGTGGAAACTTGTAAAAACTAATTAGTAGCGTCGTTGGAATGAGATTTATGTATATCCATTACAAAAATAGCGCGTGTTTATTCAACGAAAGACACACTTCATCGGCTTCATTTCTGACACACACATATTTATACTATTTGACAATATTATTTTTTCTTTTCCTCTATTCAAAACTAAAATCAATGATCGTCTCATTTCATTACTTTTTATTCTCTATCATTTATCTCTTTCTCGCGCTTTTACATGCGTAGATAATATACATGTACGCATTTCTCTTTGGTTAATTCTAAGGCAACAGAGTATAATCGTTTCCCTCACATTTCTTTCTAAATATATTAACACATCATGTTAAATATCTCATGATGTAGACAAAATTAGACTGCGCGAACTTGATTTATTACAGACACTGTCGCCCGTTGGCAAAACAGACAAAATAATACATGAAACATTTAATTTATTAAAATATTCATTTTATAAATATCTCAATATAATTTTGTGTTATATTTATTTTTTTTTCTTTGTCACTCACCTTATCTAATTATACATAAACACCAAATATCTTGCGTTTTTCTCCAATAATAATATAAACAAATGGTGTAATTCCTGAAAAAAAAAAAGAAAACAAAAATTAGTAAAAAGTAAAAATATAAATACGAATATTAAAAATTATTAAATAAATAATTTATATTTAATAAATATATTTTCATTATATTAACCGAAAGAAAAAATTCCCAAGTATATATTCAATTACAACTAATTATATTAACTCCCAGTGTTCAATGAATATTTAAAATAGTGCGACCACATTGTAGAGATTTTTTCTCTCCATAATGGGTATAATATATATCTTATACATATGTAATTATTCATCCACCGGTGATACATTTAGAAAATGTGTGGGAGTATATTTGTAAATATCGTATGATTGCGTTTATATACACAGGGTATCAAGTAATATAGCGGCAAAGTCTCTTTTCGTTGAGACACACACGCACAATGTGTCTCATATCGTGCGTGCAATGTCAGGGATTAAAGAGATTTAGCGTGTCAACGATGATATGTAAAACACACGTCGTGACTAAGCAGCAGATTTGTATAATTATATATTGGTTCCGGTCCATATATATGTATATACATGTATACTTACATATTTATATATATTATATATATATATCATATCGCCAGAGTATTTCCTCTATTGAAGCCTTGTGCCGGTTGTTACGAAAATATGTAACACATTTTGACGGCTTTAAGGGAAAATTTTTCAGTGCCAACTGAGTATAATAATACTATAAATGTATCACCTCACGTATGATTGATCATTGGTGGATGATGATGGATCTTTAGGACAAAATTTTCTTCATGACATCTGCTGAAAAAAAAAGAAAAGAATTAAAAAAAGGAATCAAATCTTCTTATAAATATATTGTTAGACTTAAATTTGCATGCATGCCGCCCTCATGAATGCTTCCTGATTGCTCATGAATATATATCTTTGCTCGCACCTGAATTCTCCGACTTGTATATATATATATATATATATGTGTGTATATATGTACATGTAAGAAATAATATCCCACGACTGAATTGGAAGCTTTTTTTTTTTTCTTTAGCAAATGTGTATATAGATACTGTTGCCGTGTGACTGTTACAGATTAGAAGAGACTCTTGGAATTGTTCAGTCTTCATGAAATACGAGAATCAAAAGAGAGAATGAAAGAATAAAATGACACAATGAAACGATTCAATTTAAAAATTCAAAATAAATTTAAGGGAGATTATATCGTCTTAAATATAATCCCTGCATACTCGACTATAAAATATTTTTCAAACATTTTCTTTTATACATAAAACATTTCTCTCTATATATAAATATTATCAGTATATGTTAATATATATATATAAATAACTAATTCTAAAGAGCTCTCGACTGAAAGAAAAATTTAGTTAAATTAAATGAACCTTTCATTAAATATCCAACATTCAAAATACGAATTTAATTGACAATACCCTTTTTTTTCCTTAAAATATAAGAGTGTTAAAATTCACAAAATTGAGAGAATTGGTTTAATAAATTAAAAACTTTTTATCTTGACATGGTGTACTAACGCGCAATTTCGGGGTGCATGAACGTAACACAACAGGGGTTCTTCAGATTTTTGAATGCAGGTCCAAGTCATATATTGGGCCGTTTACACATATAAAACGCGCAAGAGTCCCAAATTGTATACACATAGAGTCGATGTCCGAAACACGAGACTATATATCTAATAGTGTATATGTATGTATATATATCTATCATGAAGAGTCGAGGAAGGGTCTCTCTACGGTGATCTTCCACCCGCTGAGTCTGTCGCAGTGCGTGTCCACGAGTTGGAGACTCGAGCCCGTGCTCAGCTCAGAAAATCACAATAGAAGAAGGCTCCGATAATCGGCCAACGAAAAATTCGTCCGTAAGGTCATAACGGTTGAATATATATAAGGGCGCGTGTCCATATCCTGTATTATACAGCATATATAGGAGCATCTAGAATGTACATATATATATACATACATACATACACAATTGTGTGGAGAAAACGCGGTAAACGTTTTTGGAAAAATCCATCTCCACTTTTGAATAGTATTATGTATATGTATATATTTTTCTCCTGGTTAAAACAGCGTGGTGTCACCATTGCACTGAAGATGGTTCGCCCCGACATTAGTCAGCGGTGGATCCTCCAGGGACCCATGCTCGTTGATTTGGTATCCCCATGTTAGTCATGGATATTTCTAAAAGATAATATAATTTAACACCATGTACAATATAATGACAATTTTCAGTGGAAAAAAAAAGAAGAAAAAAAATATAATAAAGTGTCGTGTGCGCTCATTGTATACATGACTTTGTAAATTAATGCGGATATATATTAATGTATTGCAATAACGAATTTTATTTGGCATATCATATCCGTGAATGATATACTGGAAAATGGAAATTTTATGCCATTGATTTTGCATTAGAAAAAAAATGTTTTTTTTTCAATGTTAGAAAAATTTTTCATTCCTCATATTGATTGATATTATAGTTTGGCGATATATTTATTATAATAATAGAGTACATTGGTGGATCATCTCTCATTTAGTGATCAATCAACGCCACTAGCATCAAAGGTCGGGATAATGTCAGAGACGAGTTTGTTTATCGTCCGCGGAAGCCAGGCCACCGTGGAGCAGAGTAATTCTTAGAAATTTTCGTTTTTTAATCAAACCACACTCGCTTACACAGTCACATAAATACACACATTTACGTTGATGAAACATAAGCATTATACGAAAAATCTGTTGTCTTCAATTTGTATATTGACCAGCTCATCTTTATAAACATTAAATATTTAACTGACAAAAATTCATACCGACTTCCAATTAAATATTGTTCGGATATTAATTCGAAATTGCGTAAAATCGACAGAGATAAATGTCAATTTTAATACCGGGATTGAAAATTTATAGTCTGTAATTTACGGTGAAAGTTATCTCTATAGACTTAGTGTAAATTTAACTTTGTGACGAAGAGATATAGTTTACACTTACACTCATCTTGTGGAATGAAAACTAAACATTCAAGTGTTTCAGTCGGCTTTGATATGTGCCGCTAAATAGGGGGAATATTTCGTGAGAATGTAAACGGTAGTTGCGGCAAAAATTTTGCTGTGATCATGATGATCTTGTGCAGAAGCAGAAATTCGACAGCCGAAAGCATGTGTAATATACATGAACAAGAATCATATGCCGTTAAATTGCGCCACTGTTGGTTATATATTTTAGCACAGAATTACTTGAACTCTAACATATATATAAACTGCAAAAAAAAAAAAACATAAAGTTGATGAATAAAATATATTTATGACTATAAACATATTATATCCTCAAGCTTCTTCAAATTTATTATTTAATTATAATCAATGTGTTTGTTTATTTTATTTTCTTACCCTCTCAAAATTAAATCCAGTAAAACAGTCATCGCTTCTACGCACTAAAAATTTTTTTTCTCATTTTTAAATAAAAAAAAAAAAATTATATTCTCCATTAATAAACTCATGTTTTTCTTTATATACATATGTATCCAATGATTTGGTTATTGTATTCTCTCCTCTCAGCCGTCATCACAATCATATACATATGTACATATAATATACATATACACAATCTATTTCCGCAAGTCACACGCGACTGTATAGCACAACAATATAGCATGGCGTGACGAACAAATGATCTTTCCATACATATACGTTCCCCATTATACTTTTACAACTCTATATTATTCATAGTTGAGTTCTATATATGGCATGTCCTCACAAGTCTATCACGAGCGTATGTCATCATTGTGAGAAAACGATGTATATATACATACATTGTATCAATATATATTGCTATAGCAAGAGTATATCACTTCTTCGACAATGTCATTTTAAATTATTTCCTGTTTCATTTACCCTCAAAAATCCTCTAAAAGATCCACGTAACGACTTGATCCCAAAAGAAGAAGAAGAAAAAAAAAGAAAACGAAAATGCATTATTCGTTTTCTATTCGCATGTACATTCGTATACATGACCTAAAAGCCAACTACCACTTCTATGAATGGGAAAATGCTCACCACACACTGTGAAGCGGTCTTCTTCTTTTTCCATGATATACACCATCAAAAATTCCAGTAGAATATATAATATATATATACACACACACACACATATATGTATATAAATACGTATAGTGAACAAAGATATTTGCAAAAAGGACACCGCCCTTCTATTGACAAATATATTATATATCTATAGCAGTTAGTTGTCGGTTGTGTTCAAAATTCTTTATCCAATCATCTGGCCATTCACGCCCTCCTTCATCTTATTTTTGGTTGAATATATGTAAACTATATACTGCTGTATATACTGACTTGAAATTATGGTGCGTGTCTATTGGAACTAGATCCATCATTCAACTTCCTTCCTGATGGCTTCATATGTATGCGCACATACGTCGCTCTTTTCTTTTTTTTTTTCACTTATTGCGGTGACTTTTAATAATTTTCAGGTGGGCCAGGTGTATATTTTTATATACACTTATACACGCATGTGTAAAACCTGAAATCATTCATATTCAATTTGGATTAAGAAATGTATATGTTTTATATGCAGATATATATAAGTTTAGATATTTGTATAAAAATAATTATTAGATTGAAATTTTATATTTGTTCATTTTTTTTTATATTCCTTTAAGTTATATATTCAAATATTACATATCTCTCTTGACTGACTACGAACAGCAGCTCATTGTACTGCATTGAATGAGTAGAAGCAGAGACGTATATCTTCTCAAATATTATCTAGCATATGGCGCGTGTGTATATAAAAATGTATAGATCAAATTTCATAAGAGTGTCTAGACAAAAAAAAGTATTTTCGTTATACTTTGTTTTTTTTTTGTGAAATTTTTGGCCACTAATTTAATCACGCAAACATTTTCCAATTCACTTCATTGTGATTCACAATAATACAAAGCTAATTTATATTTCTATATTACGTATACACACTGCACCCGTCATGTATTATTTATTACCACAAGGTATTATTTAGCAAAATTACAATCGAGAGTAATAACTGTATGAATAGAAATATAATATTTTAGATGGTAAATTTCATAAATACAAAAATTTTTTCAAGTTTCTATGAGTTTGAACTGCTTATATATAATTGAAGAATATTCTATGTTTTGATCTGTTATACATATATATATATATATATATAGGGCGCTGAAAAACAAATGGACAAGTGCAAGTGGTCTACACGCGTGATTATACCATTCTGGTGATACACAGCGAGACACTTATCTTGTAACAACGAGTCTATTGACGGAACAAAAGGGCCAAAGTCGTGGTCTCTTTTTGGTTTGTCAACTAACGACTGTATGTATATGACAAACACGATTGACGCAATTCATCACGCTATAACTAATAATACTACATACATGTATGTGTATAACATTGTTGGGAGGAAATGATACGTCACAAGCATCATGAATGATGGCAATATTTGTACGCACAAAAGCTGGATCATAAAACGTGTTATGTTCAATTCAATTCGTTCAATTGAATCATCAAAGTGTTTATTACGCTCAATGTACTTTTATATGAAAAAATAAAAATTTAATGATCAAAGAAAAAAATAAAGGAAATATATACACTGTGTTTTTCTAATGATAGTTGAACGATACTGATTAATAATTTAGTTGTTAAATTTCTTAATAATAAAATTAATCGGTATATAAAATTGTACTGTTAATTTGTTTGGAAAATGGGTTAGAAAATAATTATAAGATAGAATTTTTGTTCACAATTATTGTTAGTAATAAAATAAAATAATGACTGATAAATATTGAATGAATATATATTCAATATTTTTTTAATTTGAATCTGTTGAAATTTATAATTTAATATATATTTTTAATTATATCGATAAAAAAAAATATTTACTAGACAAAAAGATATAAATAGACGTATACAAATATAAATACGTGTATATTTTTATTTTATTTTTTATTCTCGTCTAAAACTGAATGACAGTTGCGGCCAAAACGAAAGTTGGAATGCCAGGCTTATAAATTTTTTTTTCTCTTCGACGTTTCATAAATGACTGCAGTAAAAATTTTCGTATAACGGATCTTTGCATCCAAAGGTACTTTTTCATATATATATATATGCTCGCGTTGATGGTTAGTTCTTTTCAAATATTTTTTCGTACCTATGGGGTTATATGACACTAGTCGCTGGGTGACCGCATATAGCTATCTATAAATAATATGTGACTGGAGACCGCAATATAAGAATCACAATGTTTTACGGTGTTACCTGAAACTAACGTTTTTGAGATTCGACCGATTGGAAATGAGATAGAGGGAAGAAAAACCTATATGAGGTTGATGGTGGTTATACTTTTATTCGTATATGTCTTCCCCCTATAAAGTTTTCCTCGACACAAGTGCTATGTAATATATTGCAGTAATATATGTTTGTTATATCGTGTTTGCCTATGGGTTTTGTTACTTTTAACAAGCTTTACCACTGGAGAGCACATAATTATATATTGCAAATGTCAATTTGTCCAATTTAACAATTCAACTAGTGTCAAATCAATTAAATTAAGATATATCAACTCAATTAATTCAATATATAGCTCAAATTTGAATATCGAATTTATTTAATATTATAGTTTCAATCGTTTCAAATTTATATTCCAATATTTTTCACGATGAATAAATTTTTTTATTCATTCAATATTAAAATAAATGATGAAAAATAATTGTTATATCTCGTTGTGTATAGGAATATGATGATTTTTATCTTCGATAAAGTTATAAGAGAGTTCAATTTACCTTGGAATATATAACTCTCGTATGGCTTCGTCTTTCGTTCCTCCGGGGGTGTCGATAATTGGTGTTTGGTTACGCCAATAAAAGGATATAACGTAACATGTCTTCTTGTATATATATAAATCCATATGTATGAACGCGTGCATAAATAAGTATATATATCCATATGATGAAGTATTCACGACACATATCAATATTTATAGCCGCTCCAAAAATCCAATAGATGTAGAAGTTATAAAAAAATATCTGTAAAAAAAAATAATTCCAATTTTAATTATATTGATACATATTTTTTTTTTTTTACTTTTCGGATGAATAGTTATAAATTATAGAAGTGTAGACAGCTTAAATATTGTCATGGGTATGATAGTGTGGAAAATTGAAAAGGATTTGAATTTTAAAATGAAATAGAATAGCTATATAATTGATTTGCAGTATATATATAAATATAAAAATAATCTATAAGTAATATAATATAAAATGTACATATTGAATGGTCTTTTGGGAAATTGTTATGCCACTCGATGTCTCATTCAATATTTTCAAATTCCCATTTGAAAATTTATATTCATAAAAGTTTTTCTCATTCACTCTTAATAGCCATCAGAAAGTCATTACTTTTTATTTATGATTCAATTTAAAAATGGTCAAATATTGAAATTAAATCTCACCAAATAATAATTGTATATATATAAATAAATGAATATATATTTTCTGTATTAACAAAGGAACAATAATTTGTATTACCTAAACAAAGATAAAGATCAAGGGGGAAATAGTAAAATCCTGATTCAATTACAAAAGGCCTGTGTACATGTATATACGCACGTACACAATATATGTAAATATAATCTGGAAATTTTGTAACGTATTTCCCAAAAGACTAAAATATATATATTTATGTTTATTGACACAAAGACTAAACTTTAAAATAACTGCAATTAGGAAAATTTAATGACTCATGCACAATTTTAACAGATGTAATAATAATCAAATAATTTCCGTTATTACATATAACAATTGTTATATTTTTTAAAAAATAAATTAGCTAAAGTATCTGAATTTATTATATTGAATCAAATATTTAATTTGAGAGTTAAACTCATATACATAACCATGTGCTTGCCACACGCAGTTTTTAATATTATATTTTTTTTTTCTTCCTCATCAACGCCGAAAATGTACGTTATACTATTTGTGACGCCAATAGCGGCCTAAAGATTTTGGCAGATTAACCGCTTATGTCGCCAGGTTACCCTGCTTAACTTTTTAAGTTAACGCAAATCGCATTATAAGCTAGAATAGAATAAGTGAGAGAGCGCTTTCACAACTTGTGAGAAATAAAGTGAGAAAGTTGTGTGCAGGTCAGCTTCTACGAAACGATCGCGGGAATATTTTTGCTTTTTTGATCTATCTGCACTCTCTTCACTCCTCTCTGCCTCTCACCAATGAGATACGCTTGGCTTCTTCGCTTGAACGAACTTTTTTTTTTTTCTTTTTTTGTTGAAATAAGCTTAACCCTCTCTCTATACTATCGCGGTTCGCTACTACGCGGATCACAACGTCGTATGTATATGTATATGAGTAGGAAAAAGATTAACTTTGTGAATATTTTCTTTGTTTACTGTCAAATAGATGATATTTCTTCAGGTGTATATACAAATATATGGATATATTATGAATTGATTTTTATATAAAGCCGCTGACTTTTTCACATGAAAGAATCAACGATGGAAAAATGTCAGGGATTTTTATTGTTAAACTGAAATGAGTTTCGAGGATTTGTGTCAATATATATGAATATATATTTATGTGAATATAAATATATAGTGAAATATATATGCATAGTATTACCTTTCCATATGGTGTATGTATATAGATATTTATACAATATATATATATATATATAGTGAACGAATTATTCTCGCCGAGGCAGCTATTCGTTTGACTAGATTGAGCTTGCACCAAAAATGCTTTTGTGGCATCTATGCATTATATGATTTATCCAAGTTATTTCAAGAGCCTTTGGAGAAAAGTATCTGTAAAAAATTGTTTCAATAAGTTTTTTTATTAACATACAAAAATATATTCATTAAAACATAATTGAGTGAAGTGTAAACAAAAAAATAGCAAAGGTATAAGCTATTAGTATAAATAGGCAGAGTTTATAATGACTTTTGTGAGTGGCTTATCAATGTATGTGTAAAATTAATCTTTTACATCAAATAATATAATTATTTTTCTCATCAAAATTCATATTGCCATACATGAAAATATATATTTGAATTTGTAGAGTTCATCGTTTTATATATTTTATATATTGAGATAAATAATAAATTAAATGCGAAAAGATTTGGAATGAAAAATGTTGAAATATTTAACTGAATATATGAATATTAAATAAGAGTCAATATTTTTTATAAAAATCTATGCAATTGAATGACTTAAAATAAATTAAGATAAATCAATATTTGCATTATAATAATAGCGTATTATTTTGATCATTAAAATATCATTAGAAAAATTTGAGTTTTAATGAAATTCACATTTCAATAATTGCAATCAATTATTTAATTGATATAACAATATTTCATTTTCGTTTCAACTATCGTTACAAATCAGTTATGAATAAAATATTGACTCGATAAAATATTGAATTGATTCAATGCTTTTAGTTTGAAATAATTGGTTTACAAATTTAATCCAATATCTTTTTGCTGTCATTATATCTACATTCAGTGGCTTTTTAGTTACTACGAAATGGCGATGCAACGTGAGTCGAGGGTTGCAACTAAATCTTTAGTTCACCGCAGGGTGACGACGTTTTCACGGCAGGAGGGGCGAGAATATAACGCGCACGCATATAATAAGATATCTCACTTGGAAACATACTGATGAATAGGAAGCGGCATTTTTTTTTTCTCTTTTTTTTTTTTCGTCGTCTTTTTGGACTTTGCCGCACTGCTCACGATATTTATTTTCAGTAGTACTTTTTTTTTCTCATCTCTCACCTTATGGTAACACGTACGAAATCCTTCAAAGACTATTGTTTTTCCATTTGTTTTTTTGAGTGCCTCATCCGACCACCAAAGATTTGTTGAAGAACCCCCCTGGAAGGAGTATCATTGTGCGCTATTCATCCACTAAAACTGATACTGCCATCAAAATCTCAAAAAGTCGATGATTGTTTGTCCAGGTGCGGTCCTCTTTGACGTATTCTTTTGAAGATCAAATCACATTTTTCTGAAAAAAAAGAAGAAAAAAAAAAGATGAAACGAAAAAGATCAATTTCTATATTTACATCGAATAGGTCGCATGCTCTCAAGAATATTTATAGAATATTATAAATTATAATACATGGATAAATTCTTCAAATATTTCTCACAGTGAATTATAATACGTCTTATTAATTCAATTAACCTTTCTTAATGTCGGCGAATTGAATCAATTATTCACAGTTAATAAAAATAATGTGTTACATATGTGCCAACAACAATTCTCAAATAATAGCTATACTTATGTATACATATTTAAAATATGTATATAAATATTATATCTCGATATATATTAGGAATTTTTTAAATTAAATTATTATAAAAAAAAATATAATAAATATAAATGAATTTATTGTATGTATATTAATAAATGTATGTTTACTCATTTAGCTGTTTTTGCACATTAAATTTATGGGTTAACATATTATTTCAATTCGTAACTTTGACTGTACTATAACCTTTGGTATAATTACTGTAATCAGCTGTGACGCAATAAATTTTGTTTCCAATTATCTAATTATTATCGAGTCAAACACCATAGGATAAATTAAGCCGATTAAAAATACTTAACTTTTGAAATTCTACTTTACAAGGATAAGGTATTCCCCAAATAGTAATTACTGAAATGGTCAATGAGGGTAATGGTTATTGCATACAAAAATTCTTTGTGTTTTACATAAAACTTGACGAATAGGTTTATATATTGCTAGCATAATTGTATTTACATCTGTTTTTCATAGTTTATATTGATTTTCTGTATAGAAATTTGGAAAATTATTTTTCAATGTTAAACAACATAAATAATAATGAATAAAGTAAAAAATGTTGTACTCCAAAATAAAAATAAAATACAGGAAATAATTTATAAGAGTTGTTATATATCAGAATTATCCAATTGTTTCTTTCATGCATGAGAATTATCATAAATGTGAATAATAAATTGATACATTAGCTATGTACTAAAGGCAAGAAAAATTTATAAATTCAATTTTAGATTTTGTTCTCGGATTATATTGATTACAATAAAAATTATTGGAGCAACGGAGAAAATAAATGTAGGAAGAAATGGAGAAAAATGAAGAAGAATTATTTAATATAATAATAAATACCTGAAGCGCTCCAATCTCAGATTTGTTTGTATTTTCCTCGATGTTGCGGCTGCGCGCAACCCCACCATTTGTATATGCTCTTGACCAAACCCGTATGCTTTGCGCTGTTTGCATTGTTTGCTGTCAAACATTGGACGCAAATATTGTATGGCGGGGAGAAACTTGAGAGGAATGAAGCTCAATGATTGGTACAAGTTGGAGCGAGGAGTTTCCAAGCATGAATGAAGGAGTGGCTTCCACTGGGGTATATAAAGGTAGAGCAGTGGGGAAACTGGCAGATACGTGTGACCGCTCCGACGGTACGCAACTCGTACATATATATATATTTATACCTCCATTCATTCTTTCATCTCTAACTTTATTAGAGAAGAAAACGCTAAAAACTTTGTGTATATTTGTTGTTTTTTTTTTTTGTTGGTTTGTTGTTTTTAGAAGTGCTACAGCTTTGAACTAGCTGATAGTGTGGTGTAGTGAGTTTGGCATTACGTCAATTAAACTTTGGATATTTAATACTGCTAGAAAAGAAAAAGTTACATTAAGTGCTGTTAAAATGGTGAATATGGAGAGTTCAAATGATGAACAAACAGTGACCGTATCGCCGCCACCGCGCAATACAGTTAAAACAAATTTTAGCATACGGAGTATTTTACCTGAAACGTGCTCCGGTACACCACCAACGCCATCAGGCAGTCATTCACTATCGCCGCCAATATCTCACAATGATGATAGTGATGACTCAAGTGATCTTGATGTAACTGGCGACGGTGCTGATACACCGCCGTTGGATTGCTCGAGAAATGGTTGTTCGCCGACAAAAGAATCGGGTCAAGCAGATAATGAAAATGAGGAGAAAAAAAAATCTGAAAAGCCACCATACAGTTACAATGCACTTATTATGATGGCAATACGTCAAAGTCCAGAGAAACGTTTAACGCTCAATGGAATTTATGAATATATTATGCGGCACTTTCCTTATTATGAAAACAATAAGCAAGGATGGCAAAATTCTATTCGCCATAATTTATCGTTGAATAAGTGCTTTGTTAAAGTGCCTCGACATTATGATGATCCAGGTAAAGGCAATTATTGGATGTTGGATCCGAGTTCAGATGATGTTTTCATTGGTGGAACAACTGGAAAATTGAGAAGACGAACAACTGCAGCATCGCGATCACGTTTAGCTGCATTTAAACGTTCAGTTGTACTTGGTGGACTTTATTCGTCGCCTTATGCACCAGCTGGATGGCCAGCGACACTTTATTCACTTCCATATCTTCATCGAGCCGCGGGTTATCCGCAAGCACCAACGGCATATGCACCACCAGCGGGTTATCCAGCGAGTTTACTCCCTGGTGCTGGGACAAATAATGGCGCAAATATGCCATGTAAACCACAGGCTTTACCTGCGTCAGTTGCACCACCAACTCATGGTGCTTTCTCTATGGAAAGACTTCTTCAAGCGCCAGCCGGCTATCCAAATGGATTATCCACCCCGATTCCGTCGCCGGGTAATCCATATGATTTTTATGCCACGCTGAGAAATTTGGCAGCTCATCAGAATCATCATCAAGCTGTATTTGGACAGCAACACCGTTATCATTTGGGTCAACCGCATATTGGAGGTCAACCAACATCGACAACAACATCGCCGGGTAGTAGTCCTGAACCAATGTCATCGCATTCACCTCCAATTTGTAATTCAACTGAGCATTCACGCCAACATTCGCACAGTACGCCGCAATTATTATTAAAACCAATAACTGTACTCACTGGACGGCAAAGTTGAATACAATTCATCTGAAATAATGAAAAATATATTAATTCAAATAATGGAAATATAACGAAATTTGATTTGTGTTTTCATTCATCGAATGAATTAAATTTTATTTTAATGAAGATGTGAGAAAATACTATTCAGGGTTTTGGAAATATAATAAAAAAATTAAATACAAAGCCTATTACCAAATTCGAGGCGTAATGATAGTTTGCCTCTCGAGTGATGTTAGAAGTGAAGAAAAGAATTAATATGTGTAGGAAACATAAATATATAAATATATAAATATAAATATTATATTGTATATACCAAAATTATTCTACAGATATAATACAGAATTTATGTATAGTCAGATTATTACCAAGATCTCTCGTTAATTAAATGTGAAGCATTTTCTTGTATTTTAATTTTTTTTTTCTTTTGATTTTATTTCGTGATAAATTGAATTTCCATTTTATAGATTGTAAATAAAAAAATAGAAAGAATAAAAAAGGGAAATGATTATTATTCAATTTAAAATTGAATTTCAACGAGAGAATATAGTGTACATACAAGAATGTTGAGATAACGAATTTAAAAAAAGAAAAACGTTAGTCTGTATAAATGTGAAAATAAATGTTTAAACCTTTTCTACAATTTCAATGTCATTATTTATCCTGAAACGAAAACAAAACATTAATAAACCTATTCCCCACTGTATTAACCAATTAAGCAAAATATTTATCTCACCTATAACTCTAATAAATAAATAAATTTCTACAAGTTCATTATCATATTAATAAGCAGAACCCTCTGCCTGTCAAAATATTGGCAGCCGCCAAAGAACATTTTCGAAATGACGAATAATATTGAAGTAAACATAGAGTAATAAATATAAAGGTATATATATTCATCAGTCAAAATCATAATAGAGGTAACGCTAAATATTTATTGCACTTGGACAAGGATCATAAACTCTATTTTTTCTTTGACCTTCGTCCCAAAATTTTAGTTTCATTTTATATTCAATTCTCTAGTAATACTCCAAACCATATATTTGCCTAAAAGTTTATGTACATATATATCTCTTAAATATAAAAATTAATTCCTACATATTCGCATCAATATTAATTATTATGCAAAGCATTTGGAAAACACCCACGATTAAAATTCACTGGATTCCATTTCGATTAAATTTCATCATTAATACTATATATTCATATGCGTATATTATACATGAAGTAAACGTGAATATAGATATGTAAAGTCCCTTTTACATAGTTGAAACGAAGTAATAAGCGTGGACCGTATCCACGAGCAATTTACGGGTGCGGGCGACGTGCTGGCGCAATATATTGGTATGATACATTGAGACAATGAGGCGTAAATAAGATAATGGGCCACGCTCGCGCACGTCGAGGAGGAGGTTTAAGCGTTTGAAGGGCCGTACAGTAAAAATATATACATATATGTATTATATATTTATGTATGTGTACATTGGAATTGTTAAAGAGAGTGCGAGAGAAAGGAAATAAATTGCGTTGTAATAATGAAGAAGAGACAAAGATCGCGTGCGCGCTGTGGGCGATTATTTGAGTGAGGGGTAAAGAGAAGAGACCGGTTAGGACGATCGACAGATGGGATTGTGACCCGCGCAGCCTACCCACTGTCCAGACGTGCTTCGCATCATTTATATACATATATAATGTACATATATATATATATACATTATATGAATATGTATACGTACATATACCCTTGACTATGGTGCGTAACTATGCAGACTCACTCAATGTACCACTGTCATTAAGGTAATTTCACTTATTCCCAGCTATTACCTACATCAATATATATAATACATTTGTGTGAGTGCAAATGTGTCAATTTTTATTCTCATATCCATCAACTGCAGTATAAATAATAAACGTAAATACAGAATTTTACATGTGATATGTCTTATTATTTTTTTTATTAATATTTTTTTTTATAGTCATATTTGTATATGTTTATATATATTGAAGATTTGTATTTATACTGTACATATCTAAACCCGATTATTTTGACATCGCCATCTTGAATGTTGACTATTTACAGGAATAAAATTGGGGAGGGCTATGGAATAAAGCCACTACATAACCGCATCATGTGGGGGGATGAATTCAGGATGAAACCATCGGATACTTATTCACATCTATATATGTATAAATACATACATACATACATACATACATACATACATACATACATACATACATACATACATACATACATACATACATA
Source organism: Microctonus brassicae (assembly GCA_918226075.1). Lineage (NCBI taxonomy): Eukaryota > Metazoa > Arthropoda > Insecta > Hymenoptera > Braconidae > Microctonus > Microctonus brassicae. The sequence continues at coordinate 4,102,236 of OW445485.1, read as the reverse complement.
CATACATACATACATACATACATACATACATACAAAAATATGTGTATATATAATATATAAAAGTGAATGCATGAAATCATCGTCAGTGAGGGGTAGTGCTGGAGTTGATGTGTGTGGGGTGGCAATGTCAATGGATTCTTTTGGCACGGTATGTTTCATTATTTTTATTCGACACTGCTGGTTCGGTTATGTACCAAAAATACCAAGTGGGGATAAAATTAAAAAGAATCCCGGACACTCCTGTCGCCCCGGTTTTTCAATTCAGAATGAATAAAAAAAAGAAGAGAGAAGAGGGGAGAACACTGTGCTATATATATATATATATATATATATATATATATATATATATATATATATATGTATAATATTTGTGGAACCTCTCTTCTTCCGGGAGAAGCGAAGCTTTAATAGGACGAACTAGCAGTACTTTTTTGTCTGTAGGGTGAGTTTCATCGCAATGGTGGTTTTGGTTTTGTGGTTAATATAGACACGTACATATTATAAAAATATATTTGCAGTGCTTGGAAATTTATATTTTTTATAATTTTTTTTTCAATTATGAAAAAAGTTTTCTTCACATTTAATAAATATCCTACATTCAATTTTTCTTTGTATGATTATATTTTGTCGGTTTGTATAAACTGTTTAAGGAATTAATGGCACTCTGTTGAATAGTTAGATACCATATAACTATAAACACCTACATGCGATCTCGCATCTCAAGATTATAACGCAGCAAAATATATATACATACTTATCCTTTCTCGCGTGCGTTATGTTTCAGCTGCACGACAAACTGATTAAGCCCGAGAGCTATCTCATCATATACAAACTAACCTTTACTTTTTCTCTCTCTTCCCCACACTCTATTTTATATGCACAGTAAACTTAAATTTAAAACTTACGCACGACATGCTCTCTATTGGGTCTACTAGTTAGCGGCTTCCGGTCTTTGCCGTAGCGTAACTGGTCTTGAGACGAATGCGATAATATGTAGTTGTAGTATATATATACATGCATACATATTCTATATTGCTATCTACAATTTATTGTAAACCAGTTTTAGAGCTATATAATTTTTTTGAAAAGAAAAAAATTTAATTTACCGTCGTTTTATCAACAGATAATTAATAGTCAATATATTGATACATAAACGCGCTTACCTATGTAATATATGCATGTATTAATTCCTATCCATCAATTTATAATTACATTTTGTTTGTAGATCGATCATTGTATAATTATTTCACCACATAATCTGAAAAAATTTCAATGATATTAATAAATAATATATTCCAATAGAAAAAGTATTATATAATAAAATAATTCAATTAAAAATACGTCTCGAACAAATACAAAACAGTTAACATACACATTCATATGTCAATTAATTTTTATATATATGTATATATGTACATGTACAGTGTAGTGATGGCCGCTGCAGTATATGCTGTTATATACTGATGATCATCATTGCAAGAAAAAAAAAAAAAAGAAACCCGTATCTCCGTGCGGCACAAAAGTGTTAAACGAATGAATGAATGAACGAATACATATATAAATGAATGAATGAACAAAATGAATGAATGACTGCGCGATGAGAGCGAACTACGCGACAACGATAAATAGAGAGCGCATTACCGGGACAGAGGGGAAAATTTAAGCGGGAAAGAGAGAAAGAAATATGTATAAAGCAAATAAGAGATGTCTATATAACGTGTACATATGCATACATATAAATGTATTCGTGCATATACATATTGGGAGGAAAGAGAGTATATGTATGAATGGAGCAAAGAGCGCACGTTAGAGAATAGTGGCGGCCGGAAATGTATCACCGCTGTTGAATAACACCGTCATAAAGGCGCAGTCCATGCCCCTTTAGTTGCTTCATTTTATTAGCACCAAAGCTGATGCTTGAGAAAGTAAAAATTTTTTAAATATTTATATAGATCAAACATATATACTCACATATTTTTAATATATATGACAATAATATAAGTAATTATTTTTTCTTCTTCGATATAAGATTAAAATAAATTGCGATATTGTTGTGTGTGCTAGTAAATTACTCGACATGATCTTGAATGGCTTCAATTAGTCCACTATACCACTTGGTATGTCTGTATATAAATACATGAATGTATTTATTTGTGTGAGCGTCGACAAACGGACGCTCGTAATTGTTTCTTGAGAATTATCAAGTGCGCTTCTTGTATATAACACACGGCGCGCGATCATTGCGCGCTATATATATATATATTAATACAGAAGTATGTATATACGTATATGTATAGTAGATATATATATGTACTCTTGATAGTGCATTGATCTTTAGCGACACGTTTGATTGTCTTGTTCCTGAATCCTGTGCGTCATAAAAATAAATATATGTGCGATGAGTAAATCTTTGGGTTTCATGCAGTTCTATGAAAGAACGACAATTTACCAATTGATTAAATTGAGCATTTGTATTATATACTTCCGTCATCAATTAAACTTATACTTCTGACTCAGTAATACACTGAGTTCATATGTATAAAAATCATTTTCTGTATAACATTTACTTGCTTATTTTCAATACATCGAATTAATATATGTATATGTACATATAAATATATGGCTCAAGTCCAGATCAAAGGCTGGAGCAATAATGATATTGTTTGAGTTACTCTTGAATTACCAGCATCCCTACAAATCGTAAATTTGTTTCACTTTGCAAATGAAACCTTATATTACGGGTAAATTTGAGGCATACATGAGTCAAGTTAATTGCCAGCTTCGTTGTGATGTGTTGCGATTGAAAAATAAATAATACATACGTGCATATATGTAAATGTGCACGTAGATGTTTAATAAACACAGATGGTGTGACAGTTTTTTTTTATCATGGCTTCTGTACATTTAATCAATAGAATACGTAGTGATAACTATTGAAATTTTCCTGAAACAGAAATAAATGTATGTAGACCACATAGTAAATTAATTTTGTTTACTTTAAATGATTGGATGTTGATATATAAAAACAAAAATATTTATATACGATACCATCATTGTGTTGTATATATATTATTATAAATAGTAATTGTCTTTTTTTGTTGACAGTGAATTATATAGCACGTGGGTGGCATATAAAACCGAGGAGTAACCAAATATGCTTTGGGTATATGTACGCGTGTGGATCCGGCTATTTAAATTGTGGCAAGCGTCTTGATCAAAAATTTCCTCGGCAATAAACCGGAGGTTAGTGTCTACTTCCTACTTAACCGACACTGGACCCCATCGCTTCGTTTAATAAATACACATGTTTAATATATATTTATATAGCTCACACAAGATGCTGAACAAGTCTCGCTGTAAGATGCTGCAGGAATAATTATCTCTATTGTTGTAAATTTATAATAAACCCAAAGGGATATTGCTATATACTGTAAAAGAAAAAAAAAAGAAAATTTTATTAATTTTTTTCGTAAGAAAAAAAAATCAATTATTTAATTTAACAATTTAATCCTTACTCTACTGTGTATTATCTCATTTTATCTATCATTTGTTACGCAGGATTAATCCCCTGTAGTACATAAGTAGGTGTATATATCTATATGTATACGTTATACGTATGTACAATTCGTATATATACACTCTGAAGTGATAGAGAGTGATGGTGTACATATACATTGTTTGAATGACCGAGTGACACGTCGGTTGACGTCCCTTCCGGTGTGTCTCGTGTTACAAATATACACCCTGTGTGTGTGTCAACCATTTATATTAAAAGTTACGGCATTGGGCGCGTGCCACCCACTCTGATATCAAAATGAGTATCATGCCTTTTTTTCTTTTATTTTTTCTCTATACTTAATTTTTGCATTATATTTTTTTTTACGCTCTTTTTTCTGAATCCTATTCGTTTAACCATTAACGCGTGTTTCGCGGATCGTGGGAGCGACCATATACACCACTTTTTTTCATTTATATATATTTATATACATACATATATACACGAGATAACCGTATACAATTGGCTCAATCAAGAAAAACGCCGGCCCCTGTTCAAGACATTGACACGTTCGACGGAATTTTTTTTATCCCTCGTTTCTAATACCCTGTATAAAAAGAAAAAAAAAATTATTCATTGAGTGCAATTGAGTATAAACAAAATGGTGGACATTACATATATACTTATACACTTATATATACAATAGTAATTATTTCATCACACTGCTCAGCTCTTTTTTTTTTTCTTTTTGTTTTTAAGAGAGTGCAGAGAGAGAGTTTATACACAAGGTAAAGGGGATTGTTCACAATCAAACAATATCGTTGAAGCCTTTGACATAATGGTCGCGATATTGTTCGAGCAGCTGATGTATATATTTATGTGCAGCCTCAGTGTATGTGAACCATATATCAGCCAAATGAAGCACTTGATCCACGTACGCGATCATGCACAACTCAAGTATGTGCGTATAAATACTGCACTGATAATATAAATCTCATTCTCTTTTTCTTGATCGCTCATTCACCGTCCAATAGTCCTGGCAATACATTGCAATTTAATAAATCCTACAGGGTTTTAATATAAAGCCCTCATGCCACCACCATATCACCATCACTCCCTAATTCTTCCAATTCTATTTTCGATTGAGAAATCTTTGTTTCGTGCACAACGCGCACGATTATTTGTTTTAAAGGGTCACGAGGGTTGATGTTGAAATGGGCAACGAGTTTACATTATTGGGCATACACACTTTTCATAGAGGGTTATATATAAAATTCAAGTACCCATATATGAACATGTACATATAGTGTATAAAGGGACGTTGGTAAATCATGCGCTAATACACGCTTGAATCTCCACAACGAATTATATTATACATATACCAATGGTGGCCGCCCTTTCCAGGATTAGTCACGTTCCAATGTTTATCCACAACTTTCTGCTTAATGTGTAAATAAATTAATTCGTTTATAATATTAAATAAAAAGAAATATATTATTTAAATTGTGTACCATGCTATCCAAATTTGTAAAATAATTGTTTCTTTTTTTGTTTTTTAAATTGGAATCAATTGTTGAGGATTTAATTGATGCGTATCAAATATCGCAATGATTTCCGTAAACATTGTAAAGTGCCATGTATAAATATGTATGCAGTGAATAATTTGCCAACTCGATGAATTACTCGTCTGACTCGTGTGGTCTACTCATTCATTCATTCATTCATTCATTCATTGACGCAATAATTACTTGGAGTTGTCGGACAATTCGTATAATCTTTTTGAATTACATTGGCACGAGCGCGAACACGAGTTTACTTCGAATCAAGAATTTAAGCGACGTATAAAATATTTATGGAAAGAGACAAAGATGCGAGTATGAGGTTGATGAATGAAACTTAGTGTATATACATATATATACTTACATAATTGTGAGCATGAATGATTGTTCCTTGTCGTGTCTTTAAATGTTCACCAGTATATACACACATACTAGTTTATGTACGTAAGAATCATTGTGATGTTTAGTTAGCCTTAGAGGGCAGATGGTCGTGAAGGAGTTCAAGCGCGATTGACCCTCACTACTTTGCGATCGCGCCAATAAACATAGGATGGTCTATACATACACAGATATATGTATATACATATGTATGCATTAATGGTTATTATCAGTATATGGTCGGCCAAGACCCAGGATACGAGGTCCAACGTCTACTTGACCCTCAACAGGCGTGCGCCGGATGCCACCATTTTTGTTTCTACAAGAATTGACCGGGACCAATTGGAAGCTTGAAGCGCTGCAAGAAAATATAAAATAAAAAAAGATGATTAAATATAATGGAAAAAAAATTTGTTTTTATACAGCAAAAATAAGAAAAATATATATGAGCATTCACCACATTAATGATTAAAATATATAAAGTCGTGGGAATATTGTCAGCCATATGTATTTTTACGCTTCAATAAATATAACCTCACCCAAATAAAAAAACGCAAGGAAATTATTTAATCAAGATAAATACACAAATAAATTCATTGCAATCAATTAAATCTATTCAATTAAATATTCCGACGATATATTTATATAAAACTATGGTATCGTGACAGTTCAACAGGATTAAAATCGTCATGGGAAAACTGTAAAGTCACTTAACAGTTCACTGCCTATACATTACCACATTCTCATACTCTTTCAACCATTAAACCATATAAATATATGTAACCATGTATATACATATACTCAATCCCCCTGTGTTCCTTATATTATTGCCTGTATCACGTGATCTGTGAACAATTTAATATAGCAAAATTGATATATATTTTTGATTCCAAGAAATCTTGCATAATGAAAATGGCCGCGATCATATGTAATTAAGGTTGTATACGAAATTTTAATTCAATCATTAATTATACCTATATTTATGCATGATTTATAATAATTACGTATTAAATGCAATTTTGTAAGTATGCAAAAAGTCAATAAGTTGTGAACTGATAAAATAATAGATGTGATGCGACTTGTTTAGTATAGACACGCGCGAAAAAAAAAAATCAGAAGAGGGCGCCGCGCATGCGTGACTTTGGATGATAACCTCGAATTCGTTGCGATTCACAATGAGAACGGCTGCGTGCTCATCGATTAGTTACGGTACCCGCGCGTGTTGCATTCTAGAAGAATGAGGGTGACTTTACGTTTTGTGAACGCGTATTACTTTGTTATATATGAACAAAAACTATTTATACATGTTCATATGTATATTTTTGTACATAGATATATATGTATGTACATAAGGCAAACCCTTGACTTGATTTCATGTGGCCAGGGTGCATATAAAGTATAAACATGGGAGAAAATGTGTGTGAATAATGACAAAGAGGTTAAGGATTGATCGATATCAGATCATGACTTGAATATGAAAAATCACAATAAAGACCACATATTACTCATTTAACTTATGAATCAATAAATTATTCCACATGATTTTCATAGGTAAAACATTTTTATTTTTCATTATATTAATGGTTTTGTATGAATTTTAGGTGCCAAATCTTCTGATTTTATTCATGTTACAGGTATATAACACTGAGGAATGCGTTTAATAACTTGATAAATTACTGTTGGCACTGGTGTCCAATAAAATAAATAATGCAATACTAAAGTGATATAATGAGAAGTGTATATATCAAGATGAATTGCTGACTCGTTGAAATTTGCCTCCAACATCGCGAATAAATTGGTATATATACATTTAATATGTTCCTTATTCAACATAATAGCGTGAATGCATTCCCATTTGAGGTGATAGTTGTGAAACTATCCAGTCAATTGATGATATTATTGCATTGGAATAAAAATCCCAATCTTATAATTTCCTAAAAACAAAACAAAAAAAAATTCATATATCAATATTACCACATAGATAATTGTTCTTAATTTCCTCTCTCTATAATTATCATCTGAATCACCTGATAAAATTAAAAATCTTGGAAACCACCTTTTTAAAAATATATTTGTTTACTTAAAGTAAAAATAAATATACATATATGCCCTGTATGTTTAAACGATTTTTTTGTTGGCACGCAGAGATGACAGTGGAATATAAGAAGAAACAATGAGGACCACGATGATTGTGAAGGGGCGCCCACTCTGTGTGTACACAATAATATAATGTAAGTAAAGAAATATATAGACATGAGAGGAATTGGTGGTGATGTTATGCTGCACGCATTGTAGGACAGTCTGCCAACACATGCGATGACGCGATACAACACGTTTTTATTCATATATATGTTCATGTGGCGCGTGTTGTATTGCCGCACTTATTTCACAGAGACATCGTAGGCTCTTTTATTATTATACATATACATATGTATAACGTATATATATAGTTGTGGACCACAGGGGAGATGAGCAAGTGGCTTGTTAATGCATTAAAACACAAGCAAGCTCAATAATAAATGTATATATATTTGTATAATATAATATATACGTAGCCAACAGTTATTTCTTCGTTGTTCAGCTAAATCCCGGACATATTACAACACTTTTTACACTCATATATTTATTTACATATAATATCTATTATCTTTCACTACATTATATTCGTTAAAGATTGTTGAAATTAAATTTTACAAGCGGTTATAAAAATTATTGGCAAATTTAATGGCCAGTGAATTTAAGCTGTGGACGAATAATTACCAAGTGTCATATCAACTTTACATTTTACATATATATAGGTGTAGATATATATACATATGTATAATAGTATGTTATATGATTATATATATGAGAATTAAAGATATTATCGAACACTAGTGGGGTGCCATGTGTGTAAAGACGATAAAGATGATGGTAGAATGAAATAAAATAAGATATAGATAATATTCACGGTAGGAATTAGTTATAAGCAGCGCGCGGTTTCTTTTGGCACACTGAGGTGACGCCCCGCAGTGTTAACGAAAGAGTTATCACACAGTGGACCCACGTTCGCACCTCTTGTTCGCTGCGTGCCAGCCAGCAGATTACATTTCCCATAAAATAAATCCGTCATATTTTGCATCTTTGTTTATATGCGAGAACGCTTAAATTATAATATGTTTTGCCTCTGGTAAAATGTTATCACGAGAATATTTTATGTCATCTGCAGTGTTATTATATATTATATATTCTCTATATGCGTATTGCTGCGTATATAAAGTATAAATTCTTATATCACTCAACATGTTGAATTATTTTCAATCTTGAAATATATATATGCGCATGTGTCAGAGGTTGTTGCAAAGATTTCGGCAGTAGAAATTTCAGTATGTTATGTATGTATGTATGCATATTTAGTTGAGAGGGGAAAAAAATAAAATAAAGAGAGTTGCAGTTACAAATTGTGTTGAGCTTTAAAAGAGTTAAATGAGGGACGCGCGGAATTTTTTGGATCAAAACTTGTAGGGATCTTAATTAATTAATCATCATGACCGCTTGGCATTATTACGTGATTATTGCGCCTGCTCAGAGACATCAGTTGGAACTATATAACATGAAGGAGAAGAAGCGAAGAAATTTTTTTTATTTTTTATTTCTGGCTCTTTCTGAATTTACAATTTTTGTATACATGTATGACATGTATACTTATATGCATTACACATATGCATACATGTTTGCGTATATCAAGTATATAATCGTTGCTTGGAATAATATATACTTAAAAAAAAAGTTTTCCTGTCGCGTGGCTCCCTCGCGATATCTCAAGAGAAAAAAAAAGGAATTTTTTTTTCTCGTCTCCCTTTGTCTGAAATTAACCTTCTACATTGGGATTAAAAAGCGGATATATTAATTTATCGGACGCGCGCGCTTATGTCTTGGCTATATATACATATATATTATATGTACATATGTTTATTATATGATGCGCAACTTGGAAGGAAACAAGGTCACTTGAGACATGAAACCCCCTACCAATTTAATTTATAATAATTTGTTAATTTATTTATTTATTTACATATTTTGTAATTTCACTTTTCCACAAATTTCAGTCTTAATTTTTTTCTTATTTATAATTCATTTTTGTTTCAGATTTAGTGGCAACTGATAAATGTGAGTGTTGAAAGTTTACTATTTATTTTGGCGAAAGAGTCTCTACATTACAATCACCCATATATACATATATCTGTGAGAGTGGAAATAAGTTGTCGTTAAGAAAAAAAAAAAGACGCACATTTATTCTCTTACATACATATTCTTGGGTGAGAAACTCAAAAGCGTGACGAATTTATTGAAATGTCTAGAATCGCAGACACGACACATGTATATTATATGTCCTCAAAAAATTTCTCTCATTGCTCATTGTCACATGGAAAGTATTGCGAATATTATATTTTTATTTATATATTTTTTCGTGCTCATTTTTCGACAACGCAACGAAATATCTTTTAATGAAATGAACAGACTATGACAGGTGTTTATTTCATTTATTTCACTCACGAATCACAACAGAGTACAGAGCAATGCCTTGAGGCATTAAAAAAAAAAAAGACTATGACTATAACAATATAAGTATATACACATAAATATATAGTATACAACCCAGCGGTATAATGAATAAAATAAGATAAATTGTGAAATTGCTATTTGTTCGAATGGCAAATTGCCCGCGAGTATTTTTTTTTTTTTTATCTTCGCGTTGTTCAGTACACTTACACCACCAATTAACATATCAATAGTCAAAGAGATGAATATAAAAACGTCGACGCAGTTGAATGTCGCGTGTGTAACTAATCGCTTCAACGCTCGCGACTTGTATACTCGATTTGCATCGCGAAGAGCCTGCTATTTTTTTTTTTCTTCGTTTATTTAAGAACAATATATCTCTTCACATAGACGAGAATAAAGTCAATAGACTTTTTACAGTCCAAACATTCCCACAAAGTTTTCCCTCACCATCATTTAGACATTCAACGTGGGAATAATATACCGTGTATATATATGTGAAAACATTTGTACATATATATCAACTAATCTCAGTGTTGTTCTATATATTTCAAGACGTTTTTGAGACAAGGGAACATTGACAAAAGTATGAATGAAATTCCCCGAGGGAAATAAAAAGAAATAAAATGAAATATAAAATTATGAATTAGATAGGATTGTAATAGTATGTTTGCCGCCATGGGGACTTTTGTTATATAATGAATTGTCTCTTAGACTGAAGTTATAAATGCCGACAATCGACAGCGGCCGTTGTATTAAATATATTTTTATTAATATCTATTTAGCTTTTGTGGGGTCGTATCATTTATTATAAGGAAAATTCATGCTTTAATTCTCAACACATTGAGTGTCGCGATCTTTTGACATTAATTAATTATTTTCACTAAGAAAAAAAAAATAGAAATTAACCGTCATTAATTCTAATTACTGCGAGTTAATTAATACATACATAAATATTACTATTTTGTAGTAATAGTAAAAATAAAATATATTAGAATTATATCGTTTTATCAATACTCATTCGATTGGTGAATTTGCACCAATGTCTTGACGGTCGATTTAGTTTGAGAGGGTCGATTCGAAAAATAAATAAAAGGGAATGTAAAAAACATTATTCGTGAATATGAATAGACGTAGGATTTGTGTATATATGTGAAAGAGTGGCTTGGGAGCCACTTGTTGCGCGGTCCACAACGATATATATAGACTTCCTGCTGGTTGTGCCTGGCGGGACATGTCGTTGCTTCAACGATTTTGAATATACCTTTTTGGCAATGAACCGACTTGGTGATGGATCAAACCAATGCCTAATCGTACTTATTATTTTTTTTTCTTTTTAATTCATCTAATCGATGGATCCATGAAAGCAACATTTAAGCTTGATGAACCACATCTTTACAATCCTCCCCTAAATAATTTTTCAAGAGAATGCAATGGAGAATTAGTCAAGAATTGTGTGAATTAATATATTAAATTTGATTTAAATTTATTTATATATTTTTTCGCACTTAATAATTTTTTATTTTTTGTGTGGAAAATGATTGGGAGATAAAATTATTAAAACGATTGATCGCAGACCCGCAGGTTTAATATAATAATACATTAGTTAGTAATTGGCGTGAGGAAAATGAAAGATAAATTGTAGTAGGGTCAAATAGTAATAATTTCTGTCTATTTACTGACACTTATTAGCTTGATTTAATTTAATTTTGAGTTTAACTATATGTCACACGGTACAATATGTGTGTATATAAACCATTTGTTTCTTTGATATACATATATATATACACATATAAATGACACATAGTTTGAAAAGTGATACTCATCGAAGGGGTGAATAAAATGTGCTCGTCATCTCTCAGCTACACTCTTTGATATAAACCAACAGTCAAAGCACTTGAAAAGTTCTCAGAATTCTGTTACTCTTGGTGTTTAGTTGCTGTGTAAAAAAAATATATATATATAAAATTATTGATGGAAAATATCTCATGAAAAATGCATCGATCACCCATTAAAGTTTTATAATCCACTGAATTTTCAAGATTTTGCTATATATAAATGGTGAGAAATTTTTGTCAACTATTGTTGACATACAGAAATCGATCATGAACAGTGGATTGGATATCAATGACCCCGCAGGCAATTCAAGAGTTATCGATATCCATGAATTCTTTTTTTTGTATATATTATTTAACTATTATGTATTTCAATTGAATATATCGATTCGTGATTATTCAGACGATGTATTTCAAGCACATATATATAAGTACATTTTGTGAAAAGAATAATATTATTTGAATCTTGAAAAAGAAGAAAATACTTTTTGTAATTCAGAATATCATACATATATTTATTTATGACAATTGAATTATAATATTGCAAATGTTCATGGCAGAAGTGTTTGTTGAACATATGTTAGCATAATCCATCAGACCCTTCTTGTTCAACATGTCGCAATATTATAACATCTCAAAAATATATGTATATCTGTTATTATAATATTTAAAATAATTTTTATTGGAGATAATTTTTCTTATTAATATTTTTCTTATTAATATTTTTCTCTTATATTTTTTCTTCTATTTAATTTTTTAACAACTTCAATGTATCAATATTAAATATTATTCGCAAAGTAACAACAGACAATAAAAAATATATAAAAAGTAGTCTGTAAAAGTGATGAACAAAAAGAATATTTTTATATCCAAAAATAAATAGATCTTGCGATAGTGGCAGCAGGGTGTGAAGCGTATTGCTATTAAATCAATTACTGATGGCTAACGAATGAGGTGATTCGTACCCTCTGTCTGTTGGCCAACGGTTGCTTTTGTTAGATACATATTATTATAATTAATATCTAGATTGTATACAATAAGATAGAATGCAACAAATTAAATAATCAGCTTCGTATGATATAAAAATATAAATATAATTCAGTTAGACATATTTAATGCGTTGCAATGAATGAGATGAAATCTTTATCGACGACATTCAGCAAACTTTAGTGATCCATCTCAACTGCCATGTTGGATCTTTATGTATTTATACATGTATATAAGAACTGCTACGGAATCTCTCGCAATGCCATTGCTGATTCCGTTATATACATACCTGTCTCTATCGATCAACAACTCCATGACGTGACATAGAACTCACGCGTGCACATGACACAGACATATACAGACTTTAATTCATTGTATCATACAAGCAAACGATTAATTTTGTCACTGTATAATTGAATTATAAATTATTACAAAAAGTCCATTAGTTTAAAGTGAGTGTAAAAATTAATTCTGTGGTGGTTATATAACAGTTTAAAATATATTTATCATCGTTACCATATTGCGAAAAAATTTTGTAATTCTCAAATAAAATAAGGGAACGGAATGTGCATGTAATTGTTGATGTTAAAATGTGATAATGAGTTTGATATCAATAGCGCATCCTGTAATAAAGGGACGTGAGGGTTTTATCACAATAGTTTATCAACAGATGGAGATGGCACACGTATATGAATTAAATTTTTATAACATTCCTACAGTGCTCCACCTTTTTATAACACTTGCGCATAAAAGAGTATATATTTTAGGGATTAATTCAAAGGGGTGAGGGTTTTAATAAAATATTTTTAATAATTTTTTTTCAACAGTTGGAGACAATTTTTCTTTTTCTTATTGTCACAACAAATTTTTTCACATTTTAAATCCTCGCAACTTGATCAACAATCCTAATCTATAATTTGTTTTTTTTCTTTTCTTTTTCTTATTAAATGCATGCGAGTCTTTTGCAATAAATCGTCTATATTGTGTTATACTCTTTCATTTTTTCGTCGTAAAGGTAAACCATCGGCGAGTATATACCATAATCTTATTATTCCAAATGACTGGACGTCTCAAGCCAAAGAAATTTACTGGACACACAGTTGAATAATATATATAAATAGCGATGAGTATTTTTCGCACACAGCATAAGCAAAACGAGCGAACAAACAACAAACGATAAAAGCCGCTTCAATGCTATACACTGTAAATACATACATACATATATATATATTTATATGAGGAAGATCCACTTCCGGTAATTTTTCTCTCCCTCCGCAGCCGCGTGAAATCCGCTTCGCGAAGCTATTTTTCAAAGGTAGAAAATTTTATTTTTCTTCCTGGTAAAATTTTTTTTTTTTCTTCTTCTCTTTTATATATACACACATATAAAGCCATTATAGATTTTTCATCGCCATTTTAAAACTACCCGCTAAAGAAAAGTCGAAGAAAGACCGGTTGGAGGTAATTACGATAAATATTTACCCAGCCGTTACAACCCTTCTTCAAAATTGTATTATATGTATTCAAAATTTTTCCTTATATACATATATTCATTCTTCAACTTTATGTACATATATATATATGCATACACACTGTCCACTTATATTATATATAGTGGACAGTTGCAGTCGTGCGAGATTAACCAGATGAAAATAAGTGTATGTCGTTGTAAACTGAGGATAAGAAAAATAAAAAGAAACCAGTAGTAGAGCGGTAGTATTGGTATTTAGTTCGGTCGAAAAATCGGATTGTTGAAGCAAATAACCCGTCAACAATATATATATATGAAAACTAATCTTTAACCTCTAATGGTCGCGTCGTTTTGGTTTCATTGTCGGCTGAAAGTAGATCCCAAATCCTATAAATATTTTTCCTAATATTTTTGAAAACACTGCCTTGCATGGTTGAATGGGTGGGCATCAACAGGTGGAGAGAATTATATACAATAAGGAATAATAGAAGAAAATAAAAATGAGAGATATTGAAAGAGTGAGAAGGAAATAAGTGAATATGTTGCTGTAATATGTTATAGAGAAAAGAGTAAATATATATTTGTATAGTGGGGTTATAAACGAGAGCGGCGAGCCTTTGAGAATATAGTCGCGTTATATGTCAGAGAAATCCTTTGGTGTGTATGTCACGTTCATCTCAGCATATCACTCTTCCTTTGCTTTGATTGTTATCCTCTTTTGCTTTTATATTTCGGAGGGAGTATGTCCACTGGGTATATTAATTATATCGACAGGATTTTTCATCATCCAATATATATTTGTATGTATACCTTTTGTTTGTAATCCGTATAATTATAATCATGTCAATATTTATTTTAATGATTATTATTCAAGTCAGCTGAAAAATTCCAACGAAAATCAATGGATTATATAAATACTTTAATTTTATTTTAAAACAAAAATCAGATGAATGAATGAATGGCGCAGAATGAATGAATATAGACACGATGAGATAACGGAAAAAAATGTAATGGATCTTTATAAGGATTCCCTTTTTTCGTAAACAATTCATTTGTCATTGTTAAAAAAATAAAAATAATGACGTGAGACATGAGACGAATGGGAAAAATAGATTAATATCTTTTCGAAAATATTTTTTCTATTTGTTTTTTATTATATAAAAATATTATACTTTAGTGGAATGAAGAGAATATATAAATGAGAGAAAATACCTGTCGATTCAGCTCGATGTTGATGGGTCATCACTGTTTTATCTTGTCTTTTAGCGTCTGCCACAAGATTTCCATCCCAAGACGATCCCTTCGGACTTTTTGGCATATCCCTCCAACTCGCTTTATCACGGTCTAATGAGCAATTGGCCGGCTATACAAGTTGTGTATATATACGTATTTACATTGAAGCCAATGACATATCGGTGTGCCTTGGTGGTGAGAATGAGAGCGTTATTCAGGACATATAAAAGGATAGAATATATAAGAGAGTATAAGGAAGAATATATATGAAAGACACCCAACATGTGAGTGTGTGGAAAGATATATTCCAGGGCCTCAAAGGCACCGCCATTGAGTGACGTATCATCGAACTGGTTCCTTGGAATGGAATATATTCAACATCTTCACTTGTCTTCTACCTATTAGTAAGAGCCATCACAATCCACTAATGACCATCATCTTAACTCCTTCTTCCTATCAACGGATTTAAATTTAAATCTCACTTTCTCATGTCTCACACATTAAAACTATGACCATGTCGCAACATTCCTATCTAATGACACAGTTTTATGAAATATTTTAATATTATTAATAAAAGTTCATTAATTAAATTATTATTTTTCGATAAATTTCTAAATTAATTTATAAATATTATTCGATAATACAAAGTAAAATTATGATTATTGATATGATCAAGTGGTGTCGTTGTTGTTGTTGTTGTGTTGTTTGTTGTGTGGATATATAAATAGTTGAAATTCAAATGTAGCGTGCTAAAGGGAGAGGGAATTCAACCCCCCGCGCAGTTGGTAAAAGGGTTTACGGTTCGTCAGTCGTGGGCACATATATACATACATACATATACTCGGCGGGCGTCATTCCTTCCACGTGAGTGTCCAGCTGGTATATCGGAGTATGCAATCACACGGAGGATTAAAAAGGAGAAAGAAGGAGAAGGATATAAGAGATGAAGAAGGGATTGAGCGTGAGAAGAGAAGAGGCTTGAAAGGTGGGCCAAACACACACACTAATACACACACACACACACATGCACGCGAACGTATACTTTATTTTCTTCGTCGACTCGGCGCGATCTTGTCCATGGATTATCCTCTACTGTCTTGCAACCATCAACATTCATATTATTTCTTTAATAAATTTTTTTATATGATTCCAAAATATTTTTCATCGAGAGGAAAAAAAATGTTTAGCATCATATTTTTTATTGTTTTGGCAGAGGAATGTCTTAGGATTTTGAATGGGATATATATAATATATATTCTTCGAGAAATATGTACAATATATATATATATATATTTAATATAGTGTGTTTAATTCAAATTGGATGGGCTCATGACATCTTGATCCAATCCGATTAGAATATTTCTCCAATCGCAATCGTTGACGTTTTCTTTTATTTATTATTATATATTTTTTATTTCTCTTTCTTCCATTCCTTTTTTATTTCTTGCATATACGTCGCATCATCCTTAAAGAAAGATCTATCAGTCACGCTTAGAGTATATGTATGCCAACGATTGAGATTTTAAGTTTATATATTTTTGTTCACTATATAGTCTTTTTTTATTTTCAATACACTTCACATTTTAATATTCTTTTTTTTTTTTTTCACTTCTCACATATGTATATACATCAGATCTACATATTTAAATATCTTTGTAGTCACTTTTATCAACATGTATACATATTAATCTTGATATATTATATATCAGTTAATGGATTTATCGATCGGGATCCGTTGTCTGTACATATATATAAAATAATATGTCGTGAAGTGATCTTTGTGGCACGTGTACACCATCATCGCAAGAGTGATCATATGAATGAAGAGACGTAAAGTGAAAAAAGAAAATCTACTTCCACGCCTATATAAATATACATATACACATATATATAATGATCTGTATATACACATATAGATACTCTGCACTTTCTTTCTTTTAATAAATTTACCATCAATTTTTTTCTTCTATCTATTCAAGCAATAGAATTATTAAAAAAAAAATTAATCTGTCATACAACTATAATAGTGTTGGTGATGTATGTGTAGCTGTCGATTGTACTTTAATTCTAAGAACACGCGTGTGGATGTGTCAAGTCATTGGACACGATTGTGAAGGATTACATTCACATATATTATATGTATAAATTTGTTTTATTTTTTTTTTTTTTTTTTTGAGCGTCGCGTTGTCGGTGTGAATGCGTATGTATACAGTATATACAGCTATAAATGCATCAGAGGCATTGGTGGCTTGTAACTTGGATTGTTGATAAAACAGATAAACGTTTCTCTGGTGATGTTTTTGAGTCGGTTGTCCACTGCTTGAAAGCCGCGGGGAGAATGACCGGGCGGACACCTGGACGTCCCATGAAGAAGTATGGCATTGGTATTTGCCATCGACAGTCCCAGCAAAGCGAGAGAGAATTATTAAAGACGTATAAAGTAACAGAAATGAAATATAATAAGAATGATATGTATATAAATGTAGGGAGTTAGGAGATCGATTATTGGCCTCTGATGATCTTTAAGATCATCTCTTGGGTATATATATATATAAACGTGCATATAAAGTCTTGTGGCCACTTCCTCATTTCACTTTTGGATCATTCAGTGATTTATGTAACACTGGATATGTCGTTTATTGCTGAGTAATTTCAGACAAATTCCATAGCGATAATTTTTTTTTTCTTTTTTTTTTCTATTGTTGTCATTGGTGATTGATTATTTTTTAATCCTGTAAACATATTTAGTATGTAGATAGATTTTAATTGATGTGCGAAATAAAAAATTATTTATAAACATTGGTTTAAAATTTATTATTTCGATGAGGATAGAATTTATTTCAATTATATTATAATATTTTTTGGATTATAGTTAATTTTTCATATTGATGGTCACTGGTATTACGCGTGTATGGGATTATTTACAATTCTATTGGGTTATTTTGTTGAGCGATATAATATATAAAGCCGGATGAGTGACGAAAGAATCAATGTTTATTCACATTGACCATATTCTCATGCATACAATAACATTTTATGTAGGATATATTTTCTATATTCATAAAAACGATATTGAAAATTTTTCTTTTGGTCATATATACATATATGTATATGTAGTGTGTATATTTATACTTTTATTTTCCTATACATTTGGGTTGTTGGTGGTTCGCCTTCAATTCCTTGTGCAAAAATAAGGGAATGAATGGGGGCTCCCATCAAGGGCATTGCAACAGCAGGACCCACGCAGCGAGAAATGTCATTTGGAAAAATCATTGAAACGTGAAGCGTCACGATATATACCTGCTAAAATTCGTGGGAAATATATGTATGTATATATTTATTTCAATACATCAGTAAATTCAATAATATCATTCTGAATATTTGTGCATATTACAATTATAAATCCTAAAATAATATTTTTATTGAATACATAGAAAATTTTATTTTTTATGTATGGATTATGTGTCAAAGCCCAGGTGAAAAATCAACAGAAACACATATGTTTATAGAATATCTAATATTGAATTAAGAAAATTTAAAAAAAAAAAAAATTTTAGCAAGTGTATTTATAAAAATAAAAATTAATTTTCCTGGTTGAGAATTTTTTTTTTTCGAATTTTTATTTACTGCAAGTAAAAATATATTATAAATATTTCTCTATTGCGTATATGTTTGCGGACTTTTGATTAATGAAAAAGTGAAGAAGAAAAATAAACTCATTAAACAATTATGTAAAACATAATTTCTCACTCGAAAATTATCTAATAATATTTTTGTTCTCCTTCGCATTAGTAAATAATTTTAAACAAATAAATTAATTAAAGAACTTACATCTCGCGAATAAACTTCTTAAAGTCAAAATAAAACAAAAATATAAATGTGTATACTTATATTGAACAAGTAATGTCCGAGTTGGATTAAATAAAGTCACAACTTTTACAGCGGGTGGCCTGTGACAGGATATATCCACTAATGTATTCACATACTCATTTTTATTTTTACACTTATGAAATATATAAATAAATATACATATAAGATGCATATGTGTGCTTGGGGGTACGTACCAACTCGACTTGGCGGGATCAAAAGAGGATCATTCTATTGTTGGTGACGCGCGAGGTAGAGAAAGAGGCGTGGGATCACATAGACGGCGGCATCTTTTATCCAATGGGTTCAACCCCCGCGTGCGCTCTTTGCCTACAACTCTCAATGCCTCTAAAAACATATAGATATGTGTATAGGTATGTTTATACATCGACGTATATATATATATATATATATGTACATACATATATATTTGTGAATCTCTTGGAACATTTCTTTGGTTTTTATCTTTCGCCGAGGAAGCCAAAGAGCCATCATGATGAAACGATCATTGTTGTGTCGACACCCCATCGGTGACGATGCCAACACATCCCTTATAACAATTTGCTACTGGAGCTGACGTAAAAAAAAAAAAGAAAAAATAAGTGGAAAAGGGAAAATTGAATGAAAAAGAAAAATAAAGAAACAAGAGAAATTTTTTTTGGTAAAACGGAGAAGTGTAGAAATATTATATTGACAGAGTAAGAAAATTTTTATATGTATATATATACATAAAAGGTATTTATGTGTATATAGAACTGATGTAGAGCATATATACCTATATACATATTTATGGATATATGTTTAGTTGAATGGCCTACATGAGTGAATGCCTCTATATATGAGTTGAGGTGTCAAACGCGCCGACACCTGATCGCTCAATGTCCGTTCTCTTTTATAAATATAATGAATACATATATACATGTATATATATATATGTGTGGTGTATGTATATATATGTATTCTTGTTCTTGTTCTTGACTTTAAACCCTGCAGCGTTGGCACTGCATGACGTGTGTGTTTATTTCGTATGGACAGGCAGGACAAGTGGCACTGACTGTTGCTTTATATACATGTGACTTATGTATATATATAACAGCATTTAGGTATATATCTATATATAAAAATAGAATGTGTTGATATTTAATATAAGTTCACATTTTGATTTGAAAGTTTTAGTTGGCTATTTTTTTTTTTTGTCTTTTTTATATTCATTATCGATTCAATTAATTAGAAATTTTTTTGTTGTTGTTTCAAGAACCAAATTGAAAGTTATAATATTCCGCAATATAGCTGTGTGCATTTATTGATAAATATCAGAGTGAAAGAATCATCCAGTCCAGTGTGTATTTGAGAGTTTTGTTTTTTTTGTTCTCTCTTGACTACCTGAAACTTTAAAAAATAATCTCTCATAGTGGGAATAAAGTTTTTTTTATTTTTATTTTTATTTGATTCATTAATTATCTCGTTTACACGCATCATTGCCTGTTTGTATTGCTTAGATAGACAGTTAGGACTGATGGAAAAAGTGTCATGTTTTCATATTTACTAAATAAAAAAATAAAAACAAAAATAAATTTATCATTTATTATAAATACGTGTATAGATACACAGACACGAATATATGTTTGACCCTTCACGTCGCGATCCAATCGACTGATGAAGATTAAAAGTTTAGTTTTAAAATATCTCATAATGGTCATCAACGCGTTGAGTATATAATCGATCATTTTTAGTAGACATCTTCCATTTCGCACATTTTTTTTTTCGAGAAAAAAATGATACCAAAAAAAAATAAATAAATAAACGAATGATTTATTAATTGTATAGGATAATTCGAAATCAGATCCTGAGTTAAGTAATAATATTTATTCGATACTGCAGCATATGAATATTTAAAACACTATCAGAATGTTAAGAAAAAAAAAAACAATAAAAATAAAATAAATAAAATTGCTTATCGTACATATTTGATCAAAAGTATAAGCATTAAAATATAAAGAAAAGAATAAAACGTCGATCAAATAACGCCTCTGATCTTTGATTATACAGCGCGCAACATTTAACTCTTCAATATTTATTAACTCTCTGATAAATAGATTAATTCTAAAGATAATATTCCTCTAACACGTACATATATAAAAGATAGATATTATACGCGGTTGATTTTAGCTTCTATTGTACAATTCAATTTGTTATAATATAGCATAATGTGTGTATATAGGTATTTATTGATAGAAGAAATACACACATAGATGTTTCTTCGTCTATTTGTGTATATGTAGAAATACATTG
Organism: Microctonus brassicae; assembly: GCA_918226075.1. NCBI lineage: Eukaryota > Metazoa > Arthropoda > Insecta > Hymenoptera > Braconidae > Microctonus > Microctonus brassicae. The sequence goes on along the minus strand of OW445485.1, from coordinate 4,080,576 downwards.
GATAGTTGATATACATGTGTGTATAATATTAAACATATACCATACATACATATGTCTGTCTGAGGTGTGGAAACAAAGAAAGCGGCTTTATTTAACACCGCCACGGGCACACAGGGATGAGGAATCCATTTAGTGGACAAAGCATGCTTTTGGGACCTCATTTTTCTCTCTCCCTCTCTCTATCTCTTTATATTCCAGTATATATAATAAATAAACGCTTATGTCTTTTTAAATATATTCTTCTTTTGTTTGACGAGCACTACAAATGATTGAATAGAACAAATGCTCTTTGATTTAGCCTAATTTACACCATTATCATAATATATAAATAATAATTTTTTATTTTTTCTTTTATTATTCATCATCTTTTTTTTATTAAATCAAAATTATACATTAAATAATATATTTCATTGTTATTTTATTAATTGAAGTAATATTAATATTCAAACGATTATGATAATGATAAATATTTAATTTATATGTTTATTGAAATGTAATAATTTATTAATCAACTTTTAAAATATTAAATTTATTATAGATTATATATTTATATATATATTATAGTTTATTTGAGGACCTAATTTTTATTTTGGCATTGTTGTCCGGGTTTAAATCGTATTTTTTACGCGCACCTGAATGAAAAAAAAAAAAAAAAGAATTTATACATAAATAAAAAAAAATATTTTTGGTCGTTCATAGTATAGTTGTGTGGTAACTTGATCGACTTATCAATAACCATGTAATTATAGTACTAAAGAGTTGGTAGGGCTCAAAACAAGCCATAATAAGGACGTGGGCGTCTTTCCCACGAGGTAACTTTATATCCCTGTCGTGCGTGCGCCGTTGTCGTCCGGTCGTATATACATCTTTCAGTCTTTATTTGGACGTTGTAGTAGTAAACCTTATAAATATATATACATATATGTATATATATATGTACTACTATGCATTAGTGAACCAGAAGTTTTGATTGAAGATTGAAGAAGGAGAACTGCACAAATTTCGCTCCTCCACATATACATATGATCTCTCCAACTTTATAACCGCGCTCTCTTGCAGGATATGTATACACATGTATTATAGACATTGAACTAACCTACGGCAGCAGCAGCAGCAGTAGTATATATAGTTTCGATTCTATTCAAGCGTCCATACTCACTTTGTTTTCATCCTGTTGTTTTGCCGCCCCCGGCCCATTGTTGGCGAATTAATTTATTACGAACCAATTATTCGTGCGTTACCGTTTGTTCCCATTTACGCGTATTGGATTAAATATGCGATATTCAAGTTTACTATATACGTTCTACAATACTGCAATTGAGTTATCAAATATTTGTGTATCTGTACGTGACCTTGAAAATTAAATATTGATGATGGGGGAGAAAAAAATTGTAAAATAATGATGAAATATATATTTAATTTGGAAATATCGCGATTGCAATATTTGAAAAAAATAAAAAATAAAGAAATCCTGTCAAGAAATTTTTCTATACAAAATAAAAAAATGAAACATTTAGTTACACAGTTCGATAGTTTTATCGCGCAAAACCTCAAATGACAAGCTACATGTATATACGAGAGCGTCGTTTTTTTTTTTATATATATATATTTATACTTATATGATGGAGAAACGAAGAAAAAATAAACTGATGAAGAGTCGCGCCAAACGTTGCGCGAACATTCGCGGCACATCAAAGATGTTAATGCTCGTGCGTTCTTTGCTCGTTTCCCCCACTTTCATTCTGTTATATATTTTTTTTTTTTTGCTCTTTTTATTCCTCCATCTTTTTTTCTTTTTTTATAGCTCCCATCACGTATTACCATAGACGTCTGTTGTAACTTCATTCCTATACTTTGGTCGCTCACTTTTTTTCTAACTATATATATCCTATATATATATAAAGTACACATACATAGCTAATATATGCAGTTATCCATATATTCCATGTGCATTGAATTATATTCCTCATTAAAAATCATTGTCATGAGCAAATATAAATTTGCGCTATTTTATTCATTATATATATTTTTAAAAGAAAATTAAAAAACAGTGCACATGTTTATTCGCTGTCTATATAGACGATCGAAAGCGTAAATAATTTTAAGGTGAAACATAATATATATATATACATATATGTATAAATATATATTGGTGTATATTATTATTTTATTTTTATTTTATTCGTTCAATAAATTTGTTTGCAATTAGCGCGAACAGCACGCGATATACATATGTATGCACTTCATTGGATCCAAGGATAAATGACGTCATAAGGAACAAAACTTGACGACCGCCCGCAGCGAGGGTGCATCAGGACACTGTGCGACGATATCCTGCACCATCGCCACCTTCTCTTTCTTAATTCTCTGTTTATTTTTTATTTCTATTTTAATTTTGCTTCATATGTTCGAGTATATGAATTAAGTATATATATCTGTATATATATATAGCTGGTGCCGCCCTTAATAAATATCCTGCGGGTATATATATACGGGCTTGAGCATGATCTACAGTCTTTGTGTGAGAGCTGTGTATATATGTAGATATACATACTGTAATGAAGATATCGACTTCATGGAGACTCGCGCGCGAACGTTATGCAAATAAGATTTGCGGTTCGCCCTTTTTTTTATACATGGCGTATAATTGGAATTGTAATATTAGACGAATGATAATGTTCCAGATAGTATATATATTCATATAAATATTATGTATATATGTGTGTAGGTGACCGTACAATGTTATAAATTTGATTAGTCAATTTTATATGGTGTTTTAATCATTTTAATGATCATTATCAGATGAGAAATGGAAGGAAAAAAATTTATTTTATTAACTTTTTTTTTTTTTTATTAATAGATATTGATATTATTTTATTGATACAGTAGCGATGTTAATTATTTTTTTAATGATGAATATTATAGACGATTGCAATCGCGTGTCTACGTATATATCACGACGAATCATGCAATGACTTGATGATTTTTTGTTAATTATATACGTATATATGGGTATATACTTATATAAATATAGATTATTTTTTTAAGAGACCCTTATTTCATTTACGTTCAAATAATGCATAATATACAATAATGGTGAGCAAGTAGGATGCTTAAGTATCGCTAACGAGCATGTTAAAAAATTATTAAAATACATTAATTAATAAGTTTTTAATTTTCAATTCGGGATTTTTGTTATATTAAATTGCGTCAGGTGTTGGATCCCGCGTTGTATTATTCAAAACCTATTATTTATACGTTATATGTAATTTACATATACATATAAGGTATAGATTATTTATTTAATAAATTGTATCTATTTGTTTTTTATGTTTAGCTATTGAAGAATCCTTATGAACAATCGATGTGTATTCTTAAAAAAACGAGCACGCGACAAACGAAAAATTCTTATTTAATAATATTCGTTTGACTTTGAGCGCGCGCACTCTATACACACATTTTCCGTATATGTATACAGACACATACACATATGTATAATAGCCGTAAGGGATTAGTGTGCGGCATGCTCTGTGTGTTGCATATTTCGTGCCTTAGGCACGTTTTCGACGTTGACTATTTTGATAACGCCAACGTCCGCCGTCGCGCGCTTCAGCTCAGCCGCTCTTCTCTCGTTGTCATTCGCGTCGTCGTTTTAGGGACTTTTCTCTAGCAATGGCGGCAAAATATTTCTTTGTATACATATATACATTGACAAATAAAATACAATATAATACAAAGAGTTAGGCACACGCTGAACGTTATTGTTGGCTACGACTACTGGCTAATATTGAGATTTACATAATTAGATTTCTATTATTTTTTCAGCTTCCCCATTTGTCATCAGAGATTTTTTTTTTTTCTCATAACACGTGCGTAGGAAAAATATAGTAGCTGGTAGATGTAGGTATGTACTTATATACTATTGGTTTTATATACATATACTAAAGTCGTTTGAACATGCCGTTTTCAATATTATTTATTAGAAAAAGAAAATAATTTTTTTTTTTTATTTTTTTTTATCGATGTGAAAAATAATATTTATTGAAGCACGTACTTCATCATGCAGTTCACTGAAGAAAAGATTTTATTCAAGGATATATACATGCATATATATATATTCCTGGTAAGGGTATAGAAATGGATCCGCCATTGACAATTTACTCGCGTACATATATACATATGTTGTAGGAGGGAAAAAGTTCCTTCTATACCACGTGCCCAAGTGCTTTATAAAACATCAGCATATTGAACTTTATAGTTACTTTATACGTATCTCTATGATGCAACATATATCCAGTTGAGACTCTTCAGGATCCTCAGGGTGAATTATTGTCCCTGGCGCGCGCGTGCCTGCCAATATATGTACGGAAACGGAAGCCACCTCTCGACAACGCGCGCGATTAACAAAAACACCATGGCAATATATACTTGGAATATATTTTATATATTTATTTATCAGCCGATTAAGCCTTTAACAATGAGTTGGATGGATTTATTTACATAGATTAGATTTAGAAATTATCAGGAAAATTTTCAATGTGGTTTTATCAAGTTATTATTATATAATAATTCGTTATTAATTTATTAAATTTATATATTTTGTTGGTTTGGTTCATTTCGTGAGAGTTTGCTCCGATATTATCGAGTCAACAAAAGCGTGAGATTGATTAGGTAACGTCGATATAAATATATATATTTTTGGTGATTATATATATGTATATATATATTCCAATGTTAAAATCAATGGTAATAATTTTATTTATTTTTCTCCGTCTCTTTGTGTATCATCTGAACAATTAATAATGCGGATAATCTTTGGCGTTACATTTCATGACCGACCAATGTGCTAGCTCTTATTTATACATATATTTTCTTGTATTCTACCCCCCTCGATCTATTTTTGAGTAATCCCTTACGTAAACCAACAAACAGTGACAGCTGTTGACGTTGCGGTGTGTGTATCCTCTTACGAATTAGCTAACTGTTATACAACCAGTATTTCAATGGAATAATCCAACTCAAAGATATAGAAATATTCATTTTGTATTTTCGATTCTTCAGATTCTCTTTATGCATTGCCAATTTCCACAGTTATTTATCGAAAATAATAATATAAAACTATCCAAGTTATATATGTATATATTTATTTTTATAATAGTATATATTTAGTTTATATATATACATGGGAAAAAATATATTATATATTTGTAATATAAGAAATATTTTATTATTGAAAATTACGTATAAATGTTCACTATGACATAAAATCCTGTTGGTTCTATTGAGAAGAAAAAAAATTAAAGTAGCCGCAATATAGCCAGTGAGTCAAGAGGGGAAGCACTTACCACTTCTTTCTATATATATATTCAACCACAATCGCAAATCGTTTAAGCCACAAAACGCTCGATCGATCGCAAACTATTCTAAATCCCATTGAAGTCTTCGTTGTGCCGAAGATGGAAGTAAAAAAAAAAATGAAAATAAGACGACGAAGGACAAAATATATATAATAACATTGGGAAGTATATATATTGATCGCGATGAAGCGTTCGATGAAAGCGGTAAAAGTGTGGTAGAGGGAAAAAATAAATAAAAGTAAAGGAATGAGGATGATGATGATCATGATGATGACAACGAATGTGTCCGTGTGTGTGTGTGTATATGTCATGAGACACCTGGTGAGTTTCGGCTTTCACGCGAAATAAGATCACTCAACGAGATTATATCCTAGAACCATTATCTTCAGCTAATCGGAAAGAGTTTTGAGGTGGTCCATAAGTGTATATCGATCTATACATAAATATATAAGATAGGCGCATGGGCATGGGTTTGTGTAGACAGATGTGTGTGATGAGTGAGGGAGAAACTGGAGAAGTCTTTGGACTACTTTTGACAAATATATATCAGAATTGAACGGTAGCACATTGGAAAAATGAGTGAGTTAAGGTGAGAAAGAACGAAAAAAAAAAAAAAAGAAAGAAAGAAGTGCAGAAAGAGGGAGTGAAAGAATAAATGAAAAAGGGGAAAAAAAAATATCAGAAGTGGAGTGACTAATCTGAATGGCAAATATTTGGATTATCGTATTCGTTGGTATTGATACATCGAGTGGTGTCTTCCTTCTCTTATAGATTTTCGTAAACATTATTGTCACAGAGCAAGTGAGAGAAGGAAAAGAAAAAATAACTAAAGTTCAGAAGAATGGATAAAGGATAATGATTGTAGACTTCCGTGTATATGTTCGCTATACTTTTATATTTGCTCTAGATGATCCTTTGAAAATATATATATACTTGAGCAAATTTCCGGATACATATATTTGTATACTGATGTTGGAGATAGAGGATCAGATATTTATGAATAGGTACATGTATACATTCAGCAAAAATAAATCTCTGGAGTTTGATATAAATACAAAATACATTTGAGGGATATAAGTTTGTGGGAAATATATTTTATGGATCATTTCAACCCTTTGTAATGTTAGGAAAAATTGAAAATAAGTTTGCCTATCATATATATGCATCGTTTTTAAATTCGAGTTTGTTATAAATCTTATTCAAACAGTTTTTAGATTTTTTTTTTTCATCTCGGAAAAAAATTCCTGTGTCTACTAAATATAAAAAACAGCGTTTGGATTTAATTTTATTTCATTATATATTTTATTTTTATTCATTTTTATTATATATACCAAATGTCGAAACGTTTTATCTGTATGTTTGACGTGAAAAGGGATCGGACTAATTCACCGCTATTAATTTCTCCCTAAAGGAGTAGTCGCTTGTCTTGTACAACTCATCAAAAAATATATAGCCTTCGACTTTTGCTTTCGTAGCGGACATTACCGAAGTTAAGCCGACGGTAATACGACGTCGAGCTGGGTAAATAAGTCACAGTAGAATATATACATATACACTTTATACATTATATATACACAGGTCTCTTTAGTTAGTGCAAGTTGGCATAAGGTATTATAATCTCATCATTGATCCTTTGCTTATTGCTATATGTTCTTCAATTGATAGGCGCAACGATCAATTTATGTTGAAACTTTCCTGTGTATAATATTTTCCCTTCAGTATATATATATATATTATCAATCGATAATAAACAATTTAAATTAATTACAGGTTTTATTTTGTAAATTTAATTTTCTACAACTATACTAAAGTGTTTTGAATAAAAAACTTCATGTTTATTAAATAAAATTTTTCCTCTTCATGTTAAAAATACAAATTGATGGTTAAAAATATGAACAAACGATTTCATGACGTTTATATACAACACACATGTGTGTACATGTTGGTTGTCCGATGAATCATTAATAAATCCATATGGATAGGGTCGTGGGATATTACAGCTGTGGTCATCTGAAAAGTCTTTTGTCTCATCGCGTAGACCATGCAAACTGAGAAAGAGGGTAGAGTCCAGACGATATATTCATCGCGTGTTTCGTGTTTTACAAACCTGTACAAGAAGAAAAACCAACGTATATTATGTGTATAAACATATCCATGTCATTAGTATTGTGTATTTTTATTTTTTATGGTAATATAAACATGGAATTGAGTGTCAATAGGAGAAAAAAAAAAATATTGAGATATAAAAGTGTTTGAGAAAATTCTATTTTCAATCGTTCTTATCAAATTTATCGAATGTCATCTGTTTAATTTTTTATTATTGAAAATTAATATTTTATTTAATAATAATAAATTCATAGGATTAATTGCGAGGAGCTAACTGATATTTTTTTGCTGGCAATCGTTTCGTCGACAAATATATTTGCTTGAGTAAATAAAATACTATCCACATACATATGTATATATATATATATATATATATATATATGTGTATATATAGTGTGATTATATAGTGAATACTGGCATTGATGTATTGATCAGATATCCATTCCGTTTATGGCTGATACATAAATAATGAGTACTAACCTGACATGGAAATCTAATAAAAAATTTATTAATATTCAAAACAAATATACACTAAAATTATTATTAATATTTTTTTACATCCACAATATAAGAACCTTCTGATAAGTAATTTTAATACAAAAATATATATTTTATTTGAATATTTTCGGTAACAAAATTAAAATAATTATTAAACTCGATCAGTAATAATTATTCCCAGGCCTTAAATAAATTTCTACTCTTGTAATTAAATAATTTAATTATTTCATTATCACCATATTAATTCTCATCCGTATGTATGTAGCTATAGAAGGCCAATTACACAATAATACTCCACACATATATTCATATATATAAATGTCCATACAGGGGGAAAAAAGATAAAGAGAGGACAAGTAGGAATAACAATATTTAACTTTGCCCTGCGGTATTGTCCCAGCGTTTAATCGACTGATTCAATATAAATCCGTGCTGGTTACGAGGGCAGGGTTGCGTTATATTCAGCTCTCAATCTCTCACTCGCTCGCGAACGATGCTCACGATTAAGTCAAATGAATTAATGTGAACTGCGTTGACACGAGAAGAGACGCGGAGTCGGGTTAGGACATGTCTGATGATCTGATGGCTGTTTTATATATTCATATTCATATACTGATCATTATAGAATGTATAAAAAATATTACAACAAATTATTTGAATATTAATATTAAATATATATTTCGTCCTCGGATTTTTTTCCTTTTTTCTACGCTCCTCAGGACAATATTAGAAATCACCCATTGGCTTTTTTTTTAAAAACAGTATACATATAATAATATATCTTGTGTTGATGACGATGATGATGTGTATGACATTCTTGAATTGATCGTAATTCTTCGTTTCAATTAATTTTTTTTTTTTAATTTTACGTTTACACTGCTCACATCACGGGAAATTTAATGATTGGTGTGGGCAGCACGGGTACCACTTGATCGCTTATTGACCACTGTTGACTCGTGTTGACACCGCAGACCTTAGTTAGGTAGATAAATATATCGTTGAGGCGCGGGTCAAGTGGAATATCTGCGCCCACGCCAGATTCTCGACGTAGTTAGTATAGAGAGACATTGAGAGGAGGGAAAATATGTTGGTGCACAATCTTCTTTATTGATGACTTCATTGAGTAAACCTATAATTAGAGAAGTATCAGTGAAAAAAAAAAAAAAAAAGAAAAAAAATTTATTTTTTATTATTTGGAATAATAAATTCTATTAATAATAATATTCATAATTAACTTATAAATACACTGTGCAATATTGTCCTGTATATGATAGGCATATGAATGATGTTGATGAAATACTTAAAGAAAAAATAATTAACGAAACAAATTAAATTTATTCATTGGAATATTAAATATAATAATACAATCTGTTATTTAGTTGAATTAAATTTTAAAATTAATTATTTCATAGGATTTATATTTATTTAGTGTCTTTGAATATTGTTTATTAATGTATTGACATGGAAAAGCCATCAACAATGGCGTGCGATGTCGAGCTGTGTAGTAAATTGAGCATCAATCTATTTTAATGCTTAGTGAAGACACAGCAATTATGATATTTGTCCCCATTAGGTGAATTGGGGTGGCGACTTGCGTGACCCTAACTTGATCGTTAACGATCCCATGTAACTCGCGCAATGGTCATGAGGTTAAATACGAGTCGTTTATATTTTCATTTCAAATTTTCTCTTCTTTATTATATCATCATAATTATTTTTCCTTTCACTATTTCATCTGATCAATAATTATAAATCTCATAATATTTTTAATACTTACTGTATGCAATTAATTAACTATATATATCTCAATGTGTAGATATATGTATATACGTTTATATATTATAATAATAAATATATAAATGTTCAAATAATATTGTCATTAAAGTAATTGGGTCATTATCTAATTAGTAACGCGTTTTAAAAAAAGTAGTATATAATTTTTATTTTTCTCATAAATATATTGTTGTAAACTGGGTCATAGCATTGTATGGTTGACGTGTCGTGTTACAATTGTTAATTGTCAACGTATATTCTCATAAATATGACAAGAATATATAATGCGCCATCTCCTGAGAAGATTATTTATTAGTATTATTTTTTATTTTGTTTCTAATTCTTTGACGCAAACATTTGTACGTGGGAGTGCCAACATTGAGAATGATTGAGTGTACTGTAAACGGAATAAATTATATTAAACAAAATTGTGACAAAGCGAATAGAGACAAGATATATATACATATGTATAATGTATATGATAAGAGAGGAAGAGAATAAAATGAGAGATGTTGCGAATCGGAAGAAGCGAGTCACGCGCTTGAGCAAAAGTCGACGCCCGATTCGTTCACCTCTCTCCTGTTTATTTGCGGCTGATTCGTCGGTTTGGATTGGCGGGGGCGGTGCACGCGGTTATATGTACACACAAAAGGCTTATATATCCACATTCACTTTAGCCAGATTTCCCCCACTTATTTTATGTATATTGAACAATAAGAAAAACAAATGATCTATATATTTATTTTTATGTAAATTTCGTATTGACTTTTTATGATGATAATAGTAATTACACTCACGAATTTAAAAGATATTCAGTAGGTATATAAGAATAAATATATATTTACAGCGATTAAAAGTGATAGCTATATTCGATTCTGGCATATACAACTACTTTATTTATTTATTTATTTTTTTTTTGATGAAAAAATCTTCATACATTTTTTTATCGTGAAACAAAGTGTCAGAATAATTATTCGGTTAGTTATAATAATCAATTATTGGAGAGTTAACTAATTACCAGACACGAGGTGACTGTTTATTGATTATGCATGCCGTATTTACACGTGTATATATAAATAAAAAATATATATATAGTCTCTACTTGTATACATAATGCAGAGAAAATTATTGGATTAAATGTTTGCTTTGAATTAATTCAATATGAATAATTGATTGAATAAATATTATTTTATTTATTTATTACTGATTAAATTAAAATATTTTAAAATACTCTGTAAAAACATCTGTATATTTACAATGTTTACATCGGTAATCCTTGTAATGAGGGAATTATTTAAAGTGTATACATGTGTATAAACTTTATAAAGGTGCAGTGAAGAAGAAAAAAAAGACAAAATAATTTGAAGGGTGATTGATGCTAAAATCTGGTAGTAATGAGTATAAATATGTATAGGAATGCGCATTTATATATATTAATTATTTACAATAGTGTACTATAACTCATTGTGGGGAGAGAAAAGGCAGGATAAGGGGCGGAGCACATCGTGGCGTTTACATATAGATTAGCGCTTGCGCAGACAAGACTCATTAGCGGATTTATTAGCCCGTTTTCCCAAGTAAAGTCAAATACAACAATTATTATACCTAACACGCCCATTTTCCGACCCGCTGTGACTTTTAAGTTATTGTCACAGTTTCCATTCAAAGTTGTATATATAGTTTTCTATGTACGAAACAAAGTATTCACTTGACACATTCAATAATTATTTATGACAGCATTGTGGCTTTTATTTAAAAATGCAGTTATGTATTTATGAAAAATTGAAAAAGCTTATTTAAATATATTTCAATAATTTAATATTATGATTAATATATATTTTTATATTTTTCAACGATTAAAATAATTTAATTAAGAAAAAATGTTTGGGATATAATCAGATAATCAGATACGACAGTCGATGATGTTAAAATGACAAGAATGTCAAAGTCGTAGATAATTCAAAATAATAAATCATTTTGTGGTTTTGCAAGTCACACTTGTTTTGGGGGATATACAATGATTTAAAATATATATATTTTGACCACAGATGTATACGTATATATATGAAAAATTTTTCTTAGGATATATAGATAATAATGCGAGACGGTCGTTGAGGAAATTAACTTCTTCATCCACCAGGAAGTATGTATAGATTTATCTATCGTAAATTAAATATTCATTTTGGGGAAAATCTTCTTGAAGGTATTGTGAATAATAATTGAAAGCTGCCGTGATCTGCTGACAAAAGTCCGATTGTATATTCGTTTGACTTTAAAATAAGATGGATATATATTAAACGTACATGAATCATACAAATATATATACACGTACATTGTATTTTTCAAGAAATTTATATGATATTGACATTGTTCATTGTGGTTATTCTGTTTTGGTCCCAACTATACTGTTGTAGTTATAGTGTTTCTACATTTTGTGGTTTAACATTAACGGATATTATAATCCTCTTTTCTTTCTCTTCACGGTTGACTAAATATTCTATCTAAAATTCCATTGATGGAGCCGATAATCCATAACTGTGAATCTAAATTCTGAAGATAATTTTTGTACAGCCATTAATGCATCTGTACACTATATATAAAAAGGTATATTATACGTATATATATTGAGAGAAAAATTCTGTTGAAGCCAGAAAATTTATTTATTTCAAAATAATAAAATTCAATTGGATTAAAATATTTATTTCATTTTATTCAAACTTAAATTTTATTTTTTTCTTTATGAGAAAAAATAATTTTGGAGCGAGCAACCGAGATTTTCTTTTTTTGACATAATCAAAGTGACATCTTCAATTATTCTTTATATACATATTTACAAGTAGGTTCATTTATTTATTTATTTATTTATTTTATATATACATCCCCTTTGCACTGTGTTATGCAGGAATTTCGGATGACATCTGCTGTCATTTATTCCATATTATTAAACTCATGCATCATCATCATCATCATTATACAACAATAATTTCCTCTTTCTAACATATTATATTTTCGTGTGTCATATAAAATATCGGTATATGTATATGTATAGAAGCCTTTCGAGTCATGAGCTTGTTCAAATGAATGCTTGGAATAACTCTCAAGAGCATCAGTCCAATCGATTGCTGCTTATAAATAGCATTAAGTGCGATAAACCATTGAGTTGACAGTCGAACATTATATGTATAAGCATCAGTTATAGTATAATTCAAAATCTTTTCCGTTTCATTCAATAAATCGATCGTCCTGACAAAGATGACATGCAATATCTGCTATTATTTATAGAGCAGAGACTTGAAAGAAAGAAAAAAAAGAAAAAATAATGTACGTTATGAATTTTATTTGAAAGCTTATGCGTCTTTGTGATTACAAAAGAATTGAGAAGTAAAAATTCAGGGCACAGAGGATAATGTGAGAAAATTTTTGTGAAGATAAATATATCCAAGGAAGAAAAAATTAGAATTACGTACGGGTCAATGAAATTAAAAGAGGTGGTCGTACAGGTAATTGCGTGCAATTGCTGGGACATTTAATCCAGTTAGGAAGAAACTTGAGGAGCCAAGAGGGCGTGCAAGTGTTTTGAATCAGAGAGGGTGAGCGCGATAAACTGGTATAGATTTGAGGGTTTATATAGGTACATGCATAGAAAAAATTAATTCATTCGTTATAATGTGATAATAACGTGACGAAATTATATTTATATATTATATACCTTTGAATACATACTTGAAAATGCGAGTCCTGTAAAATTTACATCCACTTTGATTCGTTATACACCATCTATATATATAATGATGAAATGAAAAATACTTGTCATGAAACGAAGCGTAATTCGTTTCTGTTCAAGGTGCGAACCAAAAATTATAATTGTTTCTTTTTATATTTTTTTTCAAATATTTTTACATCATCACACATTGCATATATAACTACTTGTATGCTCAACAATATTGAAAATACCTGTGGGAATTATAAAAGTGTGTGACAAAATATTTTATGATTAAATATTATCTGCATATATATTATACTACACCATTTTTCTTTTTATTTTTTTAAGATTACAATTTTTCAATCATGACAAAACAGATAAAATTTCATGATTGATTATTTTGTGTATACATTTTTTTTATCTCATGGGACCGATTCTGTTTTTTTTTTTTTTTTTTTTTTCATTCTCTTCATCTTCGATCCTTGGCGACGAAACAACAGTAGGTAAAATAAAATAAAAGATTTCTTGATAAAAAATAATCGGTACGTACGCGTAAATTCTTTTAAATATACAAAAAAAAAAATTCCTAGATAAATTTTTTTTTCCATTTTTCATTTGTCATTTTCTTACTTACTGCAAGAAGAATAATTCTCTCAATTAATATTTCATATCACTATATCGAGGAACAAATTAATTAATTAATTAGCTATATCAATAGTAATATTTATTAAAACCATACCGTGTAAAATTATTTATTAGACACTATATAATAATAAAATAAATATATATATTTGACGAATATTTTTTCATACTCCACAAGATAATATGTCATGGGCTGTGAATCTCATCGTACCATCCATATCGTCTTGCGCAGCATGATGTCATTCATGTGGTGTTTAAAGTACAATACCTTGCGCCAAGAAGGCCCATTATATAATCCCTCACCCGCGGTCGACAACTTGCCGAGCTTCCAAGTGCAAAAGAAGTAGTACTGTGTTAAAAAAATAAATAAAAGGGTGTTAGACCTCTTTGTACGTGGGCGTAAAAGTCCTTGCGATGATGCTATATGTGAAAGAAAAAAAAAAAAAAAAGGAATAAAAGACGTTATGCACAATGTATATACATATACATTGGAGTCTGTATGTGCACATATATAGCTAATACACGAGGGAGGATATAGAGAAAAAAAAATATATGTATGAAAAAATAAGCAACATAAGGGTGAAGTGTGAAGAGTTCTTCCCAACCCTTTTCAGAACGTTCTATCGAAAAGAAAAACATGAAGAGTATTTTATATATATGTATATATATATATATATATGAATATAAATATATATATGTACATTGTATACTTTTATAAGAGAAATCTTATTATAAATGATTTGACGGATTTTGATTTGAATTACAACAAATATATTACGACAATGGGCGATTTTTATATAGAAAAAAAAATGAGGGAATCAATCTTATAAATTTTATATATATACACACTGCATGTACAAAATTTTATTGGATAAATATATATCCAAGGATAATATATTTGAGTCTCTCTGATCGTCTTATAATATATAAAACTAGTTTATTATTTTTATATTTTATTTAATTTCTTTACTATTTTATTTTCATTTCAATATAAAATATATATACATGTGTACAAAATTATCTTTCATATTATTTATACATAGTGTATGTATAGACTATATAGAAATACATACATATATGATGATGGATCAACCAGTTTATTTTACATTGTTGAGATATAATAATTGACTTGTTTATTTCTGCGCATGGCATTGTCAAGATTATCGAGCGTGTTACCGCAAATGTTTCATTTTGAAAATACAACAGCTGTCCCCATGGATATGCAGTACATATATAACATACACGCACAGCGCAGTCCCCCCAATTGTGGCACCCTGATGCACATATATATATAAATATATGAATGAGAAGTGAGTGCGAGAAAAAAAAAAAAAGACAAATGAGAAAAATAGGGCAATGCATTTGTATGTTTGTGCCGTGTATGCGAAAACGAACCAGTCCATCGCTTCCATTCGTACGATATCATAACACCGTACGCCTATTTGTTACACGATAAATATGTAACTGGAACACAATGTCAATGTGTGAGGTACGTATATACCCTTGGTATATGTATTTATATACAGATATATATATATATGTATGGCCCGCAGGGAAAAGCGTCAAAGACACTTCTAACCTTGATGACAATGAGTGGGGTAAGGAGGGGGAAAAAAAAATATATACCCTCAAAAATATTAAATCACACACTTGGACTCATGGAAATCTCGTGTGTGAGAGAGTCATCCGTCTCGACAATCAAAAATGTTTTGTTTGTATCTCTATGTATATGTTATATATATGTATATATGTATATGTATAGTCGAAATATTTTGCGAACGTTTGTGTATATTATAATAAGCGTGGCGTGTTTCATTTTATATTGAACAGATGGCATTTATATAAAGTCAAAAGTGCTTTAATATAAAGGACATTTATGTGGAATTGTTAAAATAATATAGCGAGTGTATTTATAAAATTAGTTTAGGTATTTTGATCTGTTTTATGAGATAGTGAATGAATGTTTATGAGAAAGCTGAAAAATATGAAAAAATAAATATTGAAAATTTTATTGGAGAATTATTTGTTGTTTTTTTTTTTTTTTTACATATATGTTTACAGGAAAATCTTTTTTAATAATGAAAGAGATATCCTATCGATTTATTGTCATGAAAAATTAAATACTATTTCAAGAGGGGATTATTTAATATATATGAAACATAATCTAGAAAATTGTCTGAATTATTTGTTTACCAAGAGTTTTTTAGTTTGTTTATGAAGAGTTTTATTTTTTTTTTTTTTACTTTTTTTTTTTTCCCATCTAGTTCTAAGATTCATATAAGATATATCTATTTGGATATTTATATAAAAAACTATACAAGTTTCAATATGTCAATTATTTCTGAATACATATACGTATCTACTGTTTATTGCAAAAAAAGAAAAAAATAATATGAAACTTTGAGTATATACATACTGAAATATACGGATTTGTAAAGCAATCAATAACACTTACATTTGCAGTATAAAATGCACTATAACGGGAAACGTTTTATTATACATGGCAGATATAGTTTATTCCTGCAAACTACCGGGAAAATTTTATTTTTTTATTTCAAATGACATCTGCTTTAATGTTAGGGTATGACAATATTGCAGTGTATATAGACGTATCACATAATAATGCATTCTACACACATCAAAGATAAAGTTTTCCTTTCTACTAGAAAAATAGAAAAAAAAGAAAAAGAAATTAATAAGCCATTGATTATAAAGGACAAACGAATGAGAATTTATTTTACATTGGAAATCTATATTTGGCGTCAAATACATACTCTTACTAAACAAAAATATATTCACATATATATATACATGTATATTCATAAAATTATGCATATAAATTCTTAAGTACGTTATATACACATAGCCATAAATGGCAGTGAACGACGACCGTTATAACTGCCTTGATGTATCCGATCCTATTAGCAAAAGCGCAGACAATCCTATTCCAAAATATTATTTATGGCTATATACTTTGCATTTTCGTCGCGCAAGAATTAAATTTTCATATTCACAATTTTTAATACCCACTCACGGGCGGTACATGATAAACATTTGAGAATATTCTCTGTATCGAATTTTTCATCATGGATAAAATAAAATCACCAATCTACATAATATACAATTAAATAATTCCTCATATATAGCTGTACAAGCAAAAAATAAAATCAACAACGTAACACATCATTGAATATTAATTATTTAATGAAACTATAAAAAAAAAAAAAAACTTTTTTTTCTTTTAGATATACACACTATTACCCTTCAATTTGTCAACAAATATCCGTAATAAATACGTGTGTATATACATATATACATAATGGAATATATTAATGTGTCACAGATGCATTAATAAATTATTCACAAATATTACAGAGACATTTCACCAATATTTTTTTTTTCCTTCCATTTTTTTATTTATTTTTTTATTTTATTTTTTCACTCTTCATAGTGTATCATTATATTGAAGCTATCACTTTCACATACAGTAATTGCACATAGATATATATTTTATAATACACTAATACAAATTTATTCCCGTGTGTTTATGTACATAATCTACCAACAGACGTTGATCCGCAATACAGTCGTGTCATTCCCCTTATATACATATGTGGGAGCGTGTCCACCTGCGTTTAACCTGCGACCACGCGCACCATCCGTTGACCAGCGACCGTGACCATTTCTATAAATATATATCTACATGTATATATACATCTTTTGAAAATGCCATGAACAAATATATATATTCTAATATATATATAATTTTAATAATAATAAAATATTCACGCCATCAATTCGTTTAATATTATTTAGAAACTGTGGAACATTTTATTGGCCATTTGTCGTAAATAGGATTACAACAAATACTAAAATATATATATACATATTATATATTATATTCACATGCATATATATGTTTATGTATGTACATATAAAACCTGTTTTTCTTCATACATTGGTGCGATAGAAGCTATATAAGATCTCTGTTAATGGCAATAAATCCAAACTCAATATTCGTCACGCTGCCTCACAGTGAAATAGGTAACTAATATAACGTCTCAATTTATGCAATAATACGCAAGTGAGTGGTGTGTTAACCCTTTTTGCTATAGTGGATGATTAGTGGGTTGAAAGGGAGAATGTATGTATACACACAATGTCGTTTTTCGGTTAGATATATTTTATTATTTGTTTTATTTTTTAATCTCTGTCATTTATTCTAGCCCTTCATATTTTCATGAGTGTATATATAATATGCATATATATCATATCAGTAGGTGGATGCGTGACTATCCTTATAGCAATAATATAGTCTGATCTCTAGACTCTGTGATGGTGTAGCTTTAAATGCGCGGCACCTTTGTATCATTTAATATTTAAAAACAAGCCATAAATATGTCGACGGGGCGTGCGCTGACCGTGGTTAAAACTGCTTGGGATTAGCCGCGGAAATGTCTCTTTCTCGCTGTCTCTCCGTTTCTCTTTCTTAAAAGCAAGACGAATGCTATGTTGAAATGTTAAGGTGTTAATGATATCTCAGTGCGCGCAAACGTTTACTGTATAGAGTGTCTGCACGAGCGGTGTCTCTTCGATACGCGTGATAATGCGTTTAAATCCGGTTTTTATACTTTATACGCACACATACAGATCACTATACATAAATATATACATTTATACATATATATAATATAGGTATACACATATGTGTACGTGTTTTCAATCGTTTTTATTTACTTTTATTATCATTAAATCTTTTTAATTGCTTTTGCAACATGAATGATTGAATAAATAAATAAATTAAATTAAATCAAAAATATATTGGGTGGGTTTTATTTTTTTGAATAGCAACAATTGAACCAGTTACACCCCGGCATGTATATACATGCTTTAGGATAGTAAAAAACCACGCCTATCATAATGTCCTGGATTAAAAAAATAAATAAAACGGGTTGTCCTAATAAATATATACACTGATTTTTATCTTATCGAAATTTAGATCGAAAAACTCAAAGAATTTTCGGCTCTCCCTTTTTTTTTATTGGTTCATTTCTATAGTATATAACATATAAGTATACAGTAAATTATAATAATAGTGTGTTACTCTCCTCCCAGGACATATTTATTTACTTCATATCCAAATAATATAATCAGTCGCACATTATTTTTTTCAAACATTAATTCAAAAAAATATTAACAAATTTCGTATATATGTATATTTTTAACAGATAGCACATATATATGTATATATATATATATATACACACTGTATATACATAAATGTATTATTTACATGAATATCTCGTTGTAATAAATTATAAATATAGCACAACGGGATACATGTATATAAAAATAAAAATAGATGGCAATTATTCGACATACTACTGCAACAGTATATGGTACATATAAAGATGTCAATTTGTAAGTAGTTTTCGTTCAACAAAAAAAAAAGTAAACGGGATGAGGGGAATTTTTATGACATGTTGAGCTATATATATAAGCACACATATAGGTATATACATATATATATATATATATAGTACCTATATTTATATAAATGGATTAATATCATATATGTATATGCGAAAGTGTACATCATACATTAAAATATATATAGGGTTGTTTTTGTACCCCATCGCGAATAGTAAAATTATTTAGTGTGTATACTATGCATAGACTGTATACCCACCGTGAAACCGCCCCGCCTAAACAGTGCGTTAACCGATGATTTACGACGCTTTGCCCCACCAAAATATACACGTTACTATCGTATATGTATAACATCAGTATAATATGTACATATATATTGGTGTTCCCCTTCTTATTCTTGCTTTTTGTTATATATATCCAACCCTTTATTCGCTCCAGATCTAGTTATAGGACTATTGTCAACACCCCTGACATCTACACATTCGTTTATTAAATCCCTACCTCTTATTTCCCCATCAGTATCTTCCTCACTCTCATTATACTCTTCATGTTTTTCGTTTTCTTATGTGTTTATTGTATTATACATGTATATATGTACACACATATATACATCTCGAGATTGCAGGCCGCATATGCGGATTATAGTTGGAAGAGTGTGTGCGAAGAATATTTTACTTCCGGAGGAAGGTATATATCGTTCTATTTATATTTTTCAATCAAGCTCAAATATCATACTTAAATATATACACATGGATATATTATTTGTTTAATAATATTACTTTTCATTTCTTGATAGTAAATATATAAATAAAGGCTTCTGATTTATCATCATCAGCAACGCAATTAAATTATAAATCTCTGAATTTATTTGAATTTAATATTTTATTTAATTTTTCTAAATATGTGAAACTCGTTATTAATTTTTTTTTTTTTTTTTTTTCATAGTTGAATGTAGAGAACTCTTAAATTTGTCCTCTCTCACGTGTATATACAAACACACGCACCGAATTTTATATGTATATAAGTGTATACATATATGTGTAATAGAGTTCGGTTGCCCATGAAAAGGGTTTTTATATATAGAAGTGCGAATGAGCATATACATCACTATGACTTACGAGGGGCGCGCATTATCGTTTGTACGAGAGAGGTATTTTTGCCAGAGTTTGGCTTGAAGTGAAAGGGAAAGAGACGAACCAACGTATATCATTATATTCATACATATATGTATATGTAATATATATATTTTTGTTAATATATTATGCAGCGAGGCGGCATCAAGACGTTATCCAATGACAATATATTATTACTCGGTGTCCTTCTTTTATCTCATGCCATAAATGTGCTGCAAAGACCCCCCTCTTGCTTAAAGTATATGGCCGCGGATTAAATGCGCGCGGCTGTGTCCCGCAACGTTTAATTCGATCGGAAAACCAGACGCGATCATTCGAAAAATATCAAAGAATTACATGAATAAATATGTATATACGTAAGTATATAAAGTATATATATTATATATAGTCTACTATGAATATTGCAAATAAATTTAAATCAAATATGTGATCGATATTAAAATAATATATGTATATGGACGGTTTTGTTTATTATTTTTATTTCAAGTAGTGCTGTGAGATGCAGATAATATAAAACGAGAGATATTATATATTATATGAATGTGGAGCAATGATAGCGATCGAGATGTTGAATGAATGAAAATAAAAAAAATAAAAATTCACTCACATGCAGGACTTGAAAGGAGCAGCGGCAAAAATTGCTCTTGGGAATAAGATATATTCAATGTGGCTTATTGTGTTTGCTATTATGTTTTTGATGGTACATTATACCTGCAATTTAAACACTTATCGTCACATCCCATCGTATATCTTAATGGCTCATCATACTCATCGAAAAAAATATATTATAGCGGTAAAAAAATATATATTTATTAGCTCGATGTTTATTAGTTTTGTGCGGGTTTGTTTTATTTATTATTTTTTTATGCAATTGTTACATTGTGATTTTCTTGATTTTAATATAGTAAGAAATTACGTAGTTTTTTTTTTTTTATTTTGTTTTGTTTTCTCACGCTTTTGTTGCATTATGGTGAAGAGAATCCTCGCGATTATAAAGTGTAATTTTGTGTGAAATGTATTGTTGCGCATTTTCTTTTTGTTATTTGTGCTCACTGTATGGATACATAAAGGTGAATAATAAAAGAGCACGCCAGAGTAGACTTACAATTTGAAAAATAAGATATGTGTATACGATTGCAATCGAATCCTATAAGGTCGAATTGACCAATGTCCATTCGAGACCCATTACGTGCACTGTGGGTAGTCTTTCATTTATACATTATATATACATACATATTTTTTCTTTTTCTTTTAATGAAATCCGATAGCAAATGATTTTTACCGATAAACTCAGTTTCTTTAACAATATAATAATGCATGAAAAACTTTTTTCCCCAAATTCTTTCATCAGATCTATTATTTATATTTTTTTTTTTTTTTCTTATTCTCTGCAATTGAAAAAAATTCGCCCCAGTAATTTTCATCACATTATATTCAAACAAAATTCATCAAATCATATATCCAGAATGAATTTTCGGAGTTAGAATACAAATATAATTATTCATATATAGCTGTAAAAATTATTAAAAATAATTTTCTATTCAATAAATAATACTTTTTTCTTCATGCCAAAGTTGAATATAAAAATTAAAAAAATGTCTAAATTCGGGATACCTAAATAAAATATGTGTAACAGATGTATTTATAAGAATACACTTGATATATCAATCTCTGATGGATAATGAAGTTGAAGAGAATACACGTGTGTTTAGTATTTGTTTATCTTGATTTTAATAAGTGTATCGCAGTTATATAGTAAATGTTCTTCTATTTGTATAGATGTATATAGTGAAGTAATGGGGCCTGAAAGAGTGACAAGAGGAGATAACGCGCGGTGATAGGGCACACGTCACGTTTTAGATTACATTTAGTACATAGTATATAGGTTAGGGCTTTAAATGCTTTAGATACATGTAGATATATTCACATTGAGCACGTGCGCGCTCAAAGTCGTCGACTCTATATAACATAAGTGTATTTTAGAACGCGACGCACATGGCCTTTTTATTTCCCCAATAGACTTCCCGTCAATTCTTCTCTTATATACAAATAACAAATCTCATCGTCAACCAAAAAAAAAAAATAACAGATGAAAAATAAATTTGTCCCAAATTTTTTATTTATAAATACATATAAATTATGAAATTAATTACCCACAGGAGAACAGGGAGAAAACAAAAAAAAATAATCCATTAGATATATTTCGAATATGTAGATAGAAAAATGTTGATGAACATGGACAGGTGTTTAAGTGTTTAATCATTATATATAAAAGATATTTTTCAACATGGATAAGAAATAGTTGAAGTCAAATAATATACAAACACACATGACGGGTCGCACTCTGGTATGATACTTTATTACCGACAACATATTAAACGAACACGCGCATTGTAGAAAACAACATGTCATCATCAGGATAATATATATATAGTGTACGTGCGCGTTTGAAAACAAATCGTAAAGGCACATTTTGTTATTCTGGGCGTGCATAAAACCCGTAAACTATCAAATTTAAATCTAAAGCAACAAAAAGTGTATATTATATATATAATCGTTGTCATTTGAATGTGAAATTTATTAGAAACAACACACGAAGGCATTGCATGGGCACATTTGTGTATAACTCAAATTGTTTAGTTATATGCCTGAATGAGATAAATGAATTAAATAAAAAGGTGACAAGAAAAAAAAAAAAGATAATTCAGAAAATATATAAATAATGAGATACCCCAAAAATATAATCGACACTTTACGATGTTGTTGGGGCTTTATTCGGCGGATTGCTCGCATTGTCGCGTTTTAGTTTACGAGACAGGTTTGATTCTTACATTTATATATATGTATTCACGTATATGTATATTAATATGTCTAGGTTGTGCATCCATACAGCCCGACCAATTACTTCCGGTTGCCTGATCGTATTTAACGTTTGTTTCTCTCGTCGTTTATCCGCACGTACTTGTACAATAAAATAAAATGTTCAACGAAATACTTTTTTCTCTACATTATATACACACACTTTTACCCTTCAGCACTGATGAAACACACATGCTGAGAGAGTCATCGGCGTGTTAGGGGTGCTTGTGCAGGGGTTCTCGGGTGTCCTCGTTGTGAAAAAAAAAAAATAAATAAAATAAAAAAATCCTATGGTTGAATTTATTCTCTGCGACTCCGTTGACTCTATTGTTCCTTGATAAAGAAATCTTGAAAGTTTGTCTGAAGTAAAAAAAAAACCCAAATCTCATAAAGTATATATGTAATATGGCATATATGTAATAGTCCCTTTTTTTTTTTCAAAATCTTTCTGTTGAAATTTATAAATCAGTTTATATAGTCGCACATTTCTACTATTATTTATTCATTTTTTTTTTTTAATTTACATGAAAAATTTCATACATATTTAAATCCATTTATTTATGAATGGTGATGATGATGATGAATAAAAAAATAGTGGGTGAATCTGTATCCTTGAGCAAACACATACAATAAGACAATCCAACAATTATCCAAAGCCCACGAAGCGAATCTAATTCTGGTCAAATCTCAAGCAATTGGCAACTACAATGCACCAAGCATGTATAATAAATATAAGAATTTATCGTCACGGTTCGTGTATATATGCTCCGGACGAAACAATTCGTTAATTTGATGAATCTCCACCTACGAGTGACGGCCATTTCGATTCACTCGCACTGTATATTTACTTATATAAAAACATTTATATCCGCGTAATAAAAGAGTATATAAAAAATATAATATGGAGATAGCTGTTCATATACGAAATATATGGTACAATACAAATTGAGAATATTAAAAGACAAGCTGTTTGTTTTAGCGTCAAATATAGTTGACTTATACAAGCATAAATTCTAGACAGGCGCGACCAAACTCGTTCGTTTCATCGTCATTATAGTCGCGTGTGTGGGCGTTAACAAGCGGTATATAGAGAATACAAAGAGAAAGTTATTCACAATGAGTATATAACTAAAGTGTTGAGAATATAATATTAATATATATCAGTACAAGAGCTGCGCAAGTAAACTATATATACTCTGCACACAGTAGTGTATATATATTATGTATACATATATATATGTATATACATTTATGTTTGTAGAATATAAATACATAACAGCTAGGAGGGTTTTTTTTTGTTGATTGTTTCAATGCGTTAAAACCGCACTCGTGTGGTGCTGCTACCTTTTTAAAAGGTGCAAGTTATATCTGCGGGTAAATACTATATATATACCCTTTTGACTTTGATAGACAGTCGGACGTGTGGACAGCATGAAATTATCTCACCCTAATGCTCGTAATACCTCTTGTTATAATTAAAGGATCTTGGATGAATATGTATATATTTAACCGCAAATCATTCTGAATGCCATTTTGTTGGTTTAATTTAATATAATAGAAGGATGAACAAAAAGTTTGTGGCATATACTTTCATATATATATATATATATATATATATACATAGTCAGGGAACTCGCGGCCATATTGACTAAATACATAACCGAATTATTTCAACGTCTTGTTTTACTTGACACGTGTATCCGTTCTATCATTTAATATTTATTTCTTTCATTCAATTCATTTGTCTTTCATCGTATGAGCATTGTTTAAGTTTTATATTTATTTTTCCATTCATTCAAATCCAACGTCTTTTATATATCTTCGTAGCAATAATAACATCAATATGTGGGACCAAAAATAAACTTCAATTGTAGATTATCCGCGTCATTAATTCAATAATTTGCTACGCTCGAGGGTGGTCATAATATCTTCGAATGCTTTTCAAATATTTTTTTTTTTCATTTTTATTTTTCATTCGTTCTTCTGAGTCGATTAATGTTTCCTGGTCGCAGGAAAAATCATGTACCGTCGTGTTGTATTAACACGGCTCTCATATATGTAAGATTAACGTGATTATATTGTGGACCATGTGGATGTATTGGATTTTAAATTCGAAGAGCCGCAGGGTGTTAATGACGATCGATTATCACATACACACACACAACCCCAAGAAATGTGCGTTCTATCTCAACCAACTAGTAGTGCTCTTCAAGTTCTTTTGTGCAGATACAGCTATTAGTCGCTTTGATGCAACCAAGTCATATTTCAGAGTCATCTCCACTGATGATTCATCTGGCAAGGAACACACATCAGATTTTTTTTTTACTTCTTCCAAATGACTGAATTGGATTTGTCACGTTTTTGTACATGATATATAATAGTTATATACTTTATAGTATTTGTGACATTTGGAATGCTGTCAGAATTACTATAATATCTCACATACAAAACGCGTATGTGATCTATTCGTTTGTGTGCATGTGTGTCTTTTTTAATTCCGCGTGACGAGTTGAAAAAAAGAAAAAATATTATGTAGCAAGGATAAAACATGTAAACGAATTATATATGTTTCTTGAGTTGTGTCTATCGATATATAAGAGGATTATTTATTGGTCTTACTTAGATTTATACACATACATATCTGAGATATACAGACGAAAACAAAATGGTGCGTTAGTTTTCATTATTCCGCTTTCGTTGTCGCTGTCTTTAACATTTAACTCGTATTTTAAAAGTTTATATATGTTTAAACTTTAAAGCCTAAAAACTTAAGGAGATTAAAAGTTAACCCACAGCGTCGTGGTTAAATTTTTGTTCTTATATATATACTTCCGCAGCGACGAAGCTGAGAATCTTTAAAGTAGATTAGAGCCTCCTGTGGCTATGCATATGCAGTATAACATTACCCAAGAAGACTAAATTTTTCTGATCCTGTTACATCCTGTCGCAAAATTAAAAATATTTTCATTCCTATAGGATTATAATCGTGGATAATATCCCGAGGATTCGGCAAAACAAAGTGTAAAATAATAGTTTTTGCCAAATATAACCGCGTAATTTTTTTTTTTCCATATCTTATTAAATTCTTAAAATTAAATACTCGAGTTGGTAATTTATTATTATCATCATTAGAATTATTTTGAACACAATTTATGATAACGCGAATATCTAATATAATTATTGGTATTTAATGGTTGCAGTTACTATGAATAAAAATTTCTTCGAGTGCGTGCAGTATATGTAGTAATAAGCTCGCGATTATAAATTCTTGAAATATGTATATTCCTCTGGGTAAAATGTCGAGCGTTCATCCTTGGGGGATATTCCATCACAGATCCATCAACATACCACCATGGCCATCAAGATCATAGTCACATATTCTATAGATTGAATATGATATAATAGTATAATATATACGAGTTGCCCTTGCCTACTGTAACGATTCAGTCGACGTAGAGAGACGTTGTATAGTTGATCATCATCCACACCTACAGTGGTGTGTGCTGTTTGCCCATTGACTTTCAGAACCCGCCTACGGTGCCAATGCCAAAACATATCGTTCACGCTTGTGTCACCTGAACCACAATAGACCAAAATTGATAGATGATGGATGGACAAATATACGTCTCGCGAGATATACATATATTGGTTTGTGTTCCTAAAGTTATTTTGGAATATATATATTTTTATGTGTCCACCTTTAAATTTTCATCGTGTGTTCTCATTCTACTTGAGAGATATATTTTTTTGTTTGTTCTCAAATGTCGTACCAAACTTCGACAAACGACAAAACAAAATGTAGAAAATATAACTGGAACGAGAACAAATCTCTATGATGGATGTTAATCCTTCCAACGAAAAAAGAAAGAAGAAAGAGAAAAAAATAACGTTTTTAAATAAACGTAAAAACAGACAAATTCGAGTGATCGATGTGTATGTTTATTTTTCTTCAGCGTACAAATAATTCAATACACATTTATACTCTCTGAAAAATGTTCATTTCAAACTAAAAATAGAAGCTTGATAAAAAATAAAATAAATTGTTGCTAAATTAATTTTTCAAAATTTGGACTTTAAAATATAAGACATTGATATTTAATATAGATATATATCTTCGATATAATAATAATCAATGGAAATTATATATACTGCACTTGAATATTGACTAGGGGATAACATTGTTCATACCTTTATATACCAGCACTCAAACAAAAATATAAATTCTATCGTTGAATATCTCTCATGAGAATAAATTCATGGTGGGCTAGATGGTCCCAGTGGTTTCGCGCAAATCCCTCAGGATATACGAGTTCAATATTTTGGATTGTAGTACATATGACAACCGCACGCATACGTTACAGAAGTGTTTGCACATATATATATATAAACTAAAAAAGATATTTTGTATATATAAAAATTTAAAAAAAATATGTATATAAATAGAAGCTGGTTCCTATAACCATTGTAGCGACATCAAGTCACGGTATAATCGGCGTGGACAGTCATCCTGTGGTGTACGTGTGTTCAATTGGCATTGATCAAAAATGATTTATCGATTTTGTTGATCAGAAATAATTGACCCACGTGCTAACGCATTTATATTCTTTCAAATCTAGATCAAGAATGCGAATAAAAATATTATTATATTAAATCACATTTTTCTTATTAATTATTGTTTTTTATTTTTATTTTATATATAGACTTATGGCAGTATATATTATCAATAATCAGCATCACATAACTTGCGAATGGCAATACAATTTAGTTGTATTGAATAACTGCTGCATGCAACGGTCTTTCACATAGCCATCGTAAATATACAAATAATTTTTCATTTCACATTACGCGACATTCACTAACTATAAAACCGGCTCCAATGAATTGGCTAAAGTGAGTAGGTGAAACATTTATATGCAAGAGGGAGAATATGAGTGAACGCCCCATGGCTATAGGCATTAATGTCTTTGGATTTATTACCCAGTTGAGAAATATAGTATGTATGTATACCGTTTGTATATGTAGTCAGTTTAAAATTACGTTTGCTAGTGACTTCTTCAACGTGCGAATTCATTTGTTCTCTTTTTCGAATGGGACAAAGGTTAGTATATATATTTATATTATATATATATTGTACGGGTCATGGTATATATAATACATATACCAATTGTGATGTATCGACAAATAAGATATAGAGTGCAGCGGTGGAGAAGGGAAGTTCCATCAGGGTACCACAATTTTTTTTTTTTTTTATTTCTTCGTTATAATATTCTCGCTGTACTGTGATGTGCATATAATGTATATGTATATGCACGGGGCGGGTCCATAAGGTTGTAAATTAAGGTCGACAATTCTATATGAACCAATTCCACCGCGTGGTTATATATGTGGGGACGATTTATCGACTACTGCATCACAATCGTTTCATTTTTTTTTCTTTATTATTACCCGTTTTTTTTTTTCGCCATTGACATTCTCTTCCGCGTTTTGCTTTATCAATTTTATACTTTTTCTCGGCCTTCTCATTGCTATATGCTTTATTTTTGGACAGGAAATTTATTTTTTTACCTGAATTTAAAGTGGAGGACAATGAGTTTATAGTACAAGAAAGAAACCGCGGTTGAAACTACTTTCCTATGAAAAAATAAATAAATATAATATAATAAGGAAATAATGAAATGAAAGAAAAAATCATTTTATTCTACGGTGGTGTAAAAAAAAATATTGAAAGAGAATGAAATTGAGAAGGGGTCAATAATTGAGAATAAATATAAAAAAAAAAAAAGAACATTTTCCTGTTAAAGTATTGAACTGATCGCAGGTATATTTTATAAATTTTATATATATATTGGTTTTTACTTTTAGACTTTGCTTTCTATGTTCTTTTAATACCTGTTTGTGGGACACCCCATGAAGCTATATATATTAACCTATGAATCTACAATTGTAAACCCTTCGCTCAATTATATCAATGGGTTATGAAATTGGGGGATTAAATGCGTCTCAAATTCACGTGAAAGTTGAAAAAAATGAACAAATAAAAAAAGAAAAAAAATATAATTACGTCCCTGATTCGTGGCAAAACTCGATAAAGCGCATACGGATGCAGCTGCATTGACGCAGTCCGGGCAATCCTATGAGATTATATATGATATATAAATGGGGAGTATATATATACACAGCTCCAGGTAAAATTGAGAGTTGAAAGTAGAGAGATGAACGCAGCGCGAGGAAGTACCCCGTGTGGCTGTTGAGCTTTTAACCGGTTACCCGCTTGATTACGCGTAATGATCGATTTGATTTAGAGCAGCAACCCGTATCGCATTACAATATTCTCAGGTACCAACACATATATGTGTAGAAATGAAGGAATGAAAGGGGAGAGAACGAATGAGAGAACATACTTGATTCTCCCGCAATCTGATTTATTGATACTCGATCCCCGACCTCGGATTCGATCCGAGTCGTGGGTTTGGATTTTAATCCTGGCTACAGTGGCTCCTGCTGCAGTCATGTTGTAATTACAAGGAAGACAAGACCTGCAGACTCATATATATTTATTCTTATTTGTTATTTTTTCATCCGCTGATGTGAGAAAGAAATAAAAATTATTATATTTGACTATAACCCGAGTGAAAATTTATTCTGAGATTTGAGTAATTATTTATTCGAATTTCCGAGCAGTAATTGGTCAGAAATATGTATAGCGTCATTTCTTGTCTGAAACTATACAGATAAATAATTTTTTCATGTTAAATTCTGTAAGTTAAAAGTCTCATATTAATAAATTGATTGAGGAAAATAATATAAAGGGGCAGAATTTATAAAATATCTGCAGAAAAAAAAATTACAAGTACATGTAGGTAGAAATTTTGTAGAGAAAAAAATGAAAAAAAAAAAAAAAAAAGTAAAGCATTTTGTTTGAAAATGAAAAGGGAAAAAATACAAAAGAAAGTTGACGGACACTTGGGTGATCTTGGTTGCTCTCAAAGGCACACACCCTTATGCTACACTGAAAAATTGGAACAATAAACCCTCTGATGATGACAAACGTCTCGTAATATGATACTTTGCCCATATGCTACACAGTAGCGAACCCCATGAATATACATACACAATGATAATATAAAGATATTCACATATAGATACATCAGTAGGTACTCTATATGTCCTGCATGTATATAATATAATGCTAAACAATTCAATGGAACCTTGTGTAATCTCAATATAATATAAACACGCGAAATACCAACATATAAAAGTAGAACAAACAGCACAAACAAATTTCCCAAAATATTCAATTCACATTCAATAACTTTCAGAATTATAAAAAAGAAAAAAAAAAAATAAACGAAATGAAAGAATAATTATTTAGTACATGATGGATTAATTTGTTTGGAAATTTCTGTTTGTTAAATGACATTATTATTCGATTGGACGCGGTTGTCTCAGTTGGAGTAACAAAAAGAAGGGAAGGTGTGTGGTCATAAGGGGTTGATGGAGAGATCCGGGAAGAGCCGACAGCCATGAAGCAGCTGTGAGCCGCCTATCATTTCGGAACTGAGGAATATATGTAATTATCGATTATGATGGGCCGCTTAAAGAGTCTTCATTTATATATACATTATACATATATGTATACATGTATATAAATAATATATATATGTATAATGTGCTGACCGTTGTAAAATCCCACACCTTTTTTTTATTATGAATTAAATAAATGGTCTTATAACCAATATTCCTATTAATTTAAACGTAAGAAATTCTGACAATTGTTGAAATAAACCAATATACCAATTTTCAAAGCTAGAATATATATAAAAATAAGCATCAGTTATACTACACAAAAATTTTTTATTGTTATTGCTTTGGTTCAATGTTAATTGATGCTTTCTAAAGAAACCGGAAATATTTATTCACACAGCATGTGAAAAAGATTTGTGTCCACCTTATAACACAAGATATTATTCTTAAACACCTAATATTGGTTGAATGGAATAGAAAAAAAAAATATATATAGAGAGAAAAAGGAAGAAAAAAAAAAAAGGGTTTAGCCGCATCCACGCGCAGATGCGAGAGAAAAATACTTTAGGCACGTGAACAAATAATTGTCTTGCTTACGAAATACCTTTAACCCCTCTGTGTGTATATGTATATAGTAAAGGAGATCATCTGCTTGCAGCCTAAAGCCAAGTTAACCAAAATGACAGATAGAAAAAAAACATTTGCAGTAAATATCTGAAAACAAGCTCTTGGAGATTAGTATCTTTTTTTTTTTTCACAGTATATTGGGATGACTGCAAATGACCAAAGTTGACAGGCGTTGACACATATCCGATTTCTTTAAATTAGCAAAATATCAATTCATTATTATATATATTTAATTTTCATCACACACGACCGTCACAAATATTTAATAATAATTCATATTTAATTTATTAATATTGTAAAATTAATTAATCATTTAAATATTTAATTTTAAGAGGAGTATATTATTGTCGTGAATTTTATCAAGGAAATATATCAGCTGTATCTGAAAATTGATAGTATATACACATTTTGAAACACACAAACTGCCATTTGTTAATAAAATGCGCAACCGGTCTCTCTACTGGCATTTGTCATGATTAGTCCTTTTAGTCACGGTGATCCAGCATTATTTGTATCATCCCATATGTACATGCCAGAACATATATACATACATATACATGTCATCATATAAAACATGAAAAATAAATACAACGTCGTCGGTATAATATTATTATACCTACATCCGTAATATCGATTTCATTTTTCAGCAGCGACTATTCCAAACTGAAATAATATATATAATTCTTTGTAAATATATTTATCATTTTTGCAAATGACATAGAGATTATTATAATATTATTGATGCGATTTATACATACATATATATGTATCTATGTTATAAAGTATATGAATTGAAGGAATGAACGGACGATTGAGCTATAACGTAACGTGGTATAAAAAAATCTAGAGTAGCCAGAGGGACATTATACGTTTAGCATAATATGTACAAGGGATCTGCAGATATAAACACATTGTATATGTATGCACACGCTTGACTACCGTTTGCCGCTATTAAAATAAACACTCTATTATACGTCAGCTCGTACTATAATGCGTGGTATTAGTTTGTGGATATGTAATATGTATGTATATGTATTTATAAAAACTTCACCGTGGATAATCCAGAACAATAATAGGGCGAAAGAAGAATATGTATACTACATTTTATTGTTTGATAGTATAGTGCCTTCAGGCTGTATGCCAACTACATAAACATTGGAATATTCAGCTGATTGTAGTACGTGTTATTAATGCTGATAGAATATATATTCTGATGTATGTGTCACAATCATCACTCGAAATCCATCTAAATTAATTGTTGTTTATGTTTTTTTTTCTTTCTTTCTCTCTCTTTCTTTCCAGTTGGATAATTATTTAATAAATTATTTTTGACGAGGTATTTTAGATGTTATTTTAGGACTTTCTATACCGTTTTAGATTTTTTTATTTTATTAAAGAAAAAATATAAAACCAAAAGGAAATATATATATAAGGATATAATAAAATGAAAGAAGCCGCGGTCTTTATATACAATTGAGAATAAAAAAAAAATCTATTTATGTATAAATACATGGATAATATATGTACATATATAAATATATGATTTTTTTTTTTTATGATGGACCTTTTGGATTACTGTATTTTTTATTTGGGGATCTCTTACTGACATTTATGAGTCTTGCGATTGAGATTTACCCACTTGCATTCAGCGTGTAATCATCTGATGATATGTGTTATATACAAAATTTATACATACATACAAGAATTGATACATATGAAAGATGAAAAAATTTTTAAGGGGCATTTTTTTTTTCTCAATTCTTTTGTTATGATACTCACGCGTGCCGATTATTCACCCATATAACTGCAGTGTGACTTTAATGTCTGCGTATTTACTAACAATCAGTCGTGGTGATGATGCAAAATTTAATTTTTCAATCAAACTATTTTATATATTGTGAGTCTCTACTCAACAATCCCTATATATTCATAAACTTTATTTCTATAATTATAAAATACATAATTATATTTGCTGAATTTATATACTGCCACAATATTAAATTTATTAATTGTCTCATTACAAACATTCAAGTATATACAAACATAAATTCACCAAAAAAAAAAAAAAGTGCATAATGGCGTATAATATTCAGTTCTAAATTTTTTTCCTTCACTTTGATTCAATAGCAATATGTAACCAACGGTAGTCTTGAGGATCGGATTACAGAACTAGACCGAGTCCTATCTCATAGTAACATCTTTATATACATTATTATATTTTTGCTGCGTGCAAATAGGCGCCTGCTGCAGCATATACACATCATATTAAATGTTTCAACTGTATATAAACAGGTATACATATGATACTGAAATATACATTATATACATGTTCTATATAAAATGGAAAAAAAATTTTTTTTTTCATATATTCCACTTTGGTTTTATTATTTATATATATTTATATATAACGGTTAATATTTTACTCATTTTCCATTGTGTCTATATAAAAGTTTAATAATACTCTTAATAAGAAAAAACGTGCATAAATATAACCTTGTTGAAATAAATAGAACGAAGTGATAATAATAATAAAATCCTCTCACGACCTATTCACACATATGTATATATAAATTCTATGTAAATCAAGTGTCTGGAAATAATGAGACCCTAATATAAGAGTCGAAGAAAAGCAAATCTGGCGTTATAACGTTTGTACTTTCGCGCACAATTTCAGCGACGTTCTTTTAACAATACACTTATATTCCCTTTTATACTACTATTATATATCCATATAAATTTTTACTATACAAAATATATAGAACCTGTGATGGTTCGTTCACGCGAGCAACGTTTTGTCCATTTTTATATATGTATAACTATATAAGTGGCGCATTCTCGCCTCAAATTTTAGCGTCGTTGCGCCATTCAGAATAGATTATCCTCAATCTCTGCACATAGGGAGGATTAAACTGATGCTTGCACGCGGACAACGAGTCGAGAGTGGAATATTGAGTGAAATGGTGTCAGAATACGTACGTCGCGCACTAATTCCCAGGATCCTCGTGTCCCATCATTCGTTTATATATTTATATACAATATATGTATTTATGTATATACATATATACACATATAGCATAATGGCGTCGTGTGTGGGGCGAAGTAGAAAAAAAAAAGTCGGATATGTTTATTAGAATATTTTTGTGTTGTGAAATTTTTTTTTTTTCATTAAATTTTTCTTATATGCTGGTAGAGAAGAAATTTGAGTCAAGTTTGCAAGCAAGAGGGATGGTGAATAGACTCCCCTTTGGACGCAAACAAGCAAACAATGAAGACACTACGGCATTTCGATATTATTGTGTCACAATAATGCGTTGTATATAACATCAAGGATATACGTCTATACAGATCCAAGATGCAACAATGTATCCATCAATGTCGCTATTTAACACCGCACCCGCCATCGACCTGTAAATTAGTCTTGTCCTTTATGTATATATGTATATATATATATTGAATATATATGTACATTGAAAAAGGGAACATATATACTCATGTTTGTATGTCATTTTCAGTTAGGGATGACAAAAGTGTCATGCGAAACTATATTTAGTATGGCAGTAAATAACGAATGCAATTTTATATTTGTATACAAGTTTATTAATTTTTTTTCTAACGGTCGGATCTCTGTGAAATATTTATCATAAAATTCTTATGCATTCAATTATTACACAGATGATAGTTATTGACTGGAATATAAAATTTCATTTATATATTTTTTTTTTTTTTGATAGATAATTAAAATTAATCTTTTATTTATTTTATTTGTTCTGAAATTTAATTATTTACAGTGACTATTTTCTTGACAACAAGGAAAATGCAAACATTACTGATAAATTTATACTATTAATATCATTGTGAAGAATTTCTGCGCAGGAGAATAATTAAAATCAAACCACATTTCGGTGAGACATCGATAAAAGAGTTGAAATACGCGCAGCAGCTGTGAACAATAATAAAGTTATATACTTGCGGCATAGACTTTTATCACCTTAAGCACAATAGTTTGCGATGGTGCGACAAACCATAGGAATTATATATGCCACAGTAGTGTGTCTAAATGTGCGCGCTTCTAGTATTATCCATTTGCGTTACAAAAAAAAAAAAAAAGGAGAAAAACACCCGCTGACCGCACAAATATATAAATGTATGCATTTACATACAAATATATAAATATAAAGTCGTCGTTTTTCTTTATTTAACATGCAGAATATATCTCGTGTGAGTCTCTCGCGTCCTATGTATACAATAGAATCACATAAACTGTACGTCACCCTGTTGTGTGTAAACTCGTGGGGCGCTACAAGCGACAATTGGTGACAACACGTCGACAAAGCGACAGAATGAGCCAAAAGGTCCGATTAACAATAGTGATGGCTCTGAACTGCAATATGTACAAATCACTATTGCTCAGAAAAAATTTAAAAAACAACAAAATAATAATCCAACAATTATTTTCATCATTCCTAAACTGATAAATTCAATTTTATAATTAAAAAAAAATTATTTCAACACTTGTAAATATTTTTTCACAATAAAATAAATTATTTTGAACATACTAGCGGTTTAAATACATCATTGCTTAAATCCGTGAGCAGGTCATTAATCACATGGACGGAATATAGTACCCATGATTCCCCATGGCATCATCGTCTATAGGGCGGCATGATCACTCTCTTTTGGTCTCCTATACTCCCGTAGTATAATTTATATATCTATCTATACTTATATATAATATATAAGTTGAAAAGGCCAATAGTATATACGACTGCACGCCGCTGTTGGTTCTCGTTATAACAAAGACATAAACCGCGTGCAGCGTGTTGCCACAACCAATATAATATAATATAGCATAACGATGTGGCATTTTTTTTTTTTCAAATTTTATATTTCATCGCTTCAGTTAAAAGAAAAATATATTGCTTTACTTTCAATATTATTTAACATTTCCCTTGATTAAATAATTAATTAAATTTCCTTATCACTCCTGCACGAGCTGATTTTTAAAATTATATTAAACGCGCCCAGAATTATATTCATAAAAATATACAAAGTGCAAATTAATTTCCTCGAGAAAATAATATATACTAAACACATGTACATATTTTTTTTTTTTACATGCAGAATATGTATGTGTATACATAATAGGAAAATATTACCAAGCGTGTACGTATGTCATGTCATCTTTAAATCATTTTTACACGCACCAAGTGCAGCGTTCTCTGTCCAATTGACGATATATATTTGAAACGATCGCGTACAACAATATATCTGATGGTGCGTAAGGGGATGAAAGGTGAATTGAACATTTGCTTCCCTCTATATGTTAATACATGTTTGTGTATGTTATATACACATGCATATATGTATATATACTTATAATATATACATATATCTATAGATGTCATAGATACGGTTGGGTTACTTTGGTATATATATAAATGCACCGATGATCGTGCGTCTATTGGTTTTCTCTTGTGTGGTAAACACGTTTGTATGTTTGGCAAAAGTAATGATGGCCCATCGTCATGTGTGTATATAGTTGATTTGATTTGTGTGGCACCATTAGTTATGGGCACATCGGTTTCACACCTGGGCCATTTATTTGTTGTCGATTCACTCCATAAATTCAAATCATATTTTCTGTTTGTGTGTATATATAGAGACATCAAAGTTACTCGAAAATATTATATAGAATGGAGAATAGGAAAATTAATTATTGATATAATTAAATTAATAATATCGATAAAAATTATTTTGTAAATAAAATATAATTATTCATTATGGGTGGTATTTATTATCTTTAAGTTAATTTAAGAGAGCACACACTTGTTTATATATTAAACATAAGATTCCTGCACGTACTTGATGTTTTAAAAATTAAGTAGGAGGACACAAAATATTTTTTAGGGGAAAAACAAAATGAGGATGCAGGTCCTGGTTGTGTTTAAATTTTTAAAAGTCAAGATGTAGTATAATATATATGCGTATGTATATGTGTATATATCCGAGAGATGGCGGTATAAGATGAAAGTCTGTCACAGCCACCCTAGTAGAGATAGAGCTTATTATACTTCTCTTATTTAGTCGGCACTATGAGAAAGAAGAAGAAAATATATATGAAACGATCTATGGCGTCTATTGCACTCTTCGTTTTTGGCTTCCGGATAAACATAACGATAAAGTTTCAGTCTAACGAGCTGATAATCGACCGAAACTTCTGTGTATCTTGCGATGGGATAGTCGAAATATTTATTATAGATATATATATATATTATACATAGTTATTTACCATATATTTATCTCTTTAAATAAAATAAAGAAAACAAAGTTCAGTTATATACACTTGACGCATTTCATTTGTAACTTTATATATATGAAGATAAAAAAATGAAGAGAATATAAGTAGTAAGATGAAGAGAAAAAAAAAATGTTAAAAATGAAATTGAAGATGATTGAAAGGGGTGTGGTATGGACGGAAAAAAAAAAATGAAATTAGATATTTGGGTGTGGATCGTCCTCGTGCAGAGGTTATTTCAACCTTTTTCGCCTCGAATTTCTCAACATATTTAGAGGTTACCTGACACAATGATAATAGAGTAGATCCACTATATAAGTCCAATAATATAATTTCCTCGGAGCTATTTAATGACATTAACATGTTTAGAGCTCTATAGAAAAAAAAAAAAAAAAATTGTAGAAATAAAAAAAAGAGATGGAAACAAATTCTTGATGATATTCTTTCGTTTATACTTATATATGTTTCGAAACACAATGAATATGGTGTGACACTTTGGGTAACCATGTATAGACAGCATCCAATGACAATTCACTCAATTTTATTTTATTTTATTTTATTTCATTTCATTTTATTTATTATTCTCTCACTCTTTTATTCAATCTTATTGTACGGATGATTTTATATATACAATTATATTATATATGTATACAGCTATTTATTATTGCCCTCACTGGTGTGGGCAGACACAATGCCCTCTAAGCATTGACAATTTACTTCACACACGACGCCGCGCACCGCGACGCTCCGCCCACGGATTCTATATTATACTATACAGACGATACCGCGTAATATATTCTCCTCCCCTATACGGTGTGGTTCTTATACCATTCTCTCCCACTATGTTTGTTCATTCCCCATCAATATGGTACGATATATATTTTCACACCAATACATATAAGCGCATTTATGTCTTTATTATACAAAATAGCCCAGACTCACACCATGCACAAACATAATCTGTATAGAAATATTTATCTTTCTTATATTATGTGGATGTAGAGACATGTCAACGACGAGGGAAAACAATAAACAATGCGAATAAATACCTAATAATTAAGATAATTAAAATAAAAAATAAAAAATGAGACACATATGTTTAATAATCCAAATTTATTATGCAACATTTGTTTACGTCTAATACAAAAATATTTCTATATTTATTTTTGTTATTTTTTTTATCTTGATAATTTAATTCTTTATTTTTATAATTGTCAATATATATATATATATATATATATATATATATATATATATAAACGGAAGGCATTGACAGAGTCAATTTTTCCATGACTTCCTTTATAAATGTATGTATATACGCATCAAACACTATTTCTTTTTGCTGCGAATTGACCGGTCCCACGGAAATATACGCGCGCCCGTCGACAAGGCAAATTAGTTACGCCGTCCAAAATGTGATTCACAATAGCAAATAACAATGTGATCTTCACGGAGTAGAAATAGTTCCTTCTCATGATCGGGCATTAGTGTTTTATGACGTGGGCATTATGGGATCGTCACGCGTGTCATTCATGTCGTGACTTTCAGAGAGACACACACACACACACACACAGTTTGAATCCCCATATATATATATATGCACTTCATCT
This sequence comes from Microctonus brassicae, assembly GCA_918226075.1. Lineage (NCBI taxonomy): Eukaryota > Metazoa > Arthropoda > Insecta > Hymenoptera > Braconidae > Microctonus > Microctonus brassicae. The sequence goes on along the minus strand of OW445485.1, from coordinate 4,041,019 downwards.
CTCGGTTTCTTTTACTTAAAGTATATATACAACGAATGTACAAAAATTTAGAGCTGTGTATTTATGTTATGAGACACAAATGGTATAGAGTCTGGTGTCTAGACGCTTATAGACTGTGCGCACGTATATATATACTATGACTTTGGTCAGCTTCTAAGGAAAATTGCCGACTTTTACTCAACCCACCCACCAGGGCGTATTTTGTATTTCGCCATTGTACCCAATCGGTGTTTTATTTGCTGCCATAGAAGTGTAAAAATTATATTTTCTACGAATTAACTGTACAAGTAAATTTTATTCTTGTATATTAATTTATGACGCAATGAAAATTAGTATAATACATATAGCCAAATATTATTAATTGATATATAACTAAATATATTACCAATTTTTTAAATAAACATCAGTGATTTTATATGGAAGAATAAAAAATTGTTTCATATAATATAAATAAAATGTCGAGTGATTATTCTTGTTGTTGTTTTTTTTTTTTTACAAACAGTTATGAATAAAAAATATCATTTTTCATCGTATGCCATTTTTATAATTCACAATAGAGGAAAATAATGACAGGATATACGTGTATATATATATATATATATATTTGTGTATAGATTATTTTTTTTTTTTTTGTTCTGGATGATTTCGTTGAAAGGACAAGGTGGAACCGCGTCGATTACGAAATCTCGCTGCGAGTCAAATCGTATACTTGGGTATATATTTTTCTCTCTGTTTGTCTGTCTTTCTTTCACTCGAATATTATTTGTTGGTGCCACACGCATCAGAAATACGAAAAATTCCCCAACGACGACAAACAATAAAGTGGGGCCCACCTTGAACGCGCGGATCCGCCCTCTTTTTGTGTATGCCCGTGAGGCCTCCGATGCCCTGGCATGTTTTTCAATATTTAGCCATCATGACTTTTCGACGGGTCCTTTGGACGAAATCTCCGCGTCGAATTGGAAACTAGATAATTCAATTACAGAAGCAGCTGCCGCTTTTGCTGCATATACATATATAGATGTATGTTCACATATATATACACAAAAAAAAAAGGACATCAGGTAAAAGATATATATTGTACAAATATATCGGTGATTATTGTGTACATCAAGCGAACTAAATTTCTTTAATGTTTGCTGAACGCAATGATTTTTGTTAACGTGTAAATGCTTCAAACTGCACTCGCTCTCAAAATGCCTCAATTGTATTAGACAAAACGTGTGGACATTTTTCATATTTTTTCTTTTTTTTTTTTCTATTTCTTTTTCAAGTTCGTGGAACAAAATTTGTCTTGGGTGGTCGTCAAATCCTCATTTATGAAATGAAATTGATGAATTCATATCTTTTTCATATTTTTTCCTTCTTCATATATACATAGACGCGCGCGTATAATCGTTAACCTCCAAAAAAAAAAAAAACATCTTCATATGGTCCATCGAAAAAAGAAAGAAAAAAATAAAATAAATAATTAATTTGTTTATTGATTGTTATATACAACAACACCCATTGAATCATTAGTGTAAAGTTTCAAAGATTACCACATCAGACCGCCCAATATATATAATATAATATATTCCTGAAATATATGTATATATATTTATATATAGAATCAAATTTATTGGACTCTTGGGAATACAACTTATTTGCGGTCAAGTCTCTGATGCAAATGTTACTGGTCATCGTTGGGCTTTACATCAAAATACCAAAAGCATTTATATATATAAATATATACATATAAAAATGTATACAAAAATATATAATCTTCAACATTATTGTTTGTTTCGGCTTAAAATGCATTAATCTCATGTTTCGCATCATGGTGCATAACGCGTACGATACATATAACAATGGACAAAAACCCTTGAACACGCCCAGTCGCGAGAACCAATCACGATGAAGCCGCCAGTAACAATATGTCCTTTATGCCAGTTATATCATTCCCCCTCATCGTATATATATACACAACGTAAATTTATATACCAGGACCAGGACTTGGAGAATGCAAATTATCATCGTCGAGGGAGTAGTAAGTTCTCTTAAAAAAATCTGTAGGGGTCGCGTCAAGTGTCATATTGGCCAATGGCAGTGACAAACAATTTATTATATACTTCAGTATATAATATTCGCAAAATAATTAAATATATATTTTACGATAATTAACTTATTGTTGAAATAATAATTATACTTCTATATATATTATATATTTCGTTATTATTAATTACTTCATTAAAATGATCATCGCGTCTCGAAATATATTTTATATTTTGATTGAGCTGTTAACGAGCTCATTTATTAACAAAATAAAAAAATAAAAAAAGGCGAAAGGAAAATTGTACGCATCGCACGGCGAGAGATAATAAAGAGAGAGGGAGAACCGATTATGCACGCAATAAATAGATTATCGTCCAGGACCCACCCCCGCGGCGAGTGCAACGAATCACTTGAATATATATAAGTTTGAAAAATTTCGCACGGCTTATAGAGAAGTTTTAATACTAATGCTTGTATGTATACTGCAGTAGTATAGTGTGTATTATATATATTGATGGTACGTATAAGATTCACTATATGAGTCCTGCACTCATTTCGCCATTGTCCCTGATGCATCGTCGTCAAATCTCGCACCATCATATTTGTTTCATATATATACATATATATGGTCGTCATGGTAAATCAGCGAAAATTAGCGGCATCTGGCCCATGATGAGGCCCCCCCGACGACAATAATGTACGGCCCGCCGGACATTTTATATATATACATCATGCTGATGTATATATCCATGTTTTTGAGAATTCATATATACTATTTAATGGTGTATATGCGTTGTGTGTATATAATACAGAAACCATAAGTCGGCATTTTGAAGAAAAATGCCGTCAAAGAGTGGTGGTAGGCGGAGCACTACTAGATCGGCATAATGTACGTTATTTTCTTGAAAGAAAAAAAAAAACCGGTCCATATATACATTTGTATATATGTGTATATGCATATAGAATGGGAAAATTTAATGTATGTGTTGGAGTTTTCTTACAAACAGATTGAATCGTTTGGTTGATGTCCAGAGTTTACAAATATTTGTCGGCTTCCTCCAAAAATATATTTTTATATGTTTATATATTTGGTTGAATTTTTAAGCTACAACTTTTTGTGATTTATTTAACCAAAATATTTTTAAAATGCAGCTGTGAAAATTAATAAATTTATGTATCCAGAAGTATAAGTTGATTGTTTTTGTTTTTTCTTTAAATGAAATAAATATTTGCGAAATTTATGAATGAGTTTTTTTTTGTGATAGTCATGGGAAAAAGTCACGACAGACTGGAGTTTGAAAATTGTCGTGCGCCTCAGACAATAATCCTTTATGGAATATATATATCTATATATATGTATAATAATGAGTCACCAAGATGGAGAAGAATGAGGAGAAGTGAAAAGAATGAGAACGAAAAATTTGGGAAATGTATCGTATATATGCGCGATGAATTTTGTGTCCCTTTTGCCCACGGTAAATCACGCAAGAAGGGCGAGAGTGAAAGGAGGTAAGGTGGCATGTGGCCATTGACGTTAAATGTCCATGTATAATGTATATATATACTCCCCGACACCCGACAGTGATGCCTCGGTAATTGTTTTATGACTGTCGTAAAACTAAAACCCAAAAAGAATTCATTACCAAGAAATTCTATTTAAAAGAACCTGCTCGTTTCATTTTTCTTTCATAAAAAGAATATATTGCAGAATTCAGGAGTATGTGTGTGTTATATATTCACTTTCATTTTTTTTTTTTAGTTATTTTCTTCAATATTTATTCGTCTATGAATTTGTGTAAAATTACCAAAAGTGTTTTTTGAATTATATTATTTTATTTTTTCATAAAATTAAAAAACAACTGGTAGTGCATTTTTTTTTCTGTCGAAAAGTGACTGTTGAGATAAAAATTGTTTTATGTTAAACGCGGTGACTGAATATATAAAATGTATTTTTTCAGTTTCTTCAAAGATGAAAAATTTACTAAAGAATGAGAAAAATATATAATAAATAAGAGAAGTAGCTTTTGTAAAATAATGGACTTTGAGTTAGATAAATATACATAGAGGTTCGCTCTACGGGAGTTTTTCGAAAACGCGTAACATTGCCACTTAGTACTTCGATGTCCATATACATTGTTTGGCAAATAGTGTCAGGTTGCTCAGTTGGAGATGGACGAATTCACTAAAGAAATTCCTCAGGAGGAAGAAAAAGAAACTCCTTCGCCGGAAATACTATACGTGACGTAATGTTACATTCATCCTGCGTAGAAGAAAAAAAAATCCTGTATTCAAGTATGAATCACGCTCTTTTATTCACATAAAATCAATTGATTTTCCAAGGAAAAAAAAAAATAGAAACTCATAAAAAAATTAAATATATAATTGTGTGGTGTATCGTTCAATACTTTCCAAGGTTTAAAAAATAAAAATCATTGATATCTACACAGGAATTATTTACGGAAATAAATATATATATTTTTTGGTCGTGCGCCAAAAATTAAAGCATAAAGGAAAGGTCACACGCCTTCAGCTATAAACTAATAAATATATTAAATGGTTATATGACAATAAGAGTCTTCGTCAATAAGTCATAATTTGATGACAATAGTGACGCGCGCGAGGTTATTTAACAAAAGAGAAAAAGTATTTTTGGTTGTGATGGAATCGATGTGGGAGTTCGAAAAATGACGAAAAGTCAGGTCGTAACGAGCAACTTAAAATGACCAAATTGCCGTTATACTGATTTACAACACCAGACAAACATCAACTTGTGTATATATGTCTATATACCGAGCAAGGGCAAATAATTCAAAAGCTCTCATTACCCACGCGCGTATAACGTTCCCGCAATTATTTCTTCAAGGTTATTCACATGGTTCTCCTCAAAATTTCTGGCATGCGACACCCGCTGGCACGCGAGGACATTATACAGCATGTTCTATCCGTAACATTTGAGTATAAAAGGGGAATTTTTCCGGTTCATCAGTACGGCAAATATTTTTTTTTTTTATTTTTCATTTTTATATTTCTTTTTTTATATTTTTCTGACTACACGTTTTTATCATTGCCTACAAAATCTTTATGAGATAATTCAACGAATGACCCAAATTAGATCGAAATCTATTCAACATCATAAAGAGGAAAATTGAATTGTTATGGAAGTAAAATAATAAAAAAAAATTTATTTTTATTTTTTTTTTAAAGCATAACAAACATTTTGGAAAAGTAGGCAATGTGGGTGGTACGATTCTATTGCAGATTTCCTCGGTAGCTTATAATATTATTATTCACAGTTGCACAACATACCCTTTTTTTTTTTTTTCATGCCTATTGAAATTTGCCACTGTAAAAAAAAAAGGAGGAAAAAAAAAAAAGAAAAAACAACACAGTGTCAGTGGGTCATTTTGAGATTCTTTAACAGAAAATTCTTAGTCTGCATTCGTTGACCATATATTATATGCACATGTATATATATATATGTACACTGTGGTATTTATTATACCTCTCCCAGTGACCTGGTGGGAAACTTGTGGTTTTTACAACTATCCCCTCGTTTTATAATAAAAACTTTCAAAAAATATATTCTATTCTTTATTTCCTTTTTTCTTTTTTTTTTTTTTTTTTTATTTTCAACTAAATTCCACTTAAATCATGTATTATATAATACATATATATATATGAAGTGATTGATTTTTATTGTCGCGCTCGTGCTACGGACAATGGTGTAACATATTGTGAAAATATTGATTACAATTCACCAACAATGAAGACAATGCAAGAGACACTGTCGAGTTGGCGCGCTGTCGTGGCTTCACTCGAAAGAGCATTCTTCAATATCACTTTTACCTGTACCATAAGATGGTACGGTACAAAAACCATCTAAAAAATCTATATACGTGCATATAAACTCTTCAAATCCACCAGTGACAATATATGTATATAATAATATGTACATATAACCAAAGTTTCTCTGCAGACAAAGCATATATTTTATCTATTTTTTTTTTTCTCTCTTATATTTTACTTGGAGATCGACACTTTCGTAATTGTAATACACACTTGTCGCTGACTCATCGTTAAATAAAAAATATATAATTTTAATATTCAAAAGTGAATGGAGAAAAATCTGTTTTATAAATTTTCAATATTTCATATTATTATATTGTTTTAATTGACATATGTCAAACTGATATTGTACGTTATATATTTTAAAATGGTTTTTTTGGTGTCGCGTGTCAAAGGCTCATGTGCGTCACACACCAAAGGAAATGCAGACAGTAGTGCGTGTGTATGAATATGGGATGTACGTGCCACACTCACAATTAGCCCCACTAAATGTCGCCACACTTCATACCCATAATTGTTTTTTTTTTTTCTTCCTTATATATAAGTTTTAGTCCATCATCAGTATGTGGATGTCGAATAAAACCAAAAAAAAAATAAAGAAATGACGGCGGTGGTCCCCATATCTACATAACGACTCGACACATCTGGCGCGTTTATGTCGATGTATTTTAATATTTCATGTATATTATAATATATAATAATAATTTGCAATCGAGCGATCAAAAATATAATACTCTATCGCGATTGTAACGAGTGTGAGATTATGTCACACTCGTGGAGGGTCTAATATACTCTGCACACGTGCCATTTAGTAAATAGCAACATGACAGGTGTGATTAAAACGTTATTTGGATTAGAACTATTATCAATTAATTCATGAAAAAAAAAAATTAAAGTTTGATTTTTTATTCTCTCCTCTTTATATGTATATTTTTTAAAATACATATTGCTATATTGTTTTTATTATTGTGATATATTATTTGGTTTTTATATATATTTATTTTTGGTAACAAAGCAAAAATATTCAAGTGTTACAAAACTGCTTGGCACCAAACACGATGCACAATTGTCGTCACGTTTTATATACCAACGACTCTGCATTTGCTGTGACATGACAAAACCCTCCTTTACCCCCCTCGTGTTGCCTTTTTTGCTAATGTGTCAGCAAATTCGAGCATTGTCACACAGAAATACATATACACAAACTTTGATATACAATGTATATTTGTGAGTATTCTTCATGGCCTACGGGGTTATACCTTTTCGTGTGGCTTATTGCCGGTCACGAAGCAAGTACAGTGTTTATCAATGCCATCTATTAAGAGTGGAGGACAAAAAAAAAATATTATTTAAATTAAACGCCCAACCTTCTCTTCACATATATACACATTAATAATAGGTACTAAATATTATTGTTCGTTCAAATACGTTTAAAGATAAATAATAAATATATATTATATTTTTTGTGCTAATATTAATTGCATGGGAAAATTAATAATGAGAATTGAACAAGAATTAATTTCGTGATTGCATAAATAAATAAATAAATGCGCCTTGTGCAGGTATAATTTATATTTGAAATTAAGAAATATATTTATTTAATATTCTAAAAGGTCTACCGTGTGTGTGTCTGTCTATGTAAATATGGCACGGGAGATTATATATATATTTGTTGGCAAATCATTTGAATCAACGAACCGCCACAACAACGACCAACCTCCTCTACGCCCAATTCCAAAAACAAAACGCCTTCGGATCGCGAAATGCTCTTTAATTCCAAAAACATATATGCACGTATATATATGGGTGCGCTCGTCTGCGATGACGAGTGGTTTAATATATACACACCACTTGGTCGAATGTAATCATCGACCCCGTTGTTTGTGGTCATTCTCGATTTTAAATTTGACAAAGAAATTTACGCACCCCGACATCGATATCGAACTCTTATAATATACTTCTATTGCCCTTTACTATTGTACCGTTAGGGTTCTCCAGTAGAGAACAAAATTTTTTTTTTCTTCTTTTTCACGTTTGGAAAACGCAGCGATTCTATTGTTCTTGCCCTCATGACCCCCTCTAACGTTTGTATACGCGCGAGTAATTTTTTTTTTTTTTATTTGCTGAGATTGCACATTCAGGGCAAAAACGATCTCGTGTGGATTCACTTGGTGATTTCGAGTGTAGTGGCTTCTGCGGGGGGTATATATAATCAATTTTATTTTACCAAACTGTCGTTTTTATAACGTCAACGTTGCACTATTTTATATAAATAAATTATTATATAATTATATGTACATTAATATAATATATTTTATTATTTATTATTATATATTTATTTTATTTTTTTTCAATAGAAAGTATTTTATTTGACGTTTGTGTTGATTTGATTAATTTTGTTTCGTAATTATATTTTGTATTTGTGTGGGTAGAGAGAAGAATTAATTTGTCTTAGTGTGTAATTATAAAAAATTCTTATCTTATCATTATAGAGCGATTGTACTAATATGTTTTTCTTATCCAAGATTATTTTTCCTGCGCGTTTATAAAAATAGATGGCAATGTCATTCGTTGGTATTTGATGTGATGAGCATGATCGAATCAATATACTCAATCATATATATTTAATTTAAATATAATTGATAATATGGGTGTAAATGATATCTATATTCGTGATATATTTATGACTGTTGGATATATATTGTTGGGATTAATTATCGTTCATTATATTGTAAAATGGAAATGGTGTAAATTAGTGGGAATTATTTATCGTTCACATCTTTTGTGTTTTGAAGCAGAGTGCGCGTATTTATCAGCACCACATAAAAAACAACTTTTTGCGCCATTAAATAACGCACGTTCAAATGATGAAATTTTACAATATGAAAAATGTATTCGTGTTGTTGAAATTGGAGTTAGAACAGGTATGAAATTATAATAAAAAAATTATTTTTCATTTGTTTGAATTAAAATGATAAATTGAATTAATATTTAATTGTTTCGAAGGAGAAAATATTCAATATTATCCAGATGGAACACACTTTGTGGGAGTAGATTGGAATAGGAGATTAAAAGAATATTTAACTCGTAGCGATCGTGCATGGCAATTTTCTCATATAATTATTGAAAAACTTATTATTGGTGATGGAAGTTCTTTGAGAGGTATTCCAAATGGTTGTGTTGATGCTGTCGTTACTGTTCGTTCCTTGTGTTCAACATCGTCAATACGAAGTACTCTTGATGAAATTCAAAGAGTCCTGGCACCGGTAAAAAAAATTTTTCTTCAGATATAAAAAAAAAAACATTTTTGATTATATACATGAAGAGAAATTAATTTATGATTTTCTTTAAGGGTGGAAAATATTTTTTTTTAGAACATGTGCCTGATAAATCGGGCACGTTGATATGTTATATTCAAAGGTTTCTTACGAAAACAAGAATATGGCCGTCATTATTTGGTGATTGTCGACTTGATTCCAATCCCATTAATGAAATTGAAACTACAAAATTTAAAGATGTTATATGGAAACCAATAACACTTTGTGGCTATGTATCACAGCCATATAAATTGTATTTAACTCGCAATCATATTATGGGTACTGCTACGAAATAATATTAAATAATTTCGACAAACTAATTTAATTAATTTTTGAACATTGAGTATAAAATACAAAATTTATTTTCAATAAATTAAATTTTTTCCAATTGAATTCATAACCTGCATGAATATATTATAAATAATTTAAAAGTGTACTGCTGGCTCAAAAGTATATAACATATACATATTAATTCGAGAAATATTTCTTTTTTTTCTTCAAGTATTTATATAAAATATACAATTGAATGATTGTTAATTATTATTTAAATCCATTTATCATTTACTATAATGAAAATTTTAATTTTCACTGAATGCCACTTATCAATGTGGAAGATACATTTTTTTTAAATAATTTTCTATCTATTATTGGAAGTGAATATTATTTACAGTACATGAAACTTGATAATCGTCGATAATAAAAAATAAAACATCAAAAAGTAATGTACAATATTTACATGTCGCTTAAATCGGTTTAATCTTTATGCAAAAACACAATGATTAAAATAAATTTCTATGGCAAACTAGATATCTTTTTATTTTTATTAGTCATTTGAATCGCTATTATCAAATCGTGTTTGGAAGATTATCGTTTTTGTGTTTGAATTTTTATTTCTATTGATCAATTGATAATCAAGGGGTTCAAATATTAGAGATTCATCATCGGAACTATCGTTTAATATACTAGGAATAATGCAAGACGTTTTATTGAAGAAAAATGATCTACTCTCATTATTTTTTTTATCAATTGAAGATACTTTTTCGTTTTGCTTATTATCAATAATTAACTTATTATCATCATCATCATCATCATCATGATCATCATCGGAGCTAGAATCATTTAATCTCACATCTCTAATTTTGATAGTCCGGGTTGAATTATTTTTTCGCCTCGACACCGTTGGATTCCGTGTCCGATTTTTGATATTTTTACTCTTAATGACACTCACACTTGTTTCATCACAATGGAAAGATTTTTTATGTTCATTAATTTTTTTTTTGTGCGTTGATGGACATAATGTACTGAGTCTTGGAGATGGATTTAATTTATCCAGTGATTCGTTAACATTTGCAGTTGTTATGTTCAATTTTTTTAGAGATGGCAAAGATTTTTTCGACAATTCAACGTCCTTTTTCGTTGTCAGTGTCGAATTATTTCCAATTCTGTCATGTATTCTTATTTTTCTTTTACGTATTTTTTTGGGGGAAACTTTTTTATTGAATATCGTGATTGTATCATCAGAATTTGAATTATTATTTGGAGATTTTTTTGATCTTCTTTCAGGTTCTTCGATATTGTCGCTCATTAACAATCTAGATTTGATGGAATCTAATTTTAATCTCTTTGAGGGCATATAAATATCTTCATGGTTTGCTGATGAATCAGATGATGATTCATATTGCAGTACTCTTGCTACTGAATCTGTTGCTGGTTTTTTATCCATTTTCACGATATTTGACGATCGTAGAATTGATCTTATTTTTTTAATCAAATTCTTGTCATTCGACTTCTCTGAGTGTTTTTCAACACTTTTCTTCACGTTTTTACTTTTGTGTTGTTGTAAATCAGCAAGGTCTCCATTATCGTCGGACTCAACAATAACTAAATTGCTTGATTTTGGAAGGGTTGAAGAAATTTTTAATTCTTCATCATTAGAATTATTAGTTAAATCTTGAATTAAATTCTCACTATCAGTTGCAAAATTATCAATCGATTCGGCATTTTCTGACTCTTTAGTATTATTTTTTTCCTTATATTTCTTTGATTTTTCACGAATTATCTTGACAAATTCGTCTTCCTCATCTGATGAAAATGTTATTATATTGTTTGAAAGATGAGTTTTCGATTCACATTGTGATTTTGATGACAATTTTACCGATGAATTTTTACTGGATTCAGACAATGATTCACTACAAATTGTTGTGGTCAATTTATCAATGTTATTGATTACTTTATCCTTGTCGGTTATTACTGAATCATCGTTCATACTTATTTCATTAATATTTTGATTATCATACGTTTGTGATTCTTTTATATTTTCATTAATTTCTTGCAGCAATTCATTTTTATTTTTTGGTATTACATTTTTTTCTTGATCATTGACACATTTACAAATTAAAATAGTACTTGAATCACTGTCTTGTGACTCATCACCGATATTATGAATATCACGTACTGATATTTCACTCAATGAATCGAGCGATTTTACTGATTGATTGTCAAGTAAAGTAGTATTTGATATTGATTCCGTTACTGCACATCGTTCTAGTTGAATTTTAAGAATTTTCAATGAACATTGTGCAATAAGATCTGCCATTTTTTTACTTTGCGAAAGTTTTTGCTTTTCATTTACAGATAATTCATTATCATCAGTAATATCATTATCAGACATTGTATCCATTGATTTCTGTTCATTTTGTTTATAACTCTGTAAAGGTGACTCTCCACTTGAAGTGTTTATTCTTTTTCTCATATGTCGTATTTTTTTTTGACGTCTTGTCAATCTTAAACTTTTTGATATAGTTTCATTTTCACCATTCATTGAAGTGTCCGTATTATTTTCATCACTTTCCTCATTTATTGGCGTTTTTAACGGCTGAGATATACTTGTAAGACGTTTTTTTCGTTTTTGTTGGAACAAATTTGTACGTCGCTTGGATGATGATCTATTTCTTATTATTGGTGAAGACAATAATGCTGGATGTAAATTTTTTTTAAACGAAAATCTTCTTTCATTCCTTAATGTCGATAGAATAATATCTATTGGTGAATCACGACCTGTATATAATTTTTTACGACTAAGTTTTGTTTGATTCGAAATCTTTGATACATTCTCAAATAAACTAGTTTCATCATCTAGAGTCACATCATTCTGTTCATCAATTTTTTTATTTGTATTCATAATTTTATCAAGATTCGCAAGTGTTGGAAGAATATCAGTTATCTTCATACAATTATTGTGTGTATTTCGACTAACTGGAGCATTAATAAAACTTTGCTCACTCAGTTTCTTTTTAATAAGTGTTTTTGCAAGTAATAATGAATTTTTATCATTGCTCATCGATATATCTGGCAATATTAATTTTTTCTTTATCAATTCTGCTTCATCCCTTATGTCAAATTTTTCGTCATTTAATTTATTTGTTTTCTCGCATGTATCAACAGTTTTGTTTTCAACAATGCAATCCTCGGATGAATTTATCGGTAATTCTTTGTTTGTAATTAAATTGACAGTTTGATCCGGTGATGTAGTTGATTTTTTTGCACCCTCAATAATAGCAATTGCGTCAGATTTTTTAGTCACATTTGTATTTGATAATATATAAGCTGCAGTATCAACTGAGCTAAATAATGATGTGCTATCGGCACCTTTATTCTCAACATTGGAGTGTTGACTTTCAACTGATGTTCTGCATTTCCTATCATCATCTTCGTTTAATGACGATCCTGTTTCCGACTGATTCTCATCTATCAATTGATATGGTGGATTACCCGTTTCTACCCAATACTGAACTAATGCTGGATGTTTACGCATTGGTGTACGTGATTTAGAAAACAATTTGTTCTCATCATTGCTTTCATTACCGTTATTATCATCTTTCTCTGACACTGAATTTAAATCTTTTGTTATATTGAATTCAGAGTCATTTTGAATCTGAAAATAAATATTCCTAGATACTTATTATATGTTAAACATTAAAATATTTTGTAATATAAGAAAATGTTGGTCACTTACGTTTGAGTATTTTTCAAATAATTCACCCCAAGCATGTTCTCGCTCGATCAAGATCGACTCTGGTAATTCAAATAATGCCTTTATTCCAATATTTGTTTTTTCAATTCTAAAAATACATATGAACGTGATGAAAAGTTTTCATTTTTTCTTTTTATTGAATAATAAATGAAAGCACATAGAAGATACTGTTTGTTATTGATGCGTAACTAACCTGCATTTTTAATTCAATAAACATACCTTTCAATACCGCGGTAATATGATTCTGCCAATGTTCCGTTGTTATTGGTTAAACTCGGTTCAACAGTATCCATTATGAACTTTTATTAATTAGTAAAATAAACAATAAAATCAAGGCATTTTATTTATTTCTGACCCGTTTAATATTTATATAGTATTTTATATCATTTGTAATGACCTTGGATTATATACAGTAATCTAGATTGGGGGTTAGGCGTGTTATTTTGTGTGTAGAATTTCAACGTAGCGCCGCCAGTGTCGAGTATCGGTAACTATTTTATTTAGAAATACAAAAGTCGTATGTGCGTTGAATGATAAATATAAGTACACAGCAATCAAATTAGAAATGAATCAAATTATTTGTACATAATCATTGGGAATTATTTCCCAATTTCAGATAAATACATTTATTAATTTTTGTATATAGATTTGAATATTATTTTAAATTTAATGGCGTAATAGATGGCGCACTCAGACGCCGGTGGCGCTGCAGTAGATTTTATATTGATTTGACTAACGTAGTAGTGCAAGTTTGCGCGAAAAATAAGAGTTTTCCCGCTTGATCAGTGATTATACACGACCGTGCATATATTTGACATTCGATTGTTTAATTGTTAAATGTTATAAAAACAATATGAATATAGTCGATTCCCTGGCGTTACGTTACACCGGGTTTGGTAATTATATCCTTTAAATTATTAATCATTTTATTCAGTAATACATGAAATTTCTATTTTAAAGTCAAATTACCATTAATGTACGTTCTTTTCAGAGGTTATCTTTTTCCATTGTCGACGACGAAATGAAATTTAACTGATATATACATTTAATTAATGGAAAAAAAATTACTATCTAAACTAGAAGAATTAATTAATTCATAATATTTAATTTATAATTATAAATAAATGCACATTATTAATTTTACTTTATTGTCTCATTTTTGTTTTCAGAATCAAGACTACAGAGCGACATTGCCATTAAACGTTTGAAATGTAATTATGATGATGTTTATCGTGGAATAACTTCAAATACATCAGTGTTAAATTTCAATCAAGATTCACCAATATATGCATGTCGTTTTTCGAATCATCAATCGTATCCAGATTTAGTTGCATTAGCCAATGAAGATGGACGATTTGCTGTACAAAATACATCACATAAATATCCATCAAATTCATCAGTAGATGGACAGCAGGTATACAATTATTCTAAATAAAAGATACCACTTTCTTTAATTAAAATTTTTTTTTTTCTATCCAATTTTGATTATGTATTTCGTTTCCAGGCCCATTTCAATGCAATATTTGATGTTACTTGGATGCCAGGTGAATTGAAATTTATCACAGCGTCTGGCGATCATTCAGCAAAATTATGGGACGTTACAAATTCAAAAGTAATGCCAATTGATAAATTTATATCACACACAAGGAGCATTAAAACAGTAGTTTTTCGTCCTGATAATAAGGACGTATTTGCATCTGGTGCACGCGATGGGGCAATATTTATTTGGGATGTCAGGGATAAAAATAAAAAACCAGACAATAGTATTTTCAATGGACACCACATTGGTCCAAGCAACAATTCGAGACATCGACGATCGTTGGTGCTTGCATTACGTGCAAAATCCATCACTGGACTTGTATTTCAAAATGATAATACATTGATATCTTGTGCTGCTGGCGATGGTTTAATTAAGGTATGGGATTTGAGGAAAAATTATACCGTACATAAAAATCAGCCGTATGCTAAACACATATTGCCATATAACGGTGGCACAGCACGAAATGGTTTTACATCATTGGCAATATGTCCAGCGCAACTTCAACTCTATGCCAATTGTTTAGATAATGTTATTTATGCTTATAATTTATCATCATACTCTGAGCAGCCGACTGCTGAATTTTATGGGCATCAAAATTCAACGTTTTACGTGAAAAATTGTGTTAGCCCTGATGGACAATATTTAGCGAGTGGTTCTAGCGATGAAAATGCGTATATTTGGCGAACAGACAAACCTGGTAGACCATTTATTAAGCTTAAAGGTCATACAGATGAAGTAACATGCGTTACTTGGTCTATTCGCGATGAACCTCGTATTGTTACCACATGCGATGACGGTCGTCATCGAATTTGGCGTGTGGGTTTGGAACATCCTGGTGATAATGATGCAATTGAAATTCATGGTGTTGCTGAAGTTGTTGAGTCAACGACCTTATCAACACAATTAGATTTGGAAACTACTCCGAGTGCATCACGAAGATGGGTTGCACGAAATGAAACGACACCAGGTATAAATTGTTTAATTTATACATGAAATGAAATGTTATTTTACATTATTTATTAAGAGTATTTTTTTGTTTTTCTTCAGATAATGCAACTTCATCCAGTGATTTAGAGCAAGGTCATAATGTAACACCGAATTCAGAGTCGAGTACGTCTGGCAAACGTTCACGAGAACAAATGTCATCTGGTGGATTGAGAATAAATGGACATTTTAAATCTATTCTATCACCAATTGAGGAAAATTTGGAACCAGCAACAAAGCGATCGCATATTGAAAATAAAGGAGCTCGAAGATTGTTCAGTCCAATGCGTAATAATGAATTACGAGCAACTCGTGATTATGATTCAGATGAAGCTGGTCCAAGTCAACGATTAACATCAAATAAAATACAAGCACCATTTTCGCCGACACTTAATTTACCAAATTTTGTTATTGATGGTACAGCGCCCCATCTTATTCAATTGTCACCACAGAAAGCTAAAGAAAATGTCGATTGGTTAACGAAAATTCGAAAAACTCGATATGAACGAAGACTGGAAAAATCTGAATCGGACAAAATTACAAGTCCAAATAATCAAGTGACACCCGCACGAAGAAATAGTAGATCACGATCATCTGAACCACGACGTGTAAAAAGTCCTGTGGTTTCATTATTAAATTTTTTCAAAGTTGAATCACCAGCAGGAAAAAATTCAGTGCAAAAAGATTCAAAAAAAAATTCTGAATCGCCGACATTAAGTACAAACTATAAATTAAGTAGCGTGCCATGTGTAAATAATAATGAATAACCGTTTCATCAGTCAAGTGTGTAAGATATTATTAAATAAGACTAGATTAAAAAAAAAAAAATTCAAAAAGCTGACAAGTACAACATTTGCGATATAACTAAATGATACAACATTTTAATGATAATTCTTATATCATTTCTATACAATGAATATATAATAATGAGAATGCATTAAATAAGATAAAATATTTTAAAGGCGTCGGTAATGACAAGGAATACATTAAGGAAACTCAGAGATTATTAGAATAAACGTTCGAATAGAATAGGAAACGAAAAACGATAAAATATCACAAAAAAAATTTTTTTATCCCAACGTAATTTATTTTTTATTCATAAGAAATTTATATTGAAAATAAATTTGTATGCTAAAACATTAATTAACGAGTCGTATATCATGTTGATATAATTGAAATTTATAGTTAATAAGACGTGCGTGTATATATAATTGTAATATATATATTATATGTGTATATACACACATATATATTTCTTTTTTTTTCTTGGATATCGCGAAGTGTATTGGAAAAACAAACAAAAATTGACGCGCTCGTTGAATAAGGCTCATGTTACATTGTGACACGCTTGTTGGCGCCCATGCTTTATGCAAATGAGGGGTGGTGCTGAATATACATCCAACAAAAGCATAAAACATAACAGCACACATACGAAACAGTCATGCATAAAAGGGTATATAATGCTATTTGTGGAGACAGCAGCTAGCAGCAACGGCAACCACCAGTGAAAAATCCTCCCAAGACAACCCAACGAAAAATTGCCGGTCGTACCGCAAGAGATATTCGACTCGAGGGCATTGGTCACCGGGGGAATATCATGTCTTAGGGTGGAGAAACTCCAACACTGGTCGACCTTGTTAAAAATGCAGAACTCGCACGATTGAACAACAACACTAAATATATATACACATACACCATTGACGTTGGAATGTAAATTGAACGCAGTGTTAAAGGAAAATATAAAGAAAAAAAAAAAAAAAAAAAGGCGCGGTAGTCAATAATTCAAGAGAAAAAAAATTAAATAAACTATCGATTGTCCAAGTGACAGCGCAAAATCATTATGTTAAATAATTTTGAAGAGATAAACATTCAAATTCACGACTAAATTTTTTTTCTTGTTTGTTCGAATACATTTTAACGATGAAATTATTTGCAAAATAGTTGGTCCTAAAAAAATATTGAGTAATATATTTTTTTTTTTTTTTTTGTGTTTTAAAGGGACAGATGGTCGGTGGAATTTTTCTTTTCACGTGGAGTTTTGTGCGAAATTCGTGATGTTCATGAGAGAGTCTAATCGAAGTCGTCAGGTAGTTAAAAGGACTCAGTTATAAGAGAAAAAAAAGAAGGGTGAGAGGTTTATTGACATTATTTTTGTCTTTTTTTTTTTTTTTTTATTTTCACCTGATGGCGACTCTTGAACACTCCTTCATGGCGCCTGTATGTATTGGAATGTTTTCGGAAACAAGTTTCAAACGACAAACATCCCTAAAAAGTCAACTTTCGATGTAAAATATTTTTTTTATAGTCTTTATTTTGGGATACATATACTTATATGCACATATAGAAGGAATATATTAGAGTCATAAAAATTACCACCTGCCCACAGTATAGATGACTGGTTATATATTCTGAATACAATTTTTATTTGCTTCTAAAATCAATTTTTATTTTTATATTTTTTTTTTTCTTCGTGTAAATTTTTTTAGCTACTTGTTTTACACATAAGTTCTAATTTATAACTAACTGGACTTTGTCAAATTATCATTGACAAATATAAAATTTAAACAGCGAAGAAAGAAATAAAAAACGCAAATTTGTTTAAAAACCTTTGAACACTATTTTTTAATATTTGAAAGTAATCCGAAGATTGGCTCTTATTATATTTCTTTTTTTTTTTTTTTTATATGGCCACGTAAGAAATAAAGGAATAAAATTCCATTTTAATGTTTTTCTTATGCTAATAAGAGGGATCTCGTGCTACTGTCTTACGCATGATTATCCAGTTCCCACCAACAGAGAGCGCCGCAATGAGAAAGGCCAGTAGCGAAATACACAGCGTTTTTTTTTTTTTTTCATTCCATTTTACTCAATTAATTATATACAAATCCAGCAAGGTATTTGTGCATTGGTGTCCCCTTTTACTAAAGACTTTAATAGTTATCGAGTGTTTTGTGAACTTCAGCTTGGCATTTTTCCTTCTTCATCATTTCCCTCTCTCGCCCATTCCATTACAATATACATTGCAATGTGTAATTATGTATAATATATACCCTTGAAAAATAAATTTGTATATTCTGAATTTATCTAAATAATATTTAAAATAAAAAACAATACAAAAATTATAAAATATTATTACTAGCAAAACTTTTTTCAAGGTTTTCGTAAGAATATTTCATACAATTCATATATATATTTTATTTTTTATTCATATTATTTCTTTTTAATTTTTTAATTTTTTTTGGGATGATAATAAATTAGATATTCGTAAATAAAAATAAATTATTAAAATACATCCAGGGGACAAAGCATAATCGATGTATAATTATCTTCAGATAATATATTTTAACATGGTCATTTGTCATTTTCTGGATAATGAATTAAAATACCACAATATTTATATGAAGACAGTGTATACGAATGTTCATGCATATATGTGCATAAATATATGAGCTATATATACGAAACTGTAAACCTCCGCGATAAGGATAATTGCATGAGAAAGCAATCTTCAATTACGCCTACACCAGTATATATACATACATTTATACATGCATATTTATATTTTTATTTCATTTCAGTATGCGTTCGTAAATCTATTTCGAAATCACATGAAATATTGATTAATACGAATTTAAGTGCCTATTTAAAATATAATCACAAATCACTACTATGTACTGTCATCATCCCCACATAAACCATCAAATTATTGATACGTGAGGAAAATTATATTGAGAATAATTTTCATTAATTTAATTTTTCATTTTATTTTTATGCGAGAAAAATTTTTCCTTTATTTTTCTCATGATAAAAAGGTAAAAACATTTTTTTTTTTTTAATCATGCTAGATGTTTCTTTCCAACAAGGGAAAATCTATTTGCTCGATCAGCGTCCGCAACAAATCGTTAATTAAAATGGCACGCGATGCCAGTAGTGTGTCGTGTATTCGGTGAAACAAGAGGATAAAAGAAAGCCCAGTTGCTTTTGGTTCGTTCATTATTATTGCTCGTAATACGTATTGAACTCGATTGGACAAAAATATAAATTTATATTTCAATTTAAATGAAGAATAATATGTTATTAAATATGAATAATTTATAGCATTCATTGGTATTATTATAATAATTAATATAACATGTTTATTTTTTTTTTTTTAATTTAATTTTAGTTGTATTAGATTTATATTAAACAAATATGATTTAAAACAAATTTTATACTATTAGAAATTAAAATTATAATTGTGAATTTTACACATTCGTTACAAATATCAAGTGGAAAATTATTTCTATACAAAATTCTAATTTTATTTTTTCTATTTTTTTTTTTCTTTCTCTGTTTTATTTATTTTTTCTTTTTTTTTTTTTTTTTTTTTATCGTAAATCATTTAATGCAAATTGGCTTTTACGACCTGTCGAAACGACATATTTCTCGTATAGTTCAATGGGCACCTCATTTCACGGTCGTGCCGGTCGTGAATGACAAACTTTTACAACAACATAGACATATACATGAAGCCGAGTATATAGGGCATTCTAACGGCAAAGATTTCTCGATTCCACATCCACGATGTCGATGCGTTTGTTTGCATTAATAATATTTATCACGCTATCAACCAATCGATGTAAATTCATATTATACATATTAAATGTAATTTAAATATCGCGTAAATTTCCATTGCTTTTATTAAATTATAAAATTTTTTATTTTTTATTTTTTCAAGGTCTTTCTGAATCCTTATGGAGCATGAGTAAAAGTCGTAGAGCAGGGGAGTGTGAGTAAATATAAAAAATAATTAATTATTACTTATTTCAATATATTTTGTTATATTATTAATGAATAAATTAATTAATTAAATTTATTTGTGGGATTTTAATATTTGGAAACAGTTGAAAATGCTGTTTGTGAGCCAAGTAAAAGGCATTTAGATTTGGATGGATGCGGACAATGTATCTGTACTCCTCATGGTTATGGTAGTGTTTGTGAAAAAATTTATTGTCCAAGAGTTTACAAAAGACCAGTAGGTATGTATTGAATTATGATTTAATTATACGATGAAAAATTTACATTTATAATTATTAAAATATTATATAAATATATAGATGAACGTGAGTGTACGCCTTTTGAGGATTTTCAAACACACTGTCATTTTTGCAAATGTTCATCTGGTGGAATACCAGTTGATTGTGAGGAAAAAAGTTTAGGTTGTATGGATAAATTGGTAGAAAAATTGAAAGTTGAAAGATTTAGGGAAGCTCCAAAATTAAGGAGACGTGCTTTAATAAGAAAATTGGATTATGATGAATAGTTTACAATATTTCCGTAGAAATTAGAGTAGGTAAAATAAAATAAATCATATATTATATATCTCTATATTTAAATATAATGTTTAGAAAATAATATGGTCAAAATATTTACTGATTATATTCATCAGTACATTTTTCAATGAAAAGAAAAAAAAAAAAAAGATCAATATTTTTATTTACATATTTGTAATATTAATTTATATTTCTTCCAAATTATATATAAAAAAAGAAAAAAAAAAACAACAACAACAACAAGAATGAATGAACAAAATTAATATTAGATAAAAGCAACATAAAAAAAAATTTCTGCAATATAGTAGAATTAATTACCAATTAATTTTCTGCTATTCAAAAATCAATACGCCCCAAGATTCAATATACGTGTATATAAATATCGATCATTATTTGCGCAATAAAAATTACAAGTATGATCGAATATAGTAGCTAATAAAAAACATCACTCAACTATCCCAGTGTATATGTATATTGATAGGTAAAAATACGGCTGCAGATCGCGTTGAGCATTTTTTGTTATAATTGATAGCTTTAGAAAGACTCCTTGCACGTTATACCATTGAATCACGTACATAAAAGAAAAACAAAATATTCCTCAACTCCACTTCACGTTATATTTACTGTACCATTATTTTTACTTAAAAATTATCCTGATGACGTGTTTCTATCTCTAAATATTATGCCTCTATTCCACCTCCCTCTCTCTGCTCTATAATAATTTTGTTTTTTATTTTCATACATATATTCCGCAATTATATATTTAATTCCACAACGCAAATGAACAAATAAATTAATAATCATCAGCATGCAAATCCTCCTTCATCGTTTGGTTAAATATATATAAAACAATTCATATATGTATACTATATGTATGCAGATATATATATATATGTTTATGGTGGTATGTAAAGATATATTTTGCGGCAAAGAGTCACCGGTTAGTTGACCTCTCTGTGGGTATAGGTAAAAAGCCGCCAGTGGAATTTTCTTGCGGCCAACATTACAGAACAAATCCACACTGGACAACGACAACGACAACCAGCAACACATAACCGAACATACATATATATATAAACGAATGGAAACATTCAAGCAATGCAGATAAAGGTAAAACTATAGGTAAAGAGAAAATCGAGATAGAGAGAAAAAGAAAGGTGGCGTATTTTTCACCGGTATGTGCAGCATTTTACGGATTTCTTTTATTCATTTCAAGCGCCATTATTCGCCTGTGTGTATTTATATATTTATAAACATGGCGGGGAATTATTGAGAATAAAAATAAGCTAAGACGCGCATCTTATGCGTTTATGTATGTCTAGTACATATATCTACGGTGCACGTATATATTTATACATGTATGTTTGGTATATATAATAATAGTAAATGTTTATATACTATGCGCATTGCGTTGTGGATTTTCGTTGAAATATTTTTCATGACATTGGAATTACGGATGTATATAGTAGGATATTATAATTTATCGATATCTTATAATTATTCACAAGTTAATTAATTATTTGTTTATATATATATACATAATGATTTACCTAATTGAATTGGAGCAAATAATAATTGACAATGGGATATAGAAAGAAAATTTTTTTTTTCTTTATTTTTTAATGAATTATTAATTAATATTAGCTTTTTTTTTTTTTTTATTATGTATTTGTGAATATTTATTTATTATATTGTTAGATGCAGTAATTATATTCGATGAGGGAATCGCGTTGTAGGCGTTGATAATTATAATTATATAAATTCATTAATTTAAAATGATTTTCAAGTGTATTTCACACCCACGCATTATTGTATATAGGTATATAATAATTATTTTAAAGAATTTATAGGATTCAATTTTCATTTTATTTTCTTTTTTTATATAATATCATTCTTCTTTAAGCGTATAAACATTTTAAGTGACCTTCATTTCTTTTACACGGACGAAAGTCTTTTTCAGAAATATGTATTTATATTTTTATTTATATTTATTTAATACTCAGATATTTACTCTCACTCGCAAGGACAGTGCTGATCCATCCCTATAGTTTTGTCGTTTATTACATAGTATAATGTATAGATATATATTGTTGTGTGTTGCACAACAGATTTCTCAAATTGCTGTTGAATTTTTCAGTGTGCGCGCACAAGCGTCGTCATCCGTGACGACGTGATCAGTTCTTTCATATGATTTTGACACAATCTGTCTAACGTAACACGTGCACACTCACTCACCAATGAATTTCATCAGGAATATATATATTTTTTTTTTTTTTTTTTAAATTTTTTTCCTTTTTCAATTAATGAAAACGTGTGTCAAATTCTTGAGGCTCATCCCTCTTCCGGTTTCCATCAATATTTATATAATATCCCAGTGATATTATATACAATTTCTTCTAATTTATTTCATTCAGTTACAAAATCAAATAATTTTATTTTGCGTAAAAGAAAATCCATTAAAAAAAAAAAAAAATTTTCAATTATCTTCTGATAATATAAATAAAATAAAATAAAATAATAATAAATATTGAATCAAGATATAATATTATTATACCTAAACAAATAATAAAGCATCAAAATAACACGATAATAATTTATAAAATTAATTATTCACAAAAATTGAATTGAAAGATAAAATTATTATATTTAAAAATTAGATAAAAAAAATTCATTGTAGAGCTTCAATTAATCTTTAACAATTAATAAAATAATAATCAAACTGTCTCAAATAAAATGACATTTGTTTATCTAATTAAAATTAGTATATAATAAAAAGACCTTGACATACAAGAAAAACTTCCAACAGGAGAAATTATTTCCAACGTCCTTTGATTATTCATATATACGAAAGGAAAGGATCACCTGTACTGCATTCAATGACTCATAAATATTTTGAATACTTACAAGTGCATACAAATCAACACAATATCATCATATACAAATAATTGTCCATACATTTTACACCAACACTCAAACAATCTCTAAGAAACATTCGCTCCTCACATTATATAAATATACTTGCAATTGGAAAAAATATATATTATATTCGTATATATTCAAATGATATACTGCAGATGTGCATGAAGGTATTGTATTTATTGAGAATACGTGTAAGTCTACACGTTTATAGTTAGAGAGAGGGTAGACGAGAAATAAGTATATGTATAGAGCGCAGTACTATATAGCATCGAGTGGAATCAGCTGTGAGCGGCGTGGCGCGGCGCGGGCGCCGTGGGCCGCAGTGACTGTGACCCGCTGTCAGTTGCCCGAGCCCTGTGCCACGGTTAGGACCGTCACACAATCATCAGTCTAACGGCTGAGGAGGCATCGCGACGAGTCGAACACGGCCCACAATATAAATACGAATAAAATATTATTAAATCCCATTGGAAAAAAAAAGAAACGTTATAAAAAAAAATATATAAAAGGAAATAAATAAGTAAATAAAAATATTTCATTAATTATTCACAATTGATAATTAATAATTATTAAATAGCCGGGAAAAATAAAATAATAGAAAAAAAAATTATGAATAATATATTACACGTCCTCAGCATTTATCTAGTCCTCATTATTCGTAAATAAAACTGGTTAGCATAATTAATTGGATGAAGATATTGGGAGGACAACGACAATTATATATTGATGAACGGTAGTGATAAAGTGATAAGTGAAAAGAAGAAATAAAAAAAAATTACAATTGAAAGTAGAAGATAAAAGGGAAGACGAAGAAGTCGAGCGTTTTATTCGCTCGCCTAAAAATGTCCTGCGTGTATAGTGTATCAAAGGCGTGAGAAGTTTCATATCGCAGATTGTCGCAAAAGAAAGAAGAGCAAAATACAAAATTAATTCAAGGAAAAAGCAGGGTGCGATAACAGAGCAACTGAAAGAGATGGCGAGCCGATTATCGTACGAGCGCACTGCGACAAACACGATACTTGTCTTGTTGGTGAGTTATATTTTTTTAAATCTTTTTATTTGTTATACACAATAAAATTATCATTTACGCATTTGTCTCACTGGCGTTCATCTCCCTATCATGCAATATACAATGTTGCATAATATTTAGCTGATAATTTAACCGGTCACTGTAGCATTTAAAAAAAATAAACAAATATAATCTATAAAGAAAATTTAAAAATTTTTAAATCTGTCTCATATGATAATATTAAACCTTTTATTTCTACTTTAAATTATTAATTAACATAATTTTTTTTTCTTTTATCTATAATTTATCATTTGTCAAATGCTTGTTCTACTAATCACATACACACATACCCATTATTATAATATAATAACAATATAATATTATATAAATCTATACAGAATATAAACAGCATTTAGTTTGTGGTCTAAATATTTATATTTACATACATATACAATAATTACAGCGGTATTGTTTTGCAAGTCTTTTTAGTAGCTGGCAAATGTGGCCGTTTTGCCTTGCACTATCTCTTTATATACAAATACATATATACAAAATATTCATACATATATATCTGCAGCGTGTACCGCCCATTGCGCTTTCTCGTAAAATCATTGCAGCGCACACGTGTCGAATTGATACATATACACATTGTACATATGTATACATTTATACATAGATACTTTTATGTATATATGAGTGCACAGTGATGCAGACACACAACTGTCCGAGCACTGCAGTCATATAGCTATTATGATCGGTGGTGTGATCGCGATTGAAGTATATAGTGTGAGGAAAGAAAAAAAAAAAAAAAACCCCACACGGACATGGAAAACGCACCTACGCGAACACGCATGTGTCGCGTCAGGAGTCAAGGATATCGACGTTAATTTTATGTATATATACATATGTTTGTGATACATATTAAACGGGGTGGGAATTGCAAATGATCGCGGTATATAAATCGGACTTGTTTCAATTCAATCGTGTATTCAATTGCCACGCTAACAAATAATATAATATATAATAATGTAGGTACACTATATACTTTACGAAATATCACAACTTCCGTTTATTTTTTTTGCATTGTATAATAAATATATATATATATTTTTTTTATATTTTTTTTATGTATATTGATATAAAGAAATATTTTTAATAGTATATATACAGAATATTATTTTTATGTACATTGCAGAAAAAAATTCTAATTATATTTCTATAGTATTTGACCTTGTGATTTAAGCACTGACCTTCGATTCATTATTATTTATATAATAATGAAAGTATTTTTCAGTTTGATATCATATAAGTATTATATTTAGTGAAAGCAAATAATTATGAAGAAAAAAAAAAAAAAGATAAAATAGTTATATGTACATGTATATTTTAATTATTTATATTTATTAGATCAGAATAAATTAGGTGAACTACGACGATACATATTTGTATAGGTATTTTCATACATACATATATTACCTATAGATATATGTATATATATTAATATATATGTATAAACATATAATTGATCGCATTGATCAATCAATTGATTGTGCCACTGACAACGAAGCGCAATGTTTCAACTCATTTGTACAGCAACAATAAATTATTTCATTGATTACGTTATGTGTATAAAGTCAATTAATTTTAACACTAACAAATAAAAGAAAGAAAAAAATTAATCATTACATTGAATTAATTGAATTCAATTAAATTGGGATTTATGGTGAATTTTAATAAATAAATATTTTTTAATGCATATAGTTATAATAAATTTAATTTATAATATTAAACCTTTAAATTTCATTGCGCCATCGGCTAATGAACTTGCAAGATAATGTTCTTAGTAATATTATAAATATAAATAATATATATATATGTCGGTATATGTATATTTATTTACATAGATATATTTAAATGATTCGCTTGAGCACCCCCCGCGGGAGTGGTGCCAGAAAGTATTGTGAATATAATTAATCCACTAATAATTACTCGTGCTTATCTCTTATTCAATTAATTGATAGATAGATGTACCCGTGTGTATATTTCATATATAAACAGACAATAAATAAATATTAATCGTGATCTTCCAATTATTGCAACAAATAAATTGATTTCATGCACGATTTACCCCATTGTGTATATGCAATCGGTATTAATTATATAATTGGGCTTCATAATTAATCTCCGGGGAAGAAAAAAAAAAAAATATTGGACAGCACGAAAATAAGAAGAAATTTAATTTATCTGAATAAATGTTTAACTATTATTTTTTTATAGTCAATGTAACTTTTAATCTTTCCGAATTTAATTCGATATTTTTCTTTTAATGCATTCGCTAAACGATTGTCATATATCTAATAGTGTGTCATAAAGTTAACTATAAATTTACATTAACTTTAAATCACAATTAGTTCAACGCGCAATGATAATATATATTTTTTTTTTTTTTCATAATTAATTACCACGATCAAAAATGTTTCTGATGGTGTTTAAATATTTTTTTATATATTCTTCACTTCACCAAAGAGCGATCTATTATATGATATACATACACACATGTGCAGTATATAAGTTAGAAGGCGAAGGTGTGGCTTAAATATAATCCTCGCAACGCCTGCGCGATAGGTCTTTGCCCACCTAGATGTAACGATTGCCATCATGTAGACACATACATATACATATAATGCATAATATATAAATTACTGGTCAGTCTGGTGAATATGTTCTTCAGTTAAAATTCCTCTTACATATACATATATGTATATAAAAATTGTTCGTTATATACTAAGGTACATATACTGCATACAAAATGAGCGTGGGCATTCAAGTCTCTGATGATTCCGCAGTTATAATTCTTTGGTTCTTCCTCTTTGACTATGTATCACACCTTGCACAACATATTTTTCATCACTTCCTCAATCCATTTAATTCATTAGAAAAAATGATACATAGCTGAAGAAAAAAAAATTGAGAATATATATTAAATAAAATAATAAATAAGACAAAATAAAATAACTATAAATGAACACTGCGATTAAACAAAGATTTAATGTCTCAATGAAAAATTCAGCCACGATCTCTTATATATCTAGATACGTGATTATTTATTTACATACATGATGTCCCATACTCATATGTGTAGTGAACCATGGTAAAGAGAGATTGATCTGAATCTAAAACATAAATTAACTGTCATTATAATTTCTATTTACGACAATTATAAAGATATTCCGTATGAGAATTAAATAAAATATCTTTGCAACAAAGTAGATACATTTAATCATGTGGATAATATATTATAATATATAATTCTACAACTTTATCTCTTTATATATATTTTTTTCTTTGCATTCAATTATATGTATCATGTGTGCTGTATATGTGTACGATAAATAGAATATGAGGTGAGGATGAAATTGATCCAATGCCCGGATTTCCGGCTGAGTCTCAACAAGATATTTCCTTTTCGATTAAATCATCATTTATAATCTTTCTTGTTTCAATTGACAATATATACCAACGGTAAATACATACACGTACACACATACATATCAATAATATATATAGAGGACAAATTTATTATCTTTAATATTTATATTCATTGCGTCGTAATTATATTATATTTGATAAAACAAAAACATTTTTTTGTCTTGCTGTTTTTAATTAACAATAATATGTATTATTTTTTCGCGGCAATATCACTTTTATTTAAATATTATTCAATGAGAATTTTCGTTGACTAATTCGATCGTCAACCATTAAAAAATATCAATAAACAAATTAATCAACCATTCTGCACATAAATAATAATTATTTGCAGCATCAATATTTTAATCTCTTCTTTCCTTTTTTTTTTTCTCTACTTTTTATTTATCTACTACTTCACTATCTTTCATTTTTCCTTCTCTCTCTCTGAGTATACTCCCTCCCGTCGCATTCATCTAGAGATCAAGACACGGATTACCGGTGCAGTCAGCGGTCACGGGACTTTAACTCGTCGAAGGTCTTTTTCGCTCACCCGCCACTCGCGCCCTCTTTTATATATTCTCTTTCTATATATTTATATACATATATATACTTATATACTTTCCAACCTCGCAAACGTCGCGACGCCTTTGTTCACCAATAACGTATATACTTATATTCGCGAATCAACTTCTTCTTCTATTTTTTCTTTTCACTTATATATATTTTCTCTTGCACGTTCGCCAGGAATTGAAACAAAATAAATATATATAAAGAAAAAGACACTTGAATGATTTACTTCCACTCATAAGTTATATATGGAAGTAAGAGACAACAGAGATATATATACATATTTATATGTATATATATAGTAATTTGCTGAGCCCGCGTCTTTCTTCTATATACGTATTAAGAAATTCAAACTTCTTCATCTTATGCTTTATTTTCTTATTTATTTTTAGTTTCATTTCATTTATTTTTCATTCCAATACACTCTACTGTTGAACACATATTTCCTGATTGAAGCTGACAGGGGAATCCCAGCTTAACGTGCTTTATACTCCCGGATATATATGTATTCGCAAATATTTCCTTGGAGGGCGTTGAAAGAAACTTGTTGATTGGCACTTGGTGATTGAGATTTCAAGGTCTTTAGTTTATGGGTTTTTTTTTTTTTTTTATGTCATTTGACGAATAATTCTTATATAGACAATGTCGACCTTCTGATTATTCCCTTCTCGTTACTACATATTAAACATTTTAATTATGTATTTCAATTAATTATCTGGTCTGAGAGGAAAAAATAAAAAGTATATCGGTGCAGGTGGATTAAATATTTTAATTAATTTTTTTTTCTTGTATTTAATTATGCAAATAGATTTATGGATATATGGATTATATGTTTATCTTTGTTTGTAGTGTTGGGCATAGTGTGGATTCTCAGGGGGAATTAATACAAAGACCACCTTGTTGTGTGGATATTTGTCATTATTTATTTATTCATTTATTTTTTTTTTTTATTACTCTTAACTTCTGCATATGTGATTCAATGTGTGGTGTATTATTCCACCCCCGCGATTCGGATTAAGTGTATTTATATGAGGAATATTTACTCGGTACACAACCACTTGTTGCGCGTGTCATTGTCGATTTACGATGGTTTTATGTCCATTTTATTTTTTTGTTTATCTTTATTTTTCTTTGCACAACATACAAGTGTATTATATGCAATACAATCGTGGAATTTAACTTCTGTCATTCATCTTCGGTGCTACTATAGGCTTACCAATATATTATCCATGAGTTTGTGTGTATAGATTTTTTTATTATTATCTTTTGTCATTTTATCATCAGTCATTAATATTATCATATGTGTCATGTATTATTGTATGAAACGAGAAAGTATTTTCTATAGTCAATTCATCATGTCATTTGTGTTTAACATGAAAGAAACATTTTTGCAATTATTTATCTGCAGCAATGTGTAGTCATAATCCAATCGATAAAAGATGAGTTTAATTCAAAGAAAAAAAAAATCATTTTATAAATATACATATATGTGTGTGAGATTATGTGTAAGAATATATATAAAATTAACTTTCACATTCATTCCGGACCCGGATGACTGTGAAGGTGGACCAGTCATAATAATTTTCATTATACATAATTAATAAACAATTAAATTAGAGAATTAAACAAAAAATTTCAATTCATTAAAATTGAAAATTTTAATTTTCAATTTTATCAAATTATTTCGCATTTATTTATATATTTAAAAAAATTTTAAATATCATGTACAAAGGTGTAAAGAAATAACGCGTGAAAATATCTTATCGGTGTCTATATTTATCGGCAATAAATGAGTGTTTGAAAATATTTTTAGGGCACACAACTCGAACTGTGCTTAGATTGTGTCAAAAAAAAAAAAGAAAAAAAAGTGCAAAGACCACCAAAAAATAAAGCAATACATGTTTATATGTTTATATATTTGTACAGCCGGTTTTTGGGAATGCCATTTGATCTTTGTGAATCGAAATAGCCACCCCTCAAATGACCATTTTTATACTGAATTCCAGTGGATTATTTTCAGTCCAATGAACTGTTAATTTATTTTTTTTTTTACATTTATTTTTCTTTTAACTGCCACAAAATTAATTTCGTAATTTTATCGTGATTATTTCTTTTTATTATAATAATTTATTTTTAATTTTTTTTTTTCCTGCATTTTCAAATGGTATTAATAAAAAAAATAAATAATTGTATACATCTTATATCGTATGCATTGTGTGTATGTATATAATATATGCATATATTTATACATGTGCTGAGCTTGCGTCATATATATTTAGGCCGTTGACGTTATGGGTTGGAAGACCTCGTGACAAGGACGAACACGAGAAACAGAGGGAATTGGATAATGATATTCAGGTATTCTCATCCCCCAAAATAATACATTGAAAAACATAGTGGAAAGATACTGCTGATGTGACCGAGGGTGAAGGAAGATGTGTGTGTGTGTATGTGTTTGTAGGAGCTATTGAGGCCCTGAAATTTTATTTGCCACCTTTCTCCGCCTGATACAGTCAACCAGTTATTTTTTACACATTTTCTCTTCACGACAGTCGTCGTATAACGACTTTTATATTAGCACTTTTATTTCATTTATTTTATTTTATCTTATATTTTATTTTATTTTTTTTTTATTCTTTTTACCAGCACTATAGTGAATAATATTAACTATATATATATACATATATATAGATGTTCTTGCCGAGAAATAAGAACACACCGCAGGAATTTAGTCGCTTTTACTCTTATTTACTTTGTTTAGTTGTATTTTTATATAATTTTTTTTGCTTCCTTCTTTTTAAGCTTCTTTATTTCTTCCTCTTTTCGCTTGATCTCGATTGTCTGATAATAATTCATCCAGCAACACTTGCCTCGTACGACACACACACACACACAAATACACAGAAGAATTCTTAGTGCAAAACCTTTTATTTATTGTCTTGGGCACACGCTTGCACATCCGGCTCGGTCGTTTAATGCTCGCTTTTTTGTTTTATTTTTTTATTTTTATTTCATTTTTCATTTCCCCCGTATGCAGCAAGGACAAAACGATCGCTGTGAAAATACGGAGATATATATACATACATATACATATATAGTGCATTTAATATACTGCACATATAGTATATAAGTTCATTGGCCAAATAATCTGAATTGATTTTTGGCCATTTGAATGTTAATCATACTTATGATTTTCTTAATCATAATTATTAGCAGAAAATAATATTAAATTTATATTTTATTTTTGTGATACAAGTAGATAAAAAAAAAAGTTATTTTTTTTTCCACACAAAAACGTTAACAATGGAACAATGTGCAACAAGAATTTTTGTTGTTGGAAAAAAAAAAAAATAAAGATAACTAACTGGAGGAATATTCTATTAATAAACTCTGGCGTGTATCTTTATAAATTTATTTACGATAGTATAAAAAATAAAAAAATAAATTAAGAAAAAAAAATGAATACTATTGTATAGGGCACAACGAGTAAGTGCGGGAGCGTATAATATGTGTGAAAGAGAGAAGGGTACGTTTGGTTCAACTTAAGAGACGTACGTGCGATGCAAGTGGCATTGAACGTCCTTCGCAAATCGCGCTTCTCTCCCTTTTATTCACTTTT
Organism: Microctonus brassicae; assembly: GCA_918226075.1. Lineage (NCBI taxonomy): Eukaryota > Metazoa > Arthropoda > Insecta > Hymenoptera > Braconidae > Microctonus > Microctonus brassicae. The sequence goes on along the minus strand of OW445485.1, from coordinate 4,008,371 downwards.
ATATATATTTATATATAGTTATGTCTGCGAGTTTACGCCTACCGAGTTTATCGTATCGGTAAGTCGATCCTCGTGCCAGCCAATATATACGTGCTTCCATAATAAAATTTTTCCCCTTCAAGTCGTTGACGTTATATACCAACACACAACGATTCAAACGCAAATTAATCTTTTTCAACTTTCGTTATCTCCGATCCTTTTTCTTTATATAATTTTGCAATTTTTTATTCTCTCTTATTTTTCATTATACCAACTCGCACATTTTATACGCATAAAACTTGGCAATTAATTCACGTAAACGATCATGCAAGAATATATACATTGAAAAAAAAAATAAAAAATGATTTTATATATATTTTATTGTGAGCTTTATATTTTATTTTATATTTTTATTCAATTGATTTGATACTTTTTATTTATTTATTTTCTTTTTAATCAACTGGTGGCAACTATATATCGTGCCCAATATCTCGAACACGTAGAGTAAGCGCTCAAGGGACACGTGTACTTTAGACAGGTCATTAATTAACGGTCCCATTTGGATTAAATTGCTTGGTGTTATTGTGAGTTCTCAACCCGTTGGTTTATGTTCGTGAGCATATATATTTAACTAACACCTGAAACGATATGTATTTGGAGCCCACCACCTTTTTATATATGTATGTATGTATGTATACAAATACTCAACACTAAAGTGGGGATTGATCACCCATGGGGTTCCCCCTTCTATCACCACCACTCGCACTACACCAGTATATCTTTGAGTTATGAGGAATGTAACGGACACCCGAATATTTTTCTGGCGCCAGAAGCCAATTTAATTTATTAGGCAAATGAAACATTTTGTTTATCGCACATTTGTCTTTCTTCGAATCAAAAATACAAGTTTTTAAATTGATTTGGGTGTTCCATATAAGTATACATGAGCAATATTATATATTTTGTTTACTACGATATATCAGGTATTGAGGATTAAATTATAATTTAAAATCAGTTGATCTACAAACTTGTCATAAACAAATGTCTGATGATATAATGATGTAGAAATGATTTGATGCGAAAAAGAGAATAGTTAAATTATTTTTATGGTTTAGAAAAAATTAATTAATTCATGTACTATATTTTATTTATATAGAACGTTTATAAATTTTATATATAAAGTTGTTTGACCTTGCAAGGTTATTACTATGAGAATTAATGAAAACAAATGGGAAAAAAGTATATATACTTTTTTGTTTTTGATTTATTTATTTTTTTCTTCATAATATTTTTATTTCGTAGAATGAATTTTTTTCACGACTTGAGATTTTTATTTAATTACACTTATTTGTTTATAAATTTTTCTCTCATAATTGAATTGGTTAAATAAATGATAATATCTTGGGCATTGTTTTTTATAGGGACACAAAAATTTTACATGGTTTTAAAATGCTTATAGCTCAGCATATAGTTTACTATGTTAGGATTATGAGGTCATTAATTTTTAAGCGAGGGAAATTTGCCATAACGAGTTGTCTAAAATAACTGCTTTGTTCCCCCTTTTAATATAAATGTCAAGTTAAACGAGCACGAATGAAAAAATATGAAATACTATAGGTATACGAAACAATTTTGTTTAATTGACTATCGCTAGTCGTATCATTTATCTTTAAAGTATATTTTTTATAGAATTTATTTTGAATGTATTTCTTATTTTATTTTGGAAACGTGAAACATTTAATGGATTTAGTGAAGTATCAGGTAGCGTAAGTGCACAATAAATTTGTAGAATTACCATCCAATAATAATTAGCCTATCAGCAGTATATTGTTAATTCACGAGAAGGTCTTCAATTCCACTACACTATTCATGTTTATAAAAAAAAAATACAGACGCGGGTGTTATACATATATATGGGCAACAATTAACATTAAAGTCAGCAATATTGTAAGTTGATATGTATATGTATATTAGAATCCCTGCTGTGAGGTTTGCTATAATAATATTAATCTAAATGATAATATATATTGTAAATATTTCACTTCAAAAATAAATTGTTTTATACTATTTTTTTTATTTTTTCTTAATTGACACAAATAAAAAATTATTTAGTATATGCTTTCATGAGTTATTAGTCAGTGTGATTGCGGATCTTCGGAATTTAATGGTCATATAGCAAGAGACCGAAGAAAATTATAATTTGTCGGTAGTTGCGATTGAAATAAAAAATATAAAAGTAACAACCATAAATGATTGTTGACCTTCATCAACAATACACGATTGCTTTAGGTGTTGACGACCTTACACGCCAATTCAATTATTGTTTAAAATTTTAATTATAAAATATATCTTTGTGAGAAAACAAAATTTCATCTTCACAAGTGTAATATTACATTTACATATTTATATTATAAAAAATCGTGCAATTTATATAATCTGTAAATATATTTAAAAAATTATAATATATATTCTTATTGTTGGAATTTTAATGACAACAAATTTGAGGTAATCATTGGATTAATGATATCATTAATACAATTTAAAAAAATTAATTCAATATTTTTTTTTCTACGCGAAATTTTATTAAAAAATTTTTTTTCTCAAAACGTTCAAGATTAATTTAATTTTCCAATTTGATTGTTTATAGTTTATGATTTTCTGGATATACTCTACTCATCGATAAAAATATAAAAGATTTTTTAACATTTGATACGATAATATTTACGTATTTATCATCATTGAATCGTGATGGAAGAGCCACGATCGTGGCATCTGCTTACAATGTCTCAGGATCTTGACCCGTCGCCGTGGGCATTAAATCACTATATTGCATATACACACATAAATAAATATACTATATATATATCTGCTGTTCATAATATGCCTCGACGTTCATTCTCAATCGTTTTGAAGTCACAGTTATACGATCGCATGCACTTTATACGTATATCCATTCTATACATCTACACGTAATCACCACCTGTTATATCTAAGTATCATTAAACATCAAATAACACCACGTTGATCAAACCATAATAACTCTATAGCACTTCATCATGCAAACGAGAGAATATTTATTTATTTTTTCTCAATTTATTATCTCACTTTCATCCTCTATTAACAGATATACATAAATAATTCCACAATTTTTTCTTTATCCCCCGAAGAAATAAGTAAAGAAAAAAAAAAAAATTATTATGGAATTAATTTTAAAAGGTTAATTGAGGAAATGAAAAAAACATTTTATTAAAATAATTCTACAATGGACTAAATTTTCATACTTAATTGCAGAATGTTAAGATAAAAAAAAAATAAAAATTTAATTTATTTTAATGTTTGAAATTTATAATTCATCATAATATGTAGTTTGAAAATTTTGTATACATCATGATAGGTATATTTATTTTATATATATATGTGTGTGTGTGTGTGTGTTCATTCGATAATGTATATATTGTATTAAATGTATATATGTATAGGAAAGTACCTTGATCGGTCTCGCGGGCGGCACATAAGAGAGATACACCTTTCACATTGCTAAGAGAGTAAATGCCATACACTCTACTGGTGCACTGTGTTATTCTACACCATTGCCAACAGATAGATGAGACCTATTGCCTAGTGTTTAATATATATGTACATGTATATATATATATATATATATATATATATATGTATATGTATGTACAATTTTATTCATATATTAAAGCGCAGAGTAAATGGATAATAATCACTGAGGTGAGCGGGGATCAGAGCGGGTGTCATCGAAAATCGTCGGTTGATGTTGTGAAATCACTCGAGATAGTTTCAGTGTTCTTGGTATTATTGTTGACGCATTGCAGCTGCAATGAGATTAAAGGGCGCCGTAGAATTTATATTTGCGAAATACTTCTAGTCAATTGTTCAATAATTATTTCAATCGTTCATAAAAAATTATTTATTTTCACGAAAAAAAAAAAATTATATATTTTTGCGATCACTAAATAAATTATTTTTGTTACTATTAAATATTATTATTTTATTCAATATAAAATTAGATTAAAGACTTTTGTTTATCGTTCAATCACTCAGAATAAGAAAATATTTATTATTAATTTATTGTATAATTAATAGTATTGGTATATTAAAAAATATATTATAATAATTAATTTAGTATGTTGACAATAAATATTTTTTTTATCATGAGTGAATATTTTGTTTGATTAGAAAAATATATATATAAATGTATGAAGAATAAAAAAATTAATATTTTCGTTAAATGTCAACTGAAATGATTGATAGTAAAAAAAAAATTTTATATAATATTTTGAAATTAATTTATTATTTACTGTGTTGTACGTTGAGAACCTTGACAATTTAATTCACTTGAATTGTTCACCTACAGGTTTATTTAAGACAGATGACCTTCTCGTAGGTCGCAGTCAAGTAGTACTGATACATATATATAAATGTTTGTGTATATATATTCTTATTATTATTTTTCATTTAAGCACGTGATGCACACGTGGTGTGCAGTGTAAATGGAATATAGGATAGACATCAGTATGGCACGAGCCTATTATTTATCTAGTCGTTTAAAACACCTCGACTTCCTGTCGCAGTGCAGTTGAATACACCATCAGGCAATCCGTTAATAATACTGAAAAATAGATAAATAAATAAATGAATAAATAAAACGTGTCATGAAACTTTATGTGTGATAAATTATTAATATCAATAATAATAAAATAAACTTGATGGTGCAGCAATGCAGTTTATTATCGAATCATATATATATTTAATTCTATATTTCTCAATGTCAAATGATTGGCATTCTTTATGCATTAAAAAATAATATTTATTATTCATATATTTAATATATTGAAAAAATGTAAAAATTAAACCTAAAATTAAAGTAATCAATAATCTTATTATTCTTTTATTTAATTTTATATATTTAAAATTATATTATGATATCAAGTAATTTGAAACTCCAGAAGATAATTATAAAGATCATAATATATTATTTTCTTAATTATGAAATTTTAATATGATTTTTAAAAATAATTTTTATGATTTTAAATAAATTAAATATTTTTCTATTTAAATTTCTTCTAAATATACCAACGCCTGAATATGTCAAATAATTTTTTAATATTATTTATATAAATATCAAGATCAATAAATTACACAATATTGATAAATAAAATTGTGTTATAATCTATATAATTTCGTTATATTTCTAACAAAAAACTTGACCTAATTTTATGAATTATTATTTATATATAAATACCATTATAGCAAGTGTATTTTAAAAAGCACTCTACATAATAGTCTCAAGAAAGTGACTGACTTTGTTTCAACAAGTCCCCATAAGTATTAGATATATTATATACCGGATAACCGGAATAATCTCTTCCAGTTGCATATAAGTAATTGCACAAGGCCGAACGGGTGTGCGCGTGCATGTGGTTGGTATATATATAACCATATATATACATACATATTACACTTACTTATAACGTTCGCTTAGAATAAATAAGGTTCCAACGACATACTGATCCATATCGCGCTACTGGCGATTGGTGTGTGCGCGGCAACTAAACGATTTAGTTTGATATTATTATTGGGTGATTGATTAAATTGGTAATCTACATGTATATATATTATATATATACATATATACACAGAGTATATTATAGTTGAACACCGCAACCAAAGAAATCTGACACTGCTCTTTAGTTCCGGAATAATGACGATATAAAATTTCTTATATAAAACTTATATACTTAATACATTATAAATATGTTCACTTTATATATTTTCATGTTATTCAACTTGTTTAACTTGGTATATATTGCAAGGCTAATCGTACATCGAGTATAATGTTTATTCGTATTGTAAAAATTTTCGCTGATCGTTTGTGGTAAATCAGAAGTTAATCACGAATCATATAAAACGTTGAAACGACCCACTATTTTTATTTTTATTTTATACATGTTGGACATCCTCATATCAACATAAAATATATTTCAATTTAGTAATAATAAAAAATATATATAAATATATGTTTATTTACTGTTATTAAATCGTGAGTCGCATCAGATATTTCGATTTTTTATTAATTAAATTTAACAATGTTGTAGGATAATTTTAAAATGAAAGCGATATGATATTATAAAAAATTGAATATAATTATATTAAATATATATATGTGATTTAGCAGTTAGTGGAAGATATTTATGAATGATCCAACAATATATAATCCTGTGGAGGGAAGGAATAAATTGAATAAATAAATATACATACTTATGATTAAATTGAGTATATGTATAATTAATTATGATTAATTATTGGATGTCTAATACGTGTCGTGATATAATGCGGTAATTAAATACGCTAAAATATCTCAATTAGCTGCTGTTTAAGACTCAAGTGTGCATTACCGTTCAGTTAAAATGTCCTTGACGCACACAGAGAGCTCATAATGACGTTTATACACAGCACAGTGGAGATTGAATTGGCATAATGTCTTAGCCACTGGTCTTGGCAACGACGACAGCTGCATATTTAATAATCATTTATAATATATGAAATATACACACATACTTTAAAGCACGTCATCTTGTTATTGCAAAAATTATGGTTAACTAATGAGGAATATTATATATATTTTGTTTGGTGTATTTTATTATTAAATTCAGTTTATTTATTTTTCATCACAAGTTTCGTTATTTATTTTAATCTTTTTGTGAGATGAAAAAGCGACCAACGATTATTTTTTACACGAGAAAAACAAGTAAATGCGAGCGTTCGATGAACTTTATACATATTAATTGCCATGTATTTTACAAATTAATTATATATATACATATGCAAAACTCGCACAACCACTTTTTTAAATTTCTCATGATCGTTCACTCTCTCTCTCTTTATATCGTCATTGTAAAGTTATAAAGCATAAAAAAAAAAATTTTTTTCCACTTCTATATATTCATTGATGTGATTAATTATTTATTTTCTATTACATAAAAATACTGTATGTTTTTATTTTTATTTTTTTTTTGTTCATGTGAATGTTTATATTGGATAAGAAATATTGGCTCATATTATTTTATATCTTCAAATCATTTATATTAGAAAAATATCAGATGGTTTTATTTACATGCTTACTCAGCGAAAATATTTTTAATTTTATTCACATTAAATTTTTAAAATAATAATAATAATAATAATAATAAAAAAAAAGAGATTATCCGTTCACGATCATAAAGTTACGTACGTTGTGGACGCAAATCAGATGGGATAAAAAGAGGCGCCAGAAAAAAAAAAATGAACGCGTAATCCAAGAGGTGATGAAATTCTTTTTCGCTCCATATATGCATGTGAGTATATACAATACTCATGCAATTGTATATATAAATAAAACATACATATAGTAAAGCTCTTCCCCTTCCGCCCTCCCTTATACACATATTTACATATATATACACACAATTATATACATACATAAATATATATATGTATATATTTATTTTAGTTTTATATTTTTTTTTTCTCACATGTCTCCAGTTTATTTTTTATTATTTGTCTTTATACATTATTATTTTCGTTTTTATTATTTTTATTAATATCATTATTATTATTATTATGATATTTTCAATCTTATTTTTTATCTCCTCACATTAAAACGATGAGGACCATTGGAATGTGCACAGCCAGAGGGCACAAATGAAAGTGAAACCTTTTACAAAGCTCCAACAAATATATATATATATATATATACACACATATATATATTTATTTATTTATACATTTAAACCATTGTGTATGTGTACGTGTATATATCTTGATACAACGAAATTCCAAGAGACTCATGACACCCACACGCTTATATATATACATATATACATATATCGAATGCAGGGATGATTGATAATCGATGCGGAAGGTCGCGATATATATTGCCACGACCTAAATATCTTTGCTTCTTATCTTACAAATGAAAAAAAAAAAAAAAAAAAAAATTCTCAAGCTATTTTTAGTTCATTCCATTTATTTTTATTTATTCATTTTATTTTAGTATTTTATGTGTATATATATATGTATATATGTATATATATATGTATATATGTATATACATATGTATATAAGCATGTAAATATATATGTATAATGTATATCTATAATATATTTATTTATTTTTTTTTTTCACCATTTTTGCAATGTCCATTACACAATCATCTGAAATAAAAAAGAAAGCATTGTACATACATATAAATACATATGTATTTGTGATCATGTTGTGTTTGCAAAGTGTTATTCAAAATATATATATATATATACAGTGTCTGTATTAAATGTTGGCAGTTTGCTATCACATGAGTGTTATTAATATTGTGGACTATACTCGTATATGCACGTCCGAACACAAAATTTATCGGCGTCTTCGGGGTAAAGATATAGGTACCTATAGAATATATATACAATATATGTATATATTTTTGTGACTTTTGTGAGGTGGTCACAGGCCACGTACATAACCCATTGCCAATAAATAAATAAAAAAAAAAAATATACTCACAATATATTGTGAAATATATATAATTGTTTGTTTCGTGTCATTTTAAAGTCTATTCGTCTTTTTGATGATACTTCAACAATGTCAAAAGAAAAATAAAAAAGTGTATTTTATTTTAATTACAACGATAAAATAATATTAATGGCGTTGCACATTGTGTTAAGTCAATGTGTAGAGAGCTAAGAAAAAAAAAAAATAATAATATTTTTAATGGTATATCATGATGAACGGAACAGTAAAAAAAAATATTGAAATATAAATTACGATAGTTGTAAGTGAAGAAAATAAGAGAAAAAAAATGAATGAAATAAATAAATATAAAACAATTCTTACTTGCGGTAATTAAGAGACTTAATTCTCAGTAATCGCAAGCAATATCCTCCCCAAGGCTGAAAAAATATATTGAACGCGTTGGCAATGCACCAGGTGGACGGTACACGAAGATAATTAGTCCGATTCGGCGAGAGTGAAAGAGTTGTTGTTGTTGTTGAATTATTTAGAGAGGGTAAAATGAACGTAGTTGAGTGCCGTGAGACTTGTATTAAAACAAGTATATATTATGTGTCTCTAACATACATTACACGTGTATATATATAAAATTCATACTTATACATAGAGCATTTGTGTGAAACTCATTGTACAAAAATTTCATAGCTTTATAATCGTTTTAAAAAAAAAAAAATACTATAAAAATATTGATAGAGACTTGTGTATATATATTTATGTTTATATATATACATGACTTGCCAATCAACAGTGACCTTGATCAACTACATCGTGATATTTTGCTGCAGTGTATGTTCCCTTTTCAACAGGAAACCATTCTACAATTACCCCACTAGGTCGCCTTTTATATACCATGACACATAAATGGTATTTGTGTGCATACATTATTATACATTGCGCGATAATATCCACCTACATTTAATATTTGTTACATAGTTAACACTCAATCCCGCACTCCAATGTCTGCTTATATAATTGTCTGTGAATTTGATTTAAATATAATTATTTATTATTTCAAGAAATAAATGAGACGTTGAAAAAAAAAAAGAACAAAATTATGACAAGCCAATTTGCAAATTGATCAAATAAAATTCATCTGTCAATTTGATTAGGTAATAAAATATTTATGCAGTTGAGAATAATTGTCTCACTGTTTATTTAAATATTTTATTCAATAGTGAGTGAAAAGAGAGACAAGTATTAAATTAAAAACATGAAATGGTGGATGAAGGTCATCGTCAGATGGTTGATGAATATATATGAATATATATATATGCGGGTAGTGCTCGAGGAGATCGGATGTCCCTGAGGGTTGATGGTGGTACATGTGAAGATTTTTGTCGACTATATAATGCCGTACACAGTTGTACAATTATCATCAAATACAAGTATATTATTTATTCATTACAAAAAAAATTATGTTATATGGGGAAAAAAAAATATATTCATTCGAATTATAAATTATTTATATCTTTTGTAAAATAAATAAAGTAATTATGTTGATCCTGTGTTGAGTTTATATATGCTAAAGTAGTTTGACGATGTCCTGTATGATAATAAAAAAGATCAAAAATAAAAGTTTTATTATTCGTAGAAGAAGAAATTCGAGCTTGTATAAGACAAGATCTAACTGATGATGGTGAGAAAAATTTTCACGTCTTTTACTTGTTCTCTAGAACGACTTAAATATATTACAGTGCAACTGATGTTGATGTTGCTCTGGTATAGCTTTCAATTACTCCTTATAACTCTTCGAGATATACATATATATTTATATATATAAGTATACTAATATATACATAAATATATTTGATATAAATTATAAGAGAATTCCCTGAATTGATTGGACGATTTATATTTATGGTTGAATAAATAGCGTGACTATTTGCAAAGTGTATATATATTTCTATATATATATATATGTGTGTCTGGAACTAGTAAAATGTGTAACAGATAGGTTTTATCGTTTTTTGCTTCACAATTGTAATAAAATAATTTTATTTCTTCTTGCATTCCACTCAATCACAGTTGTCATTCAAATTAAATTCTATTGTGTTTCCATTTTTATTATTTTTTATTCAACGATACGTGAATGTATGTAGTATTTTGCAAACTTATATATTTAATCTAAATATATTTATATACCTGTGTCAATAATTCATCAAACTCAATAGCTCGTGACAGGTGCAATTAAATTTGTGTATGACCCGCTGTGATTTGATGAGTCCAACTCTCAGTACGGAAAAACGGCGCTGTTTCTACCTATCAATGTTCAAAGAATATATATTTTTTGCTCCTTTTACATTCGTTATATGATTTACAAGTTATGCTCGGCGTGTGCCCGTAACAGAGAAACACACTTGACTCTGATACATATATGTATACATCTACATATATATATACTTAGGCATATGCAGCAAAAATATAAGCGCACGCAAATAATGTACGTCATGAAATTACTTTTTTGAATTCATAACAAGCAACGCGTCGTGTCGTGTTAAAATTTTTTTTCTACTTATTTTTTATCTTCGATAATACAACAACAAAAAAAATTCTTCAAGGCTGTTTGCTTTTTATTTATTTATTTATTTATTTATTTTTTTTTTGTTTAATACCATACTTTACTCTGATTGCATTCATGAAGAAATTTAAATACACTTCATATTATCAACGTGTGTATATAAAATTAATGCAGCGATAAATGTATTGTAGAAATGATAATTTTGTAGATTATTACAATCAAATAAATGTAGTTATGATAGTTAAATGTGGTAATTATTATTTGATTCTGGAATTTACAGTTCATTTTTCTATGATGATTTTTTTGTAGAACAAGATGTCAGTATAATTATTCGTTTAGTTGTAATAATTAACTTTTAACGAGTAAACTGACTCTTTAAAGCGTTATAACTACTTAACAAACACGTAGCAATGATATTTTTATTATCATGTATATACATAAGATATGAATAAAAAATATTGTTACTACGTGCATATTTGTTAGTTAACAGTTATTCTGAATAGTTATTCAAACTGTTGTAATATTCAACTGAAATTAAACAATGTCTTGAAACTAATTATAATATAATATAGTTGGAATTTTAATACAATTATTTTATAACCTTTTTTTTTATAATTGATATAACTAGAAGTTTCTTTGAATATCTGCACAATATATATAAAAAATAATATAGTCAAGTAATCGATAACATTATTCAAGAATTATAATTGATTTTATTATTTATTTTCAGGTACTATTCGATGCGTCACATTTTTTGGATCAAGCAAACGCAGCGCCAGCAAAGCGAAACGATATTTTGGCGGGCACAGAATTTCTATCAGTCTTTATAAACGGCGCAATGGCACCAACACCACGACGTCGAGGATTTCGGCGAGGAAACGGGAGCAACAGCAATGGAAATGGTGATAGTGGCAGTAATGCTTTACAAGATAATGTCGCGGAAGAGTCACGTATAAATGAAGCATCCATTTATCGGATATCACGAACGCCCTCAAGTTTAACGACAATGCGTCCGGGACATCGTCAAATTGGTATGCAACTCTATCCAATAAGTCATAAATCAATGGAGCACCGGTCAAGTTTCACGCCTGCATTTCCTGAGGAGTCTGAAAATACAGATCAAGCTATTGGAGTGCGATTAAAACCACCAATGTCAACGCCATCATCATCATCATCATCAGCGTCACACATTAATCGTGAAACATTAATTAAAAATAATGGGAGTAAAAATTTAATGACTCATAAAGGAATAAATAGGAAAGTTATTGGTGTAAGTGTTACATCGACTGTAGAAGCGACTCCATATAGAGTCAGAGTTGAGCATTATGACAATGATAAACGGAGTATGATGACAAGACCACCCGTTGAGACTTCAACGTCCACTGTCACGACCAAACCATTGTCCACAATTGCATCAACGACCTCCAAGACAGCTGCAGTCACAACCAGAGCTCCAATGCAAACGTCAACTACACTTACAGCAAGATTAGTTACTGAAGAATTGAGCAATATTGTTTCAGAGTCGAATAGAAGTGAATTCTCTGTTGACGAGGGTTCACCGAGAACTAGTTGGCGTGCGAGATCATCAGTTACGCCTGGAACTATTATCAAACAATCGACGCCTTTTATGTCGTTATCGTCCTCATCATCGTCGTCATCATCATCATCATCATCTGTTACTGAAGCGAAAATTGAGCACAGAGATTCAATGGGAATGGGAACGAGTTCAGAACCAGTGGAACAAAGTTACGAATTGCCTGAAGAAAATTCTGAATCGCCTGAGAGTCATGAGGAGCCGCGAGAAGTTTATGATAATATTCCACAAGGACGTAAAGTTGGACGACACTATGATACAACGTTGTTTAATCAACCGCCAAAGGTTTATCCTCAACCGTCAAAAATCTATGGAAAACCATCGCGAGTTTATGGTGAACCAGCAAAAGTTTATTCAGAGCCGGCGAAAATCTACAGTGAACCTTCAAAAATTTATAGCGAACCTTCAAAAATTTATGGTGAACCAGCGAGAATTTATGGTGAGCCTGAAAAAATCTATGGTGAACCGTCAAAAATATATTCAGAACCCGCGAGAATATACAGTGAACCAGCTAAAGTTTATAGTGAACCTGCAAAAGTTTATGGAGAACCAAGTAAAATTTATGGTTCAAATGGCCAACCAGTCAATCATGAACTTGATGAACAAAATTACGAGGTGGATGAGGCAGTGAGCGTGGGAAGCAATGGTAATGTCCATGGTCCACAAATTATTACTGAAGCACCAAATGCATCGACAGTTGATGACGGTCACAAAGTCGGCTATGTCGTTGAGGGAAGAAATTATCGAAAATATCGTGTAGAAGAACGAACACCCGATGGATTTATCGTTGGTGAATATGGCGTTGTGAGTCACGATGATGGTTCATTACGTGGTGTAAGATACACTGCCGATGGTACTATTAATCCTCGGCTTATTTACGACGCTTTGATGAAATTTTTAGCCCTTTAATTCATGAACAAACAACAACAAAATAATTTGCCAATATTGGTAAAATTAAATGACCCTGTTAAAAAAAATATCCAATTATTTTCGAATGAAAAAAAAAAAAAAAAACTATGAAAAACATCAGTTGATTATTATAATCGAATTATTAAATCAGGGTAATGACTGATTATTATTTTCTTTGCTCTTGCCAACTCAACTGCCTCAATTTTTAATTTTAAATATAGATAATAAAGACTATACACAATTTCCTGTCCTATACCTTATTCTTTTCTCATTTCCAAGGTATTGGTTAATTTAGTTAGCTCTTTGGTCCACAATGACGTACGTAAACAAATGATCAAACTCGAAAATTAATATTATATGTATAGTATATAATATACGTACAGTAGAAACGCTTCTGTGACGAAAAGAGTGTATCGACTTGTCGCGGCAGCGTTTCCGCTTCATTCTCTTTTTTTTTTTTTATTTTATTTTCACACACACATATATGTATTCATACCAATCTGATTAAGTAATTATTTCTTTTTGATGTATTTACAATCGAAATATATTATTTCGAGTATGTGTAATGAAAGGATGTGCGTGGCTGTCATCTCTGACAACATGAAAACAAATAATGAAATTGTGTAGATTAATTAATTTATACGTAGTTTCTCTCTATTTTTCGAATTTTTTTTGTTCGAGAAATACGCACACCACATTGTTGAGTGTAATATTTTTCATTTGTTATATTTTATTGTCTCTACTTTTAGTATTTTATATACATATTTAGTATATTGTCCTGTCATTACCTCAAACATTGAGATTTAGATTCTCTTTATATTCTTCAAGTGTGACAATTAATTTTTTTTTTGCTCATATTATTAAATTTTTTGTCTGAGGGAGGATTTAATAATAAATAATTAGGTGTAATTATCGTCAGTCTATCAATAATAATAATGACGATAATACATGTGCAATTATTAATTTATATTTTTTACTATTACAACTATATATTGTGGTATTAATAATAAAAAAAAAAAACAAATAAGTTTAAATAAAAATTGTGATTGTGAAAGGAAAAATAAGAAGATTAAACATTATACGTGTGTATGTGTGTGTGTGTGTGTGCAGTACATTGGTGACTGATGATAAAAACATTGTATAAATATAAACTAAATGAACAAAAAAATAAATAAATAAATAATCCGCTAAAAAAAAAAAAAATTTAGTCCTTATAATAATGTGCTCAATTAATTATTTTCTAACGTTTTAATAAATATTTTATACTCCAAGTCTTACATTATAAATATTCATGTTTATAATTCACTAACTTGAAAAATAATTTTACATTGAACTTACATTATTATTTTTCTCCCTTCTTTTCTTTTTTTTTTCATTCAATATACAGCGTTTATTGTACTGACCTTTTAATGCTCGTATTTGCAATAAAAAAAAAAAAGAGAATACGGATACAACAGTGATGTAAATGATTTATATATACGATATCGCAACAATTAACGTCCATTGAGATGACAAATGTGACATGAATGAGCCTGATCATTGTCCTGAGGAAAATACGAGAGCAATTTGCTTGCGAGTGGTTATCAATAAATTATATTAATAAAATAAAACGAAAAACAAAAATTAATCCGGGCGAACATGAAGTGAAGAATCTTGTAATATAAATTTACATAAACATATCAGTCGTTAATTCTCATCTCGTTGTAAAAGTTTTGATCGATTGCAATTTTTCGCCCAAGGCATGGGCGTTATAAATAATATTTATAATATTTTCTTTCTTGATCGGGGTAAATTACTTGGCGTATATATTGAATTAAGGTCGTCCAGTAATATATCCTGCACTATCCCACGTTTATAGGCTGTGGCATTTTTATATTTTTAATCACTTGTATTCAATTTTCTGAGATATAAAATAATGATTATACAAAGTAACAATATTTGTCTTTAGTCAAAAAAAAAGAAAGAAAAAAAAAAGTATTAATATTTACTTTGTAAATAATATTTCTTTCAATATGAATTAATCAATATATGTATTTATTAATAATTAAGCATGATGAAAAATAGTGAATTAAATTTACTTAATTAATTCGCTTATTTTTGTAGACTTTATTTATATTCAAATTTATTTTTCATATACATCACTGTCACATTTTAATCATTGCACAATTGTTTACGTGGGCCTAATATACATATGTAGAATAAAAGACGTGTGCGAACCAACAATAATTCTGTTGGTGCAGGGGAAAATAACGTGGGTGAAAAAAAAAAAAATATGGTAATAAGTAGAGAGAGGGAATTGTACCATTGTACGATTATTCGAGGATGAACGAGTGTTGGTGTTTCGTAATCATGATAAAGAAACTCGTTAGCTTTATACGTGAATATGTGGGCCAGCCCCATGTACACAAAAAAAACTCATAAACAACCCTTGTGCAATACAGCACTTTATTTTTTGTCTCTCAATTATTTAAAATCCTCCATCCACAACTTGGCTGTAAAGAATTACAAAAACTGTTTTTTTTTTTTTCATATGATTTATTATAATATATATTTTTTTTTTTCATAATCAATCGATGCACGAATTTAAAAATAATCATGTCAATATTAATGCTCATTTAGAATGTTATTCTAGCTGAAATGCGAATAATAAAAATAAATGCCATGTCCAAATTCGGTTTGAGTAAGTTTCTTTTTTTTATTTTTTTTGCTCCTTTTGATATAATATCACTTTTTGACAGGAGAATGACTTCTTTAAAATAAATTATGTGTCATGACACGTTTGTATTTAGATGTCAAACATGATGATATAAATTTATTGCGCGAAGGCCAAATTAAATGGAAGCCAGAACTGTCATAATTTTTGATGAACGATACATTTGTATAGATAGAAAAAGCGATATTCAAATAATATAAATTGAAGAATAATAAAAAATATATATACATGTACATACACACTTATATACATATATGCATGTATTTATATATAACTGTATATATATTTTTTATTTATATAATATATATTATAATACTTGGCGCCATGTCATGTTATATGAGAAATAACATTCCTTCACTCTAAGCAATTGGAAAAAAAAAAAAAAGAAAAAAAAAACGCAAAGAACGCGAGTCGCATCCGTTAGGTATGCACATGTATATTTTTGGTTTGGACGAGGGCACTGAACGTCCTTGAGTATATAAGGCCTGTATCATTCTGTTTGGTTAACTCTTTCACGATGCTCAATATAATTATTCCTTCTGCATGGGTTCACCATGTAACTTGTACCCACAGTCCTTATTCCTCTGCACAAATATAATTGTTTATATATAAAATTGCACCTATTATAACTCGTCGCGATTTATAAATTTTATTATAATAATTTATCACGTAAGGAATTTACTTATTTAAAAATAATAATGAAATATAAATAGATCCATAAGTAAATGAATTGATTTATTTTTATTTCATTTTTATTTTATATATTCATTTTTTTTTTTTTTTTTGACTTTCTCTTTATATTTATATTTGTTTATATTTTCAGGTACTTTGTTTTATAGTGAGATACAAATTTTTCCGCGTATTTGTTATCGATTGAGTACAGATGATACATTTTCATCGATTGAATGAAAGTCAGAAAATTTAATAGAACCAGCAGTTAATAAATTAGAATCCTGCAAAATTAACTGTTGATAATTTATTTGATCTTATTTACTTTATTGACACTCGATAACAATTACTTATCAATTTATTTTTATTTGTTTATAATTAAATATATTTAAAAAAAATATATATTTACTATGAAAAGAAATAATTATATTAAATCATCGATAATTTTTCGCCGATTCAAGAAAATAATTCATCTTTATAATAAATTATTTATTATTGCACTGTAAAATACTTGAAAATATTTATAAAGAATTGTAAATATATAAGCTTTGCATGTGTATATCGACTATGAATTAACGAATACATACACGCAATATGAAGAGGTATTGTGTCTTGTCCTGTGTCATGAACATTCGGCTCGCGGCATCGAGTTTTCCGGACGTAAATGTAAACAATGCCACGCGACTTTGATACTCAAATATTGTCCATGCTCTTTTGCCACCCCCTAACATTATACATTTTATTTTGCTTGTTCTCTTTGACACTCTCATTGTGCAAATAATTGAAATACTAATCCCGAGTACTTCGCGGAATGACAGTGGCGATAATCGAATCAGACAATGGGGGTATTTAGAAGTGGCTGAAACCAATGTGGGGCGCGCTACCCCGGAATGAACAGATACTCGACGGCGCACGTTGAATGAAAAAGAGAGGGAAGTAATGGCAATGTGTATGATTAAATACAGTGAATGAAAGAGTGAGTGAGTGAGTGGATGAATGAAGGAGCAAACTAGTATATACCACCCCCGAAGGGCCACACGTGACTTTCCATCCATGCATGGGACAATTCATATATATTCCTGGATATATGTGTATATATAATATATATATGTACGATTAACCCTCTGGGTAACAAAAATCACAGCGTTCTTTATGTAACTTCAATGTCAGTACATGCAATATTTTATGTTGGTAAATGCAATGTTAAAAAAAAATTTTTTTTTGAAAATTTTAAATTAATATTATATTGAATTATAAATATTTATGTTGAGCAATAATTATTTATTTGGAACCCATGTTATTTATTTAATATCCAGAAATTTTTTTTTTTTTTTTTTTTCAATATTTTAAAATATTAAATACAATAATATAGTATATCTATTTTAGAAAATAATTTTTTCTTTTTTTTTTATAGGTTCCAAATTATTTATTTAGAAGCTATAATATTTATTTAATGCAGAATTTTTGTTTTTTAATATTTTGAAATATTGTAAATAACAATATAGTATATATATATTAAACAATAATTATTTATTTGAAATTCATAATATTTATTTAATGCAGAAATTTTTTTTTTTCAATATTTAAAAATATTGTAAATAATTATATAGTATGCATATATTAAACAATAATTATTTATTTGAAATCTATAATATTTATTTAATGCAGAAATTTTTTTTTTTCAATATTTTAAAATATTGTAAATAATAATATACTATACATATATTATAAACAATGATTATTTATTTGAAATCTATAATATTTATTTAATGCAGAAATTTTTTTTTTTCAATATTTTAAAATATTGTAAATAATAACATAGTATATATATATTAAACAATAATTATTTATTTGATATCTATAATATTTATTTAATGCAGAAATTTTTTTTTTCAATATTTCAAAATATTGTAAATAATTATACAGTATGCATATATTAAACAATAATTATTTATTTGAAATCCATAATATTTATTTAATGCAGAATTTTTTTTTTTCAATATTTTAAAATATTGTAAATAATAATATAGTTATATATATATATGCACATAGTGTAGTAGTATATATATACACTTTACCTTGCCGCTGTGCCTTTGAATGAGCGATCAGGAAGCGAGATGTATATATAATAATAAGCAAGGAATTAGTGGTGCGTAAAGGTATGAAAGTAATAGAAAAAAAAAAAAAAAGAAAAAAAAAAAGATGGTCTTCATCTTCTACCCCCTGTACCGCTCAAAATGTCCGTCACTTCACCATCCGTTCCTTCCAGCTCTTAATCATCTCCAGCTCTTTAGCCGCCTATTTTCTCAAGTACGCCTACATAAGTATATGCAGCACATACATATATACGTACATGTTTTATATACACATATCTGTACGCATGTATTTATGTATATATAGCGGTGGGTTTTTATTTTCAACCCGCGAGAGAACGCCTTCGGGACAAAAAGCCCAACGAAGAGCATTCAGCCAACGTAGATCTTCGATAAAACATTGAATGCCTCCGCCTTCATTCATAACAATTCATCTCGTCCATTCATTTTTTTTTTTTTTTTCATATATATATATATATATATATATATTGTTATTTATATTTTATATGTATATATACGTATAGAGAGATGTCTTGTCAACGCACGCTCTATGTTAAAAACTATTGAAAACAAACTGGAAATGTCATCGTGATTCTTTGATCATTGTCAATATATTATTTCTATAAATCATTTGTTGTCGTATATTTAAGATTGAAATATAGTTATATATAGGAAGGAAAAATATATAATATATCTTGGGAGATTTTTGCTCGTACATTTCCCATCATTTAATCTTTCATTTTGTCTACGATCTATTTATATTCACAAAATATATACATGTATAAATATTTTATTTTATATCATTCGTGATTTTGAAAATGTATAGTTGCGCGATTTGTATGTATATAAATGATATAGATATAATTTGTCACACTTTTTTTTTTTTTTATTCTTTTTTTCAAACTAAGTGATATCTCTCTAAGTGGTGTGTCGCCCCAACAAACATTTGTATATGTATATTTTCATATACATAATAATATACAACGAAGTGTCGAGTGATTTGTCCATGCCAACGAAACCATTATAAATTTTTTTATATCAAAAAAAAAATTCATTATTTACTGGAAAAAAATAAATAAATAAATAAATCAAAATATATTTTACACTTCATTAATCATTCAGGTGGATTTTAAGATTCAACATTATTCAACGACTTTGTCATTGTATTATAACAATATATAAAGTGTGATGTGTATTTTCCCACATTTTACATACTTAAGAAAAAACTTTGCCAAAGACGTGTGCGCAATGCGGGCCTCTACATTTGTATATACAATCCCTATGTGTATATACACCAGTCATGTATATACTTATACGTATATGTGTGTATATATAACATTTGAGAAAAGGTGTTTTGTTTCTCAAGAGCAAAAACGAGAGACCTCCCGAGAGTTCTGCACACTTCAAATAAAAATTGTGAACAGAAATAAAAAAAAAATGAAATACAAGTTTGAAAACAGTTCCTCACATATGTAATACATGTACATATATGTATAAAGTCGTATTATAATAAACATTAATTTACAAAAACTTAAAGTGAAAGTATTAAATAAATAATAGTTTAATTTATAAATCACAAAATATTTTTATTGACTTATTTAAATTATTCATTTCATTTATCATTCAATCTTTCTAAATTTAATTCAATAATATTTTTTCAGTGTATTATATATATTCAATAACATGATTTTATTTTCGTATACGAAATCAACTGTATATAATTATAGTAATATATATTTTTTCTTATTTCATCTTACACAAAAATTAATTTTGATATACATAAATTTATAAGTAAATAATATACAAGTTTATACATATGTCTACTGACTATCAGCAACTCGTCTCCCCTCACTTGACTAATGATGGCCATCTGACGACAGTACACCATCGCTTAGTTGTGTTCCCATGGGATATATCCGCATAAAGACACGTGTATATAACGTGCGCACTGTATGGTTAAACAAGTATATAGTGTATCACCAAAGGTGAATGTTCGTTTTTGTGTTAAAAGACAAGAGAGTAAAAAAAAAAAAATATATATACATATATGTATATATTCTGTGAACGCGGGGGTGTTCCATAGGGGCGTGGCGAATTTGATGCAACCCCACAAGGGGAATCTAGATGTTTCTTATGTATATATATATTCACCCCTTTTGATCACAATGTCATTTGCGTGTGGCAAAAGTTGCATTGCGTCAATGGAATTACTTATGTTCAAGAGTTATTATCACCTTGATGACATGTAGATATATATCCATAATTATTATTTATAATATATAATATTATATTTTTGTAAAATTAAATTACTTTAATAATTTATATTGACGATAAATTATTTAATTATAAATAAAAATATTGGAAATTAATTCATTAAAATTTTTCTATGATATAAATATAATTATTTATATTCAGCGTAATTATTTAACAAAAAATTTATTTGTCAGTATATTATTAGTTAAATCCAACACTCATTAATTAAATATATCAATTTAATCTTGTGAAATTAAATTATTTCATTTTTTGTGTTATTTTTAATTTTTTTTCAATAAATTGATTTTAATAATCGCCATAAAACCGATTCGAGGTAATTAAATAATTTATATTTATAGGTGCGTATATTTATTCATCTTTTGATGTATGTACATAGTATTATTTACACGTATACGTATCGCTTGTACAAAGGTGAAAATAAATTGTTTCTCGCTATAATGGAATTCTCAACGGGGGTCATTTTCCGCGACGAAGCCATATACAAGATCACATTATTGACAATATATCAAAGATAAAAAATAAATAAATAAAAAGGTCGAATGATGTACGTGTGTCGAGAAAATTACGTGTAAATATATATTGACACGTTGTCGACTATTCATACAAATTGTTTGTCGTGAGAACTTTACCATTGAAAAAACACTTGTGTATATATATGATTTCATATATAAGTATTGCACTATTAGTTATCTGTGAAATAACATTATTTCCATTATAATAATAATAAAATAAAATAAAAGAAAAGAAAAGAAAAAAAAAACGAAGAAGCTAAATGTTTTTCCCAGCAGAAACGTCACTTTTTTTTCTTCTTCTTCTTTGCAATACTTCTATAACTTTCCCATTTATTATTGCCGCCGATGTTAATCCTTGCGGCGCCCGACATTGCCACGCCATAAACTTTATTGCGGCATCAAAATTTTAAAGACCTTGAGAAAAATAAGTCTTGTGTATACAATAATCTTCACTATGGTCTCTAGAATAAAGGAAAGCAAAATGTACAGCTTGTAAAATGCTGGAGGACTAATTCAATCTCTATACTTCACTCTAATGAAAATTGCTTTTTTTTTTTTTTTTTCTTCACTCGTCTACTACTATTTACTTTTGACCTACCATATACCTTCGTTTTTCCAGCAAATGAGTTGTCTAAACTTTAAACCTAACTACACGTAATCCATTTTTCTGTATTATAAGTAAATCCGTAAATGTATAGGAGTCATATATAAATTTTGATGCTTATTTTCCTGTGTTTATATTATGTTTGCATATCTTCTTAACTCGAAATATTTTATATTTCTATTTCATTAGTAAAAATATATAAAAAAATGGGATTTTCTTAACAATATAATATTCAATAGAAATAATAAAATTTTAACAATATATCATTATACGCTTCTATGAATTTTACAATATTATTTATCATGATTAAAGCATAAGTACATTTACATATACTACTAGCGTTAAATTTTATAAAAATATATATAAATATAATTAGGAATATTATGGATTATATATGCTAATTACATAACAATACATAAATCATTACCGGTTAAATTTACAAATATATAATTGTAAATACAAATTTATATGATTATTATTATTTAAATAATTGGAGAAATGAATACAGTAACACGTGAAAAAAATGTAAAAAAAAAAAAATAATTATGCTATTATTAAATGTTTTTTTTTTTTTTTTAAAGTTATTACGTGTGTTTGCTGTGAAATATAAATATGAATTATCAATAGTAAAAGTCAAGGCGCCATCATTTAAAATACATAAAATACAGTCATTGTTATTATTATCCTTTCATTAATGATTATCGTTTTTACTAAGATTTTTACAAGTTTATTTTCTGTAATAAATTAACAGATAATAATGTTTGGGGTTTTCAAATGTATTTAAATGGAAAAACAATTGTATTTATGATGCAAATAGTAATGTTTTGAATTTTTCATTTGTACTAGTTGATTTATAGCCATTATTATACGAAAATTGTTACAATACAAATATTGTTGTTTATTATTTTATGGTAAACGTCTGACAATAAAAGAAAATATAATATTCGAATTAGAGTAATTACATTTAGACAATGTCTCATTATCCATTAATATATTGATATATTGTTTTCAATTATAATGGTATTACTGTACATTAAAAATTCATATTAGAATGAGACTATTAAATAAAATAGCAATTTGGGGAAATACGTCGCATATAGATTCAACATCTTAATTTTGGAAGCTTAAATTTTCGAATTATTACGTCTATGTGCGTATATTCATCAAATCAAGCTTTTGTATACTTTTCATAAATAATTATCGTCCCTCAGAAGCTTCAGTGTAATATGTTCATAGTAGATATTCTATTTAATATATTAGATGCAGGTCAATGCCGATTATACATATAAATAAGCCAAATGCACAATATGTATGTCTATTTGTTTGTAAATATTCCATTCTTATCTCACGTGTCATCTCGTCTCTTTCTCGACCATTTACTCGTATATCTCTCCGTCGTAAGGATTAAAATCGAATAACCGAACAGAAAATAAGGAAAGAAAGAAGGAATGAAAATGAAAAAAAAAAAAAAAAATATATTTGAAAATCGGTTGAAACTTTACGTCGAGTCGGGTTGATGATCACACTATATAACAGCAATAGTTAAGGTTATATGAATGCTACCTGCCCTTAAATTTCTCTCCCTCTCTTCTTCTTTCATTATATTATACATATATGCTTCCGGAAATGCTTTGTGTTGTGTGTTTAAGACTCTGAAGGTATTGAATAACGCGCGCGTTTCAAACTAAAGAAGCACTTCGTCAAAAGGCGAGTAGCCACTGACGAAGATGCAAGTGGTGAATATATATATATATATGATAATGGTACAGTATAGGGTGTATGAGTACACTGTATGTATGGTGAGAGTTGAAGCTCAGGGTTTATATAAAAGACATATATTGAGTAGACAAAACAAATGTAAAAAAAAAAATGGTGTGGGCGTTTTTTTCTTTCTTTCTTTTTTTTTTTCTTTTTTTGGTAATTTGAGAAATGTTGAAGAGGCAAAATGCTCGTTGTGCACTGCGGGTCTTTTGCTTATTACCACCGCTATATAATAACATACATACATGCCTTCATACATACATACATATATATATATATATATATTTATATCGATGATGGGAACTATATGTTGTGGGTGAGGCAGAGAAGATGGCGAACAATAGATAGACTGACAGCAGCACTGTCAATGGTGACGGCATATGGGCTCGAGTTACGTCACTGGCTGTTGTGCTTTTGCAGGGCGGTCCATTCACGAATCAGAACACGGCTAGTGCGGATGAGAGAGACGTCCAACCAAAGCTTGTCAGAGAATTAATTCTGATATATCTAGCAAAGAATGTCATTAATATTTTATCATCATTTTCATTGGCTGGTGAATTATATATGTATATATATAAAAGTTAAATATCATTGGCGCATTTTATTTACAATTCTATATAGTCGTGATAACGCATTATTAATATCAGAATGCGTATAATTGAATAATATTATGAAGATCGTTCGTTGAGAATTTTTTTTTTTTTTTTTCTTTTCCATAATAATTTATTTCTATACTTTTCTTCTGCATTTTCATCTCTGTATTATTCTGTGTAGTTTAATTACAGTTTAATCATTCAATTTCTTCGCTTAGTATTTTATTTTATATGTGTTTTTTTTTTTTAAGTACGTGGAGAAGATATTTAAATATGATTCGTGAGAGTGAGCCGTGTAAGACTCGTCTTGGAATTGAAATTCCCAGGTTTTTTTTTCTCTTCTTCATGTCTATGCGTGTGTACATAGATTTTTGGGTTCGAAGGATAGTGGATATATAAGTGAATGCGTAACTCGAGGCCGGATGTTACCGCCCAGGATGGCTGTCTTGCAAGGTATATAGTCTCAAGACGTGTATCTTCACTCGAACTCTGCACATATTCTTTCTTTTATCTTTTAATGTTCTATTGAATTTTATATGACAAGCACATCAGCTCTGATTTCTGATCTACTAGCTGGTGCAACTACTTGTCATCCGTCTGACATTCGTCCACGCCCGTTTATCATTATGAAAAATCGTTATTTCGTACTGGTTGCTGTGTATATAATATATGTATATTTAACCGACTTTTGTGTCAATCAGCGTACACTCTGATTTTCATAACATTGAACTTCCTGCCGACTAACGGACATTAACCGGTCGTTAGTAATAAAGATTTTTGTCATTTTGCTCTTAGTCAAAGAGAGAAAAAAAAAAAAAATTATTTGTATTAAATAAAAGATACATCTCGCATATAAGAATAAGAAGAAAGGGAAGAGTTGGAAGCTCAAGGACTATATATTTAATCATATTTTGAATTTATTTTAAAGAGTGCGTTGAAATAGATTTAAAAAAAAAATATGTCATTATTTTTAGACAATAAATTTTTTTTTTATAATTTTCAGCTCTTAGTACATTTAGTAAAATTTTTCAATTGAACGTCTGAAGTAACAAGATGATTGCAGGATATAATTCCGCAATTGCACAATTATCCAGTTGATAATATAGCACATTCATATATACGAAAGCATGTATCGATCAGTAAAATATATATTCAGTTCGAAAAAACAGAAAAAAAAAATTGAAAACTTTATATATGCACTCATTCAACTTCCCATGTCAGATTATGCCGTAGTATATATATATATATACATGCTCAAAGTATCCTATATACCAATTTCTCATGTAATTTATTACTAAAGTTTCACATATGGAATCATCGGGAATAATTGTTGTCTGATGATTTCACTTCTTTTTCCCCTCGCAATAACTTTTATATGTATATATATAACACATATACGTATATAGATACATGTACATACATTAGCTATACCATAACGAGAGACAGAATATACGCACTCAATATATATACGCATTTATTATATCGCGATGAAACCATATGCCACGAAATTCCCACAGCGTTCACCCCCGCGTGTTTAAACTAAAATATATATACATATATATTATATATATATATATATATATATCGACATTTTACATGGTTAAAGGGCGGCAGCAACAGGTTGTAATTCATAAAAAAATTTCCCTCATCATATTATTCACATTTTAATTAACATTCTACTATTTTTCATTTCAGGGCATATCAATCAAAAATCTATGTATAAATATTATTTCTATTAAAATTTAAAAATACCATCGAGCGATAATAATAAATATTTTTAATTATATTCTTACAAATAAATTCATTTATATATATAATTG
Source organism: Microctonus brassicae (assembly GCA_918226075.1). NCBI lineage: Eukaryota > Metazoa > Arthropoda > Insecta > Hymenoptera > Braconidae > Microctonus > Microctonus brassicae. The sequence continues at coordinate 3,981,764 of OW445485.1, read as the reverse complement.
TGAAAAATATCAATGAAAATAATCAGTTATAAAAGCAATTAGAAAAAAATGCAGGTGAAAGATAAAAAACAGATTTTATTTAGTATCAAAAATTATTTATGATTTTGATGATATAAATAATATTAAATCATTTTTAATTCTGATAATATAAATAATATATCAAATCATTTTTTATTTTGATGATATAAATAATATCAAATCATTTTTATTTTTGATAATATAAATAACATCAAATCATTTTTAATTCTGATAATATAAATAATATATCAAACCATTTTTTATTTTGATAATATAAATAATATCAAACCATTTTTATTTTTGATAATATAAATAACATCAAATCATTTTTAATTTTGATAATATAATTAATATCAAATCATATTTTTAATTTTGATAATATAAATAATATCAAATCATATTTTTAATTTTGATAATATAAATAATATCAAATCATATTTTTAATTCTAATAATATAAATAATATCGAATCATATTTTTAATTTTGATAATATAAATAATATCAAATCATTTGTTTAATTTTGATAATATAAATAATATCAAAAATGATTTTGATAATAAAAATGAAAAAGATGATAAAAAAAAAACAATAAAAAAATAACTAAAAATGATCGCGCACGCGGCATAGTATATATACACACAATATATATATATATATGCATATTATATAAATATATATATAGAGGGCCCCAATATTTCGGTAAAGATCCCAGAGTCACTCTTTTGGTCTTTGGCTTATCCTCCATTACGCGGGACTTGCTGTGACTGAGTCCCTGTAAAGAATATAGTTTTAGTATTATAATAGTCATAGTGTATATATAGTTGTAGTTGTAGTTTTGTTATTGTATATAGTTGTTGTCGAAGGTGAAGGTGCGCGGGGCTTTATTTTCAATTCTGTGGCGCTTGACGGGGCGCACAATCTTATAGTGCTGGTCCATCGAAGCGTGTGATAGCTAGGCGGGGATTACTTCGACTTGTTCATAGATGTCGTCGCCCCTTAAGGCCCACGTAAAATAATTCATCCCTCCATTTCACCAATACATTCATACATATATATATATCCCGCCCGGCATCCCATTGGAGCAATAAGGCGCTTCCTAACAGAAATGTCAACCTAATTTTGCAAGATCTTTTCTTGCGATTGCAGCGCTCTGACGACAAAAGAAGATGAAAAAAGCTCATATAGACCGTTCAACTTATTCGTTTCCCCTCGGCACTTTTTTTTTCTCTCTCTCTCTCTCTCTTTCTCTTGTACTCTCGTCATTAGATCTAGTCGGTCATACAACAGTTGTGTTGGGTGCAAGGGCAAAATAAAGGGCGCGCAAGCCGAAAGCCAAAAAGAAATATAAAAAAAGAGAGAATATTATATATATATATGAAAATGAAAATATATCACAAAAAAGAAACAGAGTTTTTGCATTCTTAAAGCATATTTTTACCCTCTGTTATTTGTTACTGTGTATTATTGTACAAATCTTCCAATTGATGTTTCGATATTTTTCTTGCATATTTGCATTTGGTGAGGTGAGAAATATATTTTTTAGTTTTTTTTTTCTCTCGTTTTCTCGTTGCAAACGAGATCTCACATGATTGGACTGTTTCACATGATATCTAACCCTGCAGAGAACACGTATATATTTGCAAGTATAATCATGTACATAATAATTACACAAAAATTAGAATAAAAAAATAAAAAAAAACATGAGAAAGGTAAAAAAAATTTCCAATCTACTTCAAAGATTTTTTTTAATAATTATCAATATTAAATATATTTTTCTTATATATATATATTAAAAAAAAAAATATGTATATATATATATAAAAACACTCTTAATAATAAAACGGAAGTGACCGTCGACTTAAAAACCCCGAAAAGACACAATATAATATATCCTTTCTCTTTCTCTATGTCTCCTTATTCTAATATTCGCATATATACACCCTCTCACACATTTACAACAGGATATAAGCTTAAAATATACATATATATATATATACATATACACACGCTGTACACAAGAAGATCGAGCAGAAGAAATATTTTATCCTTTTCCTCTCATTTTCTCAATGCCCTGCACTTTATATACATATATCCGACTGAAAATTCAGACTTATACATATACACAACTATAGAAAGTGAACCTCGTTAAATGTAATACCAGTAAAACAAGGCACAAACATTTGAATGGCTTTGGTAGTAGAGTATATATATATAAGACCTATAGGATTATATATACTAGTGTAAATCCATCACGCGTAGTGTGCTAGCGCATTGCCTTGAACCATTTGCTACTTATTTTTTTTTTTTATTCCTATTTTTTTCACTCAAGTCCTTCGCTTCTTGTTCCACGTATATTTCGAGGAGGAAGCAAGATTTTTGCAAAAGATAGCGGCAACATAAGACGCATCCGGATATATACCTGAACAACAGTTTGGGATTAAAATTTTTTCAAACACTACTAAGAACACGAGCCGCTGCACTCTGCACTCCTCCGCTCATTCATATATATTTTTTTACTATATTTTATATATATATATATATATATATATATATATATATACATACAATATGGTTTATACGCTTCAACAAATTTAACTTAGGTTTATACTTTCATTATACTTGTCACTCTTTTGCTTAGATGTGTATTACAACTCAGTGGCCGAAAGTGAAATGATGATGTGCGGCTACTGGCATTTCTGTAAACCGCGCCGCGATTATTTGTATGAAAAAAAACGTCATTATATATGATTTCCGGTGTTGTTAATTAGAGAATAAATTGAGATGAATATATAAAAAAGAATATGAGATAATTACGAGCTGAAAAAATAAAGTTTATAATATTAAATCTTTAAATAAAATTGTGATACAAGAAAGAAAAAAATACAAAATCAGTCAATGGTAAAATGATGACTAAAAAAAAAATATACACAACGACAAAATTGTCCTTTTTAAAGCAACATAACTGTATATATATTTATTTAATAATAATTATAACAATATATAAATGTCTGAAGTATAAATAGACTCTGTTGCAGCTTCACCAACATGTTATTATCAATAGCAGAATAGAAAGAGGTCGTGAGTCTTTTTTTTTTTTTTTTTTTGTATTATTATATACATGGAGGTATATGTATATGTTATTATTATATACTTACCCTCGTGGACAATCGTATTTTGATTCGGCCTTTTCTCCCCGGCGTATTACCAGCCGTTTAGCCGCAGAGTTTGCCTTCTTGACAAAGCGACTTGACGAGTCTATACATGTATATATACTACATGTACATTATTCTTTGGTTTCTTTTTTTTTTTTCCTTTTTTCTAATATATATTTTTTCTTGTCCTCATTCGATAAATACTGCAGTCTATATGCCTGTCTTGAAATTTTTTATTTTAACTTGTAAATATATATATTTTATCTATACTTTTAATGTATAAAGTTTAAATGTTATACACGTGAATGATATACCAAATTCACTGACACGATCATTCACCCGAGAATATATATTTATATATACACAGTAGAAAATCTATATTATTTTATATTATATAATAGCACAATAGCATTTACAATATGTATATAAAGATGGCTTTTTATTATATGTTGGGATAGATTTTTGACGGATAGTTGCGTGGATAATCTTGCCGACATATTGCACTAAAGCTAAAACGACGTATGGTTGGTCGAGCATATATATTATACACTCGTTCAAATTTGGTCAGGAGATCGGATTTTTATTTTTTTTATTATTCCTCAAAGGCAAGAGAATATAAAGAAAAATATATAGACTTCATCTTTTACTTTTTTTTATTTTTTACTTTCGTCAATCACGAAAGTTGCAAAAAAATTTGCAGTAGTAGAAACATATATATATATGCATACGCGTGTGTGTTTATGTGTGTGTGGAAATTCTAGGGGTATAACAGAAGAGTTTTGTAGATATAATAAATAATCACTATCATGAATAATTAAATAATTCACTATCATTGCGTCATATTTGAACGTAGACATATTAAAATTTTTTTTCTTACAAATTTTAACAAACTTCAATAATTTTTTCAAACAAAAACATTTATAAATATATTTGTTTCTCAATTCTTCCATGCATATAAACATAATTTTGAGTATATAGATATATAATTAAGCGGAAAACTTTAACAATTATTTTTATCAAGCACAGCTTTTAATTTTATTATTATATTATTTACGAATATTTTATTCTGTATTGTCTCAATTACCATATATCAATTATCAGCGTTGCAATTTTTATATAACTACACCCTTCAATCCTTGGATAAATTATACGCAGAGGGATGAGGAGGATCTATATAAAGGGGGATTGAGCATCAGATATAATTCAAGATGGAGTCATAGAGTCAGGAAGAAAAAAAGAGAAGATAAAGTAATAGAGAAATAAAAGGGGAAGTGAATTATGTAAGTGAACCGTATAGTGACTATAAACTAGGGTGCATCTGCACGCCACGAATATTATTTCTGTGCGCGTTTCTCATTGTGTTTTTTTTTTTTCATATTTTCAGCGCATAGTTCTATTCAATTTTATTTTAAACAGACCCGCAGGCTATAACACAACGATCCGCATCCACTATCTTTCTATGTATACATATTTTTGCTCCCTCTCAAATATACACTCGAGAGACTATTATATACCTGATGATGATGATGATGTTGTTGTTTCGATCTTCACTGACAGTAGTACATGCATGTATAAGGTATAATATATATACTAAACTCATATGTTTTTCCCATAATACACTTGATACGGTTTGCTTTTATGACTTGCCGTGGAACCATTTTCTCGTAATGAAAAGAAGAAGAAATAGAACATTTTTCTATATCTAAAGATTCACTCAAGCAATTTGTAATTTGTGGTAGTTTTAAAATTGAATTGTCTGTGTGTATAATTTTTCTTTTTTCATATATATTTCCTTATATTTACGTCTTTAATTCATTCATACATGACTAATTCATTTCAGAAAAATAATAAAAAAAATAAACAAGGCATAATAACATATATACCAGACATGTACGTTATAAACATTAATTATTAATTAAATTTTATTATTATACGCATTAAGTTTTATATCTTAAATATATTTATTGTATTTACATTATTTGAATAAATGGAAAGCTCTCTTACAAATGTATATGTGATGAGATAACATTTATATGTTCATATTACTAAATTTATTTTCATAATACGTTGAGGACACGTAATTAGGAAAGTCTGTCGCGACAAATTTGATGATATATCATTGAAACTCTATAATACATACAGTAAAGAAGATAAAGGAAATAATCCGTTAAGAAAAACAAAGAAAAATATAATTGAATATATACTGCAAGAGATGTCTTAAAATTCACGCAAGATTTCAAGCGCTGCCAGCGTTGTTAATATTTCTTACATGAATTTGGGAACAATTTTTATATACATTTTCGTGGGGGATGTGTGGCATAGTGCCTTCTTTATTTTATTTATTTTTCTTTTTACCAATACCACTAATATACATACATATGTATACATAAAGTGATAAATGGGGTGCAGAGATCTATTTAACCCCTCATATAATGTTCTTGAAGGGTGGCGAATTCATGACAGCCAATCAGTAGATAGCAAATACTGATGTAAAAAATATTATCTATAAAATTCTTAACTCATCAATATTGCAAAAATAATTTAAATAATATATAAAAAGTATATAGTATAATTATAAATAAATGAGGAATAAATAAAATAAAGAGAATAAGGACAAAGATGAGAGCGATGAAATTAGATAGGTGAGAAAATATAGAGAGATGATGGGCAACTGATGAATGCTATCACCGCAGATAAAAATACAATTCATCCCCTATAGTGATCTATATGAAAAAAAGAAAAAGAAAGATCGACGCTGGCGCACAATACTCGCGTTGTCCTTCAGTTACCGCCCTAATGTAGGGGTAGGGGCTGTTGTAAGCCAATAGAAATGCTCAGTTAGATTTGAAAACGGATGTTTCGACCCAATCATCGTAAAAGTTTTTCGTTAAGCTGCTGTTCTGCTGGTATAAACTACTCAACATTCATTTTCGAGTCTGCTTTCAAGTTAACACCACGTAGATCTTCAAATATTAATATAATTTTCTTTAAAGTTATATGTATTTATAAAATATATGTAAGTGTAAAAACAAGAAAGTGCTAAATTGTTATTGTTTTATCTAGTGCTGGACATAGTAAGACAAATTCATTTACATAATTTAATCATTTAATGAATTAAAATCTACGAATATATTATTTTTATTGTGTATCACTTACTGTAAATTTATGAAGCTAAGACATTTGGTTAACGAGATGACTAGTACAATTCAACAAAGTCACGACAATCGGATGCCTGCATTGTCACAATCAAAACTTTCGCCTGCTACAAGTAAGCACAGTGTTTCACAAATTTTCGTTTTTTTTTTTTTTTCATTTCATTCCAATAAATTCAATAGTTGTACATTTTTTTTTTTTATAGATATATTTTTAATTTATAGTCAAAGTAACAAAATAAATTCCTAAACGAGAATAAAATAAATAGAATATTAAAATAGAGAAGAAAATCGTGAAGAAGAAAAAAAAAAAAAAGAAGTAGAGATGAAAGTAAATCGGTACACCTTTTGGGCTTTTGTTAGTTTTATGTACGCCGCCGCAATAAATATTTCAAAACAACCCCTTTGATATTTTACGCCGCTTTTTTTTGCATCTGGTAATTCAGAAAGAATTAAAAATATATATATAAATATACACATACATAAGTTCCATCTCGTGTGAAATAAATGGCATGTGGTAATTGATTGAACTTGAGTGATGAGATATCATTTAAAAATATTTTCTATCCATGAGAAAATAACGACAGCTGGAGTTTTAAAACTAATATTGTCTGTATAGTACATGCAGAAACGAATCAAATCGTATTGGTAACAGGTTGCTAGTGAGGGTGGGTTAACTACGCGCGTCATTTGGTCATCAATCAGTGTGGAAATGAAACATACAAAAAAAAAAAAAAACCTTTACCACTTGTAATAATAAATTGAAATTGGGAGGGAATGTAATTGTAGTGAAGTAGCAATGGTTTCCCTCGTGGTGGTAATATACCAGTGATGATCCAACAACACGACCCCCTGCAAAGAGACCCACCATCGCCGTCGTTCACCTTTGAACAGATGACGGTGAAAACACACGCGTATTCATCCCCCTTATAATAATTGAAACGAGTTGAAAATTTATATTTATAAAAATTCTGAACATGCAGTTGTCGAAACACATGACGATAAATTCCCATGGTCAGACAAACCTGATGGCCCGGTTAATTTTTATTATCAAAACGCAATCAATGAAATTCTAATCAAAGATTTTTATTCATTCATTTATTTATTCTCTTGAAATAATACATCTTTTTTTTTTTTTTGTTTCATCGATATTAAATTGTTTAATAATTTACAGTAAAGTTTCGAAAAAAATAAAATAAGTTCGAATGTTGTCCAAGTAGAAGTGGAAAGATCCATTGAATTAATAATTTATTTCAATTACAGTTATCAAAAATAATTTTTCTATAGACTTATAATTGCAGTTGATAAAACTTTGTAGTTTTGTGCATTACTTGTAAAAATGAACAGTGATAAAAAAGATCTTTGGGTAAAGTGAGAAACAAAAAAAAAGTATACTCAAGTTTATATGTATATATATATGCATACATATACATTCATACAAAATTAATATAAAAAAAAAATTAAGAAAAATAAGAGGACGACATGCGACGGATAATGTTAGTATTCAACTCATTTAAATAAATTCCATATATCTGTATATTATTTTAATATATATCTATACGTGCGTGCACACCCCAAAAGTAAGTTTTACAGTCGCGTGAATCACATCCGGTGCCGCAATTGTTGCCAACCACTCATGACTACAATATTCAATACACGTGTATATAGATACACCGACAATTTAAGCTTATAACATTTGTAACATTTGCAGTTGCGTTATTTTTATTTCTCTCATTTGTATTTAATTTTTTTTTTTCTCATTTCTACTTTATATTTTTACTGTCGTCACAATAAATTTTCGATTTTTCTTTTTATACTCGAGTCGTTGCTTAAAAAAAAAAAAAAATACCCGTGAATTTATTATTCGTCTATTATATAAAACTATACATATATCCACATCTAAATATGGTGAAATACATATAGGGAAATTTTATTGGGGGGTTTGTGGATGATGAAAAGTGCGCGCATGTATGGTAAAATACAGAGTTTAACTAATAATAAAAAATTCAAATGATATAAGCTGTTGAATACGCCTCTTCCGCCACATATATTCTTGGCTTTATTTTATTTTATTTTTTTTATCCATCTCACTTCCACTTATATCAATATAATGTGTTGTATATGTGACAATAAACATCATCGCGTGCCTCCGAAAGCAAAACTCCCAACTTCACTTTCTCTCAGACTTCATTTATTCCCTCATATCATTCAAAGAACTATCTATGTATGTATTTTCACCCTGTTATTCTATAGTTGTGCGTTATGCTCGCGCATTTACGATAATAAATATATACATGTACAAATTGTATGTATATTATAAAGAAAGACATACGTTGATATATGTTCAGTATGTTCATGTCGATGCAAGTATTATATATTTAATACAATAAGGGTGGTCTTGAATTCGCAATAAGTGTTTCGAAACTTTCACCATCAACTTTAATGTAAAAGAAAACTCTAGAAAATTTATTGTGAATATCACCGCCAGAAAGTCTGGTATATAAGAAGAAAAAATAGAAAAAAAAAAAAAGAAATGAAAAAAGTATAAAGTAAAAATACATTAGTAACAAAAAAAAAAAAAACATATAGAGGGATTTAAAGTTTTTTCATTCTTTTACATTGAACTCACAGTAAAATATTATATAAAGATAAAATAATGAAGTCATATTTAATACACATATAAAATGAATTTATTTTTATACAATATTTTTTGACAGACATGTAGGTATATAATTTCCATTTTTATTTATACAAAATGTCAAATATTATATTCACATAAATATAATCTCTGTTCAATATACATTTTTATAATATATTCTCACTTTTAACGTTTGAAAAAGATGCTATTGTATGAATGATGTGACAAGGCAAGTTCTCAATATTGTCGTTATATGTCAATTGTCAAATCTATTTTTCTGAAGATTTTTGGATAATGTTGATGAGGAGAATGAATAAATATATATTCCAGAATATAAGCCATCGTTTTTAGCACCGAGAAAAATTATGAAATTTTTGTGAATGATGGTAAAATAGTTATCAGTCTTTATATAATTTTTTTTTTATTATTTTGTCATTATAGGTTAATTTTTTTTTGCCAAGCTACATTATAATTGTACCTGCGCCGAGTTAAAATACTTGTCCAAGGTGCCAACACACACACACACACACACACACATACAAACATATTCGTAGATACATACATAAAGAACGTTAATACACAGTCGTTTTCACTCACGCTTATGTTATAATAGACTGCACTGATCTTTCTGTCATCGCTCGTCACTGAAGACTCCGCCTTCACAATATTCAATAGGACTTCATAAATTTATATATGTGTATGTGTACATATGTATATATATATGTATATATTATATGCGTAAAATGTTGGCAGGAGTGAAAAAGAATAGTCGTTGAAAGGACCGGACGTGGCTGCTGGGTTGAGTGTATTCAACGTTTAAGTGAGCAACCAGAAACACGACACTTCATCATATCACAGTCTCCCAATCAATTTTGCTGCTTCTTTTATTCATATTTAAACGCCTATTTAGTGAGGAAAGGGACTAAATGCTTTCGGAAGCCAACTAAATAGGTGAATAGACACTATACGTACTGCATACATATTTTTACAAAAAAAAAAATGAATAAATAATGAGTACACGGAGAGAAAAATTAATGTACGTTAATACGCATAATAAAAAAAATTTTATGGACTCAGTTTACTGACAAATTTATACTAAACGATATAGCGATATATATTAATTGATATTTTTTTATTGACGAAAATTTATTATATCGTTTATGGTAATTTATTATTCCTGCAATATGACAATTATCTCGTTGATAATAATAAAAGCACATTTTATCAGGACACATTATTTTAATATATATAATCCCGAAAATCTTATAACCTAATTTAAAAATATTCGTTCGTGTTTTCCGAAGTATTTCATATCAATACATTTTTATATAAACTTCATCGATAAAGTTAAGGGAATTATTAAATATTTATTAAAGAAAACCTTTATTATTTGTGATGAAATAAATTTAAGTTTTTCCAATATATTTGAAGGCACTGTTACAGTAGGTATATTTTGCAGATTCACTTTCTATTCTATTAAATGATTTTTAATATGTATTTAGCAGAATCACTGTGCTTCTCTGTATGTTATTATAAATTATTTTCTTTCTAATTATTTTATATTATAATTTTTCTCTCCATGTACATTTTTTTGTTAAATAATTTTTGATATATTTGACTGGTTGTAAAATAAATTAATTTGTTCTGCATTGGTAATTTTTTGTTTCAGGTAGAATTTTATTTGATATTCCTTGTGAAGTTTGTCGCGATCATTCGTCAGGAAAGCATTACGGGATATTTGCTTGCGACGGTTGTGCTGGATTTTTCAAGCGGTCTATAAGACGAAATAGACAATACGTGTGTAAAGCAAAATCTTCAGGTGGATGTATGGTAGATAAAACACATCGAAATCAATGCAGAGCGTGCAGACTAGCAAAATGTTTACGTGCTGGCATGAACAAGGATGGTAAGTACGGTATATAAATTCACCACTTGATTAAATAATTCAATCATACGAATTAATAATTCATTAAATGTTTATTTATCTCTATTAATTTAGCTGTTCAGCATGAACGTGGTCCACGCAATTCAACAATTCGAAGGCAAATTTCTTTATATTTAAAAGAACCGGACATAGTTAATAATATTGTACCACCAACAAATTCGGTATTAAATTTAGCAGTACCAAAACAACCGCCGGATCCAAGAGTATTATTACCACCACCGCCACCACCATTACCACCACAACCATCACAACCACCCCGTCATCTCTTGCCACCATTACCATTTTACTATCAAGGTTCGACCAAGGTATTACAATTCATCTTATAATTAAAAAGTAATATTTTAAAATTCTACTATTAAAATATAAATATATAAATTTACAGATAATTTTTCTTTCTCTCGATATATTTTTTTTTTTCATATTCTCATTTAATGTTATTTTTTTTATTTTAAGGTTCCCATTCACGCCATGCCTGCATTACAATTATCACCGACGATGAATGGCGACTCTATGTGCGAGCAAGCAGCTCGTATAATATTTTTAAATGTCCGATGGGTGCGTGAGTTGTCAGGTGATACAAGTCTCTGTCGAGAAGATCAAATAACATTATTGGAAGCCTCGTGGCGTGATTTATTTATCTTATCAGTGGCACAATTAGTGCCGACAATGGATCCAACGCCATTAATTCCACCAGGACCACAAAATTCACAATTATCATTGGAAGTATCAAGATTTCGTGAAACATTAACAGGATTTTATACACTACATGTGGATCCACATGAATACGCGTGTTTACGTGCATTGGTATTATTTAAATCTGGATTTGAATATGATAATGAACCAAGCAATTGCAGTAGTAATGGTTCGACATCGCCAATGTCAACAGTATGTCGATTAAAAGATCCAGCATTAGTTGCGAGATTATGTGACGGTGCTCATTTGGCACTTGGTCAACGTTTTAATTCAACTTTTTATGGCGCATTGAGATATGGTAAATTAATATTACTTATTGCTTCACTCAAAGCAGTATCTTCGCATGCGATTGTTGAATTATTTTTTCGCGGTACTATTGGTGTTATTCCCATGGAAAGAATATTATGCGACATGTATCGATCAACATGATTCAATTATGATAATTGTTTTTACTTTCAATGTCGTTTATATATTTTTTTCTTATGATGGGAGAGAGTTGTAGAAGATTGATAGTCTTTATTTATAATTATTTAATTGTTTATAAATATTTGTATAGTTCACGAGTGTTCATTATGTGAAAAAAAAAAAAAAATACGTGATGTTAACAATCACAATTAATTTAATGTTTATCTTCGTCGTGGTTTGATGTAAATACGTTGGTATTTTTTTAAGAATTAGTATCTGTATTTTAGTAGTTAAATAATTAGGATTAATAAATTATTGGTTGAGCTTTAAAAGCAATTGCGGCGTCTGCTGGTAATACGTTTACGCATTACATTTAAATAGTTCAAACAAAAATTAATATTTCAATGATTAAACATTGCGAATTGTAATTAAGATTTTTGATGCTTTGAATTTCATTGATTTTCTAATGAAACATTTGCACTTTTACGTAATATTCAAATTTAAGAAAGAAACTATGTACATATATACATATATATATATATATTAAATTATTCATTTGTCCATTATCAAGTTTGTGAAATAATTGCGATAGAAAAGAGGCAATGATTGAATAGAACAAGATAATAAGTTTTTATGTTTAATTGAACAAAAAATATATATATTATAAATTCATGAAAATTTCGAATATAAAATAGATATTAGTATATAAATTTAAAAATAGTTATCACGCAATGAGATAGTAAAAATAGATTAATGAAGACCAATAATGACATGAATAATTTTAAATAATAAATCTTTGTCTCATAATAATTAATTAATTATTATGAAACAAAAAAAAAAATTATATACACTTTATTTTCATTCGAATTTCTTTCTCTTCTTCCACTAGAAAGATATATGTATAAAAAAAAAAAAAAAAGATGAAATCAGAATATAACAAAATTAAAAGGCAAAAAAAAAAAATCCTCGAGAAATTGACGGAACACAACAAACGACCAAATTTTTACCTGCAGCTCAGCCATTACAATGCCGCGAAAATTTCACGGGCATTTTCATGGTGATTTGAGTTGTAATCGCAGTACAAAAGCTTGAAGACCGCGCGCGTCTCAAAATTCTACAACACAAACAACATTTCATCTGTATAGTTATTATATTACCTCTATATGTATACATTGAAGTGAGTGCTACAAATTTGTTAACCCACACAGTTAAAAACGTTGGTCGGCGACGTTGTGGCAGACTATGTAAGATCAACGTTTAATCACTGAGAAAAAGGTAAAAAGGTAAATCTATATATAACTCGACCTTTATACATATGTCTATATGTATGTATAATATATGTCTGAATAATATCTAAATTTTGACTAGAACTTATATTTGCTATAACTGCAGGAATAATACCGACAAATAATTTCCCATGTCAAAAAAATCAAGAAAAAAAAAAATAAATCACGTATTTTTTAAGAGGAAGGTTTGAAAAATATTCTCATGAATTCCTTGACATGAGTATATGTTGAACGTATTTCTGATGCGGGACGAAAGAAAGTGTAACAACGAACGTTTCTAATAGTTTAAATGACACTTATCCTTCACATGACTGACTTCTGAAATATATGTCTGATGTGTTGTGTGCAACTCCACTTGAATATCTACGTGTTAGAAAAAAATACAGCGAGCATTTATTGCACGATGGGTGGGCCCATTCATTCCCCTATCAATCCAATATGTTTACGAAAAATACTCGTTACCTTCAATTACTTTTAACGGTAAATAAAAAATCAATCCACAGTGAAGAATAAAATAATAAATAAATAATCAACTATCATTTCTATTAATAAATTATTTTGTCACGGTGTCGCCACAATAACGACCGCCCGTCATGTTATAGACTGGGTCACCCGCGTCCTTTTAGACTTCAGGTATTTTCCATTCATAACATTATTCGTTGACAAATTATCCAGGTAAACAGTCCGCCCAAAAAGGTTGTATTGTCGTCATACACCAATAGACAAAATATTAAAAAAAGAGACGACATATACAATATACTTCTCATAGTATTATTACTATAAAACATCATTTTTACAAACATATACATGTACATAAACTGAAAAAAAAAAAAAATAAAAAATAGAATAACTAAATTTACTATATTAAAAAAAATATTTATTTCAAATAAATATTAATTTAAATTATTTCAATTATTTATTTAAATTGCATGCAAATTTTTTTTCCCCCTTCTAAACAGTACATACACTCATATAAATAAATCCCACAGTAAAACATCAGTGTAATTAATTTATACAAATGTATATATATTTTTTCCACCAATTGAATAATGTTGAGAAAAATAATACCGCTCATTCTCGAGCAATTAGCATCTCGAATTAATGAAACACTCGAAAATAAGTGTGTGCACAGCCGTATGTTGGCGATTTATCCAAATATATATATAGATGCCGTACAAACATAAATATAATAATACATGTACATCTGTATAGAGTAAGCTTTATATTATTATACATATACTCATTTTATCGCTCATCCAAGTGCCGGCGCAATACTTGAAACAACAATATAAATATACACTGTAACGCTTCCGAACGAGCGAATAATATAATCTGCATCCATGATGGGCCTTCTCATATAATTGTATAAGCGAAAATTCCTTTGGTTTAAATAAAAGAAATATATGTATACATATACATATATGCGGGGTCCCAAAATGTAAGTGCGCGTGCATGCGTCTAAACGACAAGTGGTTCCCACCAGGAGTGTTGTGTTTTATCCGCGTACACCACCTTGCCACCATTACAATACTATATATATACGTACCACTGTATCACCACCATCGTCATAATAATATATATATATACATATATGTACGTCATCAGTGTGAGGATCAAGGCAACTGGTCTGTATAGTACTGCGCAACTCTGCGCGGGAGCTGAAGAGGTAGAGTGAAATATATGAAGGGTGAGGCAGGCGGTAAGAAGGATGAAAAAAAAAAAAACAATTGAATAAAATCGGCCGAGAGTGTAACAGTAACAAAACATAGCTATCGATGCCATAATGTTACAATGGTCCACGTCGGGCCCCGATAGGTAATTGCATCGAGGGATCATATATATAATGTTATATACATCATGCGTACAAGAAAGGACCCTTAACTATATGTTACATCGAATCATCTATAACTACGTTATAGGAGTTGATGTATGTATATGGATGCATGTATAATATATAATATATGCTATCGCAACCACTTGAATATATTTGCCACCGTATATATTATTGTCACCATTGTTTCGAGGCAACAAAACGGAAGCAAAAAGATGTAATGTATATATAAGAAAGTATATATATATTTTTACCATGTCGCCATGTGCAGTATATATATAGTGTATGTAACATTAATTATGATATAAAAAAAAAAAGTGATTTTATATAAGTGCTTTTATTGTATTTTGAATTTATGATTTATAATTATATAATGTGATTGAGTTTATTCGATATACTTCTCAATATTGAACGTGTCTTCCAATCGATTGAACTTTTTCATAGCTTTATATATATGTATATACATACACAGTATATATATAAAGAACTTGAAAAGACAAAAATTGATACAATATATATATTCGCTTGTATAATTATTTTTCATTTCTTTTTTATTTTATAAATTCGTCAAGGTAGCTTTAAGGATATTCTTAAACGAAATTTAGGGAAGAATTATTTATTTGTTTTCCGTTTATTTATATATTAATTCAAATAATATCATGAGGTAAGAATTTTATAATTCGAATTTTTAATGAGAAAATTCCTTCGACACATTTAAATAAATATATATACATTATATATGTATAATAAATATTTTTATATATTTTATTTTCTTCTCTTTTTCATTCAGATGCTCGTATAAACGATCACGATAAAGCAGTATAATAGTATATCAACTGAGAATCCTCCAAGTCATTGGTTGAAAACAAGTATAATATAAAGAACGCGATGGCGTTTTGACGACCCTTCGCGAAATATTTGCACGTGCGACGCGGCTCGTGTCAGGAATTTAATAAAGCAAAACTCGATGATGCTGAGGTAGACTATATTTTTATTTATAAATATATATAATACAATAATAAATCTACAGCCCCCGTAAATATATATGTATATATACATATTACATATATTTAAACTGCAGAGTATATATTATAGCTTTTGCTAAACTCGATATGGCCCCCAGAGTACTCAGTATGTATATATACATATATGTACATCTGTATATGTGTATATATAGTTTATAAAAAGCGGGGGTTTTTCGAGTTCCAGCCGCACTTCGGTAAAATGCTCCCATTGTTGGTTCCCGTTGATGCCTCCATTATGTCTAACGTTGATGGGAACAGATTATCGTATATATGTATAGTTGGTCTCTCTGTCATTGAGGGGTTCATTGCCGCCATGACACTGATGCTCTTCTTATTCTTCTTCATTCTCCATACCTGAAAGTACACGGGGGAACAAAAAAAATTAGATGG
Source organism: Microctonus brassicae (assembly GCA_918226075.1). Taxonomy (NCBI): domain Eukaryota; kingdom Metazoa; phylum Arthropoda; class Insecta; order Hymenoptera; family Braconidae; genus Microctonus; species Microctonus brassicae. Next base: position 3,965,229 of record OW445485.1, on the reverse strand, counting down.
ACATAATATGTATAGGCTGTATATTTGGTATATTGTCGGAATAAATTATCAAATCGCGTGCACATATCAAGAGCTATCATGCATAAAATTGTCCATTTTATTATAATGATGAACAAGAATAATTATATGCCAGACCAATTCATATTTGTATATATATACATGTATAAAATAATTTAATTGCCAGACTGGGAAAGAAACTTTGTGATTAAATAATTTTTTTAGCGTGTCGAAATGAAACTGACATATTTGCAAAAAATTAGGATGAAAAAAATCATTCTTTGTATATATAATAATTATTATAATATTAAACTGTTTATATATAATATATATTTGTTATAAAACATTTAAATATTTCAAAATATGCAGTGGTGATTATATTTTATTCTTTTATTTTCTTATATATTTCTAATTTATTTTCATTTGATATTTTTTATTCATTTTTATTTTGCACTTTTTGCCATTACTAAACTCAATTGTTTTTTTTTATGCATATTTATAATTAAGTCAAGCACATGCGCATGCTCTATACTACTATATATGTCATCTGATATATAATATATGTATAACTTTACATCTATAAAGGAAATAATGTGCCACAAGTACGCGACCGGAGATGAAGAGTGTATATTAAATTATTTTCCACGGGGGGTAATCTACAATTCTACAGCTTTCACCTGATTATCGTATTGACATCATGCGCCAAAGAGAACATTACACACCTTTTACCCATTATTATTTTACCTGATCCTTTGCAAAAAGAAAAAAAAAAAAAAAAGTCTATAGCTAAAGTGAAAAATACCGACGATAGGGTTCAATGTCGATCATTCTTTTCTAGCTTTTAAAGATTTTGTCTTTCATGGATTATTCAGCTTTTGCCTTTTACTCTATAACAATAAGCTATTTAGATAAATATATTGTTGAAAATCCAAAGAGCTAACGCGCTGTAACACTTCGAATGTTGATGTTAATTCTAAGTAAATAGTTATTTATTTAAATACCGGATCTATTTCCATCATGGATGACGTTCTATTAAGATTAATGATCCTTGACAAAATACTTGGTGTAGTACATCTTTACCATCACTTTAACAAATATATAATTTAAACTTATTGACTTATTTAATTGTTTTAATTTGGTTTTACAGGGATTTCATATACCTGCTTACTTCTGATTATTATTTAATGTTAAATACACATTGATAATTATTAAGAAGCTTACATATAATTAACACCTGCACATAATACTTATACTTTCATCGCATTATTATAGATTTTTTTTCTCTATATTTAATGAACAAAAGAGAAGTATAATGAATGAATAAAAGTGTATGTGTGTGTGTGTATGTACGTCTTTATATTTATATAATGAAAACTGGTATACGCATCTTTATGCGATGGCTGACTTTCAGAAAGGCAAAAATCAGAAAGTTAGGGACTGCTGGTTTTCTCAAAAGGGGGCCTGAACAGTTTATACTAACTGGAGCAATTGGAAGAGGGGAGGATACCCCCACAGACACACACATATATGTATATATACATTAAGTCCCGAGGGATGCGCAGCTGTCACTTGCACCATTGTCGTGATTGGCCATACGCGATCATGTCGGCCATACTGGATTTTTACGGTCTATCTTTTCTTCACAATGGCTCGCATCCACATAAATATATAAATATAATATATAATTTTACATATAATATATTATTCAAGTCTTATGTCACTAGTCGTTCAAAATACACTCGTCAAAAAATTTATATTGTCTTAAAAAAACACTGAGAAAAATTTAATTACATCAAATATTTATTTTTCCAAACAATATATTAATTTAATAAAACAAATATCATTTATTTTGTATATAGTATCTGTAATTGTATTTTTTCTCTGCAGTTTGAAATTTTACTTTTACTAAAAAATAATTCAGCTATATATATATGTAGTACACTATATGTAATTCAATTCAAATTATTTTCAGCGTAACAAATATTTTATTTGATCTCAATCATTCAAATATTATTCTCAAACTTATATATATATATTTTTCAATCAAATGTAATCGCGCGCCCGCGCGGTGGTAGTTTTATCCTCGAGGGAGATATGCCACTTGCCATCTACGTCCTGATCCCGATAAGAAGGCATTGGCCAAAGCAAATAATGCTCTCGTCACGTATATATGTATAGTCCGATTGCTGTTATTGAAACAAATCCCGACGGCGAATGAGTGTGGGCCGTCGACGCGTTAATGCAGCACGAGCGTGTACAACGTTCAAGTGCGCCCGATATAATACATGGATCACCTATATATATATAGGTATATAATAAATACATATATGTATATAAACATGCAGTGTGTATAATAAAGAATAAAAAGTATAAGGGAGAATTTTATACATAAGCAAAAAGAGTGGGTTACATACATATATATATGTATATGTACAAACGGGGATGTCATCCGTTGTTATATACATGAGTAAAGCCGCGTGCGTATGTGTATGTATATATATGGTCATCACACCCTTTAGGATTAAGAGCAATTATTGAAATCGTCCAGTAGACCACAACGCAATTCACACGCATATATTTATTATTTTTTTTTTTTATATTATATATATCGACTATTTATAAAATATATATCTTTTATGTAATCAATTCGTATATATATATAGTGTTGAAATTTAATATGTATTGCAAATAATTATATTTAGTAAATATGCATTAGGTAATAAAGTTTGACGTTGATATTGGATAATAAATATATTTATTTTGCAATATTCAGGCAATTTTAAATCTATCAAATAATATTTTTTTTTATTTATTTATCTGAAGTGTTTACAATGAAACATAACACGCAAACGTAATTTAATATGGAGAACATATAATTGTAAAACTATAAAATAAATTTACTTGTAATCTTGTTTGTACAGTTAATTGTAATTCTATATCTAATTTTATAAAATTATATTATATTTGTTCTGATGATAATGATGATCATCAGGAGGATTATGATGGATGGTGGAAGCTGTACATGTGATTGATGTTCAATATGTATATTATTTTTCGTATGTATGTAGATAGATAGATAGATATATAACCCCTTCGTGACGTGACCTGGGGTTTGGCTTGTTATAACTCCGATATAATTATGTTACCAATGCATCGAAGGACAAAGAATATACTTCAAGTGAGAGTGTGTGATTCGACTCTCTTTCTCTTGCACGACGATATGTTGTGTGGTTATATGTATGTATATATATATGAAAGAAGAAAAAAAAAAACACGAGACGATTAACGTGTGAGCGAGAGACGCGTATAGACGAGAGATGGTTGCCTGGTAGCCCAGCTGCCGGTAATCCTCCCTTTGTAATTTGCTTTCATGACCCCCTGGACCAATGGCGCGGGCCACACTGCGACTTACATTCCAAAAAGCAAAAAAAAATCCAAAAATATATACAGAGATATATTTTTTTTTTCTTATACATATATCATCTATAAACAAAACTAATTGTTCAATTAATATCACAAAAACACAAAAAAATCACACAATAACTTTATGGTAAATAGTTTCTTTTTTTTTTAAATTTTATTTATAAACATAATAAATTAGATTTATAATAAAATATATGATATATTTTTTTTTTCAATTTAAATAAAATGAAAGAATTATATTTTATATTTTTATTCTGTAATAAATATTTGAATTTATATAATTATATAAAACGAATATTTATAATTACAATAAGAGTTCAATATAACTGCATATTAATAATATATAGTAGACTATCGTTTATTTATTTATTTATTTTTTTTTTAGTGTAAGTAAAATTATTGTGACAGGTATATAGATGAATTAAACAAAAAAATCTTGACGTCTGCGCCAATGGACGTGGCGGTTGATGTCACCATGGTCGTGCCCTCCGGATAATAGAGTCCGCGACTTTAATGGACTCTCTAATCCTCTTGCCTGTTTGCCGGTGAGGGCATCCCCATACATATATATATCCATAGAATACATCAGCATCAAGGGTACACAAGGGAAAGGGAGTAAACCAAACTACAAAATCATCGACAAATAGACATCTATATATATATATATATATATATATATACATATATTATACATATATACTTAATATATATGAAAAGCTGCAGGGGTGGTGACTGCGTGGCACAAACGAGGGGATGAGCTTGCCGCACGCACAAAATCTGTCGACGCGTAATCGTCGCTCAGTATAGTGAAAGGATGATGATGTGCAAAAGGGGCGCGCGCGGGTGAAATCAGGAATAAAATGAGATGGAGAGTGGAAAAAAAAAAAAAAAAAAGAGTAAATGCATGGTATGTAGCACATATATTATATGTATGTGTACCGCCCCACTGTGTGCAACCGCTGGTGCGATGATACCTTGATTTTTCAAGTGACGAGTCAGTCACCCTCTTCCTGCCCTTAATATATTACACGTTTAAAAAATTTTTCTGTCTTTATATACACCTTTTTAAGAAATAAATACCGCTGCAACATAAAATATTTATAACTAAAATTTCTTCAAAATCTTTCTAAACAAATAATTAATTATTATATAAATTATATCCTATGTGTTATTTATTAAATTATTATTCATTTTACAAAGATAAATATCGCTGAAAAAAATATTAATTAAGCTAATTAAATATATTCAATTCATTTGTTTATTAATATATATTATATTATATCAAGAGCGAATGAATACGCGCGCTTTCTTGAAATAATTATTAATAAAATTAAATTATTTTTGTATTAAAAGTTCTTTTTAAATTTTTCAAATGTACAGAATTTTATCACCTTATTATATTTGTGTGTATACAATTCAGTAGAGAATGATCGTTGCTAAGATGCCAGTATATATATGGTTAATTTATCCGCGTGAATGGAGTTGCACGGACATTCAATGGTATATAATCACTTTAGGTATAGTGTATCCATGTAAGTACATGTATAATACATATACCTATATATACACACACCAAGTATATTATACATCGTTGAAGTGGAAGTATACTTGCAATTGTTGTATGTATAATACATATATACTCTCCCCTTCCTGCAGCAACGAGTCCAAGTGAAAGCAAAATAGCGCTGTGTATATGTAGAGAAACGCGATTCAGGAAATATATACGAGCAATAGGGATTCATTGGGTCAGAGAAACGTGAACGATAATTAGATAGCGGTATACATTTATTTATCTTAGATGAAATAAAACTGGTCCTACGAGAATTGAAATAACATATATATGAAAGTACAAAAAAATGTATATATATTTATTTAAATTGTTTATGACACAATCACAGAGTAAAAATGAAGAGTGCTTTGAATATATTAAAGAGAAAAGAATAATAATAATAAAAAATTAACAGTTAATTTAAATAATTTATGTAACGTAAAGAATGTGAAGAAAAAAGTACAAATTTTATATTAGTAATATTTATTTGTTTTTTTTTTTTTTTTTGAATTACTGATTTGTATTTTAATCAGCCTTGATATTGTTGCTGTGGCTGCACTGCAGGACCCTGCTGTTGTTGTTGCGGACGATATTGTGCAGCAAATGCCGCTGCTTGATTTTGATAATTTGGTTGCTGTGGTGCTTGACCATACTGTATTTTTGGCTGATATTGTGACAATTGTCCTTGCGGAGTTTGAACTGGTTGAATAGGTTGAGCTGGTCCCAATTTAGGTGGTGCTTGAGCCGGAATATTAACAAGAGGTTCACGCGCCTGTTGGAATTGTAACAATTGCTTGATACCAGCTGGCGCCTGTGAGAGTGGACGATAATTTACTTGCTGTTGTTGATAATTTTGCTGCTGTTGATGTTGCTGAGCATAGCATACAATTGGTGCAAAAATGCACATCAGCGCAATCTAATAAAAAGAAAAAAAATAATTATATTCATTTACATACATTAAAATGAAAATAATTTTGAGATATATAATATTGAATTAATAATTATTAATTATACACTCACTATATGTTTCATGATTAAATAGATGCACAGATGCGTTTGCAAACACCAATGTGGCTAAGAGTAAACTGACGAGAGCTTCGCTGACGCACTAGCTTCTATATGAACGCAATGTTGACCCAGGGTTGAATTGAAAGCCAACCACCGGTTTATATGCTCGTTGGTTGGTCACGAATTTTTTCAATTAAACTCCTGCCCACCACTGTCTTCATATCTCCAATCACGTAATCCAACCTGGAAGTGATCGCGGGTATTAGTATTTAGATAACGTTAAAAATATCATATGCTGCACATACATTTATTTATACTTATATATATACTTTGCAGTGAATATGGTGGTCAGTGTAAAAGGAAAAAAAAAAAAAAGCATTTTTCTTTTTACCAATTGTGCAGTGGTTTCAATCGATACGTCTGGGTGTGTCGTTATTATATATTACACAGGGTTATTGGACTCTTATGTGGTGAGTGTAAGGAAACAGTAGATAACATGTACGTATATACAAGTTTGTATAGATAAGGATATGTGAAGACTTTTACATTCACATAGTAACACGCCTATTTTTTCATCTCGTGTGGATATATGTATAATATATTAGTCAAATTAATTCTCTATTATAATATATAAGTAGTATATAAAGGATGTAGATGAATAATACAATATATATAAAATGTTTAAGGTGATAAAAAAATATATTTATTCAATAATTACGATACAGTGTGTAAATAAAAAAAAAATGTCTTAAATGTATATTCAGATCATTTATTATAATTTTATATACTCTCATATATCTTTTGAACTATCACATTGATTAAATTGATGGACAATTACGCTCATCATATATAGTTGTAAAAAAAAATATTATATTACTATGTTTCAGATATATTTTTATGTTTTACATTAGGGACAGAAATTAGAAAATAATAATTAAGGAAGATATTTCTTATGTGGAATATTTCAAATAAATCAATACTGATTTTCGGTAACAGGACGAACATTATTTATCGCTGATCTGTACGGCGATTGTGGATGTTGAAGTGCAGGGTTTTGTTGAATTTGATTTGGATGAAATTGGGGACGAATAATTTGTGATTGTTGATTTAATTGAGAATATTGTGACTGTGGGGCTGATTGAAGTTGTCCAGCTGGCCGAAGAAGTTGTTGAGGCTGTTGATATTGCGGCCGGGCTAACTGCGGCGATGGATAAATGGGTCGCTGAACTTGTTGAGCCTGTTGATATTGCGATTGGGGCGTAGCAGACGCTGGCTGAAATGCTGGTGCGGGTTGAATTTGTAGCTGTTGCTGTTGATGCTGTGGTAATTGTTGAAGTTGCGGTTGATATTGAGTTACTTGGCCACTGTTAATCGGTTGAGGAATGTAGGGTTTGTCCAAACGAACATTTATTTTATTAGCAATTATATCGTAAGGAGCTTGGGATTGAAATTGAAGCAATTGTTTGATTGGAGCAGGAATATTTGATGAATATTGCGGAAGTTGTTCAGCTTGTGGTTGAGGTATCCGACGATATTGTGAGAGATCAAGCTGTTGCTGCTGTTGTTGACGTTGATAACGAGGTGCTTGACGTTTTTGTCTATGTTGTTGTAATCCTTGGGATGATATTAATTTCTCATACTTGAATTGTTCAGGAATGACACTTGTATAGGGCGTTTGTGCCTGAAATTTAAGCAACTGTTGTAAATTGGCAGGTAAATTTGTATTGTAATGAGGAAGCTTGTCAGCGGCTGGTTGAGATATTCGGCGATATTGAGATAGATCAGGCTGTTGATGTTGCTGTTGTTGAGGCTGCTGATGCTGCGCTGATCGTTTTTGTCTGACTCGTTGACTGTGTCGAACAGGCTCAGGCTCAGGTTGACGTTGATATTGTGCGGTTGGTAGTTGTCCTTCCTGTTTCAACAAAGCTTCGTACCTAAAATATTATTTAATCTCAAATAAATTACAATATTGAACAGCAGGATATGTAAATTAACGAGTAATATTATAACAAGTCTAACCTCCATTGTTCAGGAATGTGATTGACGTATGGGATTTGTGATTGAAATCTCAGTATATCTTGAATTCTTGCTGGGATATTACTGCGATATGGTGGCTGTGGTTGAGCCGGTGCTTGAGACTGTTTTTGTTGATGTTGAGGTTGTGAATTATGCTGTTGTTGGCGTTGTCGTCGTGATTGAGTTTGTCGCTTTTGTCTCGAGTGTCCACGAGGTTTTCCGCGATATTGACTGCGAGTTGGTTGTTCAGCAGGTAAAGATGCTGCTGGTGCTGGTTCCGGTTGCGCTTGAGCATGATCTACAGCTTGTGTATTATCAAAATCATATCTAGAAATTGCAGGAAAAAAATTGTATTAAATTATTGAGAAAGAAATTTTTTTTAATATTCAATAATTAATAAAAATTGTATTGTCTGTGTTACTTGCCTGTATTGCTGTGGAATAATATTCAAATATGGAATTTGTTGTTGGAATTGTAGAAGTTGTTGAATTTGTGGTGGCGCTTTATCAAACACTTTGAAATTTGGATTTTTATTTAAAGCTGGAGACGGTTGACTGACTGGAGCTGCGGCTGCATTTTGATATCGTTGTCTTTGTGCTTTTCTTCGAGGTACTGGAGCTGGTGCTGGTTCTTCATATTGTTGAATTTGTTCTTGAGCAGATGGCTGGTGTCGAGCCTGAGGAGTCTGCTGATACGACTTCCAGTTAACTCTCAAGCCTGATTAATTAATAAATTATTTAATAAATACAAAACTCAATACAATATTTACTTAATTCATTTGAAATTTAATATCACTTTGACAATTACCACTTGGATCTTGATATTGCAAAGCTCTATTTGATCCCTGATTTACGTCGTATGGCCCTTGAATGGCACTTTGACTATGTCCATCAGTGGCGCCTTGAATTTGAAAATTGGCGTTAGCATCGGTTGCTCCTTGAATTTGGAAATTTGAATTTCCATCTGTGGCTCCTTGTATTTGAAATTGTGCATTGGCATCAGTTGGACCCTGAATATGAAATTGAGCTTGGCCATCAGTTGCTCCATGAATTTGAAAGTCAGAATTACCATCGCTTGCACCTTGAATCTTGAAATCAGTATTACCATCCGAGGCACCTTGAATTGTAAAGTCTCCACTTCCTAATGAAGCTAAAAAAAAATATACATATACATTCAATAAAATTTTTCTTTTCAAAGATTCACACTGCAGGAAAAAAATACAATGCGATCTAATTCTTCGTGATTTAAATTACATAAATATTGCCGAAGCGAATTAAATTGGCGTCAGGCAGGCAGAAAAAAAATTAAATATATATTTTATACAGTATATGTGAACTGTTTTTTTTTCTTCCTCATATTTTTTTTTTGTTTATTATCGTGAAAGGTTATAAATGTACATACTAGCAATCGAGTTCTATTACAGCCAGTCGCGTAAATTCCTGTCTTGTTATTTTCATTATATCCCAATATTTTTCGCAACATATATTATACTTTACCTCTCTGATCATCGTATTGAATTCCTTTCTCTCGATCATACTTCAAGCCTTGCGCACGACGATTTCCATCGCTGGGTCCCTGAATTCGAAATTGTGCTGCACACAACGGCAAAGCCACCACCAGAAATAATATCTATCAAATAAAAAAATAAAAAATTGTTACATATTTATTTTTATTGTAAATTAATTATATTTATGCAGGTGATTTAATTTTCATTGGTGTATATTTTCTTAAGGGAATTATCGTGTTTATATATAGACAAGTAGAAAGGAAAGTTGGTGGTTCAAGATTGCAGTTTATATATATATAAGAGTATATATATAATATTATATACCTACATAATAGATTAATTATACAATTTTTTTTTTCTCTGTTCATAAATTTGTATATAGGCTTGAGTACATATGGGAGATTTATCACTATATATAAACACCAGATAAGAAGTCAAGATGAGCTATATGTGTGCTGCAATGACCTTTTTCTCATAACATTTTCTTTAACGAGACATTTCATGATGTCGTTTATATAGTCGAGATGTAATGTTCAGTATATTTATTTTTCTCTTTATATACAATATCCAGCGAAAGGCAATACACAGAAGTTGTTCTTTATATATGTACATATTATATATATACTGCAGCATTAAAGCACAATTTAATGCGATCGAGAGTAGCAAAATCGATAGGCCAAGATGGGTGTGTCGTTGCCCCAGTATTACGCGTAAAATAGAAAGTAAAATATCTAAATTCTAATATATTACTTTTTCTCATGTATAATTAAATACACCCATAAAAAAAAAAAAAAATAAATCAATTAAAAATATAAATAAAATAAATATTATATTCATCACAGAAAATATTTTTAATTTTTGAAATAATTTTTAATTATGAAAAATTTATGAAAAGATTTTTTTTTTCTTTATTAAATCACACATTTATGTTGTTGGTTGTATAACAAATTCGAACAAGTATGTACGAGATCTAAATAATTGAAATTTCATGGAATAAAAATCAACACAAGACGCACTTGGAAAATTAATAGAATCGAAAAGAAAAAAAATTGTATTTTATTTTATTAATTATTGAGAATATAAAATTAGGAATTAAAATTTATTAAGATTATTTGTATATGTGACAATATTATTAAGTGATTGGATTATCCGATGATGATATTATTATTATTTTAGACTTACTTGTATTCTTGTCATGACGACGAGGCAATGCCCGGACATGCTCGAGGGTGGAGTGTATCTGAGGCGGGCGCGCGCTTCACGGAACAACTTTATAGGCGGGGGTTATGGCGAGGGGGATGTGACTCGTGGTGTGGTATCCACCTCTCTCTCCATTTATTATATATTTCAATTTGCACTTCTATAGGTCCACCAGTTTTCACCTTTTATATATCTATCCACACTTCACTTTTATTAATGCATTTATAAATCAATGCATCATATAATAATTTATCCAGCTATAATAATTACTGCTGATGAATTTATCATTTCACTGCAGTAGATGAATAATAATTATTTTAAATCATCATTATTTATTTTTTCTATTGATTAAAAATTAACTGAAGTCGTATAAATATATTACGTCATTTAAAATTTTAAATTAATTCAATTTTCTTATGTAATAAATATAAAAAATAAATATATATATTCTGAAAATTTGGAAATTTCATAGGAATTAATCAATATTTCATGCGAATGAAATAGTTTTCAATGTGTCATAAAAAAAAAAAATCAAATAATATAAAATATATAAAAAAATGTTAACATAAAATTTAAAAAAATTCTGTTGATGATTCCAATAAATTTGGTTTGTTTTATAAAATTTATTGAGTATATAAATAAATAATATTTTCAGGTTAATAAGTGTATTTTATCAACTTTTATTTTATTGACGATTATAAATGTGCAATGAATAAATAAGAAAGTAAAAGACAGCTGTCACTCATTGAATAGACAAAATAATTATTAATAAATATTGCAGTAGTAGATGTGCGTGTATATATTTATAGTGTGACCAATGGCAAGACAAAGTTTAATATATATAAATGCAGTACAGCGTGAAGGCCACGAAAGTAGATCACATGTACTTGCACGCACTTGATTGCTATTATACCTTCCTCATCCGGAGAAAAGCTAGCTATATCTTGCATTTGTATACATATATGTATTCACAAATACATATATGTATATATATATATATATTTAATGAGTGTACAACGCAAAGTGAAATCAAATAAAATTATATCCCACGCGTTTATACATTCTAATACACCGATTAATTTAACAATCAATTCGTATAAAAAAAAAAATTGAAGAATTTTATTAAAATTATTTTTGAACACTTTTACATATATTTCTAATTTATTTATTCATATATTTTCATACAGTGTATTTAAATAGCAATTAGATATTAATCCAATTGGTCATTTGATTGATAAATCAAAATCATATTTGAATTTTTATTTATAAAATTCATTTGATAATTTTTCTATTCTAAAAATAATTTGCCATTGAACTTGATAATTTACACAACGTATGTATATATAATGTGTATATAATATTATTTATTCTTTATAAATCATTTCTTCATTGCGATCATTGAAAACTTGACCGTCGGATTTTATATAAAATATTTGATGTGGATAATTAGAACTGGATTGATCAATTACTTCAGCGGACAAAGGTTTTGGAACAAAAGGTTTTTGCGATTGAAAAATAATATGATTAGCAAGAACATTGTATGGAATTTGTGCTTGATATTGTAATAATTGTTTAATTGGACCTGGCATATAATGACGATCATTGTTTTGTTCTTCCTGATTTTTTTCTGTCTCTTCTTCTTGTTGTTCTTCAAAATGATTTGAATATTTTACTATCGGTGAATTAATTTCCGGCGATCTCTTTACTTGTTCTTGTTGAGAATAATAATTACGATGATTTTGTAAACTGACACGAGATGGAGCGACATCATTTTTATATTTAATTCCACCTTGTTTTGGGATTTTATTTAGTCGGGCAATTGTTTGTCGCGCTTGTGGCAGTGCAGGTTTGTATTCAGTGTGATAATCATTAGAAGATTTTGAAGATTTCTCATCTGCATTAGATATATCAGATTGGCGATCAATGATTGATTTTTTCGATGATGAATCTTGATACGTTATAGTTGGATTTATGTTGTAAAAAAATGCGTGAGGATTTACATAAGGTTGTTGAGGTGAATAAGCTTGATAAATTAATTGTTTTATATGATCAGGAGCTGCCGCAAATGGTCGATATTGATATGAATGTTCAGCAGGTTGCTTAGATATAATTGATGATCCATCGGACTTTAATGAATGTCCTTGTCTTGAGTTGCGTTGATTAATTGCCTGATGATCTAAATGCATATAAATAGTTAAAGAAAATTTTTTTTTCCATTGTCAAAAGTAAATATAAATAAATTTAATTCATTTATTTCAAACTTACTGGATTGTGGTTTGTTTTCGGAAGCTCTTGAATGAGTTCCTTGGGTAGTTTGATAATTATTTCCAACATGAACTGCGTTGGTCAATAATACATTGAGAAGTAACGCCTTTAAAAGAACAAAATTATTTACAAAAGGTTATATAAAACTAATGTTCATGATGATGCAATTAATTGACTTATAAATTTGCATTGTTTTAGAAAGTGTATACATCCTAGAAGATGCAGTAGCCTTGAATGCATCGATGTTCTTGGATCTTTATCTTAAATATATATTCAATATGCAGTTGTGTCAATATTGAAAATGAAAATTTTTTTTACGAAAAAATTAAATGAATAAAATAATAATTTTTTTCTAGTGATTCTGCAATAATAATGAATAATCAAAATTATTATAAAAATTAATTATCCAACAACTTTTATGAATTTTATAACTTTCACTTTTTAATTGTAAATTCCACATACAATGAAAAAAAAAAAAAATTTTTTTCCACTAAATTATGATTACCATAATTTTTTTAAACACTAAATAAATATTTTAATCAATTTATAATATAAAATAAATTTATGAATTGATATGAGCTGGATGTAAATTGATTATTTTCTCATTGCATTGAACTCACAATTGAAATGATGACGGTGCGCGAAGACATGTCTCGTGGATGTACAGCACAAGTTTAGTTGAACAAATCCACTGTTGGTGACTGTGCGACTTCTTTATAGAGCCTCAGAGAGGCTCAACTGATGTAATATTGTTACTCCCAACACTGCAATGCAATGGGTTGCGGCTACTTTTTAAAGACATTACGCCCGAGGTATAAACTAGTAGTAAGAGCCATAAGGCCTCTCAAGTATTATCACTTTAAAACATATAAAAAAAAATATACTTTTGGCGTAACACAACTGTAATATACCAAGACTATTACCCGGAAGTTGCATGGGAAAAATCTCTCATGTGATTCCTTTTAAATTGTTCATTTACCAACAAAATTCATTTTTAACAGTTCTTTCTCAGAAAAATGATATTATTTTCATATTTATATGCATTTATTTTATATATACTTTTGTTCTATTGATATTTTACGACAATATATTTGCGTATAAATGGGAAAAAGTTGTCAATGCATGTAAAATAATATTCCAAATATTTTTTTATTTTTACCTTAAAGAGAAGAAAATTTATTGCTCGTATAATATTTTTAGTACTGGTCATTATATTATATATTATTGTTGTTGTTCGATTACCAAACTCCGCGCGTATGTCCATAAAACAATTTAATTGTTCAATGTTGCCGTTCTGTTGAATTAACTATAAGTGGTTAATTGTGGCTCATTAGATCAAGACATATATGCTCATAGTTTAATATAAAAAAAAAAAAAATATATCCACAAAAATATTTCAAATATTTCATTTGAATTAATTTTCTTGTGATCATTAATAGAACATACAGTTTTCTACGTTAATTTATAGCACATTGCCGACATACAATTCAAAGTTATTAGTCGATAAAGAAGATGTGTTAATTTATCGACGCTAAAATCCCCAAATTTATTTTGTAATTTATTAATATATTACTCTACACAAAATAAAAAAATAAAATCACTTAATATTCAATTAATTCAACACAATGATCTTGCTCTCAGATAATCGAAGGGTAATAACCACCCCATAAATCAGATCAACACATTTTTAGTTCCACTATAAACTGCGCGGCGGGAATATTTATTTTAAATTCCAAATTAAATTTTTAACTTAAATTTTAATAAATGATATTCACAAATAATTATTATTCCAAATTATTATATTAAATATAATATCTGATAATTAATTGTATTGATTTAATCACTAATTATAGAAGAGAAAGAAATATTCAATTGATTGACATTAAAAAAAAAAAAAATTATTTCATAAAATAAGGTAAAAAAAAAATCGTTTCTATAAATAGTTACATTATTTTATTTAATCCATATTTCATTTATTCAATACTTTCATAAGGAAATCACGTCTGTAAATAAATTTGTAATAGATTCTATAATCTGTCATTGTGCTTTGCATGCCTGACGTGCGATTGTATGACACCTTACCAGATGTTTGCACCCGTTAATATTTAATACCGGATACGATTGTCGTGGTTCGTATAATGACCAACTGGTTATTGGCACACCCACAATAATCGTATATAGACATCTCTTCATGGGTAAATGTATTGGAGAAACAAGAAGAAAAAAAAAAATAAAAGAAAAATATCAATTGGTATTGGTGAGCAATTAAAGCAAGATGTTAAAAGTATACATGTGTATGAATAGCTGGTGATAATTGGATTTTGTCAAGGCGTGGTTGAAAAGACTTTGTGGATGAATCTAATGTGAAAGAAAATAAGAAAATAAAAGACGAATATAAAATTGAGAGAGTGCTGTGTGGTGTGTGCAATGTATCGTGGATGGGAATAGAGAATCAAATGAGAAGCAAACGATAGGCCTGGCAAACACAGGTCGTATACGACCCAAGGCCTTTTGGCCCCGAAGGAGATCCTGAGAAACTTGAGAACTCTCTGGCAATCGATGTATAAAACGCCCCACTCATTTCTTCTTCGCTCATTGTCATTCCTTACGTCTATTCAATCGTTTGCCTCTACACAATGTATTTTATAATATTTGTAAGTTACAATTGATTTCCTGTAAACATAATGATGATATAATTGTTTTTTTTATTAGTGAATTCATGAATAATATCGTAAATTAATTTTTATAAAAAAAAAATCTGATTTTTGATTTAATTAGGTTGGATTTTGGGGATTAATTGTCCTATCATCAGCACAAGATCCACGTCATGCAGCAATTCTTACTGATGCACGTTATCTTGCTGGTGATGGAACATTTGGTGCTGCTTACACTCAAGAAGATGGTGTTCAATTTAAAGAAGTGAGCGATGCCAATGGTGATCGTCGTGGTTCGTATTCGTATGTTGATCCAACTGGCCATCGACGCACTGTGGAATATACAGCTGGAAAAAATGGTTTTCAGGTATGTGAAACAAATTAATAAAATTAATGAAATAAATTTATTTAAAATTTTTAAAATTATTAAATTTTTTTTTCTCCAATTATTCCAGCCAATTGGTGAAGGAATTCCCAAAGTAACTTTACCAACTCCACCTCCACCGGGTTATGAGCCATTACCCGAGTATAATCCTCCGGAATATCAATCAGAATCCGAACCACAACCTCGTCCTCCACCTAGATCTTATCAATATCAAACTGAACCGCAATATGTTCGTCAATCGATTTATCAACCGCAAACAACACCTGCACCTCAACCTATCTATCGACCTCGGTATCAAAATCAATATGAAGTGGCCGAATATCAGTCACAACATGTTCCACGACCAGTGGCACGTCAACAACGTATTTTGGCTTCATACAATTCACCACAACCGCCACCATCACCATCACCACCATCATCATCCGTAGCAGCAGCACGTCCACGATATCAATTGGAACCTCATTATCAAGCCGAAGCACAATATGGCCCACATATTGAATATTCTTTCAACACACCATCACAAGCAGTATATCGTGAATATCAGCCTGAGTACAATGACATTACTACACCATCGCCACACAGATATTATCCACCAGGTAAATTGGATTTTACTCGGACTCCTGATGGTTTTTCTTATACATTCACTAAAAGCTGAAACAACTTATTGAGATGAGTATAGTAATAGATTTTAAGTTGATTACAAAATTATTATCTAGAGATTTTGTATTTTTGTGAATATTAATATCGATATATAAATTTATATACAACTTCTATGTATGATTTAATATTAAAATAATATTAATTTTTATTTTATTATAATTATTATTATAATATTAATTAGAATGATAATAATTACAATAATAATAAAATAGCCAAATAGCAGTAGTGCAGCGACTTGATTTATTTCATTTCTTTTTTTTTTTTTTTTCGTTCCGCTTTTTTTTTTGGATTTCATTTGTTTATATTAGTGCATTGATAATGATAAAAATTAGTTGCAGGTGAGTTAATACCATGACTCCACCCATAAAAACAAAATGTAAAGTAGGTGCATTTCCCTGTTTGTGATTGCAAGCTGATCTCTTTCACACGCGCGCGAACTGCCACTTCTGGAGTTCAATTCACTTTCATCTTGTGACCTTTGATGACTCGCCTTTATTTTGAGATGATGCAACGTCGTGCGACTTAATGCCGATGTCTTAGTCCATGATTTCATATTATTTTTCCGATTTATTTTGTAGAAAACAAGTATTCACAAAAGTAATACGAAATAATTAAATCTGAAAAATGAAAAATGTAAAGAAAAAAAAAATTATAATAATGCAAATAATAGATTGAATAATTAAGAATATTAAGTTCTCGTTTAATATTTATTTTATAAAGATAATATTGAGAGTATACAGAATTGCATTATTAAGGATTATGGCAGTAATATACTGACTCTGATTAGCTGCGTGTGACGTCAACAGTATAAAAGTAGTTAAAAAAACAGCTTGCTAGAGGCAATCGCGTTTAAAATTACATTCCTCATGGCAAAAAAAAAAAAAAAAATAAAGAAAAAATAATATTATTTATATATGTATATTTATATAAAAAAGAAAACAGATTCTTATGTCTAGAATTAATCTGACTTATCATTCAATTATCTCAAACGTGCCTCCTTGTGCGTAAACGTATTTTCATATTTTTTTCAATTAATAAACTAAAAAAATAGTTCCATAGACAAGGCACTATATTTATCTAAAAAATTAGTTTTTTGCCAAAATTGAATTAAATAATCTAGACACATTTCGAGATTATTTATTTTACCTCCTATTAGTCCTTGTTACATACCAAGTATGTATAAAAATTACTGGCTCAAAGATTTCCTTTTCTTTTTTCTTTCAAACTGATTGCACTTATTTTTTTTTTTTATAAAAATTAACGACCGAAACAATATTAATTTTTATAAAAATATTGTTCCTCAAAACGGTTATAAAATGAGTTTTGATTAAATTTTAATACTTCTATATACAACGTATTTTAGCTTAAACAATTTGATATATGTATAAATGCGAATTTTTTATGAATAAAAATAAATTGGAATGGCTAGTCTAGTAATTTAATATAAAATATAAAAAAAGAGTAAAAAATAATATGTGTATTTTTTGCTTATATCTATAATATTTGTGATTTTCAGTCGTGTTTATTTGGTTGAATCCAAAAGTAAAATTATTGTTTCACGCAGGAGGCACGGGCGAGCTTTACATACTGTCAATTTTTTTTTTCTTTTTTAGTATTCATTCGATATTTCCTTCAATATACTTATCAACTATATCTCTTCATTATTGTATACTCATTCTTGCTTTATAAAGACAAGGAAGCGATGTATGTAAGCAAAATCAACTTCATTTGTTTACCATCTAACACAAATAGATGGTAAAAAAATTCATCGCAAATTGTAATTAAAAAATGACAGAAAAAAAAACAGAACAAAAATAATAATAATTGGAAGCAACGATGAAATAATAATCTATTTACTTACAACAGGATACTGGCTTGGCAGCAAAAAATTTTCATTTGATAGTATCAAGTCTAACTATATTATAATGATCATGTTTATTCATTTTTTTTTTTTAACGTTAGTATTAATGTAAAAGTGGCGAGTTCACGTCATTCTCATTGTACTATGGTAAGACACGAATTGACGGTGAATGATGGTAATATGAAAAATTCTAGCTGCATAATCCCGAGGGATCCACTAATCCACGCGCAATTAATTCAGCTGTCGCAGGATCTTGTTTAATTCCTGGATGTTGTCCCGTTGTTTGTTGTGCTTGTGACGTATCAAAATGCGAACGAACGTGAAACATAAATTCAGTTTTATCGGTGAAATCTGTGCGACACATTAAACAAAAATGTCTTTCAGAAACATAAGGTTGTGGCGGCGGTGCCGATCCAGGAAAATATGCTGCTGCATGTTGCGGTGGACCGGACGCATCTAAATGCGATCTGAGTAATTAAAAAAGAGAATAGTATTTATTTAAAATTATTTTTCAAGTACTTAATTAAATACATCCAAAAATTAATTTGATTTTACTAAATTAATTTCTCAGTTTATGAAACAAAATAAAATTCACCTCGCATGCTGCATCCATTCTTCTCTCGTGGCCATAACTCGTCCGCACAATTCACATGCCCAAGTTACGGGTTCTTCCTTCAATTTATGAATAGAATCCTGACGTGGTTGCTGTTGTTGCTGAGCTTGCTGCTGCTGTTGTTGCTGTTGTTGTTGCTGCTGCTGCTGTTGTTGATCTGTATTAGGTGCTGTGGGTGTTGATAATGGCGTCACACCTGGTCTATGTCGAAGTTTATTCATATGAATTACCAATTTGTCACGTCTTGCAAATGCTTTTCCTGCGACAAGCAAAAATATTTTTTTTTTGTTCTTTAATTAGAAAAGATAATTAAATTAATAGTGTAAAAATAAAACTATGTTAATGATACTTACCACAAACCTCGCACGAGTATGGCTTCTCGCCAGTATGTATACGCATATGAATAACGAGCTTGTCTTTGCGAGCTAAGCCTTTACCGCAAACGGTACATGCAAATGCTTTTGTCGCCGGTTCGCCAGTATTTGTTGCTTTTGATACTGAACCAGGTCGTACTCCAACATTATTTGCCGTTCTTAAAGGTTGATTTATCGTTGGTGGTCGGTTATTTGAAAATTGTTGATCAGTGGTGCCAGGAAATACGGGCATTACGCCACCAGATCGTGCCATTGCAGCTGAATAGTCCGGTGACCTCAATGAAAAAAAATTAAAAATTACTAATTACATAAAAAAAAAAAATAGAAAAAAAAAAATATATTTTATATTTTTTAATTACCACGTGCCAATTGAACGAAGTACACGAACGCCATCGTCATAACCGAGACCGTCGTCAGGTAATGTGAATGTTGGATTTGTTGGTTGCGGTGCTGATGGTGGCCCAGGCCCACCAAGTCTGGCCTGGGCTGCCTGCTGTGCCATGTGTTGCTGCACCGCCGCATGCGCCACTGCATGTGCTTCAACGTATGCTGAGCGTTGTTGCTGTGGCTGTCCACTCGTCGACATCTTGTCTTTATCGTTCTAAATAAACGAAACAAAAAACAAAAAAAGATCAAAATTAAACTCAGTGATATATAATTAATTACCCTATTTTTTTTATTCATTAAGAAGTCGCATCAATGTGTTGCAAGATCATTACAGAAATGATAATGATTAATGACAATGAGTTGATCACGCCAGAAGTGGATTATTATATTATTGGGAATATCACGACTACTCCGATTTCATTATTACAGGATTGTCGGGACTAAATGCCTCTTTCTCGTTGCTCCACTCGTTCCTTTCTCACTCGCGCTCGTATACTCAATTGCGAAAGTTACTCTTGGCCGATCGATGTCGCGAATCAAGCTGCAGCCGGAAACAGTTATGTTAAGGAAACACAACGAATTAATACTGCCTGTTACAATTTAAAAGCCCCACCGGTGTTTTTCATTATATGTATAATTTTTTTTTTCTTATTATTCAATTATACTAGTGTATATGGTATATGAATAATTGTATCCCTGAAGGGCATTGTAACTTGGTATGAGAAGAAATAAGAAAAAGAACGTATGCATGTCCTTCAGTTAATGCTGTCTGGATTCTTCAGTGCAGTCGCCAGAACAAATGGCCGATTAAAAAAATTATACTCAATACAAATATTAATAATAATCCAATTTTTTTCTCCTCCAACAATTATTAAATATATACATTGATGATATTTATTATGTTTCTAATGTATATATTGATAATATTTACTTGGGCAATGCGAAAAATTGTCAACACTTGATTAGCGCTGTTCAATTAATAAAAATAATTCACCACCTGTCTTCAGTGTTGAAACACAGTTTTTCATCAATTAAAAAAAATACATTTATATAAACTCGCTCCAAAATAATTGTTTACTTCACACTCACTGCCTCAGAATGTACTTCACAATGATACACTTTCAATTGTACCCGGACAAAACGCGCCGGTATAAAAAAAATTGCACAATTCCCCAATAACCAAGAAGGTAAAAAAAAAAAAAAAATGGAAAACGTGTGAAAAAATTGAAATGAAGACAAATAATGAATTGAGATAGCAAAATTAAGATTAGAGCACCAAGAAAAACAGGGTAGAATTATTTTGTGTGTGCAGAGTAACGCGACTCACAGAATGGACGATACACCAGAACGTGGGACAAAGGGGGAACACGAAATGAGAGGAAAAAAAAATGTTAGTAAAGTAGAGAGAGGAGAGGGACGGAACAGACGAGACTGCTGTTGTCCAAGGGGGAATGAGCGAGTCAGCAAGTGAGATCACTGGGTGGAGTGGGAAACAAAAAATAAAAAAAAAAGGGATATAAAAAAAAAATAATAAGAAATTATTTTAAGAGAGGGAAGAGAGACTGAAGAGTCTCGGGAGAGTGCGGTTGACACAGCGCTAACGCGGATGCTGTTGGCTGTTGTCTGGTCCTCCTGCTGCTGCTGCTGCTGCTGCTGTTGTTGCTGTTGATGCTGCCGCCACCACCGTTGTAGCGATATTATATCGTAAAAAGACAGCGAAAAACGCAGACACAAACACATACATTTACACAAAGGTATGCACAATCCAGGGGGCTATGAAGGTGCGCGGAATGCAGCGTGGCAGACGTGAGAGGCAATACTGGCGCGTTCACGACACGATCTCGGGATTGGCCCCAAACCAATGGACGTTGCGTCCTCGTCAGCATCAAATAATCATTGAATAGAGAATAACCGACGACGACAAAAACAAACAAATGAAGATGATGATAATAAATTAATAATAATGATGATGATGATGATTGAAAAATTAAAGAATAAGACAAAACAGAGCCAATAACAAGTATACCAGCGTTGCACCCGTGAAGGTCCTGTCACTGCGGACCTCTCTTTGCTACTACACTCAGTGGCGTTTGGTACAAGCTCTAATGCAGCAATGGGATACACTAATCTATATGTACAATGTGAAACAGAATAAAATGTAGAGAGGCCAAGAGAATAGATTGAATATATTTTTCATCTTCCTTGTGCGCATATACACTCGCACACACGCACACACATTTGTTATATATCGATAGTCTGGTGGTAAGAGAACGCAGTGCGTCGCCCGGCTGACCTTGACATTGACATTGAACGAAGTAACATGATGTCCTCGCTCCTTTTTAATTAATATATTATCTAAAAAATAAATATACTTTGAAATAATATTTAATTACAAGAAGAGTATTTCAATTATGAATCAAATTTAAATTTATATCAATATTTAATTCCGCATTTTTTATTTTAATGATTAAAAAAATTCGTCCTGTTTATAACAATGCCATTATGCATCTATACCAGCGTGCATGTGTACATATATTCATGCAGAGATGTGTTGTGTATTCGATCGTACGAAAATGGTTTGGGAACAGGTTTTTCATGGATTCAAGTGAGAGCAATACATTGCACAAACTGCAAGGCGCACCTGTATCTTTATATACTCGAACATGGTAGGAATCGAGTGGTAGGACCAAACACGATCACCAAATGGAACATTCAATATATATAGAGCAATAGCAAACATGTATACGTATATGTAGATGTATATAAAGGTGAGGGAGTGCGAGAGAGAAATGAGAAAGCGGGTGGAGATCAACGGAGGGAGAGAAAATGAGAAGAATCGAACGCGAGACGGTTATATTTCGTCCAGACAAGGAGGACAGAGCGAGTCGAGACGAGTTCAAAAGAAAGAAGGTGATGGTGGTGGTTGTCGAGGAGGTTTGGAGTCTCTTTGCAACTAATACTGACTTTCGCTTTCTCTGTGAGCGCGACGCACACGGCCACGGCGCAACGGAGCTCGCGCGATCAATAGGCTCTCCGCGACACACAACTATAAAATAATGAATGCATGTATATATATTTATGTGTCTGTGTGTGTGTGTGTTTGAAGGAGAGGGTGGGAATTATTGAGATCGTTGTTGGTAAATTGTAGTGGGGGGAGATGAAATCAAGGACCCATCCCAAGACCATTACCGATCAGCGACGCCCTGTGTATATATATATATATATATATATATATATATATATATATATATATATATATATATGTATATTATATATTTATTAAGAGTACTGCAGTTGTTGAATTTCAAGCAGCCAAGGGACATTCAATTAAACTCATTTTATTTTTTTTTTTTACTATTAATGCAGTAACGATTTTATTCAATGTAATAAGTTTCAATTATTTAATTTATTTATGACTGATATGTATTTTTATTTTTGAGTAATAACAGCTGATTGTTAATTTAATTTATCTAATGAACATGATTTTATTTGGTTTGATGATGTTAATTAATAATTGATTGATAGAATTTATAATTTTGAATTGTATGATATGATTTATGTTAGCTTTGTTTTTGCTATTGGAATAAGCTGAGTGGGTAATGCAAGGGCAAATGAATTTGCAACTCTAGTCTTTTAAAGGGATGACAAGGTCGAGGGTAGATGGGAGGCTGGAGGTTGAGGTTAAAAGGGAATGGCAGGAGAGATTGAGAGGGAGGACGTGAGTTAAAGGTTTGTGTGAGAGATAATATGTGTATTGAAGGTTTACCGAATATAAAGTAAATCTTTTTATTTACTGTACTGTGTGAATTTACTGCATTTAATTGTTTTTTTTTTTATCATTTTAGCAGTTTGTATTCACTTTATCGAACATTAAGCTGCAGATATAAATTATTTTATTTGTTATTTTTGCGTTTGTATTGTTTGATAGTAATGTGTTAATTGGCAGAGTCCTCACCTGACTATTGACTGATTGTGCAAGATGCTTCAAGCTCTCTGAATAATTTTTTAAAACAGTTTCTGTTGTCATACAACCGACTCGAAATTCATAAAACATATCCAATTTATAAACGCATTTCTGGCATATGTTTTTTGGGAGTGCGTCTTCCTTAGTTATCTATAACAATTTTAAATTAAATACAATATTAAAAATTTATACATTTATTAAATCGAATGCTATTTATTTAGTGCCAGCAAATCTTTTTATTTTTTTTTTAATATAATATTATGTCATAATGGAGTTTATTATGTTTAATGTAAATATAAACATATGAACAATGGAATTTTTCGTTGAATAATTAGTAAAATAATGAATAAATAAATAATGAGAGAAAAATTTTTTCAACATTACATTTTTATAGAAAATATTAGAACATTATATTGAATTAAATATATATTTTTTCTTGTTGAATAATTAGTAAAATAACGAATGAATGAATGAGAGAAAAATTCTCTCAACATTACATTTTTATAGAGGATATTAGAACACTATATTGAATTAAATATATATTTTTTTTTTGTTTGTTGAAAACAAAATATACATGGTGGGTAAACTAAATAAATATATCAATAGAGCAACTCACCACAGATGGTATGCATGAACGTATTTTAAATAATAATTGTCTTTGTTCTCCTTCTTTATCAAATATTTGCATTTGATTATTGCTCTTGAGTGAGCACAATCTGCACAATTCGGAAAAACTAAAATCCTCATTATTCATTGCCATTGTCCAACAATTTAATAATTAATATTATAAGGTTAATAACAATATTAACAAAACAAATTAACTCCAACACAATTATTTCGTTCACCAGTAAAGAAAAAAATTTTTTTTTTTTTTTCGTTAGCCACAAAATTACACTGATTAAAATTATTCAATGAATTATTAATTAATAATTATTAAATAATATATTAACGTTAAAATCCTATCATAAGTATTGAATATAACCATGAAAAGAAAGAGTAGCTACTGTCTAAAACCGGAAGAGTTGAACGTCGCCATTTTTAATTTTCTTCGGGGGCCACCCCATTTCAGATATATATATTATATATATATAATGTATATTCTCGTATCTGAAATTTTTAACACACAATTGCGAGCACTCAGCGCCCAGAAGCTCCAGAGGCCAAAATTTTTTTCATGGTCAATGGCCCCCTAGCGGTGTAATAATGATTTAAATGAAAAATTTTGAGGTTATCCATTGGTATATGATATAAAAGAAAATTATCTTACCAACATACATTTTCAGCGGGTAAATAAAAAGTTTAAATTTGATTTATATATCCACAAAGCATTGTGTATTATACAGTCATTAATTTTATTTATATTTCTGCAATTTAAACGGTTTAATAATATATTATTCAAGACCAAAAAAAAAAAAAAAATAAAAAAAAAGGAAGCAATAAATTTTTCAGTCCGTCATTGTAATATAATTTTATCATAAAATATGTTGTAAATTGCATAAATACATACAAGTATTTTCTTTCATGATTCATATCTGATTGCTATCACATTAATGTTTATATTATTAACGTAAAATGTATGATAATCTATGAAATGCAACATGATAGACATTTAATGAAAAAGTTATGCCACAAACATATATTAAATGACATGCAAATGATGTTATCATGTATTCATATATTTATTTATTTATTTATTTATTTATTTATTTATTTATTAATATGTATGGTAATGTAATATTATTGCTATTTTACTCGATATTATAATAGAAAATAAAACAAATAGGTATAATAAACATAATTCTCTGTCGTAATAGTTTGAATTTTAATTTGCATTTTCATTTGCAAGTGAATGCACTGGAAAAATTCAACGTGATACGATAAATTGTGATAATGATTGGTGCCAACAAGTTCCGGGACTTGATATCATATATTCCAGGACTATTGATTCTATCACTCGGCATCTATCTTACAATCAAGCAACCACAAGCAACTTATATAATAAATCAAATACACGGGGTGAATAATAATAATTTCCATAAATTCCGTATCAATAATAACCTGAATTAAATAATATTTATATTCCTCTTATTCTATCGGTTATAATTCTTGTCCTTGTATAATTATAACAATTAACCTATTTTTTATAAATTCATATTTACATATATTAAATTTTTTTTCTTTATTTATTTGTATGTTTTTTTTTTCTACAGTACGTTGAACTTAAAGAAGGAAAAGTCGGTTACGCTGTATGGAAGGATCTTGATATATTTTTTCGTGTATGGATATATCATGTCACCAACCCTGACGAAGTTATACAAGGGGGATTCCCCGTGTTTGAAGAACGTGGACCATATGTTTATAAGTAAGAGTTATCACTACACTATTTAATTTTTATTAATAATGTGTGATATTACCATAAATTGTCTTTACCATATACATTAATCGATTACAATGTAAAAACTGGTTTTAACGTTTACAAACGCGCGATCCATATTAATTTTAGTATGAACTTAAAGAAAAACATAATAAGTGTGGACGAAGATGTTGATGAGATAGCTTTCACCACATTCAGAACATATCGATTTAATCAAACTGAATCCGGAAGCAACACTGGTGATGAAGAAATTGTAATGCTAAATAGCGCTTATTATGGAACACTTCTCACAGTAATTATTAAATATATATGTGTGAATTTTATAAATAATTATTTCCATTGCATGTATATTAATAAAAAAAATTGAAGGGTTAAAAAAATTTCCGAAATTTTTCCCTGTTTTTTTGACAGGCTGTATTTCAGTGAAAAATGGTCGTATCGAGATTTTGAAAAGATCAAATTGTAGCTAAATAAACAAGCTATCCGATCCAAATAATGGCTTAACTAAAAAAAATTTTTTCAAGTTCGTGAATTCGAAAAAAAAAAAAAAAATTTGCGAAATTTTTTTTTTTTCGTATTCTTTCTCAAAATTTTGTAATAACCGTGGCTCCTAAAATTTTTTGATCATAAGATCTGAAAACTACAATCTCAGAGGTTCAAAATGCTTTTTTTGAAAACTTGATACGACCATTTTTCACCGAAATACAGCCTGTTAAAAATGTTTGGAAATTTTCTTGATTCTTTAATTTTTTTCATTAGTGTTTATTTCACTTTGTGTTCAATTGGAGTATTAAATTGAATAAATAAATTATTTTAGATAACTGAGAGGTTTCCGATGTTTATCGATAAATTTGGCAATAGTATTCAAAAATTATTTCCAAATGCCGATGATATATTTATTCGCGCCAAAGTCAAAGATATTTTATTTGATGGTTTGCCTTTAGTATGTGATAAAGAAGCAAACAAAGAGCTTTTACTTATTTGTAGTGGATTACGTGGTAAAAAACCGCCAATAATAAAAGACACCAATAAACTTGATCACTATACATACAGTCTTTTTCAAAGAGTAATAATTCATTTATTTTTAATTCTAAATAATTAACAATTTACTTTAAAACAACCATTTTTTTCTTTTTATATTTGTACAATATATAAATAAATAATTGTAATGATAATACTAAATTCTTGGATAATTTTAAAATTATCGTAGAATAACATGACCAATGATGGTCCCTTCACTGTAAATAGAGGAGTTAAAAATAAAGATGCATTAGGTAATATAACGTCTCACAAAGGTAAACGTATATTAAAATACTGGAGCGAACCGGCGTGTAATGTGGTATCTGGCACTGATTCAATTACATGGCCACCAATGAAAGAAAAGATGCCATTCGTCTCGGTCTACGAGCCGAATTTATGTCGGTATTTATATATACAATCTTAATATTAAAACAAAAAAAACACATTAATTAATTTCTATTTGCTTAAATATAATTTATAACTCTTAATAAAAATAATTATTTATTCATAGTACGGCAAGAGCATACTATAAGAGAGAAGAAATAATTCACGGTTTGATGGGTTACCGTTATGAATTGGACGAAATAACATGGTTAGATAAAAATATGGACTGCTATTGTCCAATTAATTCAAAAAAAATTAAACAATGTCTAATTACTGGTCTCATGGATATCACTAAGTGCCAAGTTATTATATAAATATTATTAAATTTATCTATATATCAATTAACATGATAGATAAATTTTTATATTGCATTATAAAAATTTATGCACAAATCAATGTGAATTATTGTTCATTATTAATATATATATTTATATTAAATTGTTTTTTTATTATTTTGTTTTTAATCAGGAAGCACCAGCAATATTTTCCGAGCCGCATTTTCTTCATGGAGATAAAAGTTTACTTGAATTTGCCCAAGGTTTAAAACCAAATCCCCACGTTCATTCAACGTATATCACACTAAATCCTTTAAGCGGTATACCACTTAGTGGATCAAGAAAAATGCAGCTTAACATGCAACTCAAATCCATTCCAGCCATTAAACTGTTGTCCAATGTCAGCGATGGATTTTTCCCAATGCTTTGGGCTGAAGAGGTTTGATAATAATAATATTAATAATAATAATAATGATGATGATAATATATAATAATATTATTTATCCTCTGAATTATCATATTGAAGCAATATTATTCCTTGTAAATATGTCTCCAGGCCAATACTGCGACCGTGAAACAATTGTCGTCTATTATTATGGCTCATAGACTACTTCGTGTTTTCAAGTATTTTTCTTGGTTAATAATTGTCCTTGGCATATTTTTCACTGTGAAAATTTGGTGGATCCGTGGCGGAAATAACAATCAAACGATTGTCGAGGCCAGCGTTATTCAAACTCAACGTGTTACAATTCATCCGGTTCAGCGACTCATTCATCGTAAACCAGATAATCACCGCAAACGGGCATTTATGTGAAGGTCAATTTCAATGACGTGTTTGGACAATTATTTAAACGTCCAAATATATATTTGTGCGTTGGAGATGTGATTTTTTTTTTTATTTTTCCTCACTCGATCTTCATCCAAGTGATTGAGTGGTTCTATATTTGCATTCTTATTGTTGGTTTGAATAATTGGAAGAGAAAAAAAAAAAAAGAAAATTGATGATGAGCACGTTAAAGCACATAGTAACTACGAATAAATTTTGATAATCTCCACTAGAGAAACGTATGATCCAGTGACTAAAGCAAACATTGAAAATGACACTAGTAATATATTTTTGATTAATCTCCATTTGGCCGTTCCCAAATGACATTCCCAGCATGATATTGTCTCGACTACTGCTGGAATAAAAATACCGAGAAATGAAAAAAATACAGCACCCACCAGAGATATAAATGGCTCCAAATTTGGAATTGCAATTGCAATAATAACTATAACAAAGAAAAAGCAAAAAAAAATTAATATCTGTTTACAAATTAATATTTATTTATAATATACAAAAGTTTGAGAAATTAATTTTGGTTTAATTTACCTGTGAGAAATACCATGAATACTCGGAAAATTGTCTCGCCTATTCCCGCAAATTTGTGACTAAATCGTGGTCTAATTGCATTTGACATTATCTCAAGTGGAACAAAAAATTGGAGACCATAAGTAAATAAAATTGCCAAAGCGATAAGAAGTTTAGCGGCTTGTGCGACTCTAGAATTAAAAAAAAAAAATTAAATATCACATTGATTTTTATTATAAATTAAAGAAAAAAAATTATTTCTTACGGGAATGATACATCCAAATTGAGGGTAACAATTGACTCTGTGGCTGCGCCATATCGTAAATAACCAAATATACCCACAATTGCGTACAATGTAACAACAATGGTCATGGTAATATTTAAAACACTTGGACAGCCAAGAAAATGCTGAGGTTTTTCCATACTATTCTCCACTGGCATCACCTAATATAAATTAAATTAATTCAAATAAAACTATTCAATTTTAATTGACCAATTAATTATTATTATTAATTTTTCACTTACTACACCAATTCCCTCAATGGCAAATATAACTGTTGCAAAAAATATGGGCAAATTCTCGACATTGGCCACGTACTTGACAGTGCTTATTGGCTTTAGATCAGTAAATATGTAGTACAAGGTTATTGCTAGTCCAACGACGATGAAGACATTCGCAAGAAATGAAAAGGGAACAAGATACCTGAGATTGCGTACTTGAGCAAGAAGAATAAGTGCCGGTATCAATGCAATGATATACAATCTTATATCAATAATTGTTCCAGGCGTATAAAATTCAGCGACCTATTAATATTATTATCAATATAATTTTTAATTTGTTCAATTATTAATCCGCAAAATTTTTTTTTATTTTATATGGATTATTCACTGCAAGATGTCTCACTTGTTTAACTGATGTGGCTACAAATACAACGTAAACACAAGCACCGCCAATATAGGTGGCACAGAGCGCTGTATCCACTGTTCCTTTCATAAAATTTGCAAACGGCCGAACTGAACGTGGACCTGATGCAAATGCCGCTTGTGCTGTTTCGGCATACGTCATTTTTGGTGTTTTCATTCGTCTGCATAGTACATGAGATGATTTAACGAGAATATGAACGCAATGTGCGCAAAGTATGCCAATTATTATTGTTCCAAGTCCACCGAAAATTAATCCACCATTTTTTACTGCATTTGGCATCGCAAGAATTCCAGTACCCAATGATGATTTGAGCAAATGTGCCAATGCACCAACGTCTCTGTTAATTTTTATATTTATATTTTAAATATACATTTATCTATGCATATATTTATTTAATTTTTTTATTTTTGTTGTTTTATCGTAATTTATTAATGTACTTACGAGTTTGAATTTTTTTTGTCACGATGCTCAAATGGATCATAAAGTTCATCTTTTTCATTGTACTCGCCAATTGTTCCCGGCGCAATTTTCGCTCTGTTAATTTTATTTATTTAATTAAACAATTTATATTTACACCGGTTATAACTAGATTTTTTTATCTCTCATGTGATCGACAATTTTAAATCTATAAACTCTGATTTATGTCAATTGATAATTAAGAAAAATTACTATCAGAGATTTCATTTGAAAAAGCGTAATATTTCAATTCATGAAAAAAGAAAAAAAATATATTTTTAAATAATACAATAATAAAAAAAAAATTATATAATTATTATTTAAATATTTTGTCTGCGCGTGTTGGCGTATTGGATTAACATGTTGTATTGTTATATATGCAGTGTCAACGGCCAAAACAAAAATGAATTGCTTCAGACTGAGAAAAAAATACAGAGTAATTATGTGAAGTAAAAAAAAAAAATATATCTAAACATTAAATTAATTTACACAAAGAGTGTATGCAATATATATGCATGTATTTTTATATTTACTAAATGTTTATTGATATTGTACTCAATCTGGATTAGAGTATATGATAAAGCTTAATCTTCAATGATTGTCGCAATGCGATTTTTAATCATGATTTTAGATATACCTACAGTTTAGATTATTTACACAAGATTATATTTTTATTAAATGCTACATATAATTGACCCCAAACGGAAATAAAAAATTTTTAAAATACTTACGTGCTACTAAATTCCTTCATCGGACTACCATGAGTTTCATTTTCTGATTTTTTCGTCCACATATTTATCAATAAATATTCTGCAAAAATAAATTTAAATTCTTTATTTATGCTCACGGCAAATGATTAATGTGTTTATTTATTTATTTCTTTTTTTTTTTTTTTTCATTCAACTATTTATTTAGAATGAAGATGGTATTATATTATAATCCGGGATAATATTATTTTTATCCGAGATATTATCGTTGCGCGTATGCACGAGTGAAATATTTATTTTATGTATGTATATATTTTTTTTTTTTTTATTCATTTATATTTCAATGGAATAATACAATGTATAAAACAAATAAATGGATTGTTCATTAAAAGTTATTGTACTTTTTATTCGCTTCTTTTTCTTTGCATTTAGACAAAACTCACAAATTAAATGACATTGACATAAAATTGAACGCGGAATTGAAAATAATATCAATTCACGCGTGACGATTTTATATAAATTGTTGCCCGAGGACAAATACCGGTATTTCCGTTGAATAATGTAATTCATAGAATGTTTTCATTTTTTTATTTTACATATATGACAACGCGTTAACTAATCAGGAAGAATTTTATTAACAACGTTGATTGCAGGATGAAAGTATAATTAATTTAGTGTATACATTTCAATTTGTTTTTTGTTCTTAAATTCCTGATGACAATCGACGTATAATTCAAAGAATTTTGTTTTTTTGTTGCATTAATTTGATACGTGTTGATCATTACGATAAGAATGTGCAAATGAAAGATAAGACTTCAATTAATCTTTATTCGAAATTTAATAAAATACCGACGATATTAAAGTTGTATTTGCCTCTGATAAATAATAACAAATTAAATATGCACTGAATTTAAAATATTGATGGAAATTTTTTATTTTTATATTATTTTCAATTTTATATAAAATATTTTCAAATATTTCAACGTTAACTAGTCTTGCATAACGTACGAATATACTCGATATAATTTCACTAGATTACATATACTTTACTAGTAAAAAAATATAAAATGAAAAGTTATTAGTAGCATAAAAAAAATAAGTGTTGTGTCTATTATTAGTATTGAAATAATGTATTCCAACCCACACGGAAAAAAAAATATATATAATAATAACGGAAACGACTAGCAATAACGCAATGTCCTTGTATGAATCACAATTATACAAATATATTTCTCAATACATTTTCATTCACCGTGAAAATTATATTTAAGATCTAAATATAAATAAAAAAATTTTATTTTTATTTTCAATTGAACATATTAATAAACAATAAACACCAACTGATATCCATCATTCTTATCTATATTTTATCACAAATTTTTGCATTACAAAATGCTCAATGTACTCCATAAATTTTCCACTGGCAAAGAAATTATGCAAATATTATCACGTGCTCCTATATCAACAAGTCTGCTGATACTTGTATATCGCGCGCACATTAAATGAAATTAACGTTACGTTTAGCTACACCACGAAAAGAAAAAGAAAGAAAAAAAAAACTATTCGTAGACTCAACGAAAAAAAAAAAAAATACAACGAACGATATTAAAGATAAAAAATATTCGAAATTGTATCACTCAACCATAACTTACTACGAAATAATTATTTATGCTCTATTAGCTGTCAAACAACCAATGACACCACAATAATAATAAATCACTATACCAACTCATCCTGATTGTATAAAAGACATGGTACAAGACACGAATAAATAAATTTCAAGGATTTTAATGTCGGGTAACACATCTTGCGAAATTAATTTCTTCAATACACAATCTAACGAAGTAATATAATGTCAAAGCCATTGAAGAAATAAATTGTATAAATTAAAATACCATTAATAAATCAATACGTACTTGGTATTGAGGTTGATATTAAAAATTGATAATATATATGTATGTATATTTATGTAGAAATATATTCCAAGATGTACGGGCAATAAATTTCAGCCCTCTGTTTGAGTGAATTGTGATGATCGCACGGCTTCAAGACGACAACGACGACTGAAAGATCTCCTTCACCTGGTCGCGGATATGTCACCTCTCCAAGAGACCCCGAGACGGCCTTTAAACCACACGTGAAACACAACGATGATATCGACAATTGTCTCGCGAGTATACACTTTTTCCCCCTACTTCATTACAATTTTGTCAACCCCCTCTTTGTCTTATCATGAATGATCACGATTTATTATTGATAATTTACACACTTACTCTCATTCTTTAGATAATTATTTATCGTATTGACAGAATAAAATTGAGAAAAAAAAAAAACTTGTGAAATTAGACAATAATAATACAAAGGGAAAACCCTGCCGTCTCTTACGTTATCAATATTGAGAAAGATTTAATTTTTTTTTATCACTTAAACACTCACTGATTATTAATATTTAATTAAATTCCACCGATTTACTTTATCATTTATTGATTTGTATTTTTTTTTTTTGTCTCTTTATTTAATAGTTATTTACTGACGAGAATTCGTCATTTGATTTAATTGATAAAATTTGACGAAAAATTACAAATAGAAATTAAATTAAATTTAAAGAAAATAAAACGACGTGTCTTTGAGTGCCAGCACTAATTTGAGTGTCTCAAACTCCCATCAATATACATATGTAAAGCTATCTTTATGATATTCCGATACATAAATGCACGTGAGAATTATTTTGTAATAGAATCATCAGTGAGGAATGAAGACAAAAAATTATAAAGAAGGGCAGAGGATCAACGAGTGGGGGCACTTGTCCTCGACACTCCAACGCGAATTTATTATAACCAGTTGAAATACTGTTGTTAAACTATCATCGTCTATAGCCTTGTCTTCATGTCGATCTTTACGACAATTCATATGGGTAAAATAAATAACAACGCGACATTATATTATAGATAAATGAATAAAGATAAATATATAAATGTAGAGATAAAAATGAAAGAAAAAAGCAAAATGAAGAGCGAGAGAAATGATAATAAAAAATTAATAAACAAAAAGGAAGCAGGTAAAATCCGTCCACTCAATTGAAGCCGTTAACCACGATTAACACTTATTATGCCTTCACACTTCTCTCCCTTTCTCTTGTAAAAATCTCCTACCACCACCTTTTGTATAACAGCTCCTACTCCACACACTCGTTCCTCTCCATCAAAAATTTTTTTTGTCCTCATTTCCTCCCACCTCAATTACAATTCACTTTATAATATTCTATCGTTTATAAACATTGTTCATTGCGGTATAATTCTCTTCTTGTTGTACTTTAACAAGAAATTTGTGCATTACACTTTCAATCTTTTTTTCTTCCTTTCACTTGTTTCTTTTTTTTTTTCTTTCTAATCCGTCTTACTGATACAGGTGATTTATTTTTTGATATTGGATTTTTAGTTGATTAATTATATGTGTAATATTTATTAATATATATTAGCATGGATTTGTGGAATTAATGTTATTAGTATCACCGTAGGCTTTAATGATATCCTTAAGGTTCTCTGAGACACCAAAAATCTAGAAAATAAATATAAATTTTTACATTCTTAACGAGTAAATAGATTTACAGTAATTAAATCTATGGATGATTATTATATAAATGAGAAAAATATGCATAGTAGTGAGACTATTATCCTGAGTAATAAAATACTTGCATGTCCATTAATCACGCGGTAAAAAAAAAAAGAAAAAAGGATGATGGAAAATAAAAATGAGGAAAATATAAAATTATTTATGAATTTATGAATGAGAATATAAATGAATCTATATTATTGGCATGAATACTCATGAGTTTATTTAATTAATTATCTAATAGTTTTTCCACTTCATATATATGATTAATACTTTTAAACATTGACATTATAATTAATAAATCATAAATTATACATTCATAAATTTCTACTTACAAGCATTATTAGCCAAATAACGATGATAAAAATATCCTTTGTCCATCGATAGTAAAATGATGGTAGACTGTCTTTATCATACCATTTGGTCATTAATTCAATTGTGGCAGGTAATAGCAGCATCATTGTTGTCATACAAATAGCTGTTAGCAAACCTAGGAGCGGTGTCATTTGTGGAATAGCTGCGGCAATAATTGCTGCAATAAAAAATAAAATAAATAAATAAATACATGGATGAAAAATAAAATAAGTAATGTATATTCAGTATTAATATATTGAGAAGTGAATTGTTGAATTATTCAATGAATAAATAGCCGTTAGATGTTGATATCTTACTTGTAGTTAAAACACCACCTAATCTGAATATTACTTCATATAAATAATGTCTTCGTGTTATTTTACGTGAAATCATTGGCCATAGAATATTTACTGGCACATAATAATGAAGGCCATATGAGCATAATATTGATAGTGTAACAACTATTTTTACGATCTGCGCAGTTCTGAAAATCCCCCGCAAATAAATCCAAATTAAATAATAAAAAAATTATTCTATGTCGTATAAAAATATATATCCATATATGTTTTTACTCCTTTTATTTAATATATATTTATTTATTTTTTTTTCTCTCGTTTTTTGTTCTAATTTAATTTATATAACGTGTAAATTCCTCAAAGGTGACGCATGGAATATTCCACACACCGCGATAATATTCATATATGAATATAAGTTCAATTGGCGGGCGTGACTTGGCGATATTGCGTGTTAAACGATAAATAAAAAAACGAAACAAAATAAACGTTATAATAACTGAGCAGATAGAGTGATTAATCAATAGGTAAATGTTTAATATATAGTGTTTTTATGTTATTAAAAGGAGGAGATAAAAGTAGAAGATGACAGAATGTATTAAATTGTATAAAATTTCAAAACTTACATTTGATTGATTGGCAAATTTTTAATAATCGTGTCACATGTATTTGGATATTTATTATAACCAAAAAATCCAAAGCTCATATATATAAACATATTAAATATCATGCTTGCTGCTAATATGCGCGGCATATTCTGTGGATTTTCCATTGAATTTTCCAGTGGCATTATCATTGTCATATTGTGAACAGCAAAGAGAAAAATACTACCGTAAATAGGTATTGATAGCATATCTGTATACATCTCGAGTCTTCCGGGTGAGGGAAAGTCAATAAAAAGATAATAGAGTGTAATTGAAAAGCCGAGGCCAAGGAGCAATGTACCCAAGATTGAAAAAGGTACATGATACTTGAAATTTGGTATTAATGCCAATGAACAATAAATTGGTAGGAATATTATTACGTATATTCTAATGTTCAATTCTAAATTAAAAAAATATTCCAATAGCTGAAATAAAATATAATAAAATTAAATAAAATATTTTATAAAATGAATGATTTGATATAAAAGAGAATTTAATTAAGGTCAATGTTAGCTGATCTCACTGATTTATATGTAATCTATGTAAACATGATTATCAGTGACTTTAATTATCGATAAAAATCTATTTCCGTTGTATCTTTTAGGGCATAAATTAATCAAACGCCGGAAGCTAATAATGATGTAATTTTTTAAATTATTTCCTCAGTATTATCCAAAATTAATCTATTGATAAAATTGTATTTTAGAATTTTTTTTTCGTTCTTTTCATTCAAACAATTGTCCCTGATAACATATTTAATTTATGTTGGAAAAAGAAATAAATATAAAGTTGTGCGGAAAAAATATGAATGTAAATTGTTAATTTTTTACACTGAATTATTTCTATTGATACATATATCCATTTGACTCACCTGTTGTGTCGAAGATGCGACATAAAGTGAATATATAATTGCTGTTTCATATTGAATAAAGCAAACAAGTATATTGGTGACGACATTTAAGCTAACTGCGTACTTTCGAATTTTTTCAGGCCCAAATTTAAAAGACGTTGACGCTATTTCTGCAAGGTCCATCGATGGTTTTTGTATGCGCTTGCAGAGAATTTGAGAGCACTGTACCTGCAACATATACATAAACAACTGAGGAACTGGGAGAGAGAAAAACTCGTTTGAGTAAGTGAATAAATTTAAATTAACGTTTGTGCACTATCGTTAATATAATGTGGCCGATGCACTTTTGCTTAAATATAAATTCACTGTATACAATTAAATATATTTTATTGATAATCCATGCAACATTATAATAAAAATAAAAAAGTAAAATTTAATTTAATACTCAAGCCTTTAAAAAATTGCTTCATTTTAATCTGTATCTAAAATACATAAAGGTAAAAGTGAAAATAAGAAAAGAAAACACTTATGTATAGATTTAAAATTGAACAAAAAAAAAAAAATACCAAATGTTTCGACATCATTTCACACTTTACTCGACAATTCATTATAAAAAGTTTCGACACGTGTGTTTTTTCTTACACTGATTTCCTTTGAATTTAATCGATGTCGTGCGTGTGTGTATAACATTTCAACAATAATATAAATAAAACTTTTTGTGCATTTACAAAACGCGTACAAATATAAATATATAATATTAATTGATATAGAAAAATTTCTTGATAAAGGAAAATTACTCATGAAGAATTAATGTGGCAAGGAGGATGGCGAGAAAAAAAAAATATGAAAATAACTTTTATAGAGAGATGAAGAAAAATTCTTCATCTCTTGCTGAACATACCGTAAGAATTGCAGTATGACAGCTTATCAGACCAATCACAATGCTGCACATTAGAGCTGATACATAGCCAACACGGCTGAATGCATGTGGAAGAAAAAGTATGCCGCTGCCAATGGAGGCCTTCAACAGGTGCATAAATACCGTGAAGTCACTGTAATCGAAGGATAATATAAAGATCAAGTTGTGTAAAGTGTGTATATGTAATATATATAAGTATTATTATGTCTTTCACTTTTTATCTTATATCTCATGAATTTATTTTTCTCTCAATGTTTTTTCTGTTTTCACAATATAAAATTATTTTTAATTTTCAATTTTATTATTATTATCATCATATTTATGTGAGATTATATGAATAAAAATTGAATTAGAAATTGACAAATAATTTATTTAATGTGACATTAATGATATTTATTTTAGACATAATACTAATATATATTTATTAATAATAAAGTTTTATTTTCTTACGAATTTTTTTGGGTGGAATTTCTTGCTGCAAATGGATCGTATTCATCATCGTTGTCGACATTAACCTTCGGTACTACTTTAGATTCTTTAACTCTTTTTTCAGTTCCCATTATTGTGGTATTATTTCTTTTTCATGACAGATATATATATCGCAGCAATAATATATGATAAAATGGTTTCATTGAATTTATTAATATGTTAAAGTGAGATGGGAAAATAAATGATAATATGAAAATTTATTTACAAGATGAATGAGATGGAGAATTGATGGCAGACAATGAGGCAATTTTTCTCACTTATTATCCATGTCACGACGGGGAACACCTTGTGATCTTTGTATGCATATGTTATATTGCAAGGTCACTTATTCAAGGAAGATCCGGTGGTCACGTTTTGACTTCCGTGCATATGTGTGTGTGTAGAAAATCAGATGTTAAATGTCTGTGACGTTTTTAAAATTGTCTAGACAATTAATTTTCAATTATTAGCTAAATTATTGCTCATAATTATATAGTTGAGATTTTGTCACATGTTTCAGAATAATAATTAATAATGAAATTACTGTAATTCTCCCTTAAGTAAAGGTCACTTTCTAGTGTGGCAACTTTACTTTTAATGTCAGTGAATGCCATTACACATTATATACATGTATATAAATTAAAAATGAGAAAAAAAAAATCAAGAAATAAGGCACGGATATTTTTTTTTCTTTTTTTTTTTTCGTTATTTTTTTTCTTACCTCAAAGCACAAATGGTATCAATTATTTTTGACTTTTATGGGTTTATGTATGTTATTCTGTTTAAATTATTCATTGATCAAATTACAGAATGTACATATAAATGTATTTATACTTTCCATCACAATGATGATCCTCCAAGTCAGATTAAAATAATATGCGTACTTTGCGTTGTGTGGTGAATGCATATAAATTGCAAAATCGTACTTGACCTCAAACTTATACTCAAATACCTTGATCGATATGTCATATGTTTGCTTTAATGATTATTTACATTTTTTAAGAGGTTAAATTGTGAATAGACAATAGTCACAATGAAGATGTTAACGACCTAATGAAAAAATTAATCCGTTGATTCACCGGAGAGAAAAAAATTGATCACTTGAATAAAAGAGATATTTTTTTTTATTTGTGCTATAAAAACAATGGAAAGTTTTTTTTTTTGCAAAGATTAACGCAAAATTCTCAGGATACTTATAGTGAATATCGTTTAAACATTTTATATGCAACAAGAGAATAACGATGCTGGTATTTGTCATTTGTTTATCCTGTAATATAATTTTATGTTTATATTAGATGGAATTTTATTTGAGTTAATGTGGAACAAGTGAGGATACTGGCATGAACTAGTTATTTTTTTACGAGTGCTATTATTTCTTAAAAGAATCGAGATAATATTGTATTTCAAAAAAAAAAAAAAAAAAAAATTATTTAATCTCTTTATTCAAAAATAAATGAAAAAAAAAATTTAATTAATAAAAAGGAAATCAGAGTACACACTAATGATTCTGAACACGATGAAAAATTTATTTATAATACCGGCATTTGTGAATAATAATAGATTCGTATTATTCTAATGTCAATATTATTTTTTTTCTTC
Organism: Microctonus brassicae; assembly: GCA_918226075.1. NCBI lineage: Eukaryota > Metazoa > Arthropoda > Insecta > Hymenoptera > Braconidae > Microctonus > Microctonus brassicae. The sequence goes on along the minus strand of OW445485.1, from coordinate 3,925,135 downwards.
TTCTCATAAAGTAAAAATATAATGTTGACATTTCAATTTTATATTTTAAATAATACATGGGTCATTAATGTCAATGTTTGACAAGAATATCTGATGTGGATCTTACCTATTCCAGATCTGATGTCACTTTTTAATTGCTTCCCGAGAATTTCACACGTGGCTGATTTATATTTATTCATAGTTAATATTAGCCTTGAACGTTAGAAAAAAATAAATAATAGATGTAAAGTTAGAGTTCCATAATAATTTAAATGTTCACATATATCACTGGTGTTTTCCATTGTTCATTTTTCCCTCTCGTTATTTTTTTTTTTTTTAAATCAACCAATATAATTATTTACGTAATTTTGTTTTCATTAACTTTATATTCATTCACGTTACCATCAATTATACATAATTTATTTACATTAAAAACTAATGAAATATTTTCACAACTCGAACTTTTATTTTTCTTCATTTTTGTTTTTTTTTAATAATAAATATTTACAAAGTGATCTATACATATATGTATTCATATCTATATCTGCGCTGATTGTTTGTTTTCTCCTTGACAACATTATTATTAATATTAATCTTATAGTGATAGCATAATTCTGTATAGTGTTAATTGTTCATTGATATTTTCTTTTTCACTATTATTTTTTTTTCTCTGTTTATTATAATGTAACAATTGTTTGATCGGTATTCTCAATTAAATTAAATATTATTGTTAATATTTCATCATTTTATTGGCTGCAATTAACGTATAAAAATAATAGTCTTCATTGGAATAATATCGGGACGACAAAAAGCGCAAATATAATTTGCACCAATAATTATTCACACTTATCCCACGAATAATTAGAGTATCTGAGCACATATTTCATTATTTACTTATGTTTTTTTATCTTTCATAACATTCATTTCGTCGCAAAGACGTATAAAAAGAAAAGTATAATTCGATACAATGATAAATTGATCGTCAAGAGTGTTATCCACTATAAACTCGTTCATGTAATTTAAATTGTGATGAAAAAAAAAGAAAAAAGATGATTATCAGGCACTAACATAATAAGTAATGTCCTGTCAGTCCTATTAGCTTATCTACGTTAATCACAAGTTATTGACGATAAACGTACACGTAGTATAAATATAATATGATGAGGAGACTTCAGTGACAAAATTTTCTAAACTCATGACAAAAGAAATGAAAAATTTTGAATAACAAAATTAAATTGAAAATTTACTTGAATAATTATTCAATTGATTTTATTGTTTTAATTATACTGCAATTATTGAACGTGTACGTATCGTTTATTATTTATAAATTAAATCACAATTGTGTCTGTGATTAGTATTGAAATCAGTATTGTTGTCAGTTTTTTATTAATGCATAATTGGTTGAAGCATGAAACGATAATTGATATAATTATTTCTATTAATGTAGAAATTTACTGCGACATTTCCAGATTTAGTATTTATAATACTTAGTGGTAACAAAATATCACATGAAGTACCACACTGTATTTTATTTATTTTTTCAAACTAATAAACAATTTTAAATCAATTTAATAAATCTGTGATGTATATCTATTGATTAGTTATCAATTTTCGATGTAAAGAATAATCGCCAAATTATATTTGAGATATGAGATTTTGTTATCTTGCTTCAATTGAACATATAGAGTTTGATATGTACAAGAGAAAAAATTTTTTTTCATCGATAAACTATATTTTATACATAATTTTCATTCACAATAAATTGCACTCCTTCAATAAACATTAAAACTAAAATGACATATACAGGTATATGAATAAATAATAAATTCTCGAGATAAGAGAATACAGGAAAAAAAAAAAAAAAAGAAAATAATAAAGAATCACAAATGCTTGATGGAATGCAACATTGGCAGATGATAAAAATGTATGTGCATTTTAATGGAATGAAATTCACACTTGCACGCGGCTGTCGTTCCATCTGTTTCCTTTGGATAAATTTATACGTCATATACATATCATACATTTACACTAAAAAATTAAATAAACAAAAGCATCTTCTTGACTATAAAATTAATCACGAAAAGCAATTTATTACATTATATTTATATAATTATAACTTAAAATGATAATGTTGCTTATTATTTTTCTTTCTTTATTCATTTTTTAATGATAATTATTTACAGTAATAAACTTAAACGAACAGATGGACACAGCCTGATTTACAAAAGGTATAACCGTTATTTAATTAATATACATATAAAGCTTAAATATAAAATGCATGTATTTTGAGACTGGTAATGCACTTGAAAAAAAAAAAAAAAAAAAAAAATAATATTTATATATTTTGCATACACTGGAATAGTAAATGAATTATCGTTAGTGATCAAGTAATTCGAAGTTTGCACGGCAAACTGATTCTTGATAATTAAAAAAAAAGTCTTTTTATTTTGCATTAATAAGTGTGACGTAGTAGTATTAAGAATTTGTTTATCAATTAACCCTGCATTGGTCAAACTAATTAATTTTTGAATATAATTCAAGATAGATAACAATCCTTTCTTAATTTTTTTTTCTCGCTTAATCAACAATAACAACTGCATTATTCGCAATCCACTAGAACAATTATTAAATGAAACAATTTCGAAAAAAAATTTCTTACACTTCGTGATAAAGTCGTTGATAATTTTGATATAACTGTATTTGATTTATTTCAAATTGCATTTTAGTTAACTCTCACTCGATATCGGATGTGTGTCAAGTGAATCACATTCAGCGAGCGCTTCGCCACATCTCAATGGATATTCATCGGTCATAAGACTTTCAGCAGCTATTGCAGTAGAATCAATGCTGTCAAAATAACGATTTTGCCATGCGGAATTCGGCCGAAATCTTCTAGTAGGTGAGCCAATTATAAATTCAATTCTCGTTGATCCAGTCAACGATTTGCTGCCTTCATTCAATGAATCGGGATACAATGATGACTCGCTGTGTCGTAATCCGCTGTGCGATGAACACCATGATGTTGGAGGATCAGTGAGTGCCTGAAAAATATTCCCAATAATTATTTTAAATAATATCAATTTATAATTTATATTTGAATTTAATTATCATTTATTTCTTATGTATTCAATAATTAATATTCTTATAAATTGATTAAATATTTTGACTTTTCTTCAGTTTAGTGAGGAGAAAAGTATTGTTTTCAATTAAATGTCAGGTTGTATAGATCTGACTTATCAATATATTTGGACGACACACCGCAGGCCAAGCATATAAGCATGTGGTCGATTTGAGTAAAATTTTCATTTTTTTATTTTATATAATTTATATTGGCTTAATAATTAAGTGCGACTATAATAATATGTATATATTTTGGTTTTTCTTTTCTTCCTAACTACGTCCGTATGTCAGGCAATAATAGGGATGGAAGCAAACACAATAAAAATAAGCGAGTAATAGTAGAAAAAAAAAATTAATTCAAATAAATTGAATAATTTATAAAAAATATTCAGAAGTAGTTTGAAAAATGTGAATAAATAAATATAAATTGAAAGTTCCTAATGAGGATGGATTAAACTAATGAAGAAAGAAATTATGTGAAAGGGAAGCGTAAGAGAAAATTGTAAATATTTATCTAAAAATATAATTTTCATGCATAAATTTTCCCAATTAGCAAAATTCTAAACTACTCAATCATACAATCACAATGAACTGTCGAAAAATATTTCTCAATGCCTTCAATCAGTCATTTTGTTGAAATAAATACATATGCACAAGACCATTTTGCAATTGTACTTGGGATTTGTTGCTGCAATAATCGCGATATTCAAGCACAATCGCGTAGCGTGCACAGGCCCATTTCAAAAGGAAAGAAAATAAAAAAAAAAAAAATAAAACGTGATGAAAAGAGGCTCTACTTCTACCTCTACATGGTATATAAAATATGAGAAAGGTAAACAGGCATTTTTTATAGCTCACCACATCCAAAAACTAAAATAAAGAAGCGTCCAAAGCAAATGATAATAAAAAGAAGCAATAACTTACGAGAGACTGACGGACTGACGCGAGAAGGGGCCATTTGCGTTATTGGGCTCTCAAACGCACGCTCGCCTGCGCTTCACAAGTTTGAGTTTTTTTTTTTTTTTTCATTTATTCATCATTTTTATTTATTTATTTATTTATTTTTTCTCGTAGTAGATTGGACGGTTAAATAGTTTTCTCATTATTTTTTACGGTATTATTAAATCTCAATGTCGAATTGCGTCAGTGTTTGTCAAAAGTACAAAGTTTAGGATGCCGACAGCAGTTATGAAAAAAGAGGGAAAAAAAAAAATATAAATTGAATTAAACCGCGGTTAAGAAAAGTTATAAAATTTTATACTGCGATGTTAATATAAATATTTGTTTCTTTGTATAGTATGTTGATTGACATTGCTGCAATATATTTTTCCACAATTGAGATTACGTCAATGTTGTTCAATTATCGAAATTTCTAACAGTCAAAAGACCTATTTCTATTAAAAAAAAAAAAAATGTTCGCGCGCGTGTGCCATCAGACCTGGCAAATATTTTTCTGTTTATCACGTGAGGCCACTGCTTCATTATTATTTATTTATTCATTTTATTATTATTTTTTTGTTTGTTTTCCATTCAATTGATGACGAGTTACTTCATCCAGCTGGTCCAAAAGGCGAGCTTTGGTGGTCGTACCTTGCTGGTCATGTCAATGTTGAGGGACTCGCGTCCATAACTGTGAGAACGACGTGCTGGTGCAAGCGGCCGCCTGGGTGTATTACCCGGACCACAGCCATTGCTGTGTAGATGATTGTGATGATTGTTGCCAGACTCTAATGAATCACGTGCACGTGATAATGATGATTTATTAAGGGAATCACGACTTGAATTATTCCTTGGCAATGATGATTTTGTTGATAGCGATTCACGGTTTGTTTCCTTTCCATTTTTTGGCAAACTTTTATTTAATGACTCACGACTTGAATCTCTTGTTTTTGATAATGATAATTTAGAATTATTGACACTAGTATGACTGTCGCGACTTGAGTCACGAGTTGATTTAGTCATTGACTTTAGTGATGTCTTTAATGACTCGCGACTGTCACTTTTGCCATTACAATAAGGTGATTTTGATGCCGTTGGTGTTTTTATGGAGTCCGGCAAAGGTATACGACTAGGTGGCCGTCTCCGCGGCGATGGTTTCACTTCAATTGGATTATGATGATCGCGCGCTGACTCTGTACTACTACCGGGCTCTAAACAGCACGGTTCACATCTAGTCTCAATGTCTAATTCAACTTCTGGCTCCGCTTCAGTCGGTGGCCGTTGCTGCAGTCTTTCTAACACGCGAACGCGCGCCCTGGTACCTTCCAATTCAATATTTCGTTCTTCAAGCTGAAAAACAAAATAAAAAATTGTAACATTATATTATTTAATATAGAAATTGATTTTATTTCATAATTATTATAAATAAATTTTATCATTACCCGAAACCTTAAATCATCATTTTCTTCTCTTGCTTTGTCCAATCGTTCAGACAATTTTTCCGTACTTTTTTGCACCTCATCTAATCTTTGTTGGAGGCACTGCAATAAAAAAAATAATTATTAATTCATTGAATTGAATAAAATTCTAAATGATTTATCAAATTTATTATATTTCTCTCACCTGATTATGGACGGTTGTTGTAATTAAATGACGCTGAAGCTCTAACTCTGAATGTTCACGTAATATTGCCGCAATTTTTTGTGTATCAACATTTTTCACGTGCGCAACCCTCATAGGTGATATGAGTACAGAGTCTAATGCACCCAATCTCACTCGTCTCTCTTGTGCAGCCACAGCTGGATCAATTTCATTATTCGACTGTACCGCAACAACATTGGCAATAACATTTTTTTCAATAGTCCTCGTTCTAAATCGATTTTTATGCGATTTATTAGCTACCGATGCAAACGCTGATGATTTACTTCTAATACTAACGCCATTTTTTGGCGATTGACAAGGTGAAATGGACGTCAATGGTGGGGGCTTACGTTGAGCAGTAGGTATATGAAGTTCAGTATCAATATTTAATCCTACACGCAAACGATCTTCCAAACCATGTCTAATAGCTGACAACGCCGCTAATTCTGATTGTAATTCTTGTGCACGCACCCGGCTTGATATTGTTTCAGCTTCAAGTTCAGCAACTTTATCCAATAGCTGTTCCTTTTCTCGTTGCAATATTGCTACTTGACGTTTCTCCTCCTCCTCTTCTACTTCATCATCATCTCTATTGCACGACGACGATTCATTATTATTTCCCGTGACCTTTCTCACAGCCTCTAGTACGTCTTGAGCAAGACCAAGGTCATCAGGCGCAACGCTCTCCAATCTATCCTGAAGTGATTCAACTTCTTCGCGCAAACGAACGCCCTTTCGATGTATAACATCCAATAAATTCCATAATTCATCTTCGGCCTCATCTAACGCTGGTTTTGGACTTGCTGGTCGTGCAATTGCCGTTGATGCACTGTCTTTAGACGATGTCTCTGTACTAAAACCTGAATCCTGAACGGTTGCACTATTTTTACTACCACCACTGTGTGAATTGCTACGACTTCGTGGCAATGATGATGCCAATGTTTCAGCGTCACGTGGCGCAACTCGTCTACGAACTTTACCCGGTTCCCATTCGCTTATTCTTCGTGACGATGGACTTGACAATGGTAATGGTATATGTGAATTAGACGTTGGCGATGACATCACGGAACACGCAACAGACGCCGTTGTCGATGCGGCCATCTTGTGCCTGAGGTTTGGGAACGTCTCGATAACGAGGTCCCGAAATTCAAGAAGGGCGCCGACCTCATTCTGCAGCTCCTGAAGGGCAACTAATGACTTTGCCTGTTCACTTATTAAATAGTGAAATGGTCCTGGTCTTAGGGGCATGCAGTCCATGCCACCAGCCTCGTTGTTTGACACCACACCCTCAGTTGAACTACTGCCACACTGCTGGAATCAGAAAATAAAAATACAAAAATAATAATTGATCAATCAATTAATTATATTATCATTATTTATTATAAATATTTGCATTTATAATCAATTGAATTTAATAAGTCTACAGCAATGCAGATGCCATGACGTTTAGGACAGTTGGTGTTTGAAGGCATTAGAGCAATGACTCTTGATGTTAACTGGTGTTAACAAGAGAATGAAAGAGCGAAAGGATGCGGGTCAGACATTGGCATGTTGTATATAATTTATTAGTACTCATGTTGCAGTGAAGTCTCTCGATTTATTAATCCACATCATTCATACAGATATTTTCATTATTGAGTTTGTCTAGAACTCTAGAGTCATGTTGATGTACATCACTGCTGTCTCGCCCGTTCACTGGACATAAAGTCGAGTGGTAATTAAACAGAAAAATAATAAGAGAAATTTTCAAGCGCAACTTCCGTTTGGTAATATGATGTATCATGACAATAATTCATTAGTGACGAGAGAAAGATCAAAGTTAAGATGTGACATTCTATTATACTCGTTATTGCTCGTCACAATTGTCAGTCAAGTCATACATTGTATATGTGAATAAACAAATATACACATAATAATTTTTTTTATATTTATACACATAGTTAATATGAATTATGTTTATATAGACTATCTCCTAGATCATTCCACTCACCAGGAAGTAGAAGTAAATTAATTCGCCGTAGATTCAACGCGGTTTTTATAGTCATTGTAAAAATAAAAATATAAAATCAGAAAGAAAAAAATAAGACTTACACATAATTTATTTTTTATTCAGTCAAGGAAGTGCAATTTATTCACTTGCTATATTTTTTTTTATGCTCTCCTTTGCATTCTACATATATAAATACATCTATAAATATATATTCTCAACTCATTGTTGATGGGGCTAATCACCCAGGTGAGTTGTGAAATTCTTCGCATAACACATCGACGCAAGTGTAAAAAATAATCCATATAATAAAAACGATGTATTCATCTGACATGCTTTATATACCTCAATGATTAATAATTTTCATCACTGCAGAAAATGCATAAAATTTAATATTATTCCCTCAATGCTATTGTCTTTACATGATGTTGATATTGACTGAATGGGAAATAAATAAAAGAATACATTGAAAAATAAAAAATTGAGACCATGAAATTGCACAGAGTTGATTATGCAGATTGAACAGGTTTATTTATAGATCTCTCTCTCTCTCTCTCACATACACACACGTACAAGCCTTTATTGGTCTCATGAATTCCTACGATGGGGGTGAAGCAGACTTGGCGTACATGCAACGACGATGTGAAGAAGGTGATGGTGGTGGAGAAGGGCAATCGTGACAAGAAACTACCTTGAAGATGCTCAGAAAGGCGCAGACTCACTTGCGTTATATTGTACCTCGAAGCGATATCTCTTTATACCGAATACATTCTTGTACAACCTAGCACACTAACTCCAAAAGAGTTTGCATTGTTTATTTTTTTTTGCGGCTTACCGCCGTGAGCGACCATTCAATAATAAATAAATAAAAGCACATAAAAACCAACAAAACAATTTAACAGAAAAAAAAATAAAAAAAAGTTAAATTCACAATATAACAACGAAGGTGAGTTTGAGAGACATATGTATGGACATTATTATCTGTATCAAGTTACCAGAGTTGGGTTTTCTTGGTTGCAACTAAATATTCACGATGTATTTTTCTAAACGCCAAGATAAAAAAAAAAAAAGCCGAAGAATAATAAAAATAAATAATATAAAATCCAATTGTGGTTATAAATATAAATGCAGATAAATAAAGATACCAATTTTTGTATCCATTAAAAGATTTTTTTTTTTTTTATCTTTATATTATATCCTATCACTATATTGACATACAACTATCTTTACAGAAAATTGTTCAAGAATATATACTTATCATCACAAGGATGAATGTTATTTTGTCGACAATAATACCTGCTCCACAATCCCATTTACATGCATTCATACATTTGTTACGAGCCACTCCACAGTCGTAAATACGACCTGAAGTATGAAAGCGTAAAAAACAATATGCTGATCTGTGAATAATAAAACATGAACTGATTTATATACATATACATTTCGCGCCACATTCATCTGCGTACATACCTTCACACATACATATATGCATAAAAGCTTATATACACAGCTGATGAAGTGTTCTTGTTAGCAATAATAAAGTGCTCAAAGCCACAACCAATAGTCGCCCTCTGGCATAATAGTAGTACCAATTCATTCGGAAGCTTACACACGCTTGCCTTGATGTCCCATAAATTTTAACGTTATATATACATATGTATATAATACCCATAACATGTATATACAGCTGATGCCAGTCACACTGTACGCATGTGTACATGAAAAACTCAAACATATTTATACATGTATAAATATTAGAAAAAAATAAAAAAAAAAAAAAGCTATAAAGAAGTCTAGCACGCTCGATCGTGTCTAAGACTTTTGTCCGCCATGGTCGGATGATTCATGCGATTACGAATGAGATAAATAGAAAAAAAATATGATAATGAACGCTTTATCATGCGTAGGTACTCGTTTATTCTGTTCAAGTGTCCTATCAGTCATCTTGGAACGTGGATATATATGCATGAAGCATGTAGACTCAAGCTAAACTTCAAGTTGTCTCAGAATAAATTCTGCCAACGTTAATATAATAGTGTATATCATGTATTTTTTTATATATAGAAAGTATCGTAGGCTGTCTCTCTACGCGGGTGTCTTTATACTTATATGGATTGTTAACCAGAGAATATTGTGGTAGTATAGTAGTGCCGATGATGATGATGATGGGCGCACTGGTGTATAGGGTAGGAGAAGAAACCTTCACATGTAACCTACGAACATTGGTTTATCTTTATGTACATGCATGCATTATAAATACGATGAAAAAGGTGCAAATCCTGTCCGCCTCCGCCTATTTCTCTTTCTTTTAGCCTTGCCCCAGGACATCATGCAGTTGCAAAGTATGGCCGCGTTACCAAATAACTATTGGGTGATATGATTGAAATGATCGTATAGATATACATGTACTTATAAGATATGGCTGAAGATATAAAATGGAAAAAAACAATTTATTGATCGATCGGATCCGGTATATAGCGAAAATGGAGGACAGGCGTGGTCATCCGTTAGGAAAGTGACACACTATATGTGTGTATATACGATTTGTTGAGGCTGTAGACAATAATCGCAGTGTGATCGCTGTTGGCTTTCTCCAATGTAAATATATGCGTATATAACACAACGGAAATGAATCCCTTTTATAATGGTTTGTCGTTGCGGTCATTGATCCCAACGTGTCTCTCATCGGGAATTCACGGATGTGAGTCTCGTTAATTCGTGACCATTGTCTCATATAACGTCTTTAAAATTATCCCAATTTGCCGTTGGACCCTTTTTAAATTACGGTATTTTGTATCCTGTATATATATTTATATACTATAAATAAATTCCCAAAAGCTATAAATTGTAAAGCTATAACATATCTAGGTTATAACCCATGGTGTCTGCATGTCTGCGAAAGTGGTTTTTAGTACGTGATATTTTATTTATCGGTAAATATACTCAGGTATATATTGATGATTTCAAATAAAGTCAGAGAGCTAAAGATGTATCGATGATTCTCATCGTGAAACGTCATCGTTAAATCGTGAGAGCTCAATTCAATATATTTATATATAGGTACAACTTGTGCTGGTCTGATCAGTATCGATTTGCAGACGTGGCAAAACACAGTATGAAGATGAATAAGTGGGACTTTGTGTTGATCAGAGAAGACTTTCCATTCCGATCGATTTTCTATCGTGCTCTCTGATGCACATCCTTATTGACAGAGCTTTCTTGCAGTGTATCAAAATTATCTTTTACACCCATTTTTTAATAAATATAAATAATATCAATATCTTTAGATTAATTATAATACATATACATGTATATTTGATTTTATATTCGCACTTAATCTTAAGCTGATTTGATTTTTTACGCTATTAAAAAAAATAAATTAATAAATAACTGTAACGAATTGTGAAAAGATTGATAGATTCCTGTATTAATAATTTTATAATTTTTCTCAGTAACTTCCTCTTATAAAAATATGTATATATTTTTTAATAATAGAAAAATTATTAAATTAAAAAATAATATATATTCAATGACTCCTCGTAATTTGACCGGATATGAGAGAATACTTTTCCGGTTACGTGAAGATTAATTATGAAGAAAGCGATTACTCCATTCCTGGCTGAATTGCTTATAGTTTAATGTAGATGTACATTTGATTCAACTTCAATTTAATTATTCTACCGTGCAATGTAATTATTTATTCTATTTTATATATCATTATTTCCATCAACTCCCTGCGGGTAGGTATAATGTATAGTGTGTCGACGTTTTATTCGTCTTGTTATGGTATTTATCGATGCTCGTAACGATATATGGTGAGATCCATGACTGTCAGCTGTCATTTTGAATGTTGATAGTACAAAATTGATTGGACACATTGGCCATGGACCCGTTCCATGATCCTGATCTCAATTTATTTACAACATAACGACAAAAAAAAATTTTTTCTTTTCAATTTATTTTACGATTTTTATAATCAAATTTTAAATTATGTATTTAAATCGATTATTTGTTTAGCATAACACTGTCTTATGTACACATGACTAATGCATAGCTAGCAATTAAGGATCAGTATGATAAACTTAGCATCGCGTCTTATTAATTCTAGAAAATCAAATGAAATTTAAATAGTTCTAGCGAGACTTTTGCAATTAAATTTAGTGCATCAACATAAAACTAACATTCAGAATTATTGCGATATGTATCAAAGATAATTATATTTATCATACACCACGATGTTCCTGTCTAGGAAATTGGAATAGAAAGTCGCATACACGTGTAAATATATATTTATAAACACTGATAGGAAGTTTATGTGAATAAAGGAAAAAAAAAAAAAATTAATACATTTGATTCTATGAGAAAGGAAGTTGGTGAAATCAAGAGTCTTCGATCTGGATAATCCGTGTTGGAATATCGATAGTGTGCAGGTTTAGCAATCAACGAAGCGAGAAATAAACGCTCCGAAACATCTCGTGTCTTTTAAATAATTAATCACACAGTAGAATTTACCAATGGAAAAATAAAAACTAATTACGTATTGTTATAATTGCATTTAATGTCTAAACGAAACGTGAAGGCCATTTGTGATAACTTTACACTCGTATTAAACGTCTATTTTTATATGTATAAATATCTATCTTTGCATGTATATAAATGTGCCTATGTAAAACAATGTAGAATAATATCATGAGGGTGGAGTCATAGGACCTAATTTTGCCGCACCTTTACCTCGTCAATTCTAATTACAATAGGTATACTTATTATTCACTCAGTCAAATGTGGCTGTATATATTCGTTAATTAAAGCTATTTTCAGGAAAATATTAGGGCATCAGGCGTTCGTAACATTAATATAAATATATATTTATATTAGAAGTTTATTCGAAGTGACAGAATGCGAGAATGATGGAATAGATATGTGCGATTAAAATGTCACAGCTCTTGTGTTAATTTTTTTTTTTTATAAATAGACATGGCTTGTCAATGCGCACAAACACTTGTTTGTTAGTGGCGTGACAAGATTCTTGTACACATTATAACTACCGATGATTATCCTAGATTAAAAAGGGGATAGCTTGCTTACCTTGATGGTCAATCTAAATAATTAATTTGAGCGAGTGCACGTACAATTTTTTATCGCTAATAATTTCAAATGTCTTTTGTTGAGGCGGAAAAATATAAAAATAGTATTATGGTTATTCAATTATATAATTCCTCATGTTAATTGATGCATTCCCTCAATGTTCAATCAATCAATCAATTGCATATTCGTAATATATCCTGATGTGAGGAAAAATTGCGTAATTATTTAGTAACTAAATTACATAAATTTATAATCGTAATAATTATATGAAAATTGTGCATATCTATATACGTCAAGCAAATTGTTATATATATAATGTGAATATCTAATGTTTATTTTAAAGTTTTAAACTCAATGAATATAACTATAAAATTATAAAAATAAATAACAAATGTTTAAGATATTAAATTCAATTTAATTTGTGAAAAAACTATGTTCAATATTTATTTCACTATAATTACGATGGATATTGATTGCATAAAAGAATTGCAGCATATTTCTCTTTTCACGGCAGTGAGATATTCCGGACGAATTAAATTACAACAAGAGTTAATTCTTGCGCATTAACTTTACGCAAGCAAAACTGAAGAGGAGAAAAAAAAAAAATAAACTTCAATGATTCAGAGAAAAAAAGAAATATATAAAAGAAATATGTTATATTATCTGCGCATTAGTAATGCTTTCTCTATTTTATTTTCGATTGTGACAAGACATTAATAAAAAATAATAATACAATAAAAATAATAAAAGTTTATATTCACATGTGCATTTAACAGCTCTGAATGTATTATAATAAAAATCACTTTAACAAAGAATAGAGAGTATAACGATTTTTTAAATATTTAAATTCCGTAAAAATATTTCGTGACTCCTTTGAGAATCACTATAGTTGACAAACAAAAAATATATATACACATATGTATAGTTACGTATGTATGTACATAAACCTGCATACATTTGTGTCCAAAGATCCAGAGAGTCGTGCACAAGATGTATTAAAAATATGTTTACAGAACGAAAATTTCTCCTGTCGAGTATCACACACAAACGCCCTGACACTACGATTATTCAGTTGATTTACAACTGAAAAGAGAATGCGCTACACGTGATTTATATTTACAACACATATAAGTACATAAATATTTCAGAAATAGGTTAACTTTAAATTAAATTTATCCCCGATTCAAACATCATTCAAGTATATAGATGAATTTCAATTTATGAAATAAATATTGTGATGTGAATGATTTTATTTTTATTTATTTCTACAATTAAACAAGGGAATAAATGGGCCACAATGAAAGTGTATATATGTATATGATGTAGGCATATGTCAGTCATCGTGACTGATGTGATTGTACATCATGTAAACGCGTTACAAGTTCGTAGTCGAGGTCGACAAGTATTTGAAAAAGCTTCAATGTTTGTTTTTTTATCAAGAAAGTTTTATTTGAATATATCGATCAAACATTAAGCTAGCGTGCAACATCGATGTATATTTTCATTTGTAGCCTTGATTTTTTCTTAAAAATACAGTTGGATATTTAAAGTAAAAAACTGCAGCATCTTCACATAATTATAAACATAAATAAATAAATAAAAATTATAGTGTCTCACAGTTGAGATGACATTGTGGTGTTATCTCAGGCGAATAATTGTGTTTAATTTGTCTATTATACTCGTCTCAATTTAATAATCTGAATTGAAATCGTGTTCAAATATAGTAAAAGAATAAAAAAAAAATATAATATACTATTTCATTGTGACACATTTATATTTATGATTAATTATCTTACGCTCTAAATGAATTATTCATATACATATTTATATGTTCGATGTATTGCAAATTGTAGTTTGGAATTTTTTTTCCAACTATATTATCCTGCACAATTAATGTATAGGTTAATGACTAGAAAATATTATCCAACATTATAAGTATAGGTTTATACGTCTACTTCAGTGTTCATTTATTATTTTCTTTTTTGTTATGAGTTGAGGACAATGACCAGATCACTAATCCAAATAATTATAACGAGCAGAAGGACTATATACACGTCTTTATATATACGCACAGGATCAATGTGCGATCAAGGAAAAAAAAAAAATACCTGCGTGTTATATACATCTTATTGAAGGTCACACTGAGCATAATAGATCTACAAGTGGAAATAGTCAACGTTTAACAGCCATATAGAAATATATATATCTTATGTAATGGATTTGTGTATATATAGAAGACATATTGCGTGTTGAATTTGTCATGACGTAATGAGAATATTGATTTTAATTAAAACCCTAAATTATTCGGAAAACTTTTGGGTTTAATAATTTTTCTATGTAGATAATATGTTGTTGATGGAAATAAAAAAATTTTTAATGATAATTTTCGAATGGAAAGTGAAAAAATAGTAGAAAAATACATAAATGGAATAAACATTTATATAAATTTTATTTTATTGTGAAGCTAAATAACGGATGGAAAGTGTATAGGACATATTGCCGATTGGTTCAAGCGTGTCTAAATAAAATAAGTGAGACTGAGAAAATGAGGGCGCAGGATGCAACTGATTACCGGTCACGAATAAAACCGGTGTTGTACATCGATCATAAATGTTCGAGTTCTTGATATCTATTATGTACATTTATATTTCGCACTATTTTATTTATGTAAAATAATTCGAACAAAAAAATAAATTTCATTCTCGATTTTTTTTTTTTTCTTCTTTTTTTATAAGAATACTCAACATGCATGTTTGATGATTTATGTATCGCAGATACGTATATATATCAAGAATTGAAATGCTATCCGTAATACAAGCCAGAATGTTACATCACAATGTGAATACGTGTTTTATAAATATAAAAATAAAATACTACAACGTTGAAGACACGAATGAATTTCATGAAGACCGGATTCTGCGACCGTTCACGTTTCCTATGACATCGATCGTGAATATGTTAAATAGCTAAACAAATAATCTTAACATATATCAAAAGTATTATATATTATATTTGCATTGAATGGATGAACTAAAAGATTAACATTTTTCATGTGTGATAAAAATAATTTGTATTTGCATAATGAATTAGTTTAATTACTTTAATTTATTAGAGACACATTCCATTTCTTTTAGATAAATCCTTAGACTTTCGTGTTAACAAATAAATTTTTTCAATTGTAATAAAACCACAAAACACTTTCTAATGGTGAAAGGTATAATAGTCTCCATCATTGTTGAATATGCACATGTGTTTAATATATATTCACGTGGAATGTATGACATGTCCGGTTCAATTATCTCATATTTATGAAAGAATTAAATTTTCATTTGTCATGCAGACAAAAAATATCAGAAAAATTCCATTGTTATCATAATAAACATTTATTTTTTCATGTAAACAAATAAAAGGAATTGAAAAAAATTATAAATAACATCTACGAGAATTTGTGTAAAAAATAATTTGGTTAAATTAAATTTAAATAATATTATCTTATTTATCGCAGTTGTAAAATTATTTATGTCAAAATCACGTGTATAGTCACTTTATATTTACACATAAATACATGCTCGTACATATAAATTGCAAAACAAAGCTGAGAAAAAAAAAAAGTTAAACGAATAAATAAAATACATTGAAATGACAATTGGGCGGAGACAATTGTCAGGCACCTCTTTGTATCACTTCCTGCGATCTTAAATTATGTAATAGTATCAGTTGTTGCCAGTCATTTTAGCGTTCAGTAAAAAGTCAGACAGGTGTATATGTTTCAAGGACGATTGTAAAGATAGGCGTAAGCAGCTTCAATGATTCAATGATAAATTGATTTAGATTAAAGACTAACGTAATTGATTCATAAACACTGCAGTATATTTCTGATATTACTTCTTTAATATTTTTACTCCTTTGTATTGTATTTATACATGAATAATTTATTCATATTCGTGGGTTTCATTCAATTTTTTTTTTTTTTTTTCAATCTCTATCATTATATGTATACCAACAATTTCACGTACCATAATCATTATGATTGCATCATAATTTTATAAGGGGAGAATAAAGAAAATAAGATTGTGAATAAAGCGCCGATCCGCAGGGTCGAACAATAAAATTACAAAAATCCGTAGATCCATCTTCCGGTTCAACTTCTATATATAGAATTATTATATAAACATTAACTGATGAATAATGAAAAATGTATCATTGAAATGTGAAACGAAATATGTTGTGTACAAAATTGCAACACGATTTATAAAATTTGCACGGAAATTGCATTGGCGAATATGAACAGGTGCACGTGTAAAGCAGATGGCCATTGGGTGGGAAAAAAGTTTCTTCCATCCACAATGTATGAAAGATTCAGTGAAGATGAAACCTGATCCGAAAGTGTGAAGTGTACATATATAAGTATATACATAAGAAAGAAAAAAAAATTGTTAGGTCGCTCTGTATACAGAGGAAGAAAATAAAATAAAAACTACAAAATAAATAAAGAGAGTCATAGATAATAAACTCTGTCTCTAATTTTACTGATGACTAATACTTGCAATTATGAAAATTATTGACTGTAATCAACTATAAATGATTTTATATAATTATAATTGACAGTGTAACTAAAGATTTAACTGCAATAAAAAATTTTTCTCTCTGCTCATTTGTTATAGAAATTATATTCTATTCAAACTGAAAAAGAGAGAGTAAATAATATAAAATATAAAATTACTAAATGATAAAATAAATGTGTATTAAGTGCATTAGAATAATAAATACATTAATTCGTTTTCGTTTATGTTTATCTATACATAAAAAAACCTTTAGATTTCATTGAGAGTAAAAATCAGTGAAATCTGCATGTCAGAAATTCACATGAATCCTTTCGCCAATAAAATTTGCTATCGACTCTCACTCGTCAGTTGTTAATAAATAAATTATATGCGTAGATTAATATTGATATCGATCTTCCTATGATCCGCAATATCACAACATTCATAAAGTGATCGTTGTCTATAATAATTAAAGAATAAATTTTTTTCTCAATCATTCAACAAGAATCCAATCAATGTTTTTGCCACGATAACGAATAATATAAAATAAAATAAAAAGCAATATAAATTTATGCTATCTCATGTCTCTGAATATGGTTAAACAATCATCAAATTATCAAAGTCATCATATTTTTTTCAATACTATTATATTTATCCGATTAATCTTCACTGATAAACCCACAATGGAGTTGAACGATGCAGTCGATAAACCAATTGATTATGGAGAGTAAATAGAAACATGTCGATCCTTAAATGGCAATGATGCTATTTATCGAGTACCAACATTATGTATATCTGTACAGCCAGGCATTAAACATGAAAAATAAGTATGCAACATTTTCTCCGTTGATTTGTAGAGCGTGGCTAAAGTGTGGTGTTTTATCTATGCAGCCAGACGAATGGTGAATAGAGCACCATGTGGATGGTTATTTAGACATAATGTAAGTGATATCAGTGTAAATTATCGTGCAATGGAGAGGGCCCGAGTTGCTGCTGCTGCTGCTGCTGTTATTATTTCTTCAATCAAACAACAATCAAGATTTAATTTGCGCCTTGTCTGCATTGCAACTTTCTTAATTCTACCGTAAATGTTAATGTAAACAAAAAAAAAAATATTGAATGATATTATAATGAAATATATAAAAATTAATGCAATTAAATTCACGAGAATACGTTATTATATATATATATTCGACTTTGACATTCATGAGATAATTAGTAACGGTAGCCAAGCATCATCACTAAAGGTAGGCCAGATCGGAAGCGCTCTACCAATCTCTCAAGAATGAAAGAAAAGAAAGAGAGTAGGTAATATCTATGTAGTTATGTACAGAGAATTATATGGAGAGATGAACGTTTACGTTCTCGTTCTCTTCTTTATAACATATGAGGCCGACATAAATGCGTGGGTTGTAACACATCCTCGAATGTGTGTCTTGAGTATTTTATAAATAAATACCCATATAGATAAAGAAGAGAAAAAAAATCCTGTGATTTGTATTTTGACATAACACAATTACATATTAAATATATCCAAATATAAAAATTTATTTCCGAATTAATTCCATGATAAATCACATTTGGTGGAATTTTAATCTTCTACAATGACATCATGGTGTAGTGATGCGGAAATGGAACTTTACAATGTTTCCTGATGGCTGATGAACACGAGATGATCATCTCACGTGCAATATCACATTGGTCGAGTTTCGTTTCATTCAATGTCTCTTTGACCTCTTCAGTAGCAGTCCTGGGCTTCCTAATCCGGTTAAGAGATGCCGAGAGAGGGAAAGAAGCACAGAGAAGGTAAGAAGATAAAAAAAAAACTAAGACCGACAGCAGCTTTGAGGCTGCTACACAAGTCGATTCAATCATTCGTGTGCTGAGTCGTTAGGCGGCCGTTCAACCTCGAGTTCTTTTATATTTTTTCTTCATCTTTCTTTCTTTCATTCTTTTCATTTTTCACCTATCGTCTTCCTTATTCCTCCGTGCTTGGCAATATCTTATTTACTAGTCGATGACCCTGGACTTAAAGATTTCATACTATATGCAATGGATTTAATAATAAGAGTTCAATAATATTAAAGAAACTTTTTGTTTTTTAGATATTGACTGTCATTACGACTTACTCAGTTTAGTGTTAGGTCATCAAAGTTATCTAATATATGTTGCATTGTTATTTGAAGAAATACATTAATATCTACTGAAGTTTTCTAGTAGGACATGCGCAATTACAAAGCCATTTTAAGATCACAATACAAGACTAATCAATATAACTCTAGTGTCCTATTGTCGATTGATGTGACAACATTATCGTGTTGTACACACCCGTATTGCTCACTTATTTCTCTATCTCCATCGATTTATAGTCACGTGACGCGGACAATAGAAATATGCCCTCGGCTACAAGTACGCGTGCATGGATAGACATAGTTTATATCGTCGTAAAATTCCCAAATGCTCTTTAAGCAAAACTATACCTTTTTGCCAGGGTATTCAACCCGTTTGTCTGCATGTGTTTAGACTACATAAATCATGCCCGAAAGTTAGCAGACCAGGCATAAAAATAATTGTCTGTTGAAATTATACAAAATGAATGTTATCAATTCTTGTTTTTTTTTTTTTTTTAAATAAAATTTTAAGATGAATAATATAACCTTCGTAGAATTATACTTTATTCGTCACAGTTGACTGTAGCCGGAAGTAGACAACTGTTTCCAACAATTGTTCTGTGTGTTTTCGTTCAGTTTATTTTTTCCCTCCCTATATTTCATATAGCCTCGCCACATTTTCATCCACAAATACATTCAAGGGTCGAGGTACACAACAATGAACACCAATATAAAATAAAATATAGATGAGGAGGGAAATACCGCGCTGTATATCCGTTTCCGCAGGATATGCATTGGGCATTTGAACCAACCCATATATTTTATTCAACTCCCATCTAACCGGACAACGCACTACTGATCCGATTTTCGTCTGGATGACGATAAAAACTCTGTGATGATTAAGCCCAAACACATTTTGGAGACATCTCATTAAATCAATGTCTACAAATATCGACACCATCGATAAATTAAGTTATATACACGGTTGAAGATTTTTATTTCGTAACTACGTTGCAAATGTCTAAATACCGTACAACAGATTGAAACAACGTACAATGGCGATGCTATATATATTCTTTTCATTTGAACCAGGGGCTGAGTAAGTCTTGGAACGTGACCCCGAATTCTCACGGATAATCACACGCCAGTCAAGCCGCCGCGGCAAACGCTCAGTCTCGGTATTTTTTTGCTTAACAATTTATCTGTTGCTTTGACCCGCATACCATCATTCCTTAATTGTCGATGTGCTAAAAACAGTGTTGAAATGTGAAAAATCAATTGTTTTCACATTGTACTGTGTACAAAGATGTAAAATTCAAAAGTTCGTTCCGGTAAATAAGTACCCAGGTATAGATTACTATACAGTCGACGCTCTGGTTAAGGTGCGTTAATTATTACTATTTATCCATCATTCTTAAGTAGGATAAATTCATTTGCCGTGTCGACAAATCTGTGACGATCGTCAGACCACACGATAATATAGCTTGCACTCAATTCCAAACCGAGTGAAGAACCGATAATCGAATTAGCGTTGAGTAAATGCGATTAACAAACTTGATTAGCCAAATCAATTGCGTATATTATTACTGAATAAGAAATAGATAGGGGGAAAGAGTTGTTATTTCAATAATGTTTTTATTGCATGGCGTCTATAAAACGACAAACAACTAGTCATTGGCTGAAGAATGCCAAGCACGATTGGCTTTATTAGGTTGGACCAGGTGATATAAAAGATCGAGCTGCCAGTGATTGGTTGGTTATGTACTCACGCTGTGGCTCACACTGCGTTTGCTCTCACCATGCAAACGAGAGACTTCTTGGCTTGGTTCGCCTTGTGGAGGTCGTCTAGTTGCAAAACTCGTTCCTTGCGGCGAATTGCCAGTGGCTAACCTGCACGAAATGAACATCAGCCAATGTTCGTCGCTGGA
The DNA here is from genome assembly GCA_918226075.1 of Microctonus brassicae. Classification (NCBI taxonomy): domain Eukaryota; kingdom Metazoa; phylum Arthropoda; class Insecta; order Hymenoptera; family Braconidae; genus Microctonus; species Microctonus brassicae. The sequence continues at coordinate 3,903,801 of OW445485.1, read as the reverse complement.
TATTTATGTAGCGAATATATGTCTAATACATTTGCGAAATTAATTTTTGTAATTTTTACGAGAACAATTTTTAATAATGCCGAATAGCTAATTTAACGTAACCACCAAATTAAGTCTTACCTGAAACATAAATAAAAAAAATTGATCGTAAGTAATCGTAACTTCATTCACGTTGCACTTATAGAGTTGTTCAAATGTCTAGTTATTTCCTTACAATAAAACATCAGTGCACTGGGATTTTTTTTTTTTTCTTTGTGGTGGGGCTGAATAACATTCGAAACTTGAATGTGCGATGGTTTACATAGAGAAACCGAAGATAGAAAATATTTATGGTTACGTATTGCAACATAAATTACGTTGCAATAAAATAGCTATGATATTATGTGATGGAGGGTGGGTGGGTTTGTGTCAAGATGATATGGCGGTATTAGGATGTGGGCCGAAAATTGACACGTTCTAACACCCACTAGAGGGAAGACGAGCTGGAGGGTACATTTTATGAAAATGTTCAAGTTTCATACGTTGAATCAATTTATAATGTAAGTAAATTATAGCTACGTGGGTGTTTAACTAACAACAATGGTGAAAAAAAATATTATTTTTCGTTTGCGGGTAATATCACACACATACGACGCTTTATTTCCTTGGAGGCTTTAACGAACGTCGATAGCTCACGCGATCGTTTATTCGCTCTGAGCGTTACCAACATAACACTTCCTAGATCCCACTCACATCTTCTCTTGGATACTTGCTTGGTCTTCCTGTCAAGACAGCAACATTAATCCCGCGTATCGTGATTGGTAGCTATATAACCATTTACTCGTCATGCGTGTCTGGATCTCTAGTTGAAATCATCATCATCATCATCATCATCATCATCATGAAATGCACGGGAATGATGTTATAAATAAACTGCGAATATGCGGTTAAAAGGTAATACAATGAACGGGACAGATGCCAAAGATGGATATAGTTTGAGTTGCACGAGAATCCATTTAAGGTTCCGAGAAAATAAAACCATTAGAATAATTTAATCGCGGCAATGGCCAAATACACTAATTGTGAATAATTATCGAGGGCAATTTATTTTTGAACTGTTGTGCTATTGCTGTGAGTGCTAAATAAAAAATTGCATTTAGAAAATTTAATAGTTATTGAGAAATATTGTTCACGAATTTATGTTGGTTCATTACGATAAATAAAAAATAATAGTGTGTTTTTGCCAGCATGATATTGTTCACGAAAAATAAATAAGCAATGAAAAAATAAATAAACAACAGCAGCAGCAACAAAAGAAAATAAAATAAAGTTGAAAAAAAAAAAATTAAGCGATTGAGGGATACTCTATAAAAGTTTTTGCTTGATACTTGGTCACGCGAGAAGAATGGTAATGGAACAAAGAAACGATGGGAAGAAATAATATGTACAACCGATTTTATGAAATTACAGACAGTCCTTGGTAGAACAAAGATCAATACAGATGTCAAAAGATACTTTTGATAATATTTTTCTTTTAGAAGAATAATTCAAACCTTGACCGATTCGGATAATGAAAATGAATAAAAGACTTCGTGATTTATAAGAAACCGGAGGTAGATAAAACATATGGGGTCGAAAGGACCGCGCCTTCCCATTCAAGTACGATAAATCAAGTAGCAGGACGTTCTATACATGTAATGACGATATATTCAATTTAATATAAAGCAAATAGCCTGACCTTTCTTGAATAACACCAGAGATTATCTATATACCAATTACTCATATTTCTAATAACATTATTCACAAATATTATATATGTATTTCTTAAACAAATTAATAAGTTTGCTATTAATAAATTGGCTAATAATAATAATAAAAATTATAATTCAAATGTTTAAATAACGTAAAAAATTTATTCTTTAAAATTGAAATCAAGATATTAATGGTTTTAAAACCTTACTTGGTTTTAACTATAACCAAGCAAGGGGATCTTCAGACTCTTTACGACTTTTTTTTTTTATTCCTTCCATTTGAAGACCGGTCGTCGTCGTCAAGTACATTATTCACGCAAACTCTTGCTCTCAACGTATTCCTTTATACCTTTTCATTCGTTCAACTTCTCTTTATTTCTTTTTAACATATTACCAGCGCATTTCGCATGACATCAGAACCACCCAAACAACACTGACATTTTATGTAAGGCAGTGTGTCGTGCTCTGGCATTACAACAATTAATTATGCCGGCTTGAACAATAACCCAAAACACCAAAAAGAATGTCATGAGTGACAGGTAATTTAAAATGTGAAACTATACATACCAATAATGTCTTCACAGACATATTTTCATTCAAAAGAAGATAATAAATATTAGATAAATCATTAATGACAAAATTAATATGAAAGATTGACGTAAATAATTATTTCTTTGGGATTTTTTTTTTCAATGAATAGAACAACAAAAAGACTAACTAAAGAATTATACACTGATGATGTCGATCAGTGAAGCGGAATTTTATAGCCGCCAGTTCACGTGCGGTAGTCTTGCTCGCACAGAGCGTTAGGCAGGAATTCTAGTACCTGAGCTGCATACATTAACGTCGTTATAACGCGCTATCAATGTCTGTAATCTACTGCTGTTTGCCGACCAACAGAGTGTCCAAGTCACATTAGATCCAGGCGCGCGACAATGACCCTAACCCACCATATATATTTTTAATACTTGTTTCTTTTCATTTTTATTCTTTAACTCGAAGCAATCTTAACCACTGATCAATCACAGATTTAAATTGAAATCTTGTTATGAATGCAAATGTAACGCCTATATTATGTTCACTACTGTATTATATACTCCCAAAGTTTTGAAGTCCAGTGTTAAATAAACATAAATGTACACGTTGAAAGATTTCGTATTTTAATAGCGAGCCTGACGCGACGATTTCTAGCAATTAAGTCGCTCGTAAAATTTACTGAGACTTGTCAACGATAAGTCATCTGAGAAAGAGTAAAAATAATAATATAGAATATACAAATATTATTATTTTCCGTGGAAAAGAAATTTTTTTTGTACGTTAATTAATAAATTCTTTAATGAAGGAATAAATCGTAATTAAAATTATAAATAGCTCACTACATTCCACGAAAATAATTTTATTCTAATTGCTATATTTAATTTGTATATTTTACCTTATTAAATCAATGGATATTAATTACTATATTTAAAAATCGTGATTATAAAATTGGTTGAACGATTAAGAAATACAAAAATTTTTCACCATCATAATTTTTATTCAATGAATAAATCATTGCAGCTCGTAATTATGTATGGAAGAAGAGGAAGTTGAGATAGAGGTAGAATTCGGTCGGTCGGAAATATAATATTCCTGCTCAGAAGACTGGAAAGTCTATATTTCATTCATTCCAACACGTCAGATTATTTTTTGTCAGTTATATATGCCCACTCAACAATGATTACGTACTTTAGACTTTATTGCTACCATGATAACAAGTGCATACCTGCAGAGAAAAATATATTTTGTAATATACTAACAGAACTAATTATTGTGATTTTCACAAAAGACTTATGGAACTACGCGGATGACATTATAGTCTTATGTATATAACTTGCAGAATTTTTTCAACAAAGTCAACGTTTTAAACTCCGGCTATTATTTCTATATATGAAAAGTGTAATATTTTCATTTTTAGCTTTGAGGATTCACAGAATTCTCACATAAAAGACAATTAAAGTGGAAAATCACGACAGTATATTTTTTTACATCCACTTACATCACTAAAGGGTGAAGTGAACATGTACTCTAGTTTAAAATTAGTATAAATAATTTACAAAAACTTTAACATCATAATTGTGACAACTATTATTTCCGTGTCGTCAAAAGATAAAAAAAGACGACATGAAAAAATTACAATTAATTGTAAAAAATAAAATATAAATTGATATATAATTTTGCAAAATAATATTTACGTCAATTTCGTCTAATTTTACTATATAAATTATAGTTAATTAAGGGCATCATAAATAACAGTAAGCACGTGTTAAACCAACCACTTAATATGCTTTCCTCTCATTTATGGATATTTTATTTTTTCTGATTCCTTAATTGGCAAAGTATGATTACGGCGAATACGCGTGCTAATATCCTATACTAATATTCACATTATTCTCACGTTCATCAACACATACATACATATATACTGATATACATACACATATATATGTTATTTAAATGAATAATATGACTGTATATATACCACTTGCATTTAACTTCTATTATAAGAATTAATAATTTCCGGGACCGAATAATTATTCGTGCAAGGTTTCCTCTCTATAAAAATAAATTTCATGTTAATTATTACCGTATGCTGAATTACAATCGTACGGGACTTTTTTTTTAACTCTTTAATAAAAGGTATGACACGTCTGAGAGCAAATAGAGCAAATCCGTAAGCAGAAACTTAAAAAAAAAAAAATAAATAAAAATTGGCCTTTTTTGTGGTTTTATTTCCTAGAATAAGACAATCAAGGACAAAAGTTACTGAAGCATGAAGCAACATTCAAGTCTCACCTGACCCTATATATATATAAATATAATTTTCTTTGTTGCAGGGCGTAAATTATTATAATATACTCGCGGTAGGTTCAATCATAATGGTGCGAAGAAAAAGACAAGCGAGCGTGACTCACTCAAGTTGTATCTATACGGTAAGATGATGGTTGCAGTGTACAGAGAGATTGCTCGAGCATTTGTAACACCCGTGAAAGCAAAAGTATATGTACACATATATATAATAATGTTTGTGTGTGTTTATATGTATATATATACGAGCGCGTAATTATACGGTGCTTCTCCAGGAGGAGATCGAGGTAACTGGCAGTCAACTCAAGTTTTTCTTTCCCTATACTGATTTTTTTACACACAAACTAATGACTACAAGAGACCTAAAGATAAAGATTTAATGAATTAACTCGACAAACTGCGTACTACACTTGTGCTCTTCGCAATAATCTGAAAAATCTTTTCAGGATTTTCAGATATAGCCGATATCATCTATTGTTGAATCATAATATGCACAAGATAATGTAAACACAAGGGTTGATGATGTTAAAGTATGAGGAACAGCACTTTTTATGCCATATGACTGTTGATTTTGTTTTTCTTTAGTAGATTTGACTAAGAGGTAGGTACTATTGAATGGAAATGGTGAAAATGACATTAGTATTCATGTTCACATTGTTAATTTAATAATATCATTCGAATGCTGACAAGCATGAAGCCCAAACTCACGTGTATTTCAAGCTACCTACAAGTCCGAAGCCACTGAAAAATAGCTCGGACATTGATGAGCATATTTGATTAATTAATACAAGCTGTAAATATCTATGATAATATATGATAACATATACAATTTAGAATATACATAAAATAGAAATTTATATTTACATTTATAGAAACATTTGTATATATATTTCAAATGGTACATTATTCTCTAGGCCAAACCACAGCACTAACCAACAACAATATATTTTATACTGATGTTGATGGCTTTTCCCTTACGACTTATTTCAGTTGCGCTCGAGAGACCACGCGGGAAAATTTATGAAGAAATGGTCAAAAAGAAAGTTTGTCGTCTTGACAGATATTTCAATACTAAACCAGTGGTTTGACCCACACAGAATTCAACAAACTATACAAGAAAGAGAAAAAAAATTATAAAGATGAAAAGAAAATATAAAATAAAAAAATTTTATTGTGTACAACTTTCATACTAATATCTTCACGTATAGAGGAGAATATTACGACGTATAAAATCATCAGATTTCACCAGTGAAATATAAACTATTGTTACATTTCCTCATGAGTACATGTATCACTAATTATTCACTTGGCTGAAAGTAACGGTGAATATTTATAAAACCCTTAATGCCTCCGGCTGGGTTTACATGTCTATGATGATAATTATTTGTGTATTATGAAGCTGATACAAACGTGACAACATCAGTAATCAAATAAAATAAACACAAGTACAATAGTAATGAAATAATTTATAAAAATATGTTGATTCAATCATCAAGCAACAACTGAAAAATAAAACGACGAAAATTGTTCAACAGAGAATAACGCTATGGACCCGATACACTCCCCACTTTGCCGATCATTGTGTGGGCCTGTGGTTAATGTTTCATACGTGTAGGTATATTGTGACATGAGTTAAAAGTACATGAGTTTGTATTATAGTATTAAAGAGATACAAAGTTTTCAATGTCAAACGTTTGCTCACTCATAATCGAAACAATAGAGACTCACCTACGTAAATCAACTTACAATTGTATACATTCATTTATTTATTTTTTTTCGTCCTCTTTTATTACATACTATTATACGTACAAAAGTCTACAATACCAATAACTCGTATCAGAGATTTAAATAAAATGAGACAAAGAAATAAATTGATTCAAAATTTCATTTGACTCTCAATTAAATCTATGAAAATTATTGTAATTCATTGTATAAAAATTTTTCGTCATTTGAACCGTTATATTCACTTTCTTTATTTATTTATTTGTTTATTTATTCATTGAGGGAAGTAAAAAAAAAAAATGTAGATCACACGTTAAAAAAAAATATAAAAGAATAAAAAATAGATAAAAATTAAATTTGAATGTTTTTATAACTTTCTCACAGCTCGAAATGATTTCACGTTACTTTTACTTTACTTTGAATTATGAATTGAACATGTTCATAATCTTGTTTATGAGTCAGTGGTGTATATTAGTCGACAAGATGAAGCGAAGAAAATATATAACGTCATGCAGAGTTTATATGTACATGGTACATACAGTATGTACATTTCTTGTAAAAACACTGAGGGATATGAATAATAAAGAGAAAGGAGAGATGCCATAGAGCGAAAATTAAACTACTCTTAATTATCGTAATGAGTAAATACATCGTGGGTATAAGCGTGTACAAGCACACACAACTTTATGATATATTTATATTTTTATAAATAGAAAAATGATAGCAAGGAAAATTATAAACCGTTTATCGAATGTGTGAGGCCACACCACAATTAATTACATTCATAAATACAAATATTTTTATGCCTTATTCGCAATGTAATCACGTAACTGTGCGCTTTCCAATGTCTCTTGCGCACATGTCTGCGTGTCCACTCATCATCATTTCACGATGTGAACATACGCGCGGTCCTACATAATTTTTTATTTAAAGTTCACGATCCAAATATTCACCTGCAGATATTTTTTTTTTATTTTCTGTTTTCTCTCATTATTGCATTTTGATTGCAACAGTCGTTATGTTCACGCGGTATAATCACACCTCATTCGTTAAGAAAGTATCTCGTGAATACCAGCGAATAAGTGAACCACTATAATAATATACGATCAATTTTACAGATATAAAATACCTATTCGTTCATTTGTATATATTAGATTGGGGAAAAAAATTTTTTTTAATTATGTTATTTCTGTTAAATTACTCACGTGCTCGGTTTTGTTTTATATTTTTTTTTTTTTATTAGCACAGTGGAAAGTGTTTTTTCAACGCATGAGATATTGCGTTTATCAATTAAAATAAATTAGAAAATATATATCTATGGAAGTAGAGAGAAGCATCAAATGATGCAATATATCTTCAAACAACTATAACATAATATTACAATTATTTGCGCACATATAATTCGAGAGGAAAAGTTTTTAATTTATTTTTTTTTTGTGTGGATAAAATGAGAAATTATTATTATCATGTGTGATGATGAGAAATATAATATTTTACTAATTAATTAATTCATTAAAGTCGTTGAATCCACAAGGAAGAAAAATGTCTGCACAACGGCAGTGATAAAAAAAAATTATTATCACATAGCATGTTTCTTGTTTCATGGAATGTTTAGATGTATTTAGATATACATGTAGATTGTACAACATATATCAATGAGAAGGTGAGAACAGTGAAAAATTTACGTGTTGAAAGGAGCTAAATATACATACAACTTCCGTGTCTCTAAGAGAAAAAATAAATATACATATATGAACGAGTAAATCTATTTATTTATTTGTCTATTGTATATTTTATATCGCTGATGATTGCAATTACGTGAAATACATATAATATTACAAAATTTCCGTTAAACATATGTATAAAAATATTCTATTTTTATTAATCATTTCATGGCCTGCATAAAAAAAAAAAAAAAATACAAGAAAAAAAAAATTGTGAGCGATATGAAATACCTTGAGATTTACCTTCAGATATATAAATAATAAAATATAACTGACCAGTGATTTATTATAATTTTTTCATTTAATAAATCGGTGGTTCGTCATCCAAATGGAGAAATTGCTTCCTCACTTTTCGTCTCATGGCCACATCATACAATTGTCTAGTCTCATTTCTTCTACGTCGCATCAAAGAATTTGTTTCACCAAATTCATCGGTCAATCCGCTTTCACTGCTGCTCCCGCTCCTATGTATATATATTTAAGATAATAATTTTCCATTTTTTTTCCGTCATTTCATTTTACAAAGAAAATATTCCTATCCATCTATTTGTCTATCTGTCTGTCTGTTTAATTTTTCTATCCTATCTTCCTGTTTCTACTGATACACAATATTTATATATGTATATATAGAAACATACGTATATGTATATATAGATTATATCTGTGATTGTTAGTGTCGCTCGTTAGTCGCGCTGGAATGCCGGAAAATTCGCGCATCGAAATAATAGGCTCGTTAAAACACTGCCACTGCAATAAGGAGCCTTGAGTTAAAAAACAAATAACTCACTATACAATAAAATAAATTCATAGAAACTATTATAAATATTGCTAAATATATTACACAATCACTATTGGTATATATGTGTGTGTGTATTGTCTGTTGAAAAATTATTCATTTGCCCAAGCTTTAATGAAAATTTATTATTTATTTTTTCTTTTTTTTTTTTTCGTTCAATTATATTCAATTTACTTTTACTTTTGGCAATCAATCATATTCTGTCATTAAATTGATTCAAGATAAAATTATATAATAAACACGTTGCTATTCAATAGATAGATAAATAGATAATATATATGTATGTATATATCTATATGCTTATGTATAAATGGAGAATGCATTCTTTGAAAGCGTCTCCAAATCATTCCTTTATTTAATTTAAAGACAGATGATGCCGGTATATTATTTATTATATATTGCAATAAAATAAACGTTTGAAATTGTTGACGTGACGTTGATGCAATTAAAATAATATAATAGAAATAAAGAATTAGAATAAAATTATTTTTATAGTAGGAGTTTAAATATATAAATATATATTTTCATGTATTGTTGATGGTGCAATAGTTTGAACATGAACGTCTTCGTCATTGTCGTAGAAAACTTTTGCTTTCTAAAATAATGAGCAAAGACGTGCGTGTGTGCGAACTCGCGTGCATCGAACCAAAGAACAACCGCGCGTGTGCACTCATATATATGTATAGTATATATATATATATATGAATAAGTTGTTGGTTAAATGTTTATTATTATGTGTAAAAATATAGAATTTACATTCAATGTCTACATATAGAGAAAATGATGGCAAGGACGTGAAAAATATCTTGAACAAATTTATTGGGAAATGTGTCTGGCACATGTATAAATATTTTTTCCTTTTTTGTATATGACTCATCAGAATAAAAAGGAGTTTGTAAAAAGATAAAGGAGAGACAATAGAGTCTGCTTGGAGAGTATATAATCGGCATAAGAGCTAGCTTCAAGCTGTATTTATATAGAGAAATTATCTTTCTTCCACGCCGAACAGAGCAAAAGAGAGCAAAAAATAAATACACACATTTACACGTCAGCATTAATAACAGAGAGCAGAACTCAAAATAAAAGAAATATAAATCGCGATATATGTATAAAAATAATGTAATATAATCAGTTTAACATTCGATTAAATAAGATTAAGAGAAAGAAATATCGATGTCAACACAAGTGTGTTGGAACGCAAATGGTACCGTTCAGTTTCGACTCTTTCCTATTTTTTTTTTTTTTTTTTGAGGCACCCGCGATTGAAAGGTCACGAAAGCCTTTATCGGCACGTTACAATCGTTACCTATACCCACGAACACACGGGCAGAGAGACAAAACTAATGCAAACTATGTATACATACATATATGTCTATTAATACGTGCACAAGGATTTATATTATGTATATATACATATAGCCTATACTACACCCACCCTTGTAGAGAAAACTGGATAGGAATCAAATCCATATCCCGTACCAGGAGCAAGTCATCGCCCATGCCACACTCGCACGAGATCTATACCTCTTCAAACATTATACACTGTAAATTTATATGTGATTTGGTCACGATGCAGCAGTTGTTCATAATGAGATAATGAAAACCAACTATTAAAAATAAATAACTCAAAGAAGAAAAACTAATCAAATCATGCACGACAATTACATATTGATGTAGTTAAAACGAGAATAATAATAGAAAAAATTAAATGAATTATCGAATAAATTCATTAAATAAAATTACAAATTATAACATAATTGTCTTAATAATTTGATAATCACGCATAAATAATTCATGAATTATATGAGGTTATCGCATGTAGACATATCGTATAATCCGTGGCTGAATAAATACCTAGTGAGTCACGATCGAATGTTACAACCTCCAGGGTATTGCACATATTATATATAAATAATAAGTACATACATACTCGTCAGATATATTCCCCTACACATTTATTCGTTATATTAAAAAACTAAATACTTTAATATATATATACATGGTAAAAACAACTGTACATCTTCAAATTAAATTTATGATAAATTCATTCATTCGAATAAACATTAAATTAATTGATATTCAAATTCAAATATGTCCTTGGATTATTATCATAATTAATATTATATATATATAATATAGTGTAATGTCCTTTCTCTGAGATTGCGACCAAAGTATCAATATCAATATACCCAATAGTTATATTTATACCAATGAAAATAAATAAATTGTTATAAATAAATTCATAGAGGTGTAGAAATGAGTCACTACGTTAAGTGGGTAACCGCATGACGGTGCACTATCACATGTAATACTCTACATTTGAAACTCATTATAAGTATATATGTACACACGCATTTATATACAGTATGTCTGGTGTACCGTAATCATGTAAGTACATATGAATTCGCAGAATGGGTTGCGAGTGTAACGCTTGGCCAATCTCGTTGTCTTCATTGCAATTTTTACAGCGCCAATTATTACCGACAATGAACCCCGCCATTACAATTCCTCAAATTAATTTTATAAACAATAAAAAAAATGTACATATACATACGTATTATTATTATTACTATTATAATGATAATAAAAAAAAAATTATTTTTCATTAATAATTTTTATCATCTACCAATTAAACTAATATGTATAAATGTATATGAAATTTTATTTCAATCGAGTTATCGTGCGTGTCGCCGCGTACATAGCGAATGTAAACCGACCGCAAGGCGATACCGTTACCAATTTTTTTTTTTTTTCTTCTTTTCAACGCGGTCAACACGCGACTGGGGGCTTACTGAAGCAAACCGCATGGACGGTTTTGCCCAACGCGTCCAGACAGGAATAAGACCAGAGAGCGCAGTGGGAGGGTGAAAAAAGAAAAATAAGGTAGAAGAAGAATCAACGAAAAGTTCCAATGATATATCGACTTGTATAAGTAAATAAGTAAGTAAGTAAGTAAGTAAGTAAGTAAGTAAGTATGTATGTATGTATGTATGTATGTATGTAAGTAAATAAATAAATGTGTGTGGTGATTGTGACAAATTTATCGATCTGTATATGAATAATATGAATAAATTTAGTATCTTAATTTATATTTCTTATTGACATTACGGTGAAATATTTGAGAGAATAATAATTTATTTTTTATAGATAGGAAGATTAATTAATTTTTAATCTTACCCAGATGATAAATTACCATCGATTTGATTTGAACCAATATAATTTTGATTTTCATTAGTCACATACAGTGGTACACGTGTTGGTTCAATATTAATTTCTTCATCATTTTCATTTCTACATATAAAAAAAAAAATATAATATGTAATATAAACATAATCATTTATACGAAGAAAATATGAAGGAAATTATTTTGAAAAAAAAAATATTTAATGACTGGAAAAATGTAAATATTATCAAACTATGTTTGGATATCGTTCATGTTTGTTCCGTATACATATACAGACATGGAGTTTAATGTCAACTCATACTCTATTCAAGTAGAAATCGATAAAGTTTGTACTTAGTTCAAATATGGAGCCAGATAAAAGACCAGATAAAAGATACTATATGGCTGCTTATATATGTAAATAAATACATATACATATATCTTACACCATACCTAATGTGAATACGCAATGCTGCAGCAAAGTCCCTGGGATTGCCTGCAATTATTGCACCCTCTTCATTCACAACACTCGTCACAGTCATGTCCTGAATTGTATTAACATCATGTGAGATCATAAGTGACGTTGGATTTATCGATGGTGAATAAATTGTTGAAATTGTCATATTACTTTCAACTGGTAAATTATCTGTATCGTAGATATTGTTAAATATTTTTTATAAAATAAATCGTGATCAATTAATGAATGTATAAATGCAGGATTAATTTTAATAAATACTTGAAGCTGTGGGTTCTGATGCTGTTGAAGTTGATGGAATGTCAGTGGAATGTAATTGAAAAAGATTTGATGGTCTATCAGAGATTGATAAATTATGGGATGGATTTGAATAAGTATCATCCATTGACAATGAATCTAAGATAATAATTCATGAATGAATAAATGATTAATTAATTAATTGATTGATTGATTAATTAATTAATTAAGTAATTGATTGATGGAATTAAGTGAATTTAGATGAAATGGTGAATTATATTTGGATAATTAATTTATGTACCGAGTTGAAATGTATTGTTGATATCAGTGGTTATTGATTCATCAGAATCTGAGGCTTCCATTTCTTGCAACTCTTCGTTTGACCTTACTTCACGTGTGTTATTTAATCTCATGATCCGTCTCAAGTGATTACCAATGTTCGGCAAACTCGACCTGATCTATATTTTATTGAGTCATACTGATGGAAAAGTTATGAATAGATTTGAAATGTTTTCAAAATGGAAAATAATATTAAAAACGAACCATTTCATTGAAGCTTTTTATGATTGATTTTTTGTTTACACTCTTCTCATGTATGTAGAAAAATATATAATTATCTTTGGTTATTTTTTCAAAATAAAACAATGTCAAAGAGATACATAAAAGTATAATGACAATACCTTTTTTTCTGGTGTACTTTCAACATTCTCATCCGACATTTTATCTTAAATATTAAAATTTATTCATTCATTTTCAAGAATATAAATATCTTTTTCTTTTTCTTTTTCATCGAAAAATCATTGCCTAAATTTTTAACACAATTTTTGTTTTCTACGAAATAAAAACTCTCTTCAAACAACACAATATCCACTTAAAATATATTCCAAACACCGCAGACAACTTCGCTTTTATTATTTAATTCAAATTAAATTAAACTTTTGTTTGAAATTGTCTCTACAATATCCATTAAATTTTCTATAGTTCGCCAGACAAAAGAAAACAATTACCAACAACGATGTGGGTATTGAAGTATAATTGAGACAAACACAACCAATTTACTAGGGGTTCAAAAAAAAAAAAATATCAACGCAAACTCTTCTATTATACATTTATATTCCCCTGCTGTATGATATCATCGAAGATAAGTATTACACACAGCCATACATAAATACATGCGCGTTGCTCATGGCAATTTGACTCAAACAAGGGAGCAAAGAATCCATAATTGATGTAAGAAATAAAGAAAAAAAAAAAAAAAAGACAATAGCGAATAAATGCACTATTAAAATTATTACTAATCTGAAGGTCATGAAGGTGCATTAACTTTCTAATCACAAGATAGAATCGATAAATCGAGGTCGTACTCACCGGATATGCATATGGCGTACAAGGTACGTAGAATTCTCTGCTCATAATATGACGAAAGTAAAAGAAAATTAAATCAAAAAAAAATATTATTATATATATATATATATATAATATCCTCGTTGAATCTGCCAGCTGATAGATGCTTGTACGTGTGTGTTGTATGTAATGTATGTATTGAAAAGTGTCAAAATGCCGGTGGTGCCATCTTGCGCTGTCTGTAAGGCCGTCAAGCTGTCACGAGGACGTATTTTCGTCGCTTCGTAAACGACATCGTCGATGTTTTTATTTTATTCGTACACCATTTCACACACACACATTAAATAAATTAACCTTAATTTCTCAAATATTCTATTTGCATTGTCATAACGCATTGGCAAATATAATTGACAATGCTAATAACAAAACACTTGATGAATGACACTCGCTGTCAAATCATTCTTAGGAGAAAAAAAAAAAAAATATTCTATTTGAATAAATAAAATACACTGAATTTTCTTATTCACAATCACTTGATTATTTGACTGTAATAAATTAAAATGATATAAAACTTATGAATTTACAAAGGGATAAATGACTGATATTATTTTATAATTTGTCAAATTTAAGGGCATTAACACTGACACAATGATATAAAAATAATATTGTGATGCAAATACAGCGCGATGGCTACGCCATTTTCACTTTGCCCTGGGATATACCTGAGTCATACGACTTGATGTAATATTACACTCCATTCGCGTTTGCTGGCTGATAGCCTACTACTGTACTGTCCAATCGTCAATTTCATGCGCGCGTCATCAATGTCGGCTACACTGGCGGTCGAATTTTTAACTAAATTAATTTACTGTCGATAAAGTAGATTTAGCGTTGAGAGAATCCGTCATAGATATAGTACGTTCTTTTACGAAAGAATTACTGAGATATTTTTTTTTTTTATTAAATTATAATTATAGCTTTAATCGACTTGATATAATGAAAATAATTGTAAAATAATTTTATATGAATTGTTAATGTTTAAAAAAGAACAGTTGGTAATGGCTTTTTAACAGTTATTTTAGTGAATTTTTATGAATTCCGAACCAATAGTTAACCTAAAATTTTATACAAAATTCCACTGCGTGATTCACAATGAAACCCAAGTGATTCCAGTTAATAGTGATCAAATGTAAACACACTGACTCCATTGTGTACCACGCAATAATAATTAAATTTGGGGTTATATATTTAGATTCTACATAAAATTATTAATAATATATTCACTGAAATATTTTCCAGCACGTTATTAATTTTAATTCAACCAAAAGAATTTTTTTTTCTCTTTCAACTCAAGGAAGAGCTATAGTATAATAATATTGGCTGATTCAAATCGTGTGTTATCTGGGAAATTTGATATCGTGGATAAAGTTCTACTTTTCTGTGCATTCTTTGAAACATACTTTGCAATAATTTTCCTTGGTCAGAGATAAAAAGTAGATAAATAATTATATGCATACATGATATATTTTTTTTTCTTTCTTATTACCTGTGGCACAGTATTTAAATCGTTGAAATTCGTCATGCATAAAATATGATGTTTATCGACCTTTTATTCGTCGATGTTGCAAAAATAATGTACATTCATTCACAAAAAAATTTTTTTCTCTTCTATTATATTAATTACTGCGAATTATAATATTGAAACTTTCCTTCGGCTCTTTCTGATGGGAATTTCTAATAGAAGAAAAAACAAATTATGGATAAATTATGTATGTGTATATAATAGATATATATGTATATACATAAATATTATTGATACTCAGCGGGTGCCAGCATAAAATTTATTACATACCAGTTGGTATTTGTATTTTTTTATCATTGGGACAAGGACAATTAGAAGGACAAATATTATGAGGTCGATCATTATTAATACGACGTCGTTTGATGTCCGATGGTGGACATTTAACTTTTAATTTCGATTCAATAGTAATATTATTTGGTACCATTATTTCATCCCAAGGTATTTCAATACCTTCCCTGGGGCACTTTTCTGGTTTAGATAATGGTAATATATGACAAGGCTTTTCAAAAGTCAAATCATCCCATGGAATTTTCAATGATGAGTCATAAGTTGATACGTAAAATTTTTCTGACGTTTGTGATTCGATGACGTCAGAAATAATGAGATCCTCCCAAGGAAGTTCCATTCCTTGTGTTGATTTTATTTCCTTGGGGATAATTACCGTGTCGTTATCTTTTGAATTTACCGATAATTTTTCAATATTTTTTTTTATCACAATCGGAACATCAACCTCTTGACGAATTTTTAATTCTGCTCTTGGTAAAGCAATATCTTTCCATGGCAATTCAATTTTTGAGTCACATTCAATGGATGTCTCGGAAAATTCTTCTTTCAGTGACATCATATATGGTTCATAATAAATTTCTTCCTCTGGTTTATGAACAAATATTTCACGTTTTTTCTTAAATTTTTCGCGCGCTTTTTTCACTAATGTAAATGAATTTATTTCATTAGAACTTTGGCGATATTGTGCTTGAGAAATGCTCGAATTTCTTGGTTTTCCAATCACATAATACATTTTCAATAATATCCATAAATAAATTTATATGCATATATGTTTTATTTATAAAAATAATTCTACACATTCAAAAAATTTGGATTCATAATTGTATCAATTTTTCCATTACTTTCCTAACCTAAAAATTCACAGTTGTTATTACTCACTAATTTTTTAATAAAACTGTAGCTCCATGTCTGTGTCAAAAAATTTTTCAATATTAATCCATATATTCCCGCCATTTATCTGCCATCTGCCGATGGACATTGACATGACAAAAAGTCCAGTATAGTTGTCGATAAAAGGAAATCCACATTGAAATACACCGTCGC
Source organism: Microctonus brassicae (assembly GCA_918226075.1). Classification (NCBI taxonomy): domain Eukaryota; kingdom Metazoa; phylum Arthropoda; class Insecta; order Hymenoptera; family Braconidae; genus Microctonus; species Microctonus brassicae. The sequence continues at coordinate 3,886,855 of OW445485.1, read as the reverse complement.
GCTATTGAGTTCAAGGTTTATCGAAGAAAATATATACATATATACATATAATAATAATAATAATCACAATAATAATAACAAAATGCCAACAAATATTCGTCAATATTGAACAAATTATACATAATAAATTGTCAAGTTAACCTCATTCATTTAATTAAAATGTTTTCATAAAAATAATCAATAAATATAATTAAGTAAGAAGAAAAAAAAAACGATTGTTCATTTTATCCAGTGCGTCATTTGAATCACGTAGTTGAACGACGTTTAGAAGGCAGCCATCTTGCAATCCCTAATCAAAGATCTTTGGCTAGCGGGTTTCGTTGTCTGGTTTTCGGCCAGTTAATATCAACACACAGTTCATCAGATGGCTTTAAAACGAATTAATAAGGTACGTTTATGTTGTACGGTGTTTATTAAGTATAAAATACATAAATATAATCGTGTTGTGTGCATTGAATTCGACTGAAACGCCCATAACGATTTTGCAGTGGAAGCAATGTGAGCACGGGCATTGAAAATCGTGTTGGCTTTTATACACGTCTTTTTGCCGCACATTGCCTTGTTAGTGCTTTGGACATTGAGCAGTTTTCATATTATTTATTTATACATTTTTTTTTTTTATTCATCATTCTTGCTTCATTATCATCATAATGAAACAAAATTTACAATGGCGGAGTTTAAACTGTTCAATGTACTTCGGTCCACTTCGTTCAGCTGACAGTGAAATTTTTGCAATGAAAGAATTGAAAAAAAAAAAAAAAAAATTAAAAAAAAATTTGGATTGACTAACTGATAAATTGCCGGAAGTAACGTAAAACCGTACATTAAATATATCTATATACATATTTATATACATATATTTATATTCATATATATGTATAAATATATATTTATATGTATATGTATATATCTATGTATATATGTATGCATAAGAAGAAGGTCTATAGATAACTTTTAAATTACTGGAATTTTATTTGTAATATTGTGCACTGTATGGTTGTTCATAATAATAATAATAATTATTATTATTATTAATTCTTGTCATGAATGACTTAGGTATAAACTCCAATCAACATTCATGCTCCAATGTTAATACTCAATCGCATTTAGCTTAATCGACATTGGAGTAGTTAGGGTTAGTCATCCAAGTCGCTTTGATATTTTACATGAACTTTCATTGCATATGCATTGTCATTGATTTGTTGTGTAATGGCTAAAATAGAAAATTAAAAGTTAAATATTAATTTTATGAATCAATGTGATTTTAATGTTACTATAAATTTGAATGAATATTAATTAATGTCTATTGGGATATGAAATTTGTTAATTTATCAGTAATCGTGGTTAAATAATTTACAGTGATTATGATGATGATGATGATAATAATATTATTGAGTAGTACGTAATGAAGGTAGTTTATTAGGTGTAAGTGTGATAAATATCGTTGTACAGTCATTAAGAATATTAATGTTTTAGTATCTATTACGTACGGAGGTTGTTTTTATTGCACACGGTACTGATTATTTATCAAGTGGAAGAATTGTATATTTTTTTGTCTTGGGTTATTAGTGAAATTGATTGTTGGAAAGTATTTATTTTACTGATAAGTGGATTTGTATATGTTATTTTTATTTTTCATATTTCAGGAACTTCAAGATCTTGGGAGGGATCCACCGGCACAATGCTCAGCTGGCCCTGTAGGAGATGATTGTGAGTTTCAGATTGAATAATAATAAAAAAAAAAAAATACATTGATATATGACTTTTTAATAACTATCATTTTTAGTTTGATACTCAGCCACATCACGTAGTTGACTATTAATAGTTAATTTTTTATTGATTTTTCTTTAATTCTTTATCCATCATGTTAAATGTGCGTATTATTGAAAACTCATGATCGACTAATTAATATTTTATATTTTTATTTCAGTATTCCACTGGCAGGCCACTATAATGGGCCCGGTATGTACCTCGGGAATATTTTTGTACTAAAAAAAAAATAATCACTGATAACTAATTTTTTTTATATATGAATAAATTTTTTTTTTTTTTTTAGCCTGACAGTCCATACCAAGGTGGCGTATTTTTCCTTACAATTCACTTTCCCACAGATTACCCCTTCAAACCACCCAAGGTATGCCATGAAATTATTTTAAAATCGTTTTTCTTGAAGTTAGTTTTAGTTAATTAATAAGTAATGATTTTTTTCATTACATCAATTTTGTATTTAAGGTGGCGTTCACGACCAGAATTTATCACCCTAATATAAACAGTAATGGAAGTATTTGCTTGGATATTTTAAGATCGCAGTGGTCCCCAGCACTCACTATTTCAAAAGGTATACTACTTATAATAATTATTAACGAGAAATTTTCGTTATATTAAAGTTATTAAAACAAAATGAACGATTATTAATTTTATCATTTAATTTCATATAAATTAATGTTGATAATGTTGACAAATTCACAGTGTTACTATCAATATGCTCTCTTCTGTGCGATCCAAATCCCGATGATCCGTTGGTGCCGGAAATAGCCAGGATATACAAAACTGATAGGGAGAAGTACAACGAATTGGCACGTGAATGGACGCGCAAATATGCTATGTGATGCTACAATCTCCGTTGACTTCAAAACATCACAAACAATAAAAAAAAAAATTAAACACCACCAACGAGAGAAGCCCCAGCCTAAATGCCACATTATCGTTCAGCACCGATTTTTCAAACTAGCAATGGCTCGTCCGTTCTTAAAAAAAAAAAAAGAAAAAAAATATAAGTTTATGCCGCGATTGAGGCCTCTGCAGTGCGCTCAGGCCAGTCATGATTTAATTAATAAAAGGAAAAAATATCAACAAACAACCCCAAAAGAGTTTCTTTTGTTCTGGGTAGCCTGCTACTATGTTTTTTTTTTTTTTTAATTCTGCATTTTTCTTGAATCAATTTTTTTAAGACGACGATACAAAGGCTACTGAGGCAATTTTAACGGTGGTCACACACAGACAGACACACACATACATATATACACACACACATTTACACACATGAACAACATTATGCAACTAAATCAAGTAAAAAAGAAAAGATGAAAAAAAAAAATGAAATGTCCGCTTTGATTTTCAATGGAACAATAAAACGAAAACCAGACAAAAAATAATTCAATTTAAATTAAATTTAAAGAAAAAAAAATACATAGAAGAGTGAAAGTAGGATTTGTATTTGAACTTAATAGTTTAATTTCTAATAATTGCGCTTAATAATAATTGTAATATCATATACCTACTTTCTCAGTGAAAAAAAAAAAAGGAAAAGGAAAAAAAAATTGCAGGAACTTGAGTTGACTTCGTATATCAGTTGTTGATCTTCAATGCAAACTAACGATCTTTGCCCGTCCCTTGAAACAATGCGGTCACTTTTTTGTAAGACTGGGCTCTATATAAATACTTCTGAAACTATAATTAAACAATTTTGTTGTGATTATTAAATATCCTCACCTGTTTTATAACAGTTAAAATAAAAATGTGACAAAAATGATCAATTCATTATAATTAATAATTATTCAGTGGGGCTATTTGATGGTGTGCGAAATTAATCTAATTGTTAATTAACTTTATACATAGCGGGACGGCAAATGATTTGACAAAAGGTCGTTGGCATTACACAATTAATATAAATTTTTATAATCAACTAAATTTCATTTTTTTCCATCACTATAATTATTGATGATTTAATTACTCGAAAAATTTTATTTCCCAGGTTTGATATTTATTACTATTAGAATTAATTATTTTCTTTTATTTATAGTCCACACTAATGAACAATGTGGTGTTAATAGCGTATTGCCACTGTCGTATGTCAATAATTCGCCGTTCATTCATTTTTCTATTTAATCACATTCATTTCAATGTTTCACTGACTAATTGTATTAATATTTTCTTTTTGCCGTTTTTCTTGTCGTTTATTAGTCAAGAGGCATTTCATTGTTCTGTCATAATGATGCCTCATAAGAGTGCGGTCTCCCTTCTCATCCACAATGATTAAAAAGTATCATTTTATTTCACGATTCATATACATTGATGTATATTTATATATATATGACTATGTATTTATGTATGTGTATAATACACCTGATTCTGTCTTACCAGACAATAATCTTACGAAAAGTGATAGAGAATTTTCATGATTTTCTAAGGTCGTTGATAAAGTAAAGAAAAAGTCACATAACAATTACGAATGCCTCTTTTGCTTTATTGTGGTTGCGAAGATTCTCCAATGCGCTCAATTTCATTAGTACAGGATTAATTATAAACGCATTATAATTATTATTGTTAAGCGTTGAAGAAGGAAAAAAAGAAAATAATTCCTTGAGCGGATTTAGAATCGTCGAAAATAAATATATAAATTGACTGTGTGTGACAAAAAATTACACACAGATTCAATTGTTTTAGCAGTTATTTTTATCTTTTGAACTTAAGTAAATGACAAACAAAATCAATTGATATGTAATAAAATTTAATCGTGATGCGCTGTGATCATTGATCACTTGATTAGTGATTAAGATAATTTACGAGGGGTAAAAACAATGGAACACAAAATATGTGTATTTACATGATGAAATGTTATTTTTTTTATTTATGAAACATTAAAAGAATAAATTTTGTGTGATCGGTGCTTTAAAATCATGACGATTCACCGCTAACGATGAAGTATAGAATCGTGAATGTAGTTGAAATAAAAAATTAACTCACTTCGATTGTAAGAAAAAAAAAAAAATAACTGTTCATCGATGCCAATTTTAATTTTTTGTCACTGTAACACTCTCTTATAGTAAATTTGAAGTGAAGCGCGGCACGATAGGTATTTAATAATGAAAAATAAAAAAAAAAAATAAAAACCAAGAACACAAACACGGAAGAAATAAAACTAATGAAGATAAAATAATAACTATAAGTTTCCGTTTTAATCATTGTTCAACAAAGTGTTAGCAGAAATAATACGGTTCATGTGTAATTAATTATAATTTTCAATGCAATGATGAACATTTTCAAAAACTTATCTTGTGTACATTTTAGCATTAGCCCTTTATATAATAAAGTCCACATAACGATAATAAAGTGAAAGAGGATTTAAACTATCTACTACCCAGTCAATAAATCATAAATAAATACATTAAAAGCATATACTTTTTATTCGTTGAATATGAAAAAAAGTAAACCACTATTGAGGTAGATATAAAATAATATTGAACTTGATTTTTTAATGATAATTTTACAATAATCAATCAAATTAATTAATAAAATTTCATTTCACAGTGCAGGTGAGAGTGCTACGATATCACAGATGATGCAAAATGTAAATGCGCTCCTTTTCATCGTTCTCTTGGCTAATCATCGTCTGGTGTCCCCTTCCTGGATTGTTTCTTTGGCAAATCGACATACGAGTTGGAGTACAAGACGGTGGGGAACAACAATCAACCGTGTGCTCGCACCGCGCTCCTTACGCTACTTCTGAGACCAGTCCATTGGCGTCGTTCACGCAAATTGGATTGGTTTTGTTGGAGCTAAATCAAGTGACGCTTTTTATTTCACAACAAAATTGTCATCGTCTTCAAGAAGTAACAACGTACCAGCCTCATTCCTCATTGTCATGAGATGAAAACCACAGCACGAGAATTATTTTTCACTTATTGAAATAAGAAAAGAAAATAATTAAAATAATCTCCGATTTCTCTGTTGGAATAACAAAGTAAGGAAAAATATTTTTACATTTATTCAATTGGTTCTGTATGATACAAAATTTTAATTTAAATTATATCATCTGTGTGAGTGCATTAGTTTTGTTTGGCAATTGAACATATTTATTTTAATTCGCTCTGCGATTACACGGATTATCGTTTGGTCAAGCTGAAAGATTAAGTAGTTCATCGTCTTGGTTATATGCATACATATATATTGTAAAGTGTGTGTATGCATGTACAACGGTCAGTTGATTGTATACACGGAGAACAGAGAGATACGTTTCCCTCAACTTTCACATGTAATGGTCTTGCAGAGGAAACCTGCATGAAAGATCATTTTAGTAGTTGTAAGGTGAGAGTGAAACATTAATTTTATTCAATAATATAAAAATATACAATCACTTATTAAATAAGTTGATGAGTTCCAAAATAAATTTTATAAAAATTATATAAGTACTCAAAGCGGTATTCCTTGAGAAATGAAAAAAAAAAGAAATACTTGATTGCATATGAATATATATTTTTTTTTTTTTGGGAATTCTAATGTTATTGATGATATAATGATTAACACACATTCACTCAATATTATTTTGTTAAATCTACAGCGAGGAGAAAGTATTTTATTTTTATTCAGGTATTCAGTATAAATTTTCACGAAGAAATAAACTGTTTAAATTGTAAAATTTATAATTAAAATATTCCTATGGGCTAGAGGGAAAGTATTTTATTGATAAATGATGTGAATTTTCTGATTTTAATTTGATGATATGAAGAATATGTTTAATTTAATAATTTTATTTGTTTTTTATTTATTAGGTATCAGAGTAGATAAATTTAGGACACTTCAATGATGAAACTATTAGCTGGCGTTGAGGAGGTCAGCGAGGTGGAGTCTAAGAACATTAAAAATGGCAAAACAACTCGCAATAATTACAATGATAAGGATAATGACGATAAAGAAAACGTGAAAGAGCCGTGTTTGAAGAAGGTCAGTATAATTTTATCACAAAAAATAAAAATATATATGTATATTATTATATCGATAAAAAAATAAATTTTCATTACTTTTATCTGCATGAATAGAAGAAAAAATTACTCAATTTACATGGCTAATTCTTAAATTGAACACGCATCTATTATTTTCCGGGTTACGTCCGGTAATTTTATATGATTCCACAATGGAGAATTTCTAAACACAGTGTTCACTCTCTAAAAGTGAATAAGTTTACGCAATCATGTGTATCGAATAGTAAAAAAAAAATATAATATACATTGAAAACTATTGAAATATATTGTTTAAAAAATAATTTATTGAAGAAAAAGTATCGTGTAATTTAGGCAAATGAAAAAAGTAAATGGCATAGATGTTGCAAAAATATAAAATGACCTGCAGCATGATCTTGACATAGTGAAAGATGAAAAGCAGGTCCCGTTGTGACCCACTTACTACTTTCTTATACCTCTCTATTCAATAGGCTGAATAGGATATTTACAACAGCATCTTCCAATGCTACAAAGATCGCTATTTCATAAATTTATGCTTTAACTTTTTTATATCGCGATTATTTCGTTTAATCCATATAAACATTTTTTTCTTCCAACTGTTTTGATAGACATGAATACTGATGTGTATAAAAAATGATATATATTCTCATAGTATTGGAAAATAAAAAAATTAATTAAAATAATTCATTGATTTGCTCTGGTAAATGAAAAAGCAATTGACGTCAACGCGAATCTCTTACGTTAGTTATATGATAAATAGTTTGTTTGATGAATATATGCATTTGTAATAAATGTTTTTATTATAGTTAAGCTTGGCTTTTTTTTTTTTATTGATAATGTACTACTTTTTTGACATCAAAACATTTTATATATTTATAAAATATAATATTAAATTACATGCATTCATCTAGTATTTTTTTGTTTAAGGGTCACAACGCAATAAAAAAAAATTGTAAAACATATTTGTTTATTGATAATACAACTTCCGGTATTGCGCTTTTGTGTATATATCCAAATCATTTTTTATTTACTGAGCATAATTGTAGTGCATGCGAAACAACAGTGTTCTTAGTCATAAATTTTGTTTCTCTAAATTAATTCTGTAATTAATTCGCTTTATGATTAATACTATTTATGTATGTGAAATCGGGTCGAACGTCTGCATTTACCGGTTTTATGTAGTTAAAAATATGAATCTTGAATTTTGTTTATATTATTTTTTAAATTTATATCCTGACTATGAAGAGTATAATTATATCATGGTTGTATTTATGAAAGACGAAATTTTGACCTACTTCAAATGGATCTCATGAAAATTCATCAGAGAAACAAATTTTTTTTATTATGTATAATCTGATTTTATGATTAATCTTAAAACTCTAAAAAAATTATTGATAGATGAATAATGAATAATTATTTATAGGGAAGACATGAACGGCCAAAGAAACCAGCTGAATCACCAATTAAGGGAATAGTTACACCTGAAGATGAAGAAAAAATGCGGCGTTTATTACCAATTGAAGAAGCCCCAGAGTATCTCACTCACAATCCATTTATTTTACATGGATATCGAGGATATTTAACAACAAAATTATGCATAGAAAGGTTCATTTCATAATATTTATAAAATAAAATTGACGATGATAATAATTTGTATCAACAATTTTTACTTCTAATATTCTATTGAAATTTCACAGTGTATTTTGGTGGACAAATGAAACAATTAATATCTGGAGTCATATATTTGGATGGATGTTATTCTTAGGATTGACCATGTACGATCTTTGTTTATTGAATATTCATGCGCCATTTGGCGACAAAGTTATTGTTGCACTATTACTAATTTGTTTTCAGGTAAAAATAATTATATATATTATTATCAACAATAATGAAGCCAAATAATTTCTATTTATTTTGTAGTTAATTTAAGATATTGTATATTATAATTAACAATAATTATACTAAACAATTTTTATTTATCTTATAATGAATTAGTAATTGATACTTGATAGTATAATAAACAATAATTAAGCTTAGTGACTTTTATTTATATCATAAATAATTTTTGATATTAATTTTTGCAGGCTTGCATGATTCTATCATCAATTTACCATACATTTTCATGTCGTAGTGAAAAAGACTATTGGTGCTTTTTATGCTATGATTTATTTGGTATTGCGCTGAGTTTATTAGCTATTTACATGTCTGGCGTTTACTATGCATTTTGGTGTCACAAGGTGAGTATTATTCAATGAACGTTCAGTGAACCTGTTTAATTTATTCTCAAAAAAATATAAGAACAATAAATATTTAATAGAAAAAACAAACGAAAATGTTACATTACTCTGCATATATGTATGTATACATACATTAATTTTAATTTATTTAATTGCAGGAGCTTCAGCAATTTTATTTAACGACAGTACTGCTGATATTTGTAATTGCAATGGTACTTCAGGTACCAAGTCTCGAGGTGAATGGTAATGTTAAATTGTTGGTTTTTGTTGGTTGGGCAGCGTATGGTGTTTTACCAACACTTCATTGGGCATTTGCAATGGGTGGACTAGAAAATCCAATTGTACATATGCTCATACCACGTGTATTGGGAATGTATTTAATTAGTGGATGTGCATTTGTGATATATATGAGCAAAATACCTGAACGTTTCTATCCAGGTAATGAATTAATAAATTAATTAAATAGAATTTATATTTTTATTTGTGACTTAAAAATTAAAAAATGCGTTTTGAATTATTTTATCAGGCTCTGTGGACTATGTGGGCTCGTCTCATCAATGGTGGCATGCTTTAGTTGTTCTTGCGCTTTATTATTGGCACAATACTGGTATGATTTATGTTGAGTACAGGATGAATCATGGCTGTCCAACCGAAATGCGATTGTGATAAAAAAAAAAGAAACTTTAAACGTGAAGTTCTTTGAAGAAACAACAATTCAACTGAGACAAAAAAATAAATGAATAATTATATATAAATTTATAAATGTTAAATGAATTATTGCAAATTGTATTTATGTTGCTATTTTTGTTATACAACGTGTAGTATTTGGTTTTTATTACAGGGAAAATTTTTTAAAAATTTATTTTACTAATTTGTTTATCATGATATTGTTGTATAATGCGTAAAATTTTTGTTGAAAACAAAAAATTATGTATATTTATTTATATTAATAATGTAAATAATTTTATTCTGGAATAAAAAAAAATTACGGTATTTTTAAATGATAAGTATATTTTACATTTTTTTAAATATTCATCAGTAAATAACGGTAAAATATTCCACTTCATCGACTACAATCGAATAATTATACGATGGAAATTTTTACGTAAATCAAATACATTAACAAAATGAATATTAATTAAATAAATTTTCAAAAAATAAAATATTCAAATGAATATTGCTCATGATATCGACAGAATAAATTACCGACAATTTGACATTTTTGTACCATAAACTATCACAGATGGCGCGAGTTTATAGAGATTTATTATTTTTATAAAATTAAATTTCAGAACTAAATAGTATTAAGTCATATGAAAAATCAATGGACTTAATATTAAATAACCCTACGATGTAGATAAAAATAATATATGATCAAATGTGGAATCGCTACTATTTGAATACCACCACATGTTATGACATTTAAATGTCTAAATGACAGGCCATTTAAATACCACAATTAATTTTAAAAGCGTTCAAAAATCCACAATTTGGCGCTCATATAATTATACACAATCTGTCGGTGCTTGTAATTTATGAACATATCTGAATGGTAACTTAAAATTCAATTGGCAGATGGAGCTTCTTATAATTTCTACAATCCAAATTTTCAATTGAAAAATTATCCTGATGATTATTTAATTTTATTTCTTTTCCGTTCCCACTGTATAATTTACTTCAGCAATTAAATACGCGATAAGTATTTAAGTAATCTGAAATCAATAATGAAAAATGATATCTTATTTCAAGCGATAGAATGTGTAGTTTATTTTCATGAGCTGTGCGTTTACCTTTTATCTTTTTAGGTCCAGGCGATAAGTAGATATATAGGACGAAGCAATTTGTTACAACGGGTAACTGGCGAGCCGAGCGAAAGAATTTACGTAGCACTTAATCCTGCCGCTTAGAGGCCACAACAATATTGCATCGCTTGTAGTCCTCATTCTCGGCTACTTTATTTCCCTTATTTATATATATTTTTCCTTTTTATTTAAACCCTCGCTTCCTTGAACACTTTCTCATTTCATACACAGCCCACCCGTTCATTCATTCATTCATTTATTTTCTATTTATATTTTATACACTCATCATTGTATAATTTTCAACCACTTGCGAATTTAAAAACTTTTCCTTTACTGTAATTTATATTTACTACTTGATTATTTGTTAAGTATTTCATGAAAGAGTATAAAATACTTATGAAAAAGTTAGTAAGAATAAATTAAAAAAACCAAGATTACAATCGAATAATATATAAATAATCGTGTAATAAAGAGAGTTGAAATTAACAGACGTTCAAAGGGAAATAAAAATCAAAAAAAAATATATGATACGACAGTGGAGAATTGGAAACGAGATGAAATCTCTTGGTTCATCATCTCATCATCTTATTCTTGGGTGGCGCGTGCGCGAGTCAACTCAATAAACATCGGAGGAAAAAAAAAAAGAAAAAAAGAGAAAGGGAGTGCGAGAGAAGAGCAATAGTAAGCCCTGGGCCAAGCTCTGGATTACGGTATGGTATATATTTTCTTCTATTTTTTTTTTTTATTTTCAAATACAATTCTGCGTCCCTGTTCCTTGCGGTTTGCCTATCCTCTTCATCCTCTATCCGTTCAAGAGAATAAGAATTTTTCTATTAAAATTCAATTATATAGAAATGGTTATCCATACATATAAAAATTTTGTTTTTTTTTTTTCAATGAATAAATTTAATTCTTAATTATAAAAAAATTTTTTGGCTTCATCCCATTGTCTGAAACTCCAACAAGGACATGAATTATATATTTATATAAGTATATGATGGTATATAAATGTTGAAATAATTTAATTATAAAATAATATTCTAATTACATATTAATAATTGCATAATTGGAGTATTTATATTTTATCACAACACATTCCAAAGTATATATGTCTTTATATAATATATAAAAATCTACTGACCAAACCTAAACTCGTTATTTAATATATCCAAATTAGCAATAAAAAAAACATATTTAATTTTTCAAATCTCTTTACTATGATTGTAACAAAAGAAAAAAAGATCAGAGTTGAGGTTCACAAAATCTCGTTATAAAACGACAAAATCTTTTGCTTTTATCATTCTCTCCCACTCTTCCTCCTTTCTCCTTACACTTCAGCCTAATTGTGAAAATCCCGTGGCTTCTCTCGCTCTCGGGGTTCGCTCGAGTGGCAAAAGGACGCTTCTCCTTCCGCATGAACGTCACACCAACTTGCTCACCTCCATTCACCTAACCCTCAATATATAAATCGAGTTAACCAGGCAGTACAGTCATCGCATTTTCCACGTCCACGAAAAGCGACCACTTCAACCCCTTTACTTACTCTCTCATCCTCTCACAAACTCTCATACAACTCTACATAAATATATACATATACAAATACATATATACACATAACAAACCCTTTTCCATTCTGAGTATAACTATCCCACTTCCACCACCAGCTATTTTCCAGTGAATTACACTCAACGTAGAAATCTCATGTCTTCTATCTTTTACTCCCAACTACTTTCAAAATTTTCCAAAAAAGAAAAACACACAAAAACAAAATTAAAATATCATACATACTTACATACATACATACATAAACATTCAATTTTATTTTTTCTTTCATCTTGTACGTTTTTTGTTTTCTCTATTTTCTCACTTAGAATGTCACTCTCTTTGTCCCTGTCTCTTTCTTCCTCGCACACTTTGTACAGCGCTTGGTGAACCTCCATTAAATTCATTAGGCCATTAGTGGCTTCAGTCCTCCAAGATGGCTTCCGTCGTCCTGGCAACGCGAGAGATGAAGCGCGGGGAAATTGCGGCAAAGAGAAATACGGGGAGACGAGCTTGGGTTGGGTCTTGGCGTGTAATTAGATTGAACGAGAAGGGAAGGTGGCCTCTTCGTGCAACACAATCTAATATAACTGTATACAACATGTATACATATATAGATATATAGAGAAACAATGAAGAAGGAGATACTACTGCATATATTGGTCTGAGAGGGAAGATATGTGCTGCCATGAAGAGGATGGCCGTCCGCACGTTTATACTCCACCATACATAAGTGGAGGTTGATATATTGCACAATGTAAATATTCATGTTGCTTAGGAGGTTGGGTTATATGTCTATGTACAAGTTGTATATGTATATACTTCATCTCAAGCTACTTCATTATATGTACGTATATACAAAGAATTATATACATCTTTGTATAACTTATTTATTTTATTTTATTTTATTTTTTTTTATTTTTAAACATGTATCGTATGGGTATAAATATGTATGTATATTAAATATAATCTATTTGTTGTGCTGTGCAGTTATTGTTGTAGGTATTAAAGGTGATTATAGTTGTATACAATAAAATTTGTTGGTTGCAACATACGGTGATACTTATTGCCTATTTCGTGAGGGAGATTTGTACACAACATGGTAGTGATATGCTGTTATTGTTCGGGTGCCCCGGGGGAAAAGAGTGTCATCAGAGAGAGGAATGATATGATGATAGGACACATGAGAGTTATTTAAGAGTTTTATAGATATATTTTTTTTTTTTATTGTCACATTTTTATAATACAAATTTGTTGATGATGATTTTATCACCACTAGTGGTGATAAAATAATTTTTATTTATGTAGTGGCAGTTATTTATTGATTTTATTGTCGTTTGAATTGAGCATTGGTGTTTGTTATGCTGAAATAAAATGTCAAATAACAATGGGATTAAATATTTTACAATTAAATGTAAATTTTATGTATTTACATTAAAAGTTTTGTATAGATAAATATATGATAGGTATATTTAGATATTGAAATGTATAAAGTACGTATTGCAATGGATATTTGGGGGTGTCGTAAGGCAAAAGGGGAATTCTTAAAATACTCCATGAGCATCTAAATCAGAGTGCTGGAGGCTTAAGCCAACGACGTTGGGATTACTTCTCCCTTGTATTCACTCATTCTCTATATTTCGTTTTCTTGCTACTTCAAAGTGTCATGCAGGTGCAGTCTACTCTCAATTTTCAAAGCCATTTACTATATACACACTCATGTTAACATTAAATCATCTGATGACTATTGTTAATTATAATATCACTAAAAGATCTGTAGATTTTATAATAAAATAAAAATGTTATATTGCATTAAAAAAAAAAAAATAATAATTGAGAAGTTATTACTTATATTGTCACTGAAAATATTTTATATATTTATTTTTTTGTATGTATGTAAATACTTATATATTTTGGAATGTAATATATAATATACGTACTCCACTTACAATTCCGTAAGCCACATGCTGAGCCCTCAATTTCACTAGAGTAAAAGCTCAACGAAAAGCGTGATAAAATGGCTTCTTATTCTCGCGTTTATATTCAATCTTAAGGGTGAGGTTGCGTCGACTTTACTGTATAGGTACAAAGGGACCATATCATTTGAAACGCGTTAGTCGAATTCACATAAAATACACATAGTTTATATGTATACATAGATGCATTATATACGTATATATCGCTTAATACATATATGTAAATGTGTATAGTAACTGAGAAAAATGTTTATACAGTGATATACCACAAGTAAATCGTTTCACAATGCATTATGTAGTGTCTTGTTGATCTTTTGTAATGCATCTATGCATGAACTACTGCGTGAAATATATTTTTGTGTCATTCAAACAGAATAATTCACTAAAAAGTAGAAAAAAAAAAATAATACAAATGAATATTTATATTTATTCATTGAGAAGAAAAAAAAATTTTTTTTTGTAACAATTTAATTTATTTTAATGACTCAAGTGTATACTTATGTTGTAAGGATCATTATTTATTCAAGATAATTGATATTTATTTGAAACAAATAATTTTTTTATTTTTAATACTGGTAAAAGATTTTTTTTCCTTTTTTTTTTAGTTTAATAAAAAATTATTTTGATTGAAATTTTAGCTATAACATGAAACTGATATATGTGTATTCTAAAGTTTTACCATTAGCATAAAAACCAATATGCTGTTTTGTATATAGTGTCACAAAGAATGAGACACTGAGAGAATGAAGAAATAAAAAAATTGCTTCAAGCTATTGTCTATACGCTTGCATGTTAAAGTAGGTACCAAAACTACATTTGGCACTCTAGCTGATTAACATTTGCATAAAAGACTCGGAGCAAAATGAAACAATGCGGTTTATCATCATCATCATCATCATCATCAGCATCACCATCATCATAAAACGATTGTCAGTAGAATTGTAAGCTGCATATATTATTTATTTTTTTGTTGTTTTAATCATACCAAAGTGCATCATCGTTTTTCATTATTTTTATATAAATAATTCAATCATTCGAAATATTTATTTTGTTTTATCATATTGGATATAATCTCTAGTATATTTTCATTGCCATTTTATATTTAAAAAAAAAACGAGTGGAATATTTTGACATTTTACATATCAAAAATTATGTATAATAATTAATTAAATAATTCCTAGTTATTTTTACCTTGATCTTTCTGGCATTAAATATTATGTATTAATGTCATAAATAAAATTTTTTTATGCCTTTTTATTATTATTATTTTTTCAAATAAAGAACTCGGGACGATGCGCATTCATGCGACGATGTTTGATGGTTACGCCATCCTGACACAAAAGATAAGACACACGTCGAATAGATGTTGGCAAATATTACCAGAGACATTTCGTATCTTTATTACCCTTCATACTCTACACAACACATTGTTTTTCATGTTGAATGATTTTATTTTATGATTCTTGCAATTCTAATATTGTCAAGTGGACTAAAATAATCTTTACGAGCGTTTATTATTGTCGTTGATGAAAATTTACAGTCACAAAATAATATTTTAATTACTTTAACATTAAATGAAGAAAAAAAATTTTTTTTCTTTTCGTTTTTTAAAATATTTCAATTATTTTAAATTATTAATAATTACAATTAAAATAATTAATTAGTATTTTATTTGTTGTTTTTACATAAATTTACGCTAGAGCAGGTGCAGAGAATGCAACGACGACGACTCTTTCTTCAAGATATTAAACTACCTCTAACATTCTCTTGATTTCAACCCCGAGAATTTTTTTTTTTCCTTTTTATTTTTCTTTTTCCCCAAGTCAGAAACGACCATCATTTTTCCTGGACCACTCTTTCGACCCTCTTTCTATATATTGTTGTTATTATACGTGTGTATGACCTCACCGATCACGTTCTGTTGCAGCCACACGATTATAAATCATCGTTGACTTTGAAAGAAAAAAATTTATTGGCCAAAAAGACAATACTCACTATCACATTTTCTGATAATGTAATTTGTCATCGTCAAATGATAGTAATATTATTATTTATTCATTTACTTTTTTTCTTTTTTTTTTTTTCTTTCATCTCCTTTATTTTATTGTTTATTATCAAGAAGTTGAATATGAGTCAGCAATTTCTTTGTGAATCGCAGTTAATTCATGTTGTATATGACTGTAGCCCAGATTGCAAGTGTGGAAAAACAAAAAATACACGTAGAATGGAAAAAGGGGAATACAAAGCAATCAGAGAATCCAGAATATTTATTTTTCCGTGACAGGAATTTTGGGGTTGTCGTTTAGACAAACTTCTATACGAGAGGGTATACACTGTTACTCGCTCTCATCTCTCTCTCCCTTACCATTCGTCTACTCTCTCACTTATACCTATCTACATATTCGAGACACACCCCATTTTATCTTCTGTCAAATTGCCTGTGGAATACTGAAATCCAAGTAACATTGCCCGCTCATAAAATTTGTTACTCTTTAAAAAAAAAAAAAAAAAAAAATAATAATCGAAACAAAAAAATAATAATAAAAATCAGCTCAATTATTTATCCGACTTATTATTACGTGACATTTACATAAAATCCTTTTGTATCATCGGAGCAACAATAACAAAAAAAAAAAAAAAATTGTTATTGGCTTTGTTAAATCAACTGTACATGTATACATACAGTTGCATGAAACAGGCATATTCACGACGTCTCATCTGATTTTATTCGCAAAGTAAATCCGCAAGGATCTCCACGGGCGCAATGGGTCCCACAGTGTCACTAAGGGACCTCACGCGAACAAATACATACATACATATATATTGTCTGAGGAACGAAGGCACAAATACAGTAAAGAAAAGAAAGGGAGGACGACCCTTTGGGTTACGACGTCATCTCGTAAGCTCGAATGACGGTTTTTCCCTGCTCCATACTTTCTCTATACATATAAGTTAAAAAGCACATATAAATAAACATATATATATATATATATATATTCGACAAATATGTCATTTGGTTTGAGATAGTATTTGGTACACTACTGAAATAGGTAATGTGCAGGATCTTGACAGTACCAGAGTTCTCACGACTTGGAATCAAGACTGTCTTAAATCTTGATAACAAAATAAAAATTACATTTTTTTATATATATAGAGTTGTTTTTATATGTAGATTTATATGTATATATGTATATATATATATATATGTATAAGGGAGGGTTGAACTAATGGCGAACATAGGGACCGTAATATCTCGTAATGGGAATAATGTTTACGTATGACGGTATATACTGTAATATACGTTAAGTTTAGTTTAGCGTGTACTGAGGGGATTTTCATGCGCGAGCAGCTCTTACCCTGAGAATAATCATCCCCTCTATTTCTTGCGTACACTTGCCTTGAGTAGGGTGCATAATTTATCGTCACACCATTCCAATCTAAACTCACACTCTTGCTATCACTCTCGCCTTGTGCCCTCGATGACTCGGTCCATCTAATGTAATATATGTATATATGAATCTTATGAGTTTTATATGCATGAGAATTTTTGCAATGTTATCGACACTCAAACGATTATTGAGGGGATGATATGATATGAGGGGATGATGTATTAAACCAGTTGTCGTCCATTATGTGACGATTTGTATATTCTGTTGGACAATATTTTATTGGCAATAATTATTATTCATGAATTTTTGTTTGGTTATAATTTGTATTATTTTTATTTTGTTTTATTTATTGATGGAATTTTTTTTATGGAAATTATAGGCAGGAAAAAAATATTTTTGTTTGTATTTTTTATTACTTTTGTTTATTAATTATATTAATACGAAAACTCAGAAATGTAGAATAGAATTGGTTTTTTATTGTGACTAGATTACAAACGGTGCTTAATCGAACTTATTAATATTTATATTTGTTTATTTTTTTTTTTTTTTTATATTGGAGTTCGATCAAGAAACGTGTACACACATTTAATTGTTGAGTGTGTGTAATGATGGGTTTTAGGAATCATACACAGCGGGGGGATCATTGTGAGATATATATGTATGTATTTTTTTTTTCTCTCATTTTTGGATTTTTTTTTTTTTTTTTTTTTTTCGTGGGATATGTGTGAAGTGTTTTGCGATATTTGACAACATTTGTACGACATTTGGATTCATACAAAATAGCGGTCGTTTACTTATGTTATTGTTATCTTAATGACTATACAATTGGATTATTTTTTGAATAATTTAACAAATTTGTTTTATCTTCAAAAGTAGCGCTTTTCTTCAAGGTGCGAAAAATATTTCACGAGTGAATATGATTGATGATATATTTATTATTTTTATTTTGTTCCTTTCATCATCGATCCTTTGAGATAAAACGAAATAAGTTTTAAAATTTCGCCACATTGTTTTTTTAAATTTATATACTGAATATCATTTTTAATACTACATTATTATTAATAATATTTATATAACATACAATATAATCGATATAACGATCCGGATTTTTTTTTTCAATAAACTGTACAAGTTTTTTATTTTATTAATTTTTTTTTTTTTTTCTTTGACTATGCACAATAATTGGAAAATTATTTTTTTTTTTTCCATACACGCTTTAGATGTAATTTAAATTCACATTGTCCTACCATATTATTTTTGCTTTTATTTATTAATTTTTTTTTCTTTTTTTTTTTTTTCGTTTTTTTTTTATTTGGTATTTGCTGAATATTACATTATTATTATCGTCGTTAAAATGTTACAATTATTCTGTATAATATTTTTTTTTTATTTATATTTCAATATATTTCATTGTTTTATAATTCTTGTTAATTTTAATTCATCGTAAATGTATAATTTAATCTCTACTATACAGATATCTACATAATAGTGAGTTTTTTTTCAGTTTATTACAAATGCGAATAAAATCTTGACGATCCTCTACAAGTTGTGCTTTCAATAAAAAATATTGCACGAAAAACTTTGGTCAAAATATCATAATATCGTTAACTATTTTCTCTTCCCCAATCTTCATCGGAAAAAAAAGAAACACTAAATTTACTACAAATAAAAATATTACTAATAATAAAAATTCATTATATCCACTATACATATAAATTAAATTAAAAAAAAAAATCCCAAAAATTTAAACGCACCATTATCCGCATTTTACCATCAGCGCATGACAAACTTCAAAACGCAAAAAAAAAAAAAAAATTCACTGACTTCGATTTTCGTCCCAAGTAAGTGACAACGACTGCGATCCAGTGGCAATTGAATTATTCGTCCATGAATCAAAAAACGTTGACCAATATCCCGCCGCTGAAGTAGCCGCATGTTGCCAATATCCTGGTAATCTACCACCAGATGTTGATGCCGATGTACCAACACCAATTCCCACACCAACACCAATACCACCTGACGAATTATTATTATCACCACCACCACCACCAATTCCCGATCCGCCGATAATCATTCTCGTATCATCACTCATTTTTTGGTCCGTCGCCGTATTATCCTCGTCATAAATATAATAATGCGGTTGCGATGCTGTCGACGATGGCGTTGAAGACAACAATGGCGAGGCAGCGGCGGACCTTGGCCTGGGTCACTCTCCTGTTCTCAATTGATTATGTGAATCCGTAGTTGATTGACTATTACAATTTGTCGTTTGTCCATTGCTTGACACTTGATTACTATTATTATTATTATTACTATTATTATTACCATTACTATTATTATTACTAGTATTATTGTTGATAGAACCAGCAGTGGCAGCAGTGGCGGTGGTGGTTGTAACCGAGTGATGGGGGCTGGAGGCAGCCCCCACCTCACCTCAAACTTGGGCTCGAGCAGTCCCAGTTGTTTGATGATCGCCATTTGGTGAATGCGGATTTCCATTTGCACTCGTTAATGCATATTGACATGCACTCAATCCACCACCGCCTGATGATGCTCTCGAGCTTACTGGACTTATACTACCACCGCCAGTTGTTCCACCTGTGCTAAATGAACTTGGTGAGCTGTATTCGCTCGTGTGTTGTTTGGCTTTTAATCGTAATGACGCCAAACTGCTGTTCATTACAGGACACGGATCAGGCGGTCCAGTTGCACGATGATGATGTGATGTGTAAACAGACGGACCGTAAGGATGTGGCGCTGCTGGTGCTGCGTATGGACACGCAGCGCTTGTTGCAGCAACTGGCGAACCGGCTACGCCTAAACCTGAGCCCATTCCCGGTAGCATTGATGTTGCTGCTTGTCCTACAGACATTGACATACCGCCGACGTGACCGCCCGCTACTGACGTGGAGGTATTGAAACAATTTACCGGCGCAACTTGTGAATGATGATGATGATGCGAGGCCGCTGGTACTACGGTGCCTAAATGATTAACCCATGGAAAACTTTTGCTGCTCAATGGCGATGGTACTTTTGCCGCCCAATTGTTATATGAACTGTATGAACTGTACATTGCATCGACATCTGCACGACCGATAAAACTGTTGAGTCCTGTACTAAATCCAGATTTAAATTCGGCTGCCGCTGCGGCCGCTGCGTTTGCTGCATTTCTCTCACGTTTTCGCCATTTAGCACGACGATTCTTGAACCATACCTGAAAAATAGATAATTGTTAATTATACTTATTGGACAATTAATATAATTATTCTATTGATATAATTGAAATAAAATTTTTCAATATTAATTTATAAATATTTTTCATTATGTCGAGAACTCGAGGGAAATGAATGAGGAAGAGAGAATCCCTTGTTGTTTTATATTTTATTCAGTGTCATGCGAATGTCACGATTCATCTTGAAATATGACGGTGTTAATTTAAGGCGGCGCCGTTTGTATAGCGCTTGATATATTCGTCAGTCGTTTCCAACCAACACAGCCCTTCGACCTCTAGAGTTCACCACCACTCTGCCATCATTATTTCCACCATTACTATATGTGTATACAAACGCGGTTCCCCACTCTACGAGCGTATCTCCGCCTTATGGTGAACGATACCCTCTGCTCTTTAGCCACCCTCCGACAATTATACGGATGGTTGCACTTAGATACACGTCGGTCTTGCGCAACTGTAAGACTAAGAGCGGTAAAATGAGCATGGATGACAGAACACTAAGCAAGAGAATGTAAGAGAAAATAGAAAAATAAAATGAATGAGATGAAAAAGAGTATATAGCAATGTGAAATTTCAGAGGGTGAAAGTGTAACTCTCTCTCTTTCTTCTACGTTAGATATTTTTTATTTTTTATTTCAAGATGGATGGTGTTACGATCGTACAAAGCGCGGAAACGCTAAGAGGCACGACGAGTCATATTGAAAGTATATGAGGGGAAATAAGAAAGAAAACGAGCAAGAAAAAGGAAGAAAAGACTAATGAAGAGTAATGTCCCATCGATTACGTTCTTATATATGCTATACGTGTCGCGGAATTTTTTCTCTTTATTCTCTATTTTTTTTTTTTTTCTTTCCTATTCATTCTATTTACAATTGGAATTTCATAGCTATATATATGCGTGTCTGTTTGTTTTTTTTGAACATCAGAGTGGGTGAAAAAATAACCATTAAACTCTTTTCACATTATGTTTCACCTCGTTCACCATCGCACTGACAATTTTATTTTTCTCTTTTTCATCAAGAGAAAATCCTCTATGTAGAAAGAAAAGAAACATATACCCAGTTTGTACATATATATTGAGTGTGAGAAAGAGAACCAGGAAGATGCTGGTGCGTCGCGTCTCGAGAATCAATAAACCCGAGGCAACGGTTGAAGCTCTTTCTCGCCCGACGACCCGTGCGCGGCATCTCGTGGGCTTGTACATGCGAGGCCGCGCCCATAAACTTTAACGGCGTCGCAAAATCTCACGATGGCCGCTTTTCTCTCTACATACATCAATACATACATATACATATATATATATAAGTACAATACATGTTGATATGATGTATTTATACATGCATTATGCATATACGAAAACCCGTACAACAAACACTTATAAAAATACAGCAAATTAATGAATGAACTAGTAAAAAAGCACAAAGCAACCAATTGTTTATAAATAATTGATTGATATTATTGTTCTCATTTAAATTTTTTTGTAAATGTTATCTCTTCATCTAATAGCGCTGTTGAATTTCACCACTATTTATTTATAATTCATAATCAATTAATATATATAAATTTATGAGCAATTTAAATTATAATATATGTAACTATATTTTTGCAGAAAAAAAAAAATATTGCGCAGTGTCAGTACGTTCTGTGCACCAGTCACTCTTTATATATATAAATAATCGATTTAGAACGTGTGTGGTTTTCGCATTCCCAGCAAAAATAGTAAGGTATATAAGAAGAATGGTATATGCCCTCCCGTGGCGTCATGCGAGCAATAAAACCTCATCAAATCACGACCACCCTCATGCCATACATCGTAAGCTTCTCGGCACGGCTCAATCTACAGAAGCTTATATAAGTGTAATGAGACCGTGGCCGGAGCGTCTCATCAATCACTTCATCCCCCTCGTTGTTTCCTCTATTCTCTCTCAGGTTCGATGCTACCGCACACAACATTTATATATGTGTATATATATAGTTGTTTGTGTTCTAAACTATATGTCACGGTAACTATAGATAGGTTATAGATGTGTTTCAAGACTGGGTATACGGCCCATCAGTCGTGATCCATCGACTTAACGGTCTCTGCCGGACAATTAGGGGAAGTTGGAGCCAAAATGAATCCTCCATTTTTTCACAAATTTAGGATTTTTTTTTTTTTATTTATTTATTTGATAATTATATATTATTTATTTAAATAATTATAGTTGTATAAAAAATAAATTTGCAAATTTTTGAAAATTTGAATTGAGATTTATAAAAAATATTATTCTGCTATTCAAAAATAATTTTATTTGTATTATATTTATCTATTTTTCCTTTCTTTCTCCAAGTGATACACAAGTGTATCGACTCGTCAGTCACAATTGTACATACATATGTACAAAAAGTAAATACATATACTTATGTATAGCATCGATATCAGCTCTGAGAAGTGAAGAAAAGAATATAAAAAGAAAAAAAAAAGTTTGTGAAAGGAGGATAGAGGATTGAATGCCAGAGATATAAGAAAAAGATGGTGTGGTGATCGTAAGGGTGTACACAAGGGGCTGAGAGAACACACACGCGGCTGGTCCTGGGGGATAAAGGGGAGAAGAGAAACGAGAGGAGGATCGCAGAGGGGTTCAAGCGAAGGGCGCGGGTGGCAATGTGAATATATCGTGGTGCCACCAGTGCTCAGAGGAGGTGGAGGAGGATAATATTGATCCCCTCGTAGCCCCGCCCCCTCTTTCCTTGGCGACGCCATCATTATATTATCCACCATCCCTCTGCGCCTATCTCAAAGCGCGTGGCGCGCAGGCACCTTTATATTTCAAAAGACAATATTGTATTTAATTATATTTATTCATGTTTTGTTTTTTTCATTATGATAAAATTTAATTTCAATTTATATAATCATATAAAAAAGTGATGAATATAATTTTAACAATAATTTGTATCAGATGAAAATTGAAGGAGATATGGAATATGTATAGTCAGACAGTTGCACACTGCACAAATTTAATTATATTTTTTTATATGGCGTACTGATGATTACGAGCAGTTTGTTGGCGTTTCTCTTTATCTCGTTATTTCGTTTTCTTTTTTTTCTTATATTGTTCAATCTCATTTTCCCTCAGTATATAGGCACTGGAATGAGCACGCAAGTTTCCAGCTTTTGGATATATAGCGCAGCGTCTCCATAAATCTTACTGTAGCGTCGTGATGGATCAAGCAGAAAAGCGACCACGTCTTTCCACTCGCAGTTGAGGAGGGCAAAGAGAATTGCGGCGCCTATTCATGTATGTCGACGGATATGTATATATGTATTCAGTATTATATGTATATAAAGAACGAATAATGTGTGTGTTCTTATTTTTCTGTGTGAGATTTAAACTCGGAGAAAATGGTATGCGCATTGCGCAGCTACATATATCATAAAATTTACTGGAGTGTAGTGAGCTTGAAAAGACCATCGAAACTGGATTCGTTGGGAATTCATATTTGTCAAATCCTATTTATAATACCTATACAAAAAACAAAAAAAAAAAAAAAACAAATAGAAGAAAAAGTCTGACGAAATATTGTATTGTATTTTTTTTTATTTATTTTTTCAGATCATCAATATATTATTAATTTATTATTTATTGAGTGATGATTTTTTTTTCATGTTTTATGAGCGAAAAATTTTCGAGTAATTAATTCATCGTTTAAACTACACTTTGTTATTATTAATACAAGTAAAAGTTATAGGTATACAATACTGGTATTGATAGATTTTTTTTTTTTTTTCATAAAATAAAAAATCATAATATATAAATACTGTCAAATGACAGATTACTACGTTCAAACCATCTGCATCGGCTCAGGCACAGTTTTATAGATTTTTTTTTCTTTTATATTTCACACAGACAACGATATACTAGTGACTCTAACTCTCGTTGGCTCACTGTACTCCCGTTATGCTGCTGGGATTCGGATATTCAATGTTAGCGCACCTGTATGGATATTAAATTAACACCCGTAAGCCGCGAGTATTAACAACTTTGCAAAAGATTATACGAGATTATGAGCTCAAGCGAAACACGTGATTTTTAATGCTCATCCACGTTACCCATTGCCTCCACCTCCTCCTCCTCCTCCCCCCTGCCACCCTTTGAATCGTTCACCCAACACCCTATGTGGCCATACACCCAATTCTGACAATCATCCGCTCGACCAAAGCAATTCCATAATTAATCAATATCCATAAATGTACATATATAAAATCTATATTATCGAATATATATAAAGATATTGACATACATTAATATTTCATTATTATTAATAATAAATTAAATTAAATTTCATTAAAATTGAAATTAATTCAATCTGAATAATTGATTAATTTTCTACACAATGTGAAAAAAAAAACAGAGAAAATTTAAATTTATAATTTGATATTGTATTTAATGATGAATATATATGTACAATGTATCTATGAATATATACTTTGACTGTTTATAATTGATATGAATACATATGTATGTATAATGACGTATAGAGAGATAGATTATATACACAAGGTACGATCGTTGACAGCCACTAACCCGCTGAATATACGGATGACATCGGGGTAATCCTCATTCGCCCGCACCAGTCGCATTTTGCATCCATATTGCGTGTGTGGCCATTTCCAACAGTTTCACCGAGTGCACTGTGCGCATTTGCTCTATACACTCACACTCTTCGTTTCCATTATGTGAATATATGCATACATACATACATACATACATAGAATTGTGCTCTCTCCCTTTTGTCTTCTCTCACTTTATCTCATTCCTATTCCAATATACACGGTGGCCACATATATAAGCCACATTGGGCGCATACAGATCACCATGAGGGAAAGAGAGATGCTGCGTCGATGCGACATGGCGCTGTGCGCGGTGTCCGCCGCAACCATACTAATCCGCCGATGGATTTATGGTCTTAATCACCGGCGGATTACCTCGGACAGTCGCGCGCACCGCTCTCACTGCAGCCACGAACCGAAACATACGCCTGCCTCTTTGCAGATAACCAAACGCGTTTCCAACTCTTTGACGCAATTCCATATAATAGTTGGTTTGTTTTATTTTTCTCTATATACATATGAATATATTTTGCACTTCAATCTTTTCATCATGCATTTTTGTTCTATCGCAGATTTATTTATATTTTTCTTTAATGTTTCCTTACTAAATATTACTCAAAAATTCATAAAAATATACAATACACTCTCGTGCAAATTTTATTCATACAAATAATCAATTGAATTAAGAAAAAAAAATTTGATAAGATTTTTATTTATATCTGTATTATATTTCTTTTTGCAATACATAATAATACACCGGTGTGAAGATAACGAGGTCTCGACGGGCGAGTATTATTTGAACCTGTCCATAAATCCTAAATGCTATAGCGAGAAAATGGAGCGCGTCGTGACTACCTGTATATAATCCATTAAACGTAGTGTGTATAGGTCCTCGTAACGAAAGCCGCACGAAAGGGGTATATAGCTCCACACGCTCAGAATGAAGAACGTTCCGTCGTTGCACTACAGTTAGCGAACGAGAGTCCACCACATATACGTATATAGTGATAAAGTTAGTGGTATTGTGTCGCTTTACAACGAGAGAGTCGAGCGAACTGAAAGCGAGAAAGAGAGATAGTGTATAGTATATCCATACGCCACACCGCAGGATCTCTGGAGCCAGAGCATTTTGGTACATGGCGTATAGTGGCCCAACAGCATCAGTAGTATCAGCGTCCCGCGCGCCCTGTGCGGTTCTATAAATCCATCGGGGAGCTTACTGGCGCAAAGCCGCCCTCAGTGGCTGCGCGCACCCAACGTATAACCGACCTCTCGTGTATATTTTCCTCTAACCTATACCTATTATTATATATGTATACATTGCTTTTTCCCACGTTCTCTTTTCTCTCACTCTTTACCACATTTTTTACAAACATATTATCCTGCTCTCTATCGTTATGTACACATATCCATACTTTTCACTGATCTCTAATATAAATAATTTTATTATACGTAAAGAAATACTTTGCTATTTACAGCGGGGGGGATTTTGTTTTTTATCAATTAATTTTTATTGTTGGATTCTGGCTGATTTAGAGTGGATTAAATATAAAGATGATGTTGTTACTGTTGAAGAGTATGTAAGAAATATCTCTTAATGTCAGTGTGATGTTTTATATGTGTGAAAGACTATGGGAGATATGTTGATTTTGTAACTGATATGCGTCAATGCCGGCGTTGTGCCAACTTGATGTGACTCTTGGCTGTTATTTTTTTTTTGTTTGTTTTATAGCTATAGTATAATATGTTAGTTCTCTTGAGCTTTGGCAGTTGAATTAATTTCAAGAGCTGTATTATATTGATACTGATATGTATTAATTTTTTAAATGTAAGAAAATATATTTAAAAAATATATTAATGTTTATGAATTAAAAATGTTTGTATGTGCAATATGATTAATGTTGCTATTGTGTTATCAGTTGTATATAGGATATATGGCACTGAGAATTTCACGATCATATAATGAATTATTGTATTGTATACTGATATGAATTGATTACTGCGATTGATTGACAATTCAACGGTCATGAATTATTTAATATGATTGCAATAGTGAAGAATTTATCATTGTACATTGATCCACAGACTTGTTTATCATTGAATACAATTCAGAATGTTGCGGAGGTCATTTATGTTTGGATAAGAATTTTTATTTCTTGATAAAAAATTTATATACAAATTAAAAACTCACCCTGACACGTGCTTCAGTTAATCCAGTCCACATTGCAATTTCTTCTCGTGTTGCCATGTCTGGATATCGATTTCTTGTAAAGGTTGACTCTAATTCTTGCAATTGCTGTGATGTAAAATGTGTTCGCTGTCGTCGTTGTCTTTTATTTTTCGTTCCATCTTTATCGTTTGCGTCATTTACAATGCCAGGTGATACAACTTCATTGCCAGTGCGCAATTCTTGTTTCACTTCTGTCGGTGTTCGTCCGCCTGAAAACAAAAAATAAATTTTCCATATATATTTTTTTTTCTCCGGAGTCACTATCAAGGCGTATCTGCTGCGATAAAACTCCAATTCAATTGCCCTTTAGGTAAATAAAATAAATATATATATTTATTTTCAAGAAAAAAAACAAGATAAAAATGTTAAGATTAATATATATATTTTTCAGCTTGCACAGTGTAAAATTCAGCAGTTGATCTCCAAGAATAATCGAGGGAACAACATAATAACAGATGAAAAAAGTTTAGTTTGTAACAACCAATTGATATATAAATTAAAATAAAAATAAGTTTCTACAATTTATGAAAATATTTGTCGTACGTATGTGTATAAATGTAAAAAATGTGAAATAAAAATGGTGATGGTGGCGTTGTTGAGCTCACGCGAACGTGCCGGACTTGCTCAAGAAATTGCTGAGAGACTTAACCCTCATCCCCGTGGATTACCCACGAAGTGAAGTGAGATCTGTCCCGGTTGTTGTTAACCAGCAACGTAAGACTAACATGGGATATTTCAATTTGCGAGGATTTGTGAAGAGACGCCTGACAGTTGAGTCTTGGACAAACAACCAACGCAAAATATCGGTACATACATATACATACACATACGCATATATACTCAACACAATCTTCATAATTATATATAAAGATCCCAATCAATTTTGTCCACATGTTCATTATCATTTTTATTTTTTAATTATATTTACTAATTTTTTTTTTTTTTTTTCTATGATACATACGTTTTCGATTGTCTGTTCTTTGATTATTGTTTGTTTGATTTCGTGGTTGAGCGGTAGAAAATCCACCTGAAGGTGTTGCAGGGGTCGCACCCGGTGTGCTTGGAGTACTGCCACCTGGTGTGTGTGCGCCGTGGCTTGAATCAAGTCGTGCTAGTCCATTATTTGGTTCATCTCGAAAGTCATTTTGTGCCCATACTGTAAATAAAAAAATTATTATCAACCACTGATCCAAATATAGGTACAAAAAAAAAATACAACCGGTTATTTGAGAAATATTCAAAAAATTTTATTATAAAAATTAATGCAGTTATAATTATTTGATAATTTTTTTGTAATGTTGATATTTTTTTTAATCTTTATGAAAGTATTATTATTTAATTCCAAGTAAAAATTTTTAATGTCAGTGAAAATTCATTATAGTTTATAATTTGATTTCTCTTCTCGACACTCATTCATTCATCATATGATTCGTTAGAAAAAAAAAAAAAACAAAAGATGAAAATAAAGTGAGATATATTCGAGTCGATTATTTCGTTCAACTAATCCAAGTGAGTAGCTTATACGAGCGAGACATTAATTGACGGTCTTCCATGCGTCTCTTGGTTATTTATCAGGCTACTGTATAGGCGCGCGCGCGACAGAGCGTCGGATAGAAAGCAAAAAAAAAATTGTTAGGGGCTGGATGTGTGAGAAATATAGGGCCAAAAAGACGTACAAACACACGCTGTTGAAGCGTTAAGGGGCATGTAAAGCGTGCGGCATGCAACTTGAGCGGTTAATCGTATATACGTTTCACAGTCGTTTAGTTATATTTGGTTACCATGTGGGCTGCTAAAGAGAAGAGCGAAGAATTAAACGAAGCGCTTGACAATTAGTCGGCACATAACTCCGTGTGATTTAAATGTAAAAGACATGAACGACGAGTTGAGGAAAACTCTTTGGGATAGTCTTTTCTATGTCAATTTAACCGCTGCGACATATATTCCATACTATTATTTCTAATTTATTTCCTTTATACTTTATAATATTTGCTGACAAGAATAAAGAGATAATATTTGAAATAGTTTTGTTATCAGGAAACATGCACATGCGTTATCTACACAAAGTTATCTTGTACAACTCTATTCAGAGTAACAAACTCATGTTTGTTTCGTTCTCTCGGGTCTGTGATCTTTTAAGCATCCTTAAAAAGTGAGTTTGAAATACATTAAAAATTCCTTGCGGTCAGTTTTGTGTTTAAATAGCAATAAAACAATCTATAATAAGGACCTTTTATTTTTTTTTCTGATAATAAAATTATATAAAGAAATTTTTTTATCGTTCAAAAATTATTTTTATCATGTTTATATGATTGTACAATAAATTTAACGAGTTGATATAGTGCCAAAAAAATAATAATTGTGAAATAAGAGTAGCAAGAGCTTGCTATATAGTCATAAATATATATTTCGTATTATTTATTTTTTCCCCTCGTTTATATAATGAATATGTGTAATGCGCATACATATTATATCCCATTGAGCTCTCAGGAGAAGCACGAGCCACCTTTTTTTGGATCAATTGACCGATTGCATTCAACATCATACATATATATATAATATATAATGCCATCGTGAGTTCTTGGGAATAAGAAGTAGATCAACCGGAGGATAAAAGGGCGGTATGTGGTCGAACATATATGTCCACCCTTGCTGCTAAACATTTTCACACATATCATTTTCTTTTTTTTTTTTTTTCTTTTCCAAGAAGTTGGGACTGTATCGATTACCCACAACGACTCACACAAGACATTGAGCCCGATGTTATTAACAAAATTATTCACTTGATACTAATGTTGAAGCACTAATTTATACTTTTTAAATATAGATACTTCGACACTTTTTTTTTTTCACTAAAAATATGAAGACAGTATAGAATCAATGATGAATATATTCAGTGTCATTTTACATGTACCGGGTGTTTCAGACACGTGTTTAAACTATATACATCGTATACTTGAGCACATTTTACAAGATATATACGCGTGACCTTCGTGGAAAAAAAAAAATTAGGGAAACCTCAATATGGATTTGTGAGTATAATATAATAATTCAAGTATTTGAAACCCTTTACAATGATATTGAACTTTTACATTGCACAAAAGTATATACGCATTTATATTTGTTTGGTAATTTATAATATAAAACAACAAGAGACATAACTATAACTCATGAATTTATGACTTTTCTTTGTGAATACTTCATGCAATATATAAATATATATACAGAGATACTGTACAAGTTATTTTATACCAAAGACACTAAGGGAGACGAAGGAATATCTCAGCTGCTCGTAGCGTTTTTACTCGCGGGATATATTAGCGTCCGCTAATCCCCACGGATTTTACTGGCGGCTGTGCACGACACGAGACAATCTCTCTCTCTCTCTCTCTTTCTTTCCCTCATGCATTCTGAGTTCACTCAGTTCACGAGCAATACGTCGACTGTCAAGAAAAATTATTTCTATGAATGAAAAAAAAAAAAAAGAAGAAAACAATTTTTCTTCCTAATTCTTTTTTTTTTTTTCTTCTGTAGAAATATAATTTTTTTCCTTTCATATTTATCTGTATTTATATGTCTAGATATTGAATATAACTTGTGTATATATGTATATATATACGTAGATTTTACTGTATACATATGTGTCAAAATGCAATGAGAACTTGTGTCACGTGCATGAATAAGAAGACACGTGACGCAAAAATTTGTGGGTGGTTAGTGGGGCGTATCGTCGCGGTAACTCAATGACGATGAGAGTTATGTAAGGGCGCGTCGAGGTAATACTATAAGAATCAGGAGGTAAAAGGGGGGGTCAGTCAATAAAACATCGCATGGCAGCTGTAACTAGCGTTAGAATATCCCACGAAACGCCCTTTAACCATTAAATATCTTGCATGCAAATTTTTCTTTCTTTTTTTTTTTTCTGTCGTTCGACAGTTGACAAATTATTCCTCAGAAAAATTGGGGAAAAAATATAAAAAATATAATTATTTGTTGTACGTAAAACAAATATTTTTCTTTATTATACTGTGATAATTGTCTTGTTATTTTAATTAATTTATTTAGGGATTTTTTTTTGTCTTTTTTATTTTGTATATAGCTAAGATAAAAATACGTGACCAATTAATGGGATGCTTGGAAAAAAAAAAAGAAAATGAGATATGAGAGGGATGTCAAAGAGGGTAAAGTATTCAGCCGCATGGTATGAGCACCTGTGTGTAGCACGCGCGCGCTTGAAGAACAGTCCAACTTCTCTCAAACTAATCTTATAATCCGCAGCTTCCTTAGGAAGTCGTTTATTAGTCAGTCATAGTGTGGGCGTTATAGATACAACGATTTGTTTCTATGGAAAACTTGAAATTTGACGAGTTTTTCAGTGGTATATACATATATGTATAAGTATTTATATGTATATATATTATAAAATATAAAGCACGCGTATACAATATGGATGAATGTATTTGACATTGATCATCACCGACGGTTGCAGGGGACGACAGTGAATAGTCACAGAATGTGCACACATTTATAGTATCACTCACACTCTACTTTTGTCTGTCCAATAAAATTCCAATATTTTATTAAGCCAGCTTAGCACACATTTCTTTTTTTTTTTCCCAACAATTTCCCTCCAGCACTACAGGGGAAAGAAAGAAAAAAAGAATTGAATTTGCTTTATTTGTTACTGAGAATTTTAGCGATGAATGAACGCAATATAATTTTATATTTATATCTGATTTTCTTTTTTTTTTTTTTTTATTACACGCCACGTCATGATGTATGTATGTGTATAGTTCTTCTTTGCTCTGTGTCATAAGAACAAAAAAAAAGCGGTGAAATCTTAATTTAGAGACTATTTACTGACTCTCGATCTTCTTACAAGTTTTCTGTTATGAAAAAAAAGAATACAAAAAGTTTTTGTTTCTTTCTCAAAGCTAAATGAACATATTATTTATACAATTTGTTACAATGATACATGCGTGAGTGTATATATACACACACAAGCCTAATAAAATATTGACTATTTAGAAATAAATGTTTAGCTTATTTACATGACAATTAGATGTAAAGAAAAATACAAATATATATCCATTTAGTTGGATAGGGTTGACCGCGATTGACTCAAACTCACGTCCCAAAATGTAGTGTGGCAGGCAATTTGTTTAGTTTCAACTTGACTCGAAGGGTCGCACGCACACATGTGTATATGTACATGGATATATTAGAGAAGAAATTCGAGATGGTATACATAATACACCGAAGGCGTTTCTGAAAATTTTGAAAGAGCAAAAATCTTGAGATACTTTTATTATTTTCTCTATATCATTTTCACACGCGTTTAAAAAATATATATCCAAAGAATTATATTCTAAAATTCAAGAAAAATAATGGTCAAACAACATACAAATATATATTTTATTATATACTCAAATATAAGTGTGTACATATTTATTTATACACTCGAAATTTTCTCACAGATCTGCACGCACTCGACATATTCCCCTTTGTCATCACACTTGGTGCCACTGTGTGTTTCCGTTTTACTTTTGCTTGTATAAAACTTGTAGACGGAAAGCAGTGTAGTTTGTGTGCACAAACGTGTACACACAGACGTACGTGAAGCGACGGTAAAGTAAAATAAGGGACCTGCGACATTATGTTGTGGCAGCTGAGATAATGGGAAGGAAATCAGTTCATTTCTATGTTGATCCCAGCGATGATCCCGGTGGCCACCACCACCATCAGTTAGTTCCCCTTCGTTTGTGTACATAGATATATACATATATATATGCATTATTCGTTTCGACGCCCATCCGATCAGACGAGAAAATCGAAGCGGAAAATCAAGCTCATCCGGTTGCATCCACCGCGAGCTCCTATACCATATCCGTCCGTCGCTCACACTTGCTGGACTAAAAATCTTTTCTGCCTCACGTCCGATCTGTATAAATTTATTTATGATGGGCGTAACAAGGATAATATATTCACAGGAAACAGGAAATTTTTCTACACTTGTGTTTCTTATATATTTTATATTTAAATCCGGGTGGTCTTTTCAAACACCTGTATTAAGAAAATTAATTCCACGAGTTGTGAATTTTATTTAGAAATTAAATTTGACGACAGAAATAAATATATTTATTGTATTGGAAAATAATAAATCAAAATGATAAATATAATATTTTTTTTTTTTGTGTATTCAAGAGTAATTAGTGGCAGTTTAATGGATGACTTTGAGGAAATAAAAAGGGTGAAATAAAATTCATTGGTAAATATATGTATATAAAACTGCAGGATAATATTGTGGTGTATAAAAGAGACACATAAGGCGCGCTCGCATACTCCCTGGGGAGACTTGGCTACCCGAGCAATTTGTCAACACTATTAGAAGAGGGCACAAGGGTTGCGACTCGCTATAGAGCGCATCTGCCCTCGGTGTTGGTAAGGCTGCGCCGATAATAAAGGGGTAGTGAATGACTCTCCGGGGTTGGCATCTAAGTATACATATAGGTATGTATTATTTGTGTGTGTATGTATTTAGACCGTATGGTCATTGGATTGGATAAATATTGGGATTCACATTGATCAAGTAAACTGAAACAGATTTTTGTGGAGAATATACTGACAATAATCGCTCGATGACGTGAAATATTTTGATGTCAAATAAATGGATATTCATCTTTGGGACTTTTTTTCTTTTTTTTTTTTTTTTTTGTCTTTATGATTTTCTGCATCGGTGATAATGATGATAAAGTCGATCGTTGACACGTGTTCATTCGTTTATTAACAAGCAAGAGGGAAATCTCTTGAGAGGGAGAGTAATTTTTTTTTTTTCATTTTTTCTTTGTCAATTTTACAATCATTATTTTATCGAGCTGAAAAATTCAATTTGGTTGTAAGAAAATTCTTGGTTAAATAATAGACATTGAATTTCTTGGCTCTTATCTTCACTTTACGATGTCATTGATCGTCGATTGAAGTCTCAATTAATTATCAGCTACTCGCTAGAATAATTGCCATTCGTTTAAATGAATTTTAAATATGAAAAAAAAAAGAAAAGAATTTACAATCACTGATTGAATTAATTTTATGAACCTCTGATAAAAGTTATGATAACTAAACCAATTAAAAATATTGATTAAGTTAAAATTTTTAAATTAAAATACCAATAATCATATTAATTAATTTATAAATATGAAAAAGTATTTTATTATATAATTGAAGATCTGTAATATGTGCAGTGTATATCTCTTGAGCTTTAAAACTATAAAATGGAAATGGGTGAGGTGACATTGGAATAAGATCAGGTTTTAGTTGTGGTGTTGAGTTCGAACCCCGGATAAGTCCTGCCTTATCCCGATAAGCCGGTGAGTTAATGAATCACAAAACAGGTGGCGTCGTTGAACAAAAAGAGCCAACGTGACATTTTTTTTTACTACCATAAAATTCTTTAACCATTATATTATCTATATCACGTACAAATGTCTCAATAATTTTACTTCAACATTAATTTTTTTTCATTCAAAATATACAAAGTATGTTTTTCCCAATATTAATCATAAATTAATTATTAATATATATCGTTGAATCTCTCTTCAACATCTCAAACTAAATATATTCATATGTTTCGAATAATATAATATAACTCGCAAACTTTGGTTGTTGCCGTCGGAAGAATTGTGTGTTACTGCCAAAACCAAACATCATAAAGATGAGATTGAAGAGATAAACTTATATTACTCACCGATAAGAGATTAGGCATAAAGTATTATATTTTTCCTTCAAAAAATTAAGAAATAATATGAAAAAAAAAAAAAAAAGATAAGAACTTTTTTCCTACGATGATTTTTGGCAGCAATTTAAAATGACAAAACTTACATTTTAATTTTTCCAACGGCTCATGAGCAAGTTGATGATTGGGATTGTGTAACATTGATGTGTCATGATGTGAATTCCCATGTACATCATGATGATGCATTGCATTTTGGAGATGATCGCCATGCAGTCCAGCCATAGAAGCAGCGGCGGCGGCATGCTGATAATGCTGAACGGACAAACCGGTAGCTGAACCTGTCACAAGATCTTGTAAACACAGATCTGAATTGCCACCAACTCCTCCACCGCCGCCGGCGAGTTCGAGGCTCCCCCCGCCCCCGCCGCGCTCCATGCTGTAGAAGGTTAACGTCGTGCCGACTGTTCTGTACACTTTGGGATCTCTTTCACTCTCCCTCGCTTTATTATTTTTTTCCTCGTTATATATTGTCACCGTGAGTGTATTGATATCACACCGAATGTATTTATTATATTTATAAATGAATACACAAACTATTTTAAATTATTCGACTTGAGTTCTAGGATATATGTCATATACATGTGTAGCGTTATAATCACAACAATAGATCTTGAGATATTTGAAGATACACCATCAGTGACAAGATCAGCTATCAGTTGACCCGATTAAATTGACTGATAATTTGAAAAAAAAAAAAAGAAATTGACTTCTGTTATTTTTTTTTATAAATTCATTTAGCACATTATTTTTATTCCACTGATTTGTTGTATAATAATTTTTTTTTTTGTTTTATATTTATTTTTCATCGATGATTATCACCCACAATGTCACTACACACAAACTAAATTCAGTTCACCATGTGATAGATATAAATTTGTAAACGTTTTCCATATCATACCTTATTCACAACACGAAATTCAATTGTGAATTGAAATAAAATTGAATCAAAGCATAATAACAATTATTATAATAATAATAAAACATGAAAACTTGATAAAAATATATTGTGTTGATGGGAATTGCGTAACGTCCAAGTAGAAATAAACAAATGATGAAATTATAGTGCGTACTTTTAAATTTGTATGACGTTTGCTAGCTCTCTAATGTGTTTTCTCTTCTTATTTACTCGTATACTCACACAAAAGTAGTGTTTCAAAAAAGCAAATACCCACAAGCCCTCTAGCGACGATGCACAATAATATCGTTTCCTCGTTTTCACACTCTATTTCAATTACTCCTCAAAAATGTTTACAAAAGAAAAAAAAAGAAACAAACAGAAAACAAAATACAACAATCACTTTTTTACTATTTTCCCCCGTTATCTTCTTCTCTCCACACATAACCCGCACATAGGTACTAAGTATTTAAAAAATTACACGAATAATATTCTCCACTGTCTAAACAAATGATCCAAAAGTACTGTCAAAAATCCCAAGTTATTTCCACGCGCTGTTGCAATTATACCTGAACACACGATAAACGTTGAAAGGGGTAAAAAGTCACGGCCAGGTAGATCGCTCTAGGTGGTATAGTTCCTACCTAGGTTAGGTGGTGTAACGGCCACTACAACGTCAGATAGATTGTAGGTGGGTCGATGAAGCTTAGCTGGTTGATCCTTTCGGACTGCCTGAAGGCTTAAGTCTCTAAGTCGGGTAAGCCGCGCGGATCTAGTGGTCTTGGCTGCTGCTGCACTGTGCCTAGCACCCTGCCTTTGGCTTGCTTGTCGGCCAGCCTGCCTGACTGTCTGACTGCTCCTCTCCTGTTCCCGAACCCCACACGACTTTACTTGCTCGCTTGCTCGCTTGATTTTCCCCTTGCCGCACCTTCTCGTCAGTATGAGCGCGCGCGCGTGTTCGTTCCTCCGCACAATTTTGTCTTTGGACCATACAAGCGAGCTTCAATGCTCCACCACAATATGTTCGCGTAGAGTGTGGAGCCGCCACTGGCGCCGTTGATATTACGTCCCCACTACAAACAAATTCAATGCAACCCCACCACAGTGCGGATCCAATGTTGCCCCACCCACGATCATATTCTGTATGTATGTATATATATATGTGTGTGTATGTGTGTTACTCAGTACAGTGAGTGAGGTATAAATTTGCCACCCTCAAACTCCTTACTCGCAAAGGACTCGCGCCAACTTCTCTATATATTCATATATTGTATATATATTTTTTTCTTCTTCCTTCTTTTTGACGCATCGCTATATGCACACTCTCACAGTGTATATATGATGGTGAGTATATAGTCGTATAACTAGATACTTTTGTATCAACGCCGTGGGCTTTTCCCAGTCTCATGTATATACGTATGTATATGTGTGCATAGATATGGATTCAGCTTTTATTTATTTCTTTTATATTTTATTTTATTCTCTTTCACCTTTATTCAGACTTTTCAGTGGTATATATATATGTATATATATGTATATGCAGTCTTTGTACATTATATATTATTTAAACATATATATTTTGAGTGTTGAATTTTTCCTGAAGGAGTCTATGCGACGAATGGGAAAATTCTTTACTGCGACTGTCATTGGTTTTATTGATGAACTAAATGGAGTAAACTTTTATTTATTATACGTATAATATATGCCTATGTGTGAAGCAACTGTCTGTATGATTAATTTATTTATGATGATAGTAATATAGAAAAAAAAAACTGATTTTTATTTTCTACTTGAACTTGATTTTTATTTAGGTTATTCTAACATTTATAAATATTTATATGTAGATGTGTGCTTGTGATAATGATCAAGGGAATGGTAAAAGAATGAGCAACAATGTTGGTAAAAATACAACGGAACTCTTGTGACATTGTGTATACATACATATATAGAAAGAATGTGATGTAGTTTAGATAAGAGGTGAAAACTAAAAGTAGTGAAAAGGTGACAGAGGTTGGGAAAGAGGTAAAGCACTTGGTTGCGCGTATACCTGGTAGTACATACGTCAACCTACCGCCTTACTACCCATCGTTGGACAAGAAGAAGATAGCCAAAGTAAAGACGATGAAGAATAAGAAACAAAAATAAGGAAAAAATATACAATGAAAAATAAGAAAGTGGATATAGTAAGAACACAGTTGAGAAATGCTGTATAGAAACCGCGCACATGAGACAAATGTGTATATAGTTTAGCCACGCCCATAACGTTGCGGGGGCGTTGTTTAACCGTTTGCAATGTTAGTGCGTGTGTTCATGTGTGTAATGAAGTGGGGGGGATGAATACGAATGGAGTGTGTATAGTGGGGGTGAATCGTTGATTTTTGAACGAAGAGAACAAACCCCCAACTTCCACTGAGTAAATACTCTCGTCACTGATGTATCTAATATATACAAACTTCTTCGTTTGATTGTGAGTACATTTTGTCACTCTATATATATAATGCCTCTAGGTATATATGTGAGTGCGAAAAAACAATGAGTGCAAGGGAGAAATATAAATGCGTATGTATTATATATGAAGAAGTATTTAATAAATACGAGAGGATTTTAATCCGGATTTTTGTATCGTTATTAAATATATTAATATTGTAATAATTTGATAATTAAAGGATTATGGATTATCTGTATTATGATATTACAGATTGGCTTTGCAATTCCCTGATTATGATTGGGCATTTAAATACATAAATATGTATAGATATATAGATGTATATCATTTATTTTATTTATTTATGTATGTGATTTTATGCTTTGTGTTTATTTTATAAATGGAAAATTGAGCTTACGTCGATTTAATATATTCATCGTATGTAGAATGAGTTTAGTGCAAATTGATAATTAATAATTAATTAAAAAATTGCGCGTTTATATAGGTAAATGATAATATATTAATTTTTTTTTTTTTTTTTTCAATGAACGTAAAAATAATCGAACAAATGGGACAATCTTTTTTTTTTTCTTTTCTTTTCAAATTATAAATCAGTTGACTAATAGTATTATTTTAAATTGCTATTACTTCGATTATTATTTACACGCTCGTAATTTTCGCTGGGCGTATACGTACATGTACACACATATGTAAATATATGTATATATATTTGGAAATAGCATAAGATCATCCCATAAAATAAGTTATTACCAAAATACTGTAAGAGGATAAGATAGCAATTTATCAGCTTTGAACGATCCTAATATTCATTTTAATGAACAAAATCACCGTTTGGTATTAACAAATTGCCCGCAACTAAATACAATTTGTTCAGTTAATATTTGTATATACCTAAAAATACATAGCTACATTATTGTACTTCATTTTTGACTTTTAATACTGATAAATATACATATTT
This sequence comes from Microctonus brassicae, assembly GCA_918226075.1. NCBI lineage: Eukaryota > Metazoa > Arthropoda > Insecta > Hymenoptera > Braconidae > Microctonus > Microctonus brassicae. The sequence goes on along the minus strand of OW445485.1, from coordinate 3,847,025 downwards.
ATCAATTATATATACATTAAAATATGATTTAGAATTTTTTATTTGCGATAAAAAAATTTAAGAGTTTACTGATGTGCAAATATGGCGATTTAGAGTATATATCTATAACTATAATGTAATACAAGAGATTTTATATCGGTTACAGATGGTTTTATGTTTATATAAATATACATATATATAACTTACACTTCATGTAAACATTTATATATATTTATCAGAAGATCAATTGATGCCGACATGCTCGATCGTGTTTTATTAGTGATAGTACACGAGTATGGCGCAAACAATCTATGTATATTTTTTATTTTCATGTAAAATACTGTTCTTTTAGATTTGTATCGAACATTATAGAAGTGCAAGATAAGGTTTTTCTTGGTAGATGTACATATATGTATACCTAATGTTCATATTGCGATGATATAATATAAAACAAAGAACTATATTATAGAAATGTGTATGTATGTATATACAGCGATTGATTATTGAACAGATGTGTGTATGTATATACGCATACATATATTTATTTATTAAATATATTCCTTGATATATCTGGATCATAAATTATTTTTTTTTATTTATTTATATTCATGATTATTTTTCTTCTAATCATTTATTTCCTTATCATGTCGTATGATTTATCAATTTTTTTTTAATTTCATTCTTTGCCAATTTTTAAAAATATAATAATAGTTTATAAATGTAATATAAATTTTTTTAGATAATTATTGATATATAGACATTCAAAATTCGGAAAAAAAATTATTACTATTACGAGTTATACATGCGAATGTGGTTTACGTTCGCGGACATGATAATAAAACGTAATACGTTTGAATAAAATTTACGTCAACGAGAAAAATCTTCTATGTACTTCTTTATATACCATACTATATTTATATTATATGTATATATATTTTTACAAGAAATTCACCAACTTCTCAGCGTTTATTTTTATATATAAGAAAATTGCACATATTGACTATCCCTACTGACGGATAAAAAAAAATATATATATAAGCACATCAGACGCCAGATTTCATTCGATTTTGTTACGATTTTATTTTTTTTTATTTTTTTTGATCCCTCCATGTTTGTTCATTTTTTTCTCTTGAGAATCGCACATTCTGTAGACAAAATATTGTCTTCAACGAATTTTTCCATTTTACTTTCACCCTCTCGTCGTCTCTTATATATTATACACATACATTTATTTATCCTTACATCTCTGGTATTTCTCTTTATTTTTTTTTTTTCCTCTTCCTTCCTAGGTTGGAATGAGCTTCAAGACCCTCATCTCCTACTCCATATACGACCGAGCCGCTTGGTCGTTACGATGCTCCGTCTTTACAAATTTTATATCATTTTTATGAGGCATAAAGTCGTCGAGAAGCCGACGTGGTAGAAGAGAGAACAGAAATGAAGGACAGAGTAAAGAGTACTGAAAAAATAAAAAAAATAAAAGTAAACGAAAATCGCGAAAAAAGAGATAGAGTAAAAGAAAGAGATAATGCTTTGGGTCACGTGGCTGGGCGGAGCGGACTTGACATCCCCTTTCGAGAGTTGAATATGGAATCGGTGGCAAAGGGAGGGTGCGGACTGGGTCGGGTGGAGCTGAAAGTGTGCGATGGTATATTATATAAGCGAGGGTGTATGTATGTATGTATGTATGTATGTATGAAGAGGACTCTATATCGTTCTCTTTTCCTTGTCCTCTCTGATGTGTATAGAGCACCAGCAAATAGTGCCTGTGTTTTGATTAAAAAATTCTGCGGTTATATCATAAAAAATAAAAAGAGTGAAAGTATTTGTTACAGAATATTAATTTTTTTTTTCTTTTCATCTAGAACAATTACAAGATTTAATTTGATTTATTCATTTATTCCATTTATTCGTTTGTTATCTTCCGTCACTTTAGTTTAAAAAAAAAAAAAAGATTCATATAGAATAATTTTAAAACTGACAAAAAAAAAAATACCTGAAATTTTTATTTTAAATTAATTTTTATCGCTACTGGGTAAAATACTATGTCTAATGTATTTTATATTGCATTGAGGAATATTTATGTACATGTTTAGATTTATAGAGTTTACATCAATATATATTTTTTCACGCAGGTTGCGTAGACAAGTTTTATTCTCAGTTTATACGTTAATCCTGTTTAAGATGGAAGAGTGGGCGAAAACTTGGCGTGTTTCTCGGTCGACTTGTGCACGGCAATATAAGCGGTATAGGCTTAACAGTATTAGAGTTAACGATGTTAACGAGTCTTTGACTCCCGGAGATTTATTTTGTGGCAATCTATACATATATATTTGAATACACATAAATATCAACACAGAATGAAGCATCAACTAAACCGTCTAAATAAAAAAAAAAATACATTTTTCTATACACAATACAAACGTCATGAGATAAAGTAGAAATAAATTTTATATTTATATAATTTTTCTCATCTGTACAAATAAACAGATAAATAAATAAATAAATAAATAAATAAATATCATTTTATTTATTTTCATTTAAAATTTAAATTATCCAAATAATATTATATATGTATTAAACTAAATATATAAATGAATATATGGATATAAACATCAAGTATACGTGCGGGTCACCCCTCTTTCGGGTTTTGATAAATGAACCGCGTGGGCTTTTATCCAATCCCTCCTCCACTATATCTCGCCCTCTACCCCACCGTGTTCTACAACCCCGCGCTGATTCCAGTCCATCAATTTTCAATCACAAAGAAGTCTCTTCAGGTTCACTGTAGAGTCATCGCATCGTATAGCTTCTTTTCAGGTAGTTTCTTTTTTTTTTTTATTCTTTTTCTTTCCACCATTTTCTATATACGTATCATCATTACTCATATATACAGAATATATCATCCGTCCAATATACGCATGCGTGGTTATATATAATATTAATAAATTGTAATTTAAAAACCTTCGGAATATAAATAATAAAATATATATTAACCTGAAAAAATACGAATTTAATATATAACATTAAAAAAATTATAAATGGATAAATATTTTTTGTATTAGCACTTTGTAAAATTTCACAAGCTTCTGCGACGAACATTTAACGATATAAAAATTGTCTTCTTATTTAAATTACAAAATTCACCAATTTTTTTAATAAACCTTTAAAAAATTTTTTATCTCAATTCTTTAACAAAATTACTTTCGCCCCCAAGAATATACATATATGTAATATGTATATACACAAAATGTATTGTGTATTGTATATACATATATATACTTAATACTTATACATATTTACTAAAATCCAAATGGAGTATATATAATACATACTTATGTATACGTATATAATAGATAGATGTATCTGTGCGTTTTTCCCCCTATATATTCCCCGCGCTATCATCAGCAGCGTCGTGACGTCACCGCCAATAGAGTGGCGGCTATGGGGCGGCGCCTTTTACTTGGCCAACATGGCAGCTCGCGACGCCGTCGCCGTCCACCTCGCGGAGCTCGATCACTTATTTCAAATACTTCATCTATATAATAATACAACGTAACGTTGTACTGCGTCGCCGCTATGTATTTCACGATACTTAATATATCTCTTTTGTAAATATATATACAAAAAAAAAATCTACATACATACATATACCAATATTATACTTACAGTCAAGTTTATATATATGATCCCATATAAATATATGGACCACAATCGATAATATACATAAATAATGATGTTTATATTATAAATTTAGAGAGATGATAATAAAGTTTTTTTTTTTATAATAACTCTTGGAGGTTCGTAATCTCTTCGAGGCAGATAATAATAACTAGACAAAATTTTGCTCCCACCGTGTGACATATATATACATGTATATATGTATACATATATGTATATAAATGTATACAACTAATTTATTTGCCTGCAAATATATATGCATATAAATAGACCCTAGACTTAATTTATATATACCATATTGTGGCTTATATTCCAAATTATTTTCCCCACGCCGACGCTCGAACTAAACCTATTTATATGGAAACATATCTCAGCTGAACTAATTATTATAGATGTATATATTTATTTATAACTGATGTACCTGATGTATATACATAAATATATAAATATATATATTTCATAGTTGATCGATTCAAGAATATATTTAGTGCTGTATAAACTGGAGAAAAGTCATTTGTATATTTGTAGAATTTATTTATAATCTATTATTTTGAATTAAAAAAAATTCTATAAATTATGAAATGTATAAATAATTATTGATTGATTATTAATCTGTACGATACACATATTGTTTGAATTATTTTACTACTTAATATAGCATTTTCTTTTATTTTTTTTTGTCATATAAAAATTTGACTATCTTAATTATGCAAAGCATGACATTTTACCTATTTAATATGCGTCAATTGTACGTTAAAAAATTTTTCTTTCTAAACGTGAAGTATATATATAACGTTGATTTCAGGGCCAACATCATCATCATCATCAAGAGTGTATAATATACATACAAAAGATATAAGTTTGTTTTACAAAGACGCGATGAAGATTGCATGAAAGTGTGAAACGAGCCACGATGGCACCGTCATATATCACATCTCCTACCACCGACATTCTCAATGCTTCATGATAGTAAATGGCTTGTATAGTATATAGCATATCACACTTACTGAACAAAACTGAGTGTATATAACAGTAACAAAGTAAACGAGCAAGAGGAAATAAGTAAGACGAAGAGAATAGAGTTGGTTTAAGGGAGAAAAGGGTATAATAACATATATAGTCTATGAATATTACTCGCGCTTGCCATGGCAATAGAATGATGAACGATGTGCTATCACAAGTGCCCTCAGTATGCATGTATATATAAATACATATACGTATAAAAATTTTTAATGCATAGGTATATATGTATATTAGATAGTTGCAAAAGAATTTGCATCTTTTTGCTCACATTTTGATACGGTTCATTTCTTAAACTATATTATATTTATGTGCCATCTTTTACCGTCTTACAAATAGTCATTAATCAATATTAAGCTTCATTTTGACACATATACATATACTAATATACATGTATATGTGTATTCATATATTTATATTGATTTAAGTGTCGGAAATAAACGTATGATCCCTTGAACTAAATTGTTAAGACATGCAAACAAACATAATCTATATAGCATCGACTACTTTTATCTTATAACTTGTATATCGTTTGCAGTATTTTATGTACAAAATGAAAATAATAGAGGTAAATTATATATTTTTATTATATATGTATATTTATTTGTTTTTATCTTGTGATAATATATTTCGTGGTTTGCATTTTTTTTTTTTTTAATATTGACATATTTAATTGCGTACATTGGTGTAATTGATAACCAAAAAAATATGAAGAAGAAAAAGAGAATTTAGAAGTAATGTAAATAATTTATATGTATATTTAGATTTAGAGATTTGTTAATTATCTAAATAAGTGTACGTAAAGTTACTTAATATTTTTTTTTTTTAGTTGGTTTGCTAACAATTTTCATCGTTAGCTGAGTGTAAAGTAATAAAAATTTTAAACCCAAGACAATGTTTATATGATGAGTGATGGGTTGTAAAATGTTATCGCTATGGCGTTCGAAGTGTGTTGAAGAACCAAACGACCTGAAGCTATCTTTCGCCTCCAAATACATTCATCATCATCGTAAATAAAAGTATCTATGTATGTATGTATGTACATATGTATATGTGTACGTTAAAATGGCTTTATAAACTTATATATATATATATTTATTTATAAATATGATATTTTTTTTTCTGTCATCTTGAGAAGAATGTAAAAAATTTTATTATTCAATTTAATCTTAACATAAAATATTTTAAATACAAAATTATAATTAATTAATTTATTTATTTATTTCTTTTTTTTTTGATTCCATGACATTTTAATTGGTGCCGTTATGTTTGCAACAATGAAAAACCGAATGAAAATCCACCTTTCTTTCTGTCACGATTGGGGACAGACATTGCAGTTTATCGTCGTATCGCGTTGGCTCTCGTTGTTACTGCGCCGGCACTCGTATCCCCTAAATTTGTGCCTCACCAAGCACATAATCGGGTTGATAACGTTTATACATATATACATTTATAGGTATATATATAGAATAAAAGGAAAACAGAGGAAAAAAAAAAAAAAATCGAGAGAAACAAACGAATTATATGGGGTTCACAAGTTTATGTCGTTATTCGATTCATGTCAGCGATTATTCTTCCATCATAATTGCTATTTATTTATATACATGTAATATATATATTTAAGAATGTTATAACTCGGGAAAAATATTTTATGGTTTCACAAGTGTACGCAGTTGAGCATAAAGACATAATAATATCACGAATATTTATTGGAGTTTCGTTGCCACTCAATAAATTTATTTCTCTCGTAGGTATTCAGTGGAATAAATTTATAAATCTACAACTACTTTTGTTTTATCGTCAATGTAATTAATAAAGAAAAATAATTAATTCCATTGCATCATGTATATTTTCCCAAGTATTAAACAAATTTATATTTATTTTTGGGTGCTTTAAAAATTGAAATAATCAGAAATAAAAATACGCATTGCGAATATACGGCAGTTAAAAAATATAAAAATGATAACTATATTATATATACATGATGACGTGTGCCACAATTCCCACGTACAAATATAAGGGCGTTAAATGCGTCGCGATGTTATATAATACAACACTGTCTAACTGTCACGTACACGTGTTTTATTATTTTCCACTATTCGAACTTTGATATTTGCGCATTGAAAATGTTATTATAACAACTGCATAATTGTTTAACCGCCGTGATGCATGATTATAAATCTAATATTTTACCAAATATGATTTCCCATTTATATATTATATTTTAAATATAGATTTCGTATAAGTATTTTATAATAAATTTTTTAAATATTTATTCCGGATATTTTTCAATAGGGGAATTAATGAGATTATAATATTAGTTATTTATGTACATATGTACTAGTATATGTATGTATATGTTATCGATGGTATTAAGAATGTTATTTTAAGCGATACGTTATGTAACAAGGTTTACACTATACTGTACAAAAGGGGATAATGCAGGTTAGGGCGTATATTGAAGGTTTTGTGTACTATTGCTGTCGAGAAAGGGCGAGAGGAAAAAAATGGATGCGAAGAGGGCCCTTGGAGGTAATCTCTGCTTCCCGTGTTGAAGGGCTGCACTTTGATCCTCGAGGCTTCTCTAAAGGCACGCTCGAGTGGGAGGTAAAGCAAAAGGGAACATTCCATACGCACCTCATCATATTTATCACCCATTCAAAATTTTTTTTATTTTTCTATAATTAGAAAACTATTTAAAAATAATTATTATCTGTAAATTTTTTTTTATCTGAAGGGAAATATAAATATTTTCACTGCAAATAAAATTTATTTGATTAATAATTATTGTATTATAATTAAATAATTGAAAATAATGAAAATTTAAATGTTGTAATAAGAATTTTATTTATAAATATTTTTATAACTGAGTGCTTCTCAATATATAATGATTATAAAATTAATAAAAAATTATGGAATTCTTTAAATCATTCAGATAATTATTAAAAAAAATTTTTATTTAATAAAATTCACACGAATTTTTATGTTTAAATCTGATAGAAGAAAGAATAATATTTTTAAATACACTCGAGTCGAGATTTTAAATATCAAGATAAATAAGGGGATGAAGGCTTCTCACACTATTCACCCTTTCGTTGTATTTTTCACTACCTAATTCACAATGCATGTCACCCAACCGTTCCACGTCAATTCATTTTAAAACAAACTAGGACAAATAAAAAAAAAATATTGTCCAAACACTCGAAACTTGGGATCTGATTAAATGGAATATCATCCATGAAGACATGAAACAAACAGAAAAAATAAAACCCAATATATAAACGAGTATACGAGTCACATGGTTGAGCATAAATGGGGTAAGAACAAAAGTATATTTTTGCCAAGACGATGAAAACTGCTGATGAGAGTAACTGCAACGATGTTACTATTATATACCCAAGAAACAGTTTACAAGGTAAAGCTCTCTTGTATTCTCACAATCACGTTTCACTTTCTTGACTTAAAATAAAATTTCCTCTCACAAATAAATACAAAAAACTGTTATTCACTTTCTAAACAAAAAAAATTACGTGCAAACAAATAGAAAATTGTATCCAAAAAATTTTCCTTCACGATAAGAAAAATTATTCAAATATCTACCTAAATAAAAAATAAAATAAAAGTCTAGTCTCCAATGAAAACTTGGAAAGAAAATGACCTAACAGACAAATACATATATACCTATATACTTATATATATATACATATAGATATATAGTCCTGAAAGCTAACGGCGTGCTGCTCTGTGCTGATAAATATAACGTAACAAGTTCAGTGAAATAGCAACTTCATCCCGAAGGGATCAACGCGTCTTTTCTACGACTCGCCTCTGTCTCTCGTTTTTTCATCTCCCTTTTTCTCATTCTCTTCCTCTTCCGCTCACTAAGTTACATATAAACAGTATTCCTGTATAATATTATATCTATATACTACTTTGTCCTTTTTGTATACAGCATACATGTATTCTACTTCCAGTTTTCTTTTTCTCATATTCCTCAAGGCTATACTACCACGTTTATACTACTACTGCTATTGCTATTGCTGCTGCTGCTGCTATTGCTGTTGCTGTTGCGGCTGCTACTGATGTTGGGCAAAAGCAAACGCGCGAAAATACTCGAAGATAGATTGTAGTATGAGGTTATATAGAGCACATGCTGCGCAACCAATCACTCGCTCCCTCGTCGCGTAAAGCCGTTTCTATTTATTTTAGGAATATAGACAGCTATCTTTGTAAAGCCCTCAAAACAGAAGTGAATCAACTCAATTACATATATATATATATCTATTTACTTTTCTCACACGTATTTATGTATCACAATTTCTTCGTAAATAAAATAAAAAAATAATATTAAGATAGAAATATAACTGTGGAGAATATTTGCCATAATTGGAATTTCAAATAATAGTTTTCTCATTAGCATTCTTGATTAACACATCAATTAATGTAAGAAAGAAAAAAAAAATGATAATAATAATAGAAATAAAATAAATATAAGACAAAATTAGTGGTAAAATTGTTCTACGCACCGTTGGCTAATTCGCTATTATCCCATATAACGGATCAAATTGTGTTATTTAATCGTCTCCAAGTGCCTGACCCCATTTTACCCCCTGTGCGGTGTGGGACCGGGTATTACATGTGCGAGAGAATAGAACGATACTGACAATGAGAAGGAGTACGGTATAAAATCTAGAGGAGAAATGAGCAAACGAGTGAGTGGAAAAGAAGCTTTCTTCGTGATTTCGTTAACGTAGAAGGTCGACAGAATTTTCTATATGTGTATATACACGTATATATATGACTGTATAGAAGGGAGGTAGAATGAACGAGGAGAAGCAGTAGTAAAAAGTAAATTAAATAAGAATTAAATACAAATAAAACCGCTCTGGCAAGTAATTGGCTACCTCGCTCGTTGCTTCAACCGATGTCTTTTTTTTTTTTTCCTCCGTCGATCCGCTCAAACTATACGAACGCACCCTTCCTCAACACCCCCTCACCAGCCCCCGTACGCCTCAACGAAACATATATACACACGCTTCAGTTCTGTGTCCGTAAAAGAAAATCAATCCCTCTTTTCTCTGATACCTCAAGATATACGATCGTTTTCTTTTTATTTTCTCATAGTCAATACTCAAATACTTTGATAGAAAAAAAAACCCCCAGTAGATACTGTAGATTGAAATAAAGAAAAAAAATAATAACATAAATATTTAATTAATAAAACCTACGTATTATACTATTAATTTTTTTTTTTTTCAATTACTAAATACATAGAAAACATTTTTTGAGTGATTGTAAAAAAAAAAAAGGAGGAAACTTTGGATGAAAGCTAATCGGCGTATTTCTGTTTGAATATCAATTCAAGTGAATGGATGTGACGTATGAGATCCCTTGACGCGTAGAAAGATGATCGTCGAGGGAGAGCCACATGTATACGTATGTATATATGCGAGTACATACTTTCATATACATACATACATACATACATACATACATACATACATACACGTATAAACTCTATTATAGTGTAGGGGCGCACGTCGTGGCAAAAGGGGTTGGAAGAAAAAAAAAAAAAATGAAGCGAAGATTCGCGACGAGGTGGTCGGGGTGGCACCCCGCGCAATCATGGCCGGATTAAGGATATATGTATGAGGATAAAGAGAGACGGTAGATAGTTTTGGCGTTGGGTGAGGGGTTGTCAGTATTATATATATATATGTTACACGCGCATATACAGGCGAGGGTCAAATGGGCGCACGCAAGACGCAGGGTTAGAGGACACACATAAATGATATTCCATGAGGAGCATATGTGACTGTGATAGGTTATGTACAATATTGCTATTGGGTGGGGTTGATTTCACCCTTGGCAGCGGGATGCTGGTTTATTACAAACATGGATTACGAGGTAATAGGTAGAGTATCTCAATGCGGTGTACACTGACTCATATTTGCTTAGCCACTTTTTCTTTTCTCATCATTAATATTTCTTTTATGTTTGATATAAATAGAAATCAATTTTTTTTTTGTGTTTTTATTACTGTATAGACATTTATTTATTTATTTATTTTTTAATGTAGATACGTTGGAGTTTCGTAATATCCTTTGGGATTTGCTCTTGACATCTGATACAATCACCCACGATTCAACTCGTCAGTATGATCAAGATAATTTTGTTGATGTATTGTATATGCACAGTTGAATTAGCACCAATGTCAATATTATCTCCTTTCAACATCATTGAATTATGTATTAAGTATATAATTCAATATCTCATGCACGGTATAATTTGCTGGTGAAATATTAAATCTGTTATTTGTGATGATGAATATATATTTATTAAAGAAAAAAATTATTTATAAATGGATAAATAGATCGAATCGAATATGATAAATGTGTAGATATTATGAAGAAATATGTATAATAAAATATATAAATTGTGAATGAAATATAAAGAGAAATTCAAGACAATGTGCAGGTATATAATTTATATATGTTCATTGTTGAACATTTATATGCCATAAAACGTGCCGTCTATTTTACGGCTGTAACCAGGATTTGTTTGATCCGAGTGAGGGCCGTCGATGGCCAACTTGAGACTACTTGGATGAATCCTCTCAATTGCGCGCATTTGTGCAGCATAACTCTCATGTCTTCGTGTCTTACCGGCAACTTTATCTTTAGCTACATTGCCTGTAGCTCTGTGAGACCTTACTGATGATTTTCCACCACGTTCGTCCTTTGTATTTTTGTTTCTAGCTGATAATTGACCAAGTTCTCGAGTAGTTGATGTTAATGCTGTCTTGGAATATTTTTTATTCGACGACAGTAGTGGTCTTTTACTCGATGACGATTTTTCGTATTGTTTTCGTGATGTTATATTACCATATTGATCACGTGGTGTTGTTTTACCCGGTCCTCTTTTAGGTGTAGATATAGTTTTTACTATTGGAAATGTTTTCTCATATTTGTTTGTTGATTTTTTCAAAGCCAACGACGATGTTCCCATTGAAATTTTTGGTTCGTTAACTTGTTTTTTAACAGGACCAGTTTGGTTGCCTTGTTTACTCATTTCTTTAGTCGTTATAGACAGCAGTGACGTAATCTGTAAATCAAATTTTTATTGTTAATTAAACGATGTTGTTTTGTTTGTTTATTTATTTTGTATTCATACATCGCGAAATTCATGTTGATGCACAATCCACGTTGGAATGTTTAAAGTGTCTGGCTGCATTGGAACATAATTTTTAGGAACATTATAATCATCACTGTGAATATAAATTGACGATAGTGCAAAATCCAAAGAATCATTTGGAACCTAAAGAAAAATATAAAAAATAAAAAATAACATAATAATAAAATTGAAAAAAAAAAAATTCATTGTGAGTTAAATTTTTATAATTATTAATTTTCTCACCATGTCTTCGTTCACATAATGATAACCTCTACGAATGCTATTGTGAGTATGATGTGTGAATAAACGATCATAAATTTCATTCAACTTTGCTGACCAGTTTTTCTTATTCATTGATTTATTTTTTTCTTCCAAATTCGGACAATCCAAAACGACAAAATCATTCCTAGATCCATCGGACACAGGATGTAAATATTTATTCGATGCTTTCGGTGACATTATCATTCACTCTTTAATCTGAAAATTAAGATAATTCTCTACAATAAATTATTAAAATAAAAATAATAATACTGAAAATTAATTATTGAATATTGCACTTACATAATAGATATCATCTTCAAATAATTATTTTGATTATAATAATAAATGTTCATCAACAAAATTAATTCTACAATAATCTACACTACAATTACGTAATATTATAAATGCACATTGCTAAAATAATCGTAAAATGTAATTATATTCACGTGTACAGTACACAAAATGCACTTCATGCTTTATGATGTGTAATTTACAACTGAATTATTATTTTTTATTAGCTCAACGGCCTTGCGTCTATAAAAATATTTGTTTACTCTGGATTTCAAGTGTTTTCTCTCAACTATATATTTCACTGTGACATTCATTGTTATATAAAAAAATACAGTCTTAAACTTTTAACTGATTAAAGTTTCATAAATGTCTTTAATTTTCATTCGAAAAATTTGCATAGCTGCAGATGATACTATTCAGCCAAGCTCTGCACTACGATTCTCTGGACACGCACCGGATATAATCATCAATATATGCATTGAGGATATACTGAGAGAGCTAGAGTTCAGCATCGATTTAACTCGCGATGTGTAACCGTCGTTGGTGGGAAACGCCACTGGCATAATTAACACGTTAACCGACAAACTATAATGGAATGGGCCTCCACTGATATAACCGTTTAACCCGTAATGAGGCGACTGCATGTCCATATATATCAAGAGGCGACATCCGGCTTTAGTAGCCTCTAAAACGTTTGTATATAACATCAGAAGGATTAAAATGTAACCGTGAACCCGAGTATTATATTTATATATAGATGTTTGTATAAAGCGAATGTAATGACATCCACCTATGTAATAATCTCAATCAGTAAAGCTGCTGACATGATTTGGGAAACACATCAGCCCATTCATAAAAGATGAAGTGAAGTATATGTAATGTATCTGTTAAACATCAAACGCCATCGTAACTGGCCTGAAAAAAAAAATTTTTTTTTTCTATTTATTTATCAGTTTTTTATAAAAATATATTTTCATATATGATTCTTGCCGGAAGTCCTCTCGTGTTGATGTTCAACAGTGAATGAAATTAAGTAATATAATATGTATGAGAGAAAAATATATTGATAAAGAATTTAGTATAATTTTTGTTAAAGATTCATAGAATTATTTGGATGAAATTTGTTTTATGTATATAACCAGTAGAAATTTTTTTATGAACTCAATATTATAAATTATGATGATTTTTGGATGCATATTAAATAAATATTGCTTTTTGTTCTAGACTATTTAATCGAAATGAAAATAAAAATCACAGAAAATAATTCACAAAATTATATTTTCTTTTCTTCTCTGGAGTATTGTAAAAGACATTGATTAAAATATCGTAAAGACATATCAGAAAGCACGATATTAAGAAGATATACAACAATATATACATACGTATACATATGTATATATGGAGCATGTTATGCTCAGTAGGTGGTAGCCCGCACGAGTGCCAATGCCAACGTCCAATATTAAAGCCACAATAATTTATGTTAGCACGGGCGTGCATAATATTGTTTGTACAAAGGCGACACACTGTCACGTGTCAGCACGTGCCAATGACTGTTGGATGGCGGTATATGGTCCACATAGTGAGCGTTGTATACAGTGTAAAACGCCTCTCTTTCCCCCTTTAGCCCAGACACCCTGCGTGGGATTTCCATTCAACTGTATGTACGTTTGCCAATTCGATTCATTTAATCGGATAACGTGTGTAAGTAGCATCTAATAAGATTTAGCTTTTGTAAATATAACCATTGATTACTTAATTTAAATTATTATATACAATTTATATTTATTTTTATACATACGTTGAAACATTTATATAACCATATATAATAATTTAATAAATGCATTTATGCAATTGAAAATTATTTGAATGTCTATAATATTTTATTTATTCTGACGAATGCAAAAAATTAATAAGAAAAACTGCTGTTGAAGTAAAATTGTTGGATATACAGATTTTTTTTTTTTTTCTTCTCTTTCTCTCATACGACAGATGTCAATGCGATCGAGAGGGAATATATAGTGACAGTATATGGGGAGGGAACAATTTTGTCTTTCGTTGAAGGATAAATTTTCTGCGTCATTGACTGCGCTCTTATTCCTCTGTCTCTCTCTCATTTTTTTTTTCTTTTTCCATTTTTTCTATCATTGTCTAAATATATTTCTCGTGAATGTTGAGGCAGATGTATATACATATACGTCAAGAGTTCAGGACCCTGCACGTAGCAGAGATGACACGCGTAATCGCGTAATCGTGGCGCGTGCTAGAGTTGGGATGAGGGGAGCTTTGCGTGCTTTACGTTTTAGATACATACATGAATATACATGTATACATATACGTATATATGCAATGTTGCATGCCCTAAATCAACATTACTTGGATTGTGAAAATGTCAATATATATCTGCAAGTAAAATCACAATCTACACGCACTTGTCTTCGACTCATCGTGCGAAATTCATAATAATTATCAGTTCAACTCAATTATATTTAAATTAAAATTATCATTTCACTTCATTTCAAAAATATATTTGAATTAAAACTCATTTATATTTCCATTTTGGGACATTGATAGTAGTTTGAGTCCCTCGTTTGATGGCATATTACCTACTGAAGTCCTTCATCCTCTCTCTCAATTTCTGGCTACTGGATAAGCCCACTCTCTAACCTAATCCCATAATATCCTACGAGTTGGACTGGTATGTATCGTCATTGGCACCAAAATCGCGCATTCAAATGGACATCATCTCGTTCCCACCATCAGATCACTGAATATATCTATTCATATACATATATGTATACATCTATATTGCTATTATATACGTATGTATACCAGTATTCAATGGCGGCAGGTCGACATATAATGTATATACGGGGGTGCACAATGTCGAGGGATGATATTGCCAATATTTGGTTTGATTCTCGCGCGTATATACATTTTGGTGTTGGTGTATATTAGACGATGGCAGGGACATTGAAACATTAGCATTTGAATGCTCGAGTTAGAGCTTTTGTGTACATATATGTATATATGCGAGCCTTTGTCAGATATATCGTGACGCTGACCACGAGTTTATATTGCAGGGTGATGGAAGTTTTGTCCCTCTCTAATGCTGATTTTTCTCTCCCTTTGACCTGTCTAGAAGCTTGTTCACCACTGAGTATAATTTTTTTCTATCATCTATTATACATATAAATATATTTCCCCTTGCTCTGAGGATTCTAATATATTCCAAATTTTTTTTTTATTTATTTATTGATGAAGGAAGAAGATGAAATGTTTGTTCAGACGATGGTTATTGAAAAACAGTGAAAGTTAAAATGCTTTTGATGCTGATTTTATATTTACGAATGATCGATTGTGAAAAATATTTTGGTGGAAATGGTTCTTTTTTTTTTTTTTTTTATTTGTAGTGAGTTATTCATTGGCTGAAGGGGTGAGTTTATTTTGTAGGGAGAATAAAGGTATTCTTTTGTGGTTAAAATGACAATGGGATGTGTGATGTGTATTATATATACAGGAAAATATTTTTGCGCAACTTTATATATATCACAAACAGAGAAAATGTCAAAATAGGAAAACATTGTCACACCCCCTTTTGTCGTACTATTTTTCTGACCATTCGAAAAATATATAAAAGAACATACATATACATCCATATATATATATAAATATAAATGTTTGAAATTATTTCAACTCAATGATGAAGAAAATAATCATTCAACGATTATTAGAAAATTAGAAAATTCTAATTTACCGGTTGGTAAATTATTGGAGTTAATGAATTTGAAGTAATCGTCACGTTTATATATTTTCTATAGTCGACCCTTCATTTAATATTATACCCACACAAATATTATAATATCTTATACACCCTGCGTGTCCAATATGTCAAAAGAATACTGAGGATGAAACACATATATAAAAACTATACATATACAAGTATAATATATAAAACTGGTATATAGTGCGACAGGTGGCCCGTGAAATCAGTATACACGAGTCAGTTGAGCCGCATCTGCACCCTCAACCGATGTGGCTCATTAAGAAATTAAGTGTATAATAATCGGGGCAGAGGGTAACAATTTAACTCCACAAAATATGTAAATATTTATCTATATTATTTCACACACACAACTCATCAAATATAAAATAATAAGAATAAAATTTCTCTTGATCAATATATACATACATACATACTTTTCTTTTTTTTTTCTTTCTAATACACAATATCTCCAAGCGTCGACATATAAATTTTAGCATTTCACGTTTGTAACCCATTTAAATGGTAATCGAGACCCCCACAATAATAATTGTAGTCACCGCGGGCGTATAAGCCCTCTCTCGTGGGTTGCTATGCCAGCTCCTACGCTCTATATACATACACAGTTTATATACATAAACTCCAACCATTGTTCGCATTGTTCTCAACCACGAGCGGGAACAATACGGGTGAGAATGACCTTTTGCCACTATCACTGAATATACTAACACACATACAAATATATATATATATATATATATATTTACAACGAATTTTTCTAGCCAACGAGATGATTAAAACTCAAAAAAAAAAAATCATGAAATAAATATTTTGACATATGTACTATACATCCATACATAAAAAAATTTTGCAAAGCTAACTTTGACTTTTTGCACGTTCCACGAGTTTCTATATATACATATGTACATATATACATATCCATAAATATATACAGATACATATTGTGTATAAATAAATGTGTATATACGTATAGGTATGGAAAGCGAGGTGAGAGCTAAGCCCTTTCGGTCCAGGAACCGCATTGTTAAACATGGCACGGCGAGGACTCTCGGTTGTACATATATAGTTGAGCTGAAATACGCAGGGTTGTGGCGAGTGCGAAGGGCGAGAGAGTGAGTATAGGGGTTGAGCCTGGCTGTTACAAGCAATATAGTCACTATGAGGCGGGTTGGTCTCTCCTATTGCCTGTACACATAGAACGATATAGAGCTTTTGCTCACCGCTCTAGCTTCGTTTGTTTTCTCCTCATACATATTCATCAAACGCTAATTAATCATCGCATATATATATAGCCGGTCCACAAATGCATCACCTCTTTCCCTTTCACACTCGCATTCACTTTGTCTCACTCAAATAAAAAATACGTACACCACGCATTTATAGATAGATGGATTATAACTGTGGACTAACGTCATCCTTGTATGAAGAGGAAAAAAAAAAAATGGTTGTGGTAAACGGTAAATGGAATGAATAGCAGAGTTCATTTTCAAAATTTATAACTATTGTTTTTATAGTTATAATGATGATATATTTTTTATAATATAAGAAAGTACAATTTTTTTCTTTTAAATTTTCACTGAAAAAAAAAAACAAATGACTTGAACTGGGAAAATTTGTTATTTCAGGCCAAATATTTGTTTCAATAAATATTCATTTGAATTATTTTAATTATTTATTCAGTGTTTAGAAAAGTTTTAGCGTTAGTAATTGGTCTCAGGAATTGTCTTGAATGTATATAATTTTTTTACGCACTTGTTCGCCCTTTTTTTCTTTTATAAACCATCACACAAAACGGGCGACGCGTATAATAATTAGCTATCGTTTATTTTACACCCGAGCCGCTTTACGGAGTATTGTATATACATTTTGACACGAGGGGGGGCTATATACTGAAGCGTATACGCGCGTATATACACATATAATCGTAATACATCGGGTCAGGGGGGGATTTGCTACTATTATTCCCCTTCGCATTCTCCTTATACCCTCATATACGCAAACTCTCTTTCGTCTAGTATATTCCACTTTCTCTTTGCCTCATCCCCGAATTGAACGCTATTATACGATGTATCTACCCTCAAAGTGGCGGTGTTCGCTCATAGAATGCTTCGTTGCTAATGTGATACGATCATTGCCCCCTTTCATTCATATTATAAAACGTTATATATGAATATTTATCTACAATAAATGCAACTTCTTTTATTTATTATTTTTATTTTTTTTTTTCATTTCATTAACCTTTTCGTTTAGTATATACCTTTATTAATATTTTTATCTTTTCCTAAAATATAAATATTATATATAAATTATTAAAAAATAATTATTATACATATACATCCTGTATTGAATTGCAAAAAAAAAAAATTTATCATCAAGTATACATAATTAAATAATTATTATTTATTTTATGATTGATGATGAGCAGCTGAAAATTTTTTAGCGTATTATAAAAATTCGAATAAGATGACACTAGCATCATTTAGTTATATATTGTATGGATAATGGGGGGGCGGCAGATGTGGGGGGCCGGGAGGAAAGGGGAGTAAAGTCGACATTATACGATCTAACCCTCTGTCAACACAGTAGGTGTCGGAAAACCATCTAAATACTCTTAAAGGGACTATCAGATTTATTTTTTTTTTTAGTTTTTTCATAACATATTCACATACACATTATTTATATAAAATAAACCGTTTAATATATATAAATATCTGCATTATACATACATAAATATCGCGCGATAAATCAATTAAAATTGACAAAAAATAAAAAAAAAAAAAATATTTTGATGAATAAAAAAAATTTATTTCACTGTCAATAATAATTTCTACAATTCTCTATGTATACATAGTGTAATATTTTATAAAAAAATAGAGAATTTTTCATAGGAATATATATTTCAACTTGGATGAAATCAAAATCGTAACGTCACCAGATTGCATCGTGACAAATGAGAGTTCTGTGGACAAATATATATATATCGGGGACGTCGATGCGCTGAAGACATATGGCCATATAAAAAAAAGAAACAAAAGAAATGAAAAAAAAAAAAAAAGAAAAAAAAAATAGATACAAGCGGTCTAAAGGCTGCAGACTGCCAGTAGAACTATCCAGTCGATCCGATATTAATGGAGACCAAACACCGCACACACACACTCTTTCTCTCTCTCTCTCTCCTTCTCTTTAACTTTCGTTCTATTTCTCTATTCGCGTTATGTCCCCCGAGTGTGTACACACATTGCACCACCATATAATATCTCTGATATAATGTGTGTACACTCCCCCTTTTGCACAATGGAATGATCTATGGTTGTGGTGCGCTCGCGCAGAGGACGATAGATCGTGTTGGACTCGATTTCATCCCTCTAAAATATATACACACAAGTATATATTTATATACATGTGTACAATGAGTCTCTTTTACTTCTATATATGTTTTTCTTATATTTTATATATATACCTACATAGATATAATAATGTCGCATATGTATATTATTCACCCAGGTTTTTCTCGCTGTCTCATTTTTATTTGCTCTCTACCGTACATGACACGATAAAAATAAAGCTAAACGCCCGCCGCACGAGACAACGCGCAATGGTTAAGTATATAAACTAAAAATGTATATAGCAATATAACCATCTGCCTCAACATGTCAAGGGCATTTTGTGACGCCCATATTTTATTGTCATTCATCGTATTTTATTCTCATTTATGTATACTAACTGTTATCAAATATTCTATATCCACAATCTTGTGATTTATAAAATAACATAGAAGAAAAAATAAAAATATATTATATATATGTGTATTATCTATAAATTACTAATGTAATGTAATGTGACATGTTGTATATTGCTGATGAAAAATTCAATTGGTCGTCCGCACAAAGTCAAATTGGATTTCATCACCCCATCACAAATCGCGTGTGACTCTCTGTTGCAAGGGCAGAATATTTGTAAGGTACTTGGTATGTATGTATGTATGTATGTATATATATGAAGGGTGATTTGAGAGAAGCGAGAGCGAAACTTTGTCTGTCTATAGGATCAAAGACGGTTTCGTCGATTGCTTTGACGTATTGGATGAAAAATTGATGTTGACATGAGCAATTTCTACACCTTGCTATGTAGCTTTGATCCAATTTACCTGAGGGAGCTGTGCTCACTTGTGTTTTTTCCAATCATCAAGAAATATTGAATGGGCTTCTGTATTATTTTTATTCTTTTAAACTCTTACCTTTTATTTATTATTAAGATTATGTTTAATTTTTATTTAACTTATTTATTTGGAAAATTATATACACATACCAATATCCAGATATCCAATTGAATTTTTAATGAAATACGTAATTTTACAGTGATTTTATGTTTGTAATTGGAAAGCACGTTATTTTTATGGTAAAGAATTGGCAGTTATATGGCAATATTAATTGCATTGTTAAGTCGATATAAATATATATGTGCTAAAGGTAGTGATTGTTTAAATAATGCTGGATTAACCAAATGTTCCATCTGTATATTCTTTAGAGAAATAAGTTTAGACAATTTATCGTATCAACTAGTGTTAAATAAATTCTTATATAGACTTTTCGAGGTTTCTATTTGACCGACCGTTGGAATGAATATATATTTTTGGCCCCAATAGCCTTCGATGCACTCCACGAAATGCCACTCCGTGCTGTCACAAGTTATAACTATTGTGAGGCCACAGTATTTCACGTTATGTAATAAGCATAAATTATGTGAACTTCCCCGATCTGGGGGATCGGAGAATGAAAAAAAATTTAATTACATAAATTTTTTTTTCTTTATAAAATTAATTATTTTGTTGAATTATAGAAATGAAGGTGGCAAAAATATGTTTCCGCCCGGGATCGAACCGGGGACCTTCTGCGTGTTAGGCAGATGTGATAACCACTACACTACAGAAACGGTGGAAATGATTTCTTAAATATTATATATAATCAAAGTAACTTTTTTAAATATATTTGACGAATTTTTGGACCCAAATGAAGCATATAAAAAAGTTATATAGTTTGAATAATATACTGTTGTTGATGAAAAAATTATTAAAATTATTCCAATCAATTTTGGGGCTAATTTACTATCTTTGATTATAGAAAGCTTAAAAAAAAAATGTTAATAAATATTACAGTCTATTAATGTTACAAATCAATTGAGAGTAACATTCAATTGTATATAATCAATTTAATAAAATAAACAATTTTAAATAATCAATTTGATTTAACCACAAACTTTCACATAAATATAACATAAAATAGAAAAAAAAAATTTTTTTTCTCTTGTTTATATTGTATTAATAGGCATATTATTTTTTATTTTCATATTTATATTTAATTGCAGCGAAAAATGTGCAATTGAAATTCCTGATGTTAATTCATTGTCTCTCCTTTCACTTCGAACATTATATTATGAGTACATATGCACATATATACATACATACATACATACATACGTATAATGAATCACACAAGTGATGATTGAAAGTGCTATGAATTTTTATTGTATAAATGAAGAGAAATCGTATATTTTGCCTACATTTATTAATAAAAAATTTTTCAGATTATAGAATTTGATCAATTTACAAATGTATAATTTCTATACATCCATATATACATATAAAAGTTATATCCACGTGAATGAGAAAATAAATTAGGAAATTGGACAAATCACGTGCCATGAAACCGCATTGCTACAAGATAAATTCAGTAGCATTAAGCGATAATTGCACAATCATTCAAATACGAAAATAGTTTACTAACCGTTCTCTTTATGATCAAGAAACATTAAAAGAAATATTGATAGCCTTACGACCGTCTAGTAAAAAATATTCAAATCATCGCGCGTTTCATAGAGGGAGCTACTGTAAAATACGTAAATAAATAAAAACGAGAGAATATTCTCTCTATCTGTTTTCAACAACCTTTCTCATTGGCCACTGCTTTGACTGCATTTGTATGAGTGTGTAGATGTATTAGAGTAATGTAAATATACAAAACAATACGTGTACACAAAGAAAGGGAATTAACTAAATAACTCTAAACTATAACTGTTGGGGCTGGCTGATTATTATTCTGTGTTGTACGTATTCACCTCGACTTGAAAACTTCGTTCGTGCATGAGCGTTACTTGTAATACGTCATTTTATCATTCTTTCTTGGTTGGATACTAATAAGGATCATACATATTTTCAATTCATCAGTGTTCAGTGACGAGACAAATCTGAACGTCAGAGTGGTGTAGAACATTTCATCGAGCTTGTCTGGAATTATTTTTACAATTATTGGTCCTGAATATAAACAAGCCACTGAATTAATTGGAACATGAAGGCGATAATATTCGCGCTGTGCGCGATTTTTGCTGGTAATTGTATTTTATTTTTTAATTTTAAACCAATGACATGGTAATACGCATTTTCTTTTGTTGCATTTTTATGACGTATGTCCAGTAAAAATAATTCGACACTCTAATTTAATAAGTAGTGTCTGCCAAAAATTATATGGCATTTAAATGCAATTTATTGAGAGTAATTAAATTGGAATATTGATTGTTTATATATTGCAACAAATTATTTATGTTGTAAATTCATGTATAAATTCATTAGTTTTATAATTGGACATTTATTTGATTTTTAAATGTAATTATAGATAATTGTGAAGCAAATAGGAAAAATAACGTATTATTTATTGTAAAATATTTATGGCCAAGTTATTTTTATGTTTTTCTGATTTCATCTGTATTAGTCACAAAATGAATGGCGGAAAAAGATGACTCAATAGTTGCTCATTTAATTTTCTTCAATGCAGCTAGCAATAATATATAATCAAATGAATATTATTTATATAACGGATTGATGTATATTGTGCTTATTTAATATGATAAAAAAAAATACAGTGGCTTTGTATTAAATGTTTATTCTTCGTTATCGGTTAGTTATCATATTTGTGTTGGATTCGGTATTTATGTTATCGTTTTAGCACTGAAGTTATTCAAAAATAATAAACATGTAATTGGATTTAAATCCTTTTGTCGATTCACAATCGCCACATATTGTTATTGAGAGTTGGACAATCAGAAAAATATGATACTGAAAAAAAAAGTAAAATAAAAAGTGAATAAACAGAATTAATAACGAATCAAAAATTTGTGGTGTTGTTCATATCAAATTAAATTTGTTCATAGTTGAACCTTGTCCTCGGAATATGACACTGATAACAAATATTATTCACACGCAATGCAAAAGAAAAAAAATAAATGAGAATATTGTAGTCAGAAAAAAATATATATGAATAAAATAAAAATTTGTGACGCAATTAATATTAATTTAATGTTTAATTTTTTATTATAAATTATATTTCTTTATTTTAGGCACTAATGCCATGGTGGTTATTACTGCTGGGGTAGATCCACCACGACTATTGGGTGCGAGTCATTGCACTTGGGGTCCATCATATTGGTGCCAAAATTTGACGTAAGTATCAGAATAATTGAAAAAAAAAAAATGAAAAATAATAACTTAACTAAGACTATGTATTCTATTTTGAATTTTATAATTTACATGTAATGAAAATTGTTTTTTAATACAGCATCGCAGCAGGATGTAATGCAACCAGTCATTGTGTAAAAAAAGTATGGCCTAATAAAACTGTAGAGGAAGATCATGATAGTGTTTGTGAAATCTGCAAAAACATGGTCCAACAAGCCAGAGATCAACTTGAAAGTAATCAAACACAGGAGGATTTAAAAGCTGTCTTTGAAGGCAGTTGTAAATTAATGATGATTAAACCAATTGTGGAAGAGTGTGATACATTGGTTGATCAATTTATTCCTGAATTAGTTGAAACTTTGGCATCGCAGATGAATCCTTCTGTAGTTTGTTCAGTATCTGGATTATGTAACTCGCCTCGTATCGATCAACTTATTTTGGAGCACGAAGAAACATTGAAGAAGGTAAAATTGACTATAATGACTTTTTTTCTTACATTATCTATGGATAATTGTATTCATTATATTTTTATTTCAATTGCAGACTGTAGGAAAAGATGTTATATCATTGAAAGATGATGAACTCAAACCGAATGAATGCTCCAAGTGTTTCACAATTGCAACGCGCATGGAGGAAAAATTCAAGGGAACATCACGCGATCAAATGCTCAATGAAATCCTCGGTTTATGTAGAAATGTGGGAACACAATCTGATGCTTGTGCAAATATTGTTTTGCAATATTTCACAACGATTTACGAACATCTCAAGACAAATTTCAATGCCAAGAACATTTGTACTTTATCCGGCCAATGCAGTGGAATTTTCCACAAGCACGAAGAAACCTCCAACAAAGTATGTTTCAATTATCATTAGGGATGATTAGAGTTGTTCATGATATTTATAATAATTGATGAATAATTATTTGTTTAGGGTCCGGATGTTGAAATTCGTCCATTGTCAAGTGTAGGAATGGTGGAAGTGGGTGATGATCTTCCTTGTAAATTATGTGAACAATTGGTGGGTCATCTCAGAGATTTATTGGTTGCAAATACCACTGAATTGGAATTTCAACGGGTTTTAGAGGGTTTTTGTAAACAAACTGAATCGTTTGCCGATCAGGTATGGTTACGATTTATTTAACAATGTATTATAATTTAAAAAATGTGTATTGTAAACTTACCACATTTTTTTTTCCTCTAGTGCAAGTCAATTGTTGATGAATATTATCCTGAGATGTATGAATTCTTAGTTCATCGATTGAATGGAAATGCCGTCTGTGTAATGGGTGGAATCTGCCCATCACCTGGAACAAAAGAATCAGTGGGTCCAATAATGCCGTTGTTACCCATGAAAACAGCTGAAATTGGTGTTCGTATATTGAACGAGAAAAAAAAACATAAGAAATATAATCTTGGAGAAAATGGTGCGGGTATTAGGAAAATTAATAAATACAGTGAAGCTGAAAAAATGCAACTTCCAATTGAAAGAATTTCCAATCCATTGTCACTTCTCAGTTTTCCAAATATGGACACAAAAGGCCAAGAGCTCTGTGCATTCTGCGAATATCTCTTACATGAAATACAGCAAGTAATCTCCGATCCTAAATCTGAGGTAATTCATCAATAAATGTAATCAATCATTAAATAATTTTTTTTTGTTCATCATAAATTAAATAGTGAATTTTTTTTTTCAGGTGGAAGTCAAAACCGTTCTTGGTAAAATATGTAAAAGATTACCCAATTCTGTCGAGGGAACATGCGATGAATTTATTGATACTTATGGCAATGCAATTGTAGCTATTCTAGCTCAAGAAATTGATCCTTCAGTGGTGAGAATATTATTCTTGATCATACAATTTTCACTTTGGAAATAGAATTTTATTTTTTATTTCTCTTTCAACAGGTATGTCCTATGATGCATGTTTGTCCATCAGAAGAAATGATGACCGCATTTCAAAGTCTTGATAAGGAATGGATGATCCAAAGTGAAGTTGAGGACAAACCAAGTTGTCCCCTGTGTCTTTTCGCTGTGAGCCAAGTATATAATGTCATCAAAAACAACAAGACAGAGGTAAAAAAAATATTTACAACTTGATCTTGCTATTTTCTAAAGTATTTCTACGCTATTGATTTTGCAGGAAAATATCGTAAAAGAATTGGACAAATTGTGCGTTGCATTACCTAAAAGTTTGGGAGGCCAGTGTGAAGATTTTGTTAAAGCTTACAGCAAAGAGCTCATTGAAATGCTGCTTAGTGATTTAACACCACAAGAAGTTTGTGTTTATATAAAACTTTGCGATGAAACAAAAGAAGTGGCACCACCAATTTTCTTCCCCACGGACAAAAATGGTGAAATAAGTAAATAATCATTATTTTAAAAATTAGATAATGTATCAAAGTTATTATTTCAATAATTTTTTTTCTCATTTTCTTCACAGTGACTAATGAAATACCAGATTATCAAACAGCACCGATAAAGCCAGTACATGCATTTAAAGACAGCGTGGAATGTGTCATGTGCGAGACTGTCATTAAATATATTGAGGATGCAATGAAAGATGCCAGCACAAGGGAGGAAGTAAAGAAAATAGTTCATGACGTATGCAATTATTTTCCAAAATCTAGGAAAGGACAATGCACTGACTTTGTCAATACTTATGCAGACAAAATTATTGAAATGTTCTCACAAGATGTTCATCCTAAATTAATCTGCATGCTTATAGGAACATGCCCACCTGATAATATGCAAACAATAGAAAGTACGTAAGAATAACATAATAATGTTGTACTATTGAGAAAAAAAATTTATCCATTCTAATTAGAGAAAATATTTCATTTGTTTATTATTCCAACTGAAATTTTATTTGATTTTCAATTGCAGATTGAATGAATGAATATGAAATGAAATAAAATTTATCTCAAAGTATTAATAAATCTTTCTCAAGGAAAAATGTCAATTTAATTGTTTAAAATTATTTGTTGTCTTAGATTCAGTTGCAGAGTGTGCACTATGTGAGGCTATGATTTCTGGAATTGAGTCAGTATTAACTAATCCAACAGTTGATAAAAAAATCGAAAAAGTTGTTGCAGGAGCTTGCAACTACGTGCCAGCTAACATGCATGAAAACGTGAATAATTTATTAAAAATTTTTTTTTTCGTATTGCTAATAAATTTCGAGTGTTCATTAATAATTAATTACTTCAATAATATTTTTTTCAGTGTGTCTCGATGCTTGAGGTGTATGAACAGACTATTATAAATCTATTAAAAATGAATGTGAGTCCCCAACAAATGTGTAACGAAATGGCATTATGTTCAAATGCTGATTTCTTTGCACGACCTGAAGCTTCGCACATGAGAAGATAAATATATTTGTATCAGTTCTGACTGCAACTAAATGCTTGACGTAAGTTATTATTGATAATAAACAAATGATTTGATAAATATATTATGGAAAATTTTTAATTGAAAATAATTTAATTATTCTTTTAGGCGATTGAACACTATTGCAAATCATCATTTGTTTATTGCAGCCACGAATCACCATTGGATGTGAGGATTTTAAACAACTATATACATATAATATTACTCATGGCTATATGTAGGTTATTATATCTTCGAAATGACATTTTTTCATTCATTCATTATGAGAAGATAGTTTATATATTGTATACTAATAAATATTTGATTATTATTTTTCGCATTATGTCAAGATATAAAAATATATTAAGATATAAAAAGAAAATTTCAAATGTTATAAAATGATTAATTTTTTTTTTAGCAATGAATATGCTACAAATAAAATGCCTTTTTTTTTTGTTATTATAATAGATTGTAAGGTTAATATTTAATAATCTTTGATTATGAATATTATAAAAAAAAAAGATTAATTATATTTTTAAATTTCGACTAAGGATTGCGTCAATAAATTAAACTTTGTTTGATTATAAAACAATTTGATTTCCAGAATTTATTATATTATTAAAAATTGTCGTAGTGGATGATAAAAATTATGAAAAAAATTCTACTGTGGAATTTTCATAAGAATAAATAATTAATAATACTCACCGATATTAATCGTTCTGAATAATGGAACATTCTGCATATTATTGCTGTTATTTCTATAAATATTATTGAAAAATCTCAATCATTATCATTCTTCTGTGTTTTTACAATTGTTTAAATAAATAGCACGACCTTCACATGTAACGTACTTTTATAAAATAAAAAATGGCGTCATCAAAAGTTAGTACAATGCATGAGTTCATTTTCATATTTGAATTAACGCGCGCGACCTAGCGCTCCTCCATTACATGAAACAAATGAAAGTCGCTCGCAAGCTCTTCGCTGATTGGCTGTCGTTTGTGTAAGCCTGCGCGGATTCGTCTAATCGCAGCTCACAGTTTCATATAGTATTCGGCAGTTGAGACTGCGAGAAATTTTCCGAGTGAGCGTCTGATATTAATTTTTTAATCCATTTATATATTAATATATTTGGGTTCGTGTGCATTATTACAATCTAAATCGTTAAATAAATGCAATGAGTATTGTTATAAAATTTTTAAGTGAATAATTAAGTGGTGTATAAAGTGTATGTGTAGTTGAGACAGTAAAAATTATTTCGAGTGCGTGTCCGATATTAATTTTTTTTTTTCATTTATAAACGAATATATTTCGGTTTGAGTCCTTTTTTTAAATAAAAATAATTATGTAGATGCAGTGAGTATTGTTTTAATATTTTTAAGTGAACAATTAAGTGGTGTATAAAGTGAATTTAATGTGAAAATTATTTTGAACAATAAAAAAAAGTGCAACAAAGTGTTCCAAAGCGTCCGGCCATTATTCAACAAGTTCGGTGAGTTTTGTTACATTTTTTATTTAAATATTTTTACAATGTTAATAATTTATTTCGCTCGACTATTACATTGTGGCAATAGGGACATATAGATATATATTTGTATATGTATGCGTATACGTGTATTGAACGATGATGGATAATTTTTGCCTGCAAGTTTCAACGTGTTTACAAAAATCAAAACACTTTGCTTCACTATTTATTTTCTTCGAATAAATAAAGGGCATTTTATTGCTTTTAGCTGGGGATTATCTCGGAATTTATTGAGTCGATTTGTTTATATAAATTCATATGTACGTCTTTTATATAGGAAATTTTTTTTTCGTGGAATTCAAGCAGCGATTATATCTCTACATTTTTATTCCGTGAAAATAATTTTTTAACGTACAAAATTCACAGATTAATTTTATAATTCAAAGAAATATATGTATGTACATACATACATCCTTGAAAAAATTCTAATTTATTTATGCAAAGTTTTCTTTAAGTATTTTCTGGATTGAAAAATTACTTATACGGAAAAAAAATATGCTTGAACAATTTGGAATTTTAATTTTCAGGATGATTAACTAAAATAATGTACAACCAATTATTTAAATAGTTAGAATTAATAATAATTAACTCAATTATAATTTTCTCGCTTTACAAAAATTGTGATTGAATAAATTATTGTTAATTATAACATTGAAATTATTAATCGAAAAATTCATATATAATTCTAATATTTCTTCAATTATTTTAACCTTAATAAATCAAGTATTATTTTTTCAATCAAGAAAAAAATATGAACACAAATTTATTGCGATTTTTCTTGGGTTTTTTATTTATCTTTTCGTCAAATCGACATTGTTCTTTTCCCGCGCAAATGTTTGCAATAAATATGCGCATGTGTCCTTGCTTTTTTTTCTTCTTTATTCTCTGTATGGTTATACATATATATATTATGTGATCACTTGACCTGTAGTGTGGTATCAACTGGCAGAGTACTCTGCAGTGAGCCACAACAATGTGAACCAACATGAAATAGCAGTCGGTAAAAATATTTCTTCAAATAAGTGTAGTTCGAATGAATAAGTGAATTTTTTTACGAATATATACTGTTGCCACCAGCAATTTTATTTACCGCACCAGTTTTCTCTAAGCTTTATGTCGTTCATGACAGAAATTTTCTATGTGACACAGTCTCGTGTCATTAGACAAAAAGAGTCTTATATATTTTTTCGTAAACAAAATGTTATAGTATTGTTGCTTGTGAAAATAAAAGTAATAATAAATTTGTGAGTATTTAAAAGTGACAATCATGTGGAAGTGTCATAAATGTGGCAAGCCAGTTTATTTCGGTAAGTATACTAAATTCACCCATTGTAATAATAAATTAATTTAATTCCATTCAATTTATAAGAATATCAATTGCACTATAGTGTAATGCTAAATAAAAAATAGCCAATGACGATGAAATATTAAAAAAAAAAATTTTTTTTTGTATGTATAGATTTTTTATTTATTTATTTTTATTTTTTGAGAATTAATAAATATTATTTGAGATGAGTAAATAAATAGACGAGTGTCAGATCAATGTACTTGACCCCAAGGTTATCGTCATTATCGTGAAGAATATTTTATTTTAATCAGAGTTTGATATTCATATAAATTTTTTACGTATTTACTAAACATTTAAATTATAATTTCAACTAAGAAAAAACAATTTTTTTAGCGGAACGTAAACAATCATTGGGTTATGATTGGCATCCTGAATGTTTGCGATGTGAAGAGTGTGGAAAAAGATTAAATCCTGGCCAGCACGCTGAGGTATAATCAGTCAATTAACAAACACAATTCATTAATGAATTAATTAACAAGTAATTAATTATTTTTATTGAAGAATAAATATATATAATTATTTTTTATTGCAGCATAAAGGAGTGCCATACTGTCATGTGCCTTGCTATGGTGCATTATTTGGTCCACAATTATTTGGACATGGAACAAGAGTTGAATCTCATACGAGCTTTGGTAAAAAAGAATTACGATCATCATTGCCAAGGTAAATAAATGATGCTAATATGAAATAAAAAAGAAATCTATACATTTACATTGAATTAATATTTTTCATATTGATATTTATGTTTAATGTTGTTTATATAAATTTATTATTGTGTTTTAGATCGCATCTAGAGACAAAGCTAAAGGTTTTTAATCAGTATTACGAAGGAAAAAGTGGAGGAATCAGAAGTAGAGAAGTTAATGGGAGATTAATATTGGAAGGTGCTTTGAGAATTTATTGGGGAGTACGAGGTGTTATACATTTGAAAGAAGATGACGATCAGAGAACAGTTGTGACAGCAAGAAATAGAAATTCGTGTAGAAGAAGCGTGTCAGAGGTTTGTATTTAACAATTATATAGTTGGATGAAATTTAATAAAAAATATTCATTTGTTTATTTGTTTGAGATTATTATATTTATTATTTTATTATTAGGAAATTGATGACAGTGATGATGATGATGAAAAAGAACCGAGCACAACAAAAGATTTATCACCAACTGAAAGTAATCTTGAGAGTGAACCAAATTCTGTGCCAACATCGCCTGATCATTTGAAAAGTCTTACATTACCAATGAAACTTGATGTGAAAAATATGGAATTGGATGAATTGGATGAATTACTTCAAGTTGAACGTAAAATAGAAGATGGCGATAAATTATATCAAACAATGCCAGAAAGTCTTCCGTCAATAAGTTCACATTCCACTATTGAAACACAATCAACAGTAATGTCAAATAATTTAACGCTTGACGTATCAGAAAATCGAAATAATATTGGTATAAATAATTCATCAAACAATCAGGCAAAAACAACGGACAGCAGCATTAGCAGTACGCCAACACACAGTATAGATAGTTCATCTGGTACAGATACACCTAAATATCATGGAACACCAAATCGTAATGGAACTTTACGTAGAATTGAATATTATGACAGTCTTGAGAAAAGTAATAATAATCGATCAATCAGTAATGATGATAGTTGGATTGAAAAGGGATTAAATCGATCTATGTCTGGTCCAGACTGTTTACAACGACATCGAGGTGACAGTGATACAGATTCAGTGAATTCACTACACTTTCGTGAAGACGATAATATGACAATGTCCACTGACAGTGGTTTAGAGTTGGATGGCGTTGTATTACGTCGTAAACAGGGCTCAACGGCAATACGACGTCGTCCTGGTGGTCGAAGACAGTCACGCAGTCGATTACGTCGTCGATGCTCCATCAATGGGCACTTTTACAATCGTGAAACGAGTTTTTTCACCCCGCCACATGGCTCACAGATGTCAGTTTGGGTTACGAGTCTTGTTAGTACCCAAGAGGTTATAAATCTTATGTTGGATAAGTATAAAGTCGATGCTAAGCCCCATAATTTTGCACTATTTGTCGTCCGGGATAATGGAGGTGATGATAAAATTATTTATTACATTATTCAATTGATAAAATATTTTTTTTTTCTTCAATTATAATTTTTATTTTTTTATTTTTTTATTTTGGTAGAACAACGAAGATTGAGAGAAGATGAATATCCGCTTGAAGTGCGAGTGGTGCTTGGACCCCATGAAAATGTAGCACGTTTATTCCTAGTCGATAAATTGTCAACGCCAGAAATTAGTTCTGATGTTGCACAATTTTTAAATTTATCGTTGGCCGAATGTCAAGGTATATTGCAACGATATCATTATGAAGAGGAGAGACAAATATTGCTCCTGAAAGAAAAGTAAGTGGAGAAAATGAATATTGTTTTTTTTTTTCTTTGTTATTTCTCTATTAATAATGATAATTATTATGATTTAGGTATAAGGAAATGCGACGTCGCATAAAGCAACGAATGGAGGAACTGAAGGTTCGATTATAGGTGAGAATAGACATTAAATTTTGGCTTCACACGTATATGTATACACAGTGTGTATTCGTTAACCACATTTTTTTTTTACGTACTCGATACATTGTGTACTGTAAGAAAATGTTTTTTTTTTTCTTGTTAATTCTATATACGTAATTAACAATATTTTAATGGAAAATTTATGCGATTGAACTATGAGATAGTTCTTTCCATTGCTTGAAAAAGAGATTTTTTCAATTTTTTTTTTTTTGCATTACTAATGCTTGGAATTTATTCAGGCATTTAATGGTGACAATTATCAATGTGATTGTGACATATCCGTTTTATAATATAATTTTGTTTTTGTTTGTCCAATGCATTTTTTTGTCTGCTTAATGCTCATGGATAGACATGCGAAATTTTTTCATTATATTGCAGGCGGATTTATCAATTTATTATTCATAGACATTAACGACGTTGAATTTTACGACATTAATGATAGAGGAATTCTGTCAATTTTTTTTTAGAATCATAAAATAAATCAGGATTAATATACGATTTATTTCGGTCATTCTGATGCAATAATGAGAATTGTAGACTGGATTCATTTTTATTTTTACTAGCAATTAAAATCATTTTTTTATTGGATTTCAATTAAATTTCAAATTACGATAGATGATAAATATTTTTCATATCAATCGGGCATTTATAATTTAGAATGGGCAAAGAATAAAAAAAAAATAATAGCAAATTAATTGCCATAAATCGATCAAATTTAGTCCATGATTAATTGAATACTTTTTTTTTAATTTTCTCAATTATAAAAACTTATACACAAATATTATTATTGTGTCGAAAGTAATACGACTAACATTCTAACATTATGTTATAAATCCTATATAAAGGAACATAATTCTTCTTTATCTATATAAATAATGAAAACAAAAAAAAAATAATATTACTGACGGAGAAGAACTACCAGTGAGTAGATTTTTTTCACTCAATAGTTAAATCTAGTTGAAGGAGCTTCAAGAAATGGAATCAATCAAATAATTATGCAATATTTCCAACCATGACATTAAATAAATAAATAAATAAATATCAAAACCGTTTGTGTGTTGGTGTACACTACATAAAATGTTTCAACGAAATATGAAAAAGAAAAAAAAAAATACAAAATTGTAATATAAAATCATGTAATACAAAAAGCTGTACGAACTCAGTAGTAGTATGAAAAAATAATTAATGAATAAAAAATGTTTTACCTTTGTATACCATTGTGTGTTTCTCTTCTACTCATTTCGTTTCGTCATTTTTATTATTAATGTTAATATTGTTATTGTCATTATTTTTATGTTGCCTTCATTTTATTAAAATTTTTTTTTTCTTTTCGGGAGGGAATAAAATAATTATACAAGTGCAATCGTTTGGACAGAATGTATTTTTATTTATCTTTTCGAATAAGTAGAGTTAAGTGAATGCAATGCAATTTAATGTGGTAGTATGAATAGTTTTTATCTTCATACGAAATTGTCAGGTATGAGTATGTTATATACCGAACAATAATTTGTTGTAGCGCAGGTGCGCTCATTTGCACGACACTGATACAAATTTTAATGATTATGAAAATCATTGTAACAATATTTAATTATCGCTATGAATTTTTTTTTTGTTTAATGGCTAAACAGCTTTAGCGTTGTGGCATCATTATTAATTTGTAATTTATTATTCAATTAATTTTTTTTATGGCATCATTGAAATTATTTAATCGAACTGCAATTATTTATATGTATATATTTTATTTATATATTTTTTTGCAATTGAATACACCACACGTTTTTGAACGTTGAATTAATATTTTTGAGTTTTTTTCTTTTTAATAGCTCGACATCTTTATTATTCGAATTTATGTTTGTTAAATAATGTTGATAAAGTAACAAGGTAATAAAGATTATTGAATATTTATGTATAAATATATGTTGTTGATGTATAAATTAAATAATTTATGGTTTTATTCATAATAAAGTTGTCGAATTATTAGAAAATAAAATAAAAATTTTAATTTTTCAATCGAATTTCTTGCAACTTTTACCAGTTTTATAATAATTTTTTTTTTTTTTTTTGCTCTTCTTCTACTATATAATTTGAGACCATACGTTGGCACTGACTTTTGACAATATTACGAACGCGGTTATCACAATCTGGCAGAATGGGCCTTACAAAAAATACAATACGTGTTCGCAGCATTATCTGCTGTGGAGCCAATATATGTATGATCTCTCTTTTTTTTTTTTTCGTCTGTACTTGTCACTTTGGCATGTATCTTGCAAGTATTTTATTTCAAATATTTGCACTTACTTTCTACACTCATATTCACAATATTTTCTCTTGGTTGTTATATTTCTGGTGTAGTAAAAAAAAAAAAAACAACTAAACAGAAACAAAAATGAAATTTGTACAATTATGATTTAAAAATAAGGTTGGCAAACAACTCGCATATTGAGCTGCTGGCATCGTTGTTTCACATTATGCTTTCGTTTATTCTTAAAATCTGAGAACAATTTTAATATTAATATTACTATTTTATTAAATAATGGTGAGATCATTAGACAAAATTTTGAATGCATACACGTGTTGTTTTTTTTTTTTTTTATTTATATATTTTATCCCACAAAAGTGCTAGATTAATTTTAAAATTTGGTTATTCATGAAAAGGAGATTATTTTATCATGAGAAGTATAAATAAAAAATAGCATTTAGCTATTTATAATTTCTTATTCAAATACATATTTTCCTTTCGTAATAATCCGTGGTATTTGGCACTCTATACATTTATTGTATATAGTAAATATCTTTAAATTTATGCAAAAAGACGCTTGGACAAACATCATAATCATTTAAAACGGACATTTACATTGCTGTTGACATTGAAATATTTTTATTCTTCTTCATTAATATTTTAAAAAATTAGTTTACTAAAATCTCCACCATGTAAATTTGTTGTTGTGACGGAAACAAATAAAAGCACTTTATTTCATTGCCGATTCCACTAATAACGATTTGAGTTATTTATCTCCACTTTTGTTTTTTTTTTTTATCGCATCGGAAAATGATGTGCCTTCATTTAGTGACAGCAACTAAATTTTTAAGCACATACCTTTCGCTTTATTATGTTTCCCATTTTATTATTTGTTTTTTTTTTTATTTTTTTCATCTAAAATTCGATGTGCTCGTCCTCAACAATAACAATTAAATATGAATTAGAAAAATAACATTATATTGTAGACAACAATCGGTTATATATGTCAGCGGTATTAATATTTCTTAATTATAATGTTCATGTAATTATTATACATATACACATAAGACGTATATATATATATATATAATTATTATAATTTTGTTATTGAAGCGTACCAGTGCCGCGAGGTGGTGTATTATTTTTTTCTTTTTTTAAAGGTTTATTTTTATTTATTCCGTCGATCATTGATTACTTTTGGTCGATTAAATATACAGACTGCAATGACAGCAATCGCGGATCGGATTGAAAAGTGGTTTATTTTTTTATTTATTTATTTATTCATATTTTTTTTTTGTACCAATATTGAAATTGTGGGTGGACCAAGTAAATATACTTGCAAATATTGTTTATTATTTATTTCTTTACTTTCATCTAAAATCATGTTATTTTATTCAATTGTCAATTAATTAATTGATTAATTAATTTTTTTTATCTCGAATATTTACGTCATATATATATATAATGTTATTTGTAAAAGATAAAACGGAGGACGTGAATTTATTTATTATTTTTAATTTATATACTATATGTGTATTGTGTATGTATATAATATCATATTCACCTCGCGTCATTGGACGAATTCTGGACAGAATTGAGACAGTGTATGACATTTTTTTAAAACTTAACTGCGCTCTTGATTAATTTTTTTTTTTCTTTTTTTTTTTTTTTTTTTTTTATCAATTTTATCTTATTGCTAACACATACTATGAAAAGTGCTATAATCATATGACTTATATGACACATATATATTTTAGTATATGGTTTTATTTTTAATAATTATTTATCTAATATAATTTTTATATTATACGTATGTTACAAGTAGGATTGCTCATTGTCAATTCATCAATTATCACATTTAGTACAAGTTGAAAAATATTCTCAAACGTTCATTGTTACAATATGTCATTGCGTTTATGTTTGAATTACGTGACGTGCATTTGTTGCAATTGCAATTTATTTATTTATGCCGCGTAATATATTATCTCCACATTAGGTTTCATGCCTTATAATTAGCTGTGCCATACGTGTATATTATATTATATATTCCTTAAGTTTATGATGAAAACGACAATAATACGTAGATCACGATTTTTTTTTTGTTTGCAGAGTGATTGCAAAATTCCTAATTTAATTTTTTTTTTTTTTTATATAAAATAAAGATAAATTATTGATACGAAAACAATCAAATTAAATCAGTTCTGTAGCAGTAAATATTATAAATATTTATCGTGTTTTTCTTTTTCTATCATTTTTCGGCGTTCTTATTCTATCAAATAAAAAGTTTTGCACTTTTGGTAGTATTTATTTGGTTAAGAAATTCTTGGTCAGTGTAAATCGCACAAATTAATTGTGATATTAAAATAATTTTTTATACATTGCAATATTATTAATTTATATATCTAAAGATCGACATTAAGTCCGTTGTAATAAATTAAGAACTTGAGAACAAGAAAATATTAATAAATAAATAAATTTACATATATATTTTGCAATCACGCTGGGTGAGAAAGTGGTGGTTAGGTTTATTATTCTACGTAGACGTGGTTAATTAGTAATTTTTTTTTTTTCTAAATTTTTCTACAATTGTTAGAATAGACATCAAGGACACCGAGACGAGGTAAATTGATAAAAGACAGAAAAATTCATGTTTAGCTTACTTTATTATTTTTTTTTTAAAATCTTTTATGACTTTTATTTTTTTCTTTTTTCTTTTTTCTTTGGTGAACTACGATTATTTGGGGTTAATTTGTTTTAAGGACTACCATCAAATATTAGTAATAGGTACTGGTAATCTAAACGTTCGTAATCTAAAGTAGTACTAGCTGCACTTTAATGAGAGCAGACTTGACAGACATCGAGGATTGAGCAAACTGTTATTGCACGTAAACGCGTAATCTCGTACTACTTTTTTTTATACCGCTGTTGGTTACTTCATTTTTGTTTTTAAGGGACATGGCGAAATAACAAAAAAACCATCGATAGATAAATCTATAAATATAAATAAATAAATAAATAAATAAGTAATTAAAAAAATTATTTTTGGCACTGGGCATCATTAATTTTCATTTTAAAAATAAATAAAAATATACTATTGGTATTTTATATAATTTAATTAGGCTCTAAACAAATTATTTATTCTATGAAATAATAATAGCAGCACATACGATTATTAAATATTTTGGAAAAAAATTAACTGCGCAATATAGATTTGTTTGTCGAGGTAATATATATTTTTTATTTATTTTTTTTTTTTGTTAATTTGTACGCATGTCCCACACAATTATTATAATAATTCATTAGTATTTAAAATATAGTCAATAATTCGCACGGTCCCCCCATCACTTTCTCCCTCAAATCGAGCATTTAATCACGAGAAATCCTTCAAACTTGCTATCTAAATACACTTTTAGTTGCAATTATAGCGATATCCTCGGAACATATTGATAAACCAGTTAAAAACATTGTATATGGCCTATCTACCTATACACAATATATATATTTATTTTTATATATATAGATATAATATATATTTGTATATCATAATTTATACTAATAACCAATTAATTAATTATTTAATTAATTAATCATATATATTTATATATATATACGATTATGATGAATAATTATTAATTATTATTAATTTAATTTACTTACACGTATATCACATCTGATCGTTCAGTCAATATAGGAAGACCCTTGTCTCCGCCACGCCCGACCTGCTTACATAATAATTTTTCCCAAAATTCTTTCATAATTTCCGTTTCTCGTTTATTTTTTTATTTTTTCACATTTTTTTTTGTCGTCTCTTTTTTTAGTTCGACCTACTTTTTCCCTCTTTCGTCATTCAAGTTTAAAATCGACTATAGTGACTATTATTTAACTGACATACATCCATGGTTATTTTTATTATTAATATTTTTATAATATTATTATTATTATAATTATAATTATTTTTTTGGTAAAAATTTGAAATCACCATGGATTATCGAATAGAATACACTTAATAAATACTTAGTGTATAAATATAGGAACATTCATTAAATATATATTCATATGCGCTACTATTTATTATTATATGCAATTTTAGTAAATAATATTAGAATTTTAAATATACTTCTTTTTTAATAGATTATACTACGTGTTGTTGTATATGGGTGTATGTAATTATTTTATTTCATGCCATGATTAAAAATGCTTATGAATTCCGTAGCGCTTGTTCAATTTTTCAAAAAGTAAATATAATTATTTTTTAGTACATTACTGAGAGTATTTTGTTACACTATATAATGTTATCATGAACTTTTTACATAAACATTACTGCACAGACTGTATTCGTGTACTGATTCTGTTTATGTATTCCAGAGTGGAATTTATCTTGCGTGTTTACTAATGTGATTTAAAAAATTTTATTGGACATATGTTGTTGAAATATATTTTGTGAATGACGTGCAAAAAATTATGGGATAAAATTGAGGTGTTGTTAAAATTTATTGGACGTTTCATTTATGATTTTTATTAATTGGGAATAAGGAAATCGGTGTTTTTTTTTTTTTGTACGTTTATTCTTGCAGAAGGAAGAATAAAATATCTCAAGCGCTATGGTATTAATATATTTTTTTTGTTTGTTTAATTTTGTTTAGTTTTTTTCTTTCTTGTGTATATAACAACGAGTGCACTGAATTATGGAAAAAATTTCCTATTCGATGTAGCAATCGTTTTTAATATCTGCATTATTTATGCGGCAACGATAAACATACCAATACGAGTTAATAATTTATTCTAAAATGTTGGTTTAATTCGAATTATATCTATAATTTTACCGCTAAATCGCCCAAAGCCTGTCTCTAAGTGTAGAGGAAGTATATTAAAAATTACATCTTTATCTCGGCTTGCATATATTTATATATTTTTATATTTTTTCGGCTCATTAACTATTTTTGGTATAATTTCCGAGATAGTATATTTTTTCATTTTTCCTTTCGTTGGCGTGAGACAATAGCTTTGATTGGCGATCGGGTCTAAATATGATTACTTAGCACCTTTAATCAACTTTATTCACCGGTTATTTATTTATTTTTTTTTTAATATACATGTACATATATGTATATATTATTTGTTTATATGCACAAGTACGAACATGAGACAAGATACTCGTCGCTATTTTTGTCATAGGCCTTAGTAATTAATACTCCACAATATTCACAGGTTTTCATAATAATAATTGGCACGTTCAAATCAAAATTTTTTTAAACAATGAGTTTAATGATTGTACATTACTTTCGTGATTACTTCAATGATTATTGTACGGAAAAATTTTTATTACATATATATTCCATTTCAGAATTTAACTATATTTATAGTTTTAATACTCCTTTTTTACTGCGGTTTTTTTGTTTGATAAAGTTTGTGCGTGATCGTTGATTAAAATTCTTCTTTTTATTTATTCATTTTTTTTTTTTATGATTGAGGCATACTATTATAGATATTTTGTGCGTGAAGAATAAAAATTATCAATCGATATATCATAAAAATATTGGATGGAGGATTTATATTGACGAATAAATTGTCTCGTGCTCGAAAACATATCGCATCCGGCGTATTTTTAATAGTACGGACAGAGTTAATGGACAAAGTAAAGCTTTTTAGATGAGCTTGTACGTATAAGTTACATTTTTATATACAAGAGCTTTCGTTTGTTTCAATTTTTTCGTTCTCATGTTATCTATCATTTTTTCATCATGTAATCTCTCGACGACACTTATTAATTCATCATTTTTTCATTTATTTGCTTTTTATCTGCACGTAATATTACAAAAGCAGACAAGTGTATTCCTCTGTGCGTGTAGAGATGAACGAGAGAAATAAAAATTTATTGCTATCCGCGTAAAAGGATTCGGGATTCAAAGGCACCGGCACGCTGTCCGGAAGGACGCGTCGGATTGATTCTATTTTTTTTTTCCTTCTTTTTATCTCTTTCATTTTCTATCATATTTTTCACTATATCATACGTTTATATTTTTTATTCCAGTTATTCCTTTCTATGTTTTAATGTTACTTTCATACTTCCCTTTGCGTTATTTCCCAAAACCCGACCGTCCGTCCGTTCCATGCACACGTCCTCGCATCTTTTTACTGCATGAAAAATTTTTTTTTTTTCTTTTACAATTCCATCTTTTATATCTGGTATTTCTTTATTTGTATTATTCATCCATTTATTTTTGTCTATATCGTTTGAAATATTTATCGCGTTAAAATATACGTGTGCACAGTGTGTAGAAATAGCGTATATATAGGAAAGAAATATCGCTCATATTATATCGGTATTGCATACATCACGCGAGATCCGAGCATCACAAGAATGCAATTATTATTACAGGTTTTGTCTTTATCGTTTCACTGTCACATGTCTGTTAATATACTTTATATAATATCACTCGTTATTATTAACACGACAAAGTTTCGATATATAACTTAATAAAAAATGAAGATCCGCGATCAATTAAAAAATACTATTGCTAAAGAAATAAGTGATTATGTTTATTTAAAAATTTTTTTTCCTCCATTTTTTGTTTTAATTCTTTCTACCTGTTTCGTTTTCTACTTGCCCTCCTCACACAATTATCATCAATATAATTGCATCATCAATTTCATGGCTGTAGTCGTCGTTGGTTCTTTGGTTTTATCACAAACTGTT
This sequence comes from Microctonus brassicae, assembly GCA_918226075.1. Classification (NCBI taxonomy): domain Eukaryota; kingdom Metazoa; phylum Arthropoda; class Insecta; order Hymenoptera; family Braconidae; genus Microctonus; species Microctonus brassicae. The sequence continues at coordinate 3,805,606 of OW445485.1, read as the reverse complement.
TTCACTAGTATATTTATGATTTTACATTTTTTTCATTGTGTCGTTCATTTATTACAACAAAGGCATGATTAAAGGATTATCTTTAAGCAACTTATAAATGAAATATATTCAAAAGAATATTGTTCTTTGGTATTTTTTGTTTTCAATAGTAGCTTTCCTAAACATAGAAAAAATGGAATTAGTATGATAAACATTATTAATCCACTGAATAATATTGAATTCAAGACAATCAAACGGAAAAATCATGAAATTTTATTATTAACAATCCGTTATTGTGGTAAATGAGCGAGACATGACCTCTCACGTAATTCGTTCAAGAGTTTAGTGTAATCCTTTTTTCTTCTTCTCTTGCGAGAATTTTAAAATAATTACGTGTGAGTAAATAAAATATAATAGTCCGTTATTAATATTATTTTGGTTAATTGACTCGTTGTATTGGGCCAATATTCTATGGCTGGATATTTGGGATGGTTTCAGTTTCATTTCCATTTAATTTCTATTGAAGCATTAGATTGAAGTGGAAGCATTTTACAAACATTCGATTTAATTTCAGCAAAGATCGTAAAAAAATGAAAAAAATAAAATTGCAATAAAAATATAGCAATGTTTAACGAATATCTTCAATAAATTATTCATAAAAAAAAAATGTCAAGCGAAATTTTAACGTTGATGAATGTGCGTAGTGAGATGCTTGGAGAGATAATCGGCACGCGCAAAACATTTGCCGCACATCTCACAATGATACGGCCGTTCACCAGTATGAATACGTAAGTGACGTGTAAGATCACTTTTTCCACCAAAAGCACGTCCACAAAATAGACAAACAAATGGCCGTTCGCCTGTGTGCTTTCGTACATGCAGTTTAAGATTTTCCTTGGATCTAACGCACTTACCACAAAATGGACAAGCAAAACGTCTTTCACGACGATCGGAATCATGACTACGAACAATAGCAGCCATGACTCGTTCAGTTGCTTCATGGCGATCATCGTCCATCACATGATCATTGCCATCATCAGCGTCAGCAGCTTCACTAGCAATTACACTGGCAACAATTGCACTTCTACCACCACGATCAACTGCCACGACTTGATCATTAACATCATGACCCTCTTGGATGCTAGCAGTCTCCGAAACATTTTCCTCTCTGCTACAATTTTCCAATAAATTATCAGTACGCGCCAGATCATCAGCATTACCAACTGGACTTGAAGCGTCATATCTTGTTTCAATTTGACTTGGTTCACCGGTACTAGATACTTGATCACTTCTCTCTGCTGCTGATGTGACAATACTATTACCACCACTGCTAGCGACACCACTACCACCACCGCTACCAGCATTCTCCGTTGCACGTTGAAGTCGTTCAAGGGCATGATTCAATCTGTGTTTTTTAAATGACTTTAGATACCTGAATTGCATTCCGCAGACGTCGCAAGTGAAGAGTTTGTCAGCTGGTAATCGAGCACGATGATTTTGTTCGCGATGTTTAACGTAGGCTGATCTATAGCGATAACGTTGACCACACTGCTCGCAGGTGAATGGCTTCTCGCTGTCATTGGACTGGCCCGCGTGTTGAAGAAGTGCGTGACGCTCGAGTAACCATGCTGAGGGAAATGTTGCCAAACAAACGCCACACCGACGTGCGAGGGTGGCGGCAAGACCGGCAAAGCTGCTGGGGCCATGATGGGCTAGTAAAGGGCTTGAATTGGCACTTGTGCGTTCAACTAGCGCACCCCAACCACCTGCTTCCAGGCCCAGGGCCAATGACATCTGCCAACAGGTGAAAGAGTTCATTGACTTTTTGATTGCGATCGTTCAGTAAATATGTGGATTTTTTTTTTTTTTTTCACCCAGTTAAAGAATAATTTGGAAAGAGAATTTTGTTGAAGATATACTTACCAATTATACTTAAAAGTTTACTCAGTTGAGAGATATAATTAAAGCAAAAAAAAAAAAAAAAAAAGAAGAAGAAGAAGAATAGGAGGAAGATGAAAAAAGAAGGAGAAAAAGAGTAAATTGGATTGTGATTTGGATTTATGTATAAGATAAATACATAAGTTGAGTCTATTATTAATGTTAACACAAACAATTTGCAGTTTTTATTTCACAAATTTAGTAATTTACAACTATGATATGCATTTGTTCTTCTAAGAACCAAAAACGAAATAATTATCTTACATTTTTTAAAATTCATAATCAGTTTTTCATTTTTTTTATTATTTGTTTGCCCACAGTTATTATTTTTTTTTTTTTTTTTCATTATAATTATCGTGTGTGAATCTGATTTTGAGGATGAGGTTTACTATGAGTGATTCATTCGGGGGCAGATTTTCTCCTCAATACCATATTTCACATGTGTTTTCTCTATTTATCAAAAATTAATTTCGCTAGTTTAATGGTGGAGTGTGTAAATACTTTGGGACAATTACCTTCGTCAATTATTTTTTGATATTACTTTTTCAATATTCGCTTCATTTCTATAATCTCCCATTATTCTTCACTGTCTCCTCATTCCCATTTGTTTATTGTTTTAATTTATTTATTCATCAATTTCTTCATTCAAATAATTTTATTTTCCTCTTTTGAATTGTCTACAACGGTGTGAGGTTGTGTAAATTTTTTATTCTTCACTTTTGAGTGCTTTATGTGAACTGTATAATAGATAAATAATTTTTTGTTTTCTATTTTTTAAACGCCAGGAGTATATTTTATTTAATGCTAATAAAATAAGCTTAAACGTCAAATTAATTATCTTATACAATAATTTTATCGCATAACTTATTCAATTCAAATCGTATTATTGATATGAATAAATTCAATCTGTGGTGTACATAGTATTGCGGAGTATGTATATATTTCTGTCTGTTTGTAGTGTGTGTGTGTGTGTGTGTGTGTGTAAATATTTTATAAATTATTACTTAAAATATGAATATAATTCATTTGTTGAATAAAGTTTTATTATTAAATGACATTGGAGTCTGAAACGGAAATTTATAGAAAAAGATCTGGTTGGCACAAAACGAAACGAGTTAGGTTATAATATCGCTACGGGGGCGTCTGGCCGGCCCGCGCGTGTTTATCGTCCGACGTATGAAAAATATTCCTGTTGTTTAATAACACCGTTTAAAAAAGTTATTGCATCTGGGTTTTTTGTATATACCTATGTTGTATAGGTATATACATTTATATTATTAATATTGTACAAATATTTGTTGTAAGATCGGTACAAACGTTACTGTAGAAAAAACATAACAATTTGTAGGTTTTGTTTATATTTTGGTACACGGAAAAAGCCTATTATAACGTGTAATTTTTTTTTTTTTATAATCATTCATATCCATCATTTCAATTTTTTTTTTATATATATATATATATTTTTTTTTGTATTCGTGTAATCTGCAATTTATTACGTGAGCATTTAATTCCTACATAGGTGGGCTTTTTAATTCTGAAACATATACACTATTTCTTCCATCGTGCAATTTTTTTTTTTTTCGGGGTAAAAAATAAATAAATTAACCAATATTTTAATATATAAATCGAGTCGTGTCAAATCGGTCACAATTATTAATGAGTTTCGCATTATTGTTTATATCATATCTATTTTATATTCAATCTCAAAGAGTTTTCCAATTATTGAAAGTCTGCAAATTTAACGCGATATATTTATATCCATACATATATATATATATATGTATATATACGTGTGAAATGGTAAAGTTACGGACACGCAAATCGGGCATATAAGTGCAATTTCATGCATAGATAAAAATCATTGAATTGTCTCTTGCTGCAGTGTGACTTTCTCCATTTAACTTGTTATTTCCACGAGATTATTCGGTACCATCCAACCTAATTCTTTCCTCGTATGCTTAATTCTACGAGTGTATATAAATATATGTGCATTATTCGTGTGGCAAACTGGCAATTCGTCGGGTAAAATTGTTTTAATACATTCTCCAATAATAAATTACTATATACTTTTGCATTGTTTATCATTCAACTCTTACGTTCGACCGTTATTTATTCTCCAGTGGCTTTTATTAAGAACAAACTAGACAGGCAAATGCGCGTCATGTGAAAAGGTGAATGGAGTATCCGTTGAATTGTCCGTATAAGTTTATATAAGGGATGAAATGTGTGCAGGTGTGTTGAGAACATATATGAGGAAGAAAGACATTTATTATATTTGCAGTGAACCTCACAAAATGAGGTGTAGCGCGTGCTAACGTCACCCGGTGACCTGATCCCACAGCAAACTCTCTAGTGGAACGCACGTATGAACTGGGGTAGTAGTACCTGTGCTTTTAAGTTAAGCGAATGCGACATCAGTGGTAGGGGAACGTCGTAGGCGTGTGCGAAAAACGATCCGGTGCCATAGGCGTAGGTTATAATACACGAGAATGAGAAGGAAGGAGGAGTAGGACTGTTACTACTTGGTCTCGCGGGCCAGACAACTTTTAAATGGAGAGAGAGGGGAGCGCCTTGATGTAATACATATGGTCGAATATTATGGTGGGGATTATAATGAACAGGCATTGAAGGGATATGTATCAGACACAGAGAATCATTCACGCGTTAACGACAAATGATATAAAATAAATCAAAAAAAAGAAAAAATAATTCATCGAATCGAAGAAAGAAAGTAAAATTTTTTTGTGGTGTTTAATATATGTGCATACTCTGGTGTATGGGTAATGTAAAATTTGCTTAAACGTGTGTTGAGATGAAGAAAAATTTTCATTGTATAGATGAACAATTTAAATGTGTATAATTGTTTTTGGAAGTGATAAATAGGCGTGAGCAAAGGTGCGGATGTAGGCACGTAGTGATTATGTAATGGATTTTACGGCAGGGGGAACTTTGTTGCGGAGTCTGTCGATGGACAAGAGGGTTGTGAAGAGATAGGGAGGGGAGGGGGAGGGGGGGGGGCGAATTATATAAGCGCAAGAGGAATAAGGTTAAAACACTGGCGTAGGCATAGTGTTGGTATAGACGCGTAGGCGTTACCGCAATGCCCATCAAGACGCGCAGGTAGGCGTGCCTTGGGGCGGTGCCAGGTAAATATATCCCTGACCTTAGCGCGTGTCGCCGAATATTTGATATTGGTTTGCTGTCAGGTTGGCTTTTGTTGGACCTGCCTACACTAATGATCCGTGATATATTTTTCAATATATAATATCTGCGTGTTGGTGCAGTTTAATATTTAAATGTAATACATTTATGTATTTTTGAGCGCAGTTAGACACGTGCTATAATTTTTTATTGGATACGGATGTGTATGTATGCATATATATATATGTATATATATATTTTGTTATGCAAACTTTGGATATAATGAATTTTATATTTATAGTTTAATCAATAACTCGACTCGACAGACTCGTTTATAATTATAATTATTATGATCTTTTTTTTTTTATCGTTTTTAGTTATTTTTTTCTATTTTTCATTTCAATAAAAAAGAATATATGTTTGCTTGGGATATTATTTTTTTTCTTTTTCATTATTTAACTTTGATAACGGTAGAAAAAGCGTATATAATAATGATCAATTGGATGACCGGCTGAAAAAATTACTCCAGTAGATTTTTATTTGCGAGGCATTTGTGGCTAGAGAATGTCGACGATACTATATCTGCGCTTTTTTTTTTTTTTTTTACGTTTTTTTCTTTTTCCTGTTTTACTCCGTTCTATATATGATTTAATAATGTACCGTTGGATGTTTAAGGCGACGAGTGTGGGGGGAAAAAAAATATTAATAAAACTCGTCCGAAATGATAAAATTTGTTTCATCTCTCGCGTTCTCTTATTCGATATTTTAAATTTGCTTTATAATATTTTGTTATTGGTAGATTTTTGATTTTTAATTCATTTACATCAGTAAAGATGTGTGGTTGAAAATTTAGTGTGGCCAATTTGATGATTAAATGCCAAGAAAAATAAAACAAAGTAATAACAGTTAGAGCGAGAGATGATGTGATAAAATAATTTAAAAAAAAATGTTTTTGATGAGTTAATCGATTTTTGGGCTCGTTCGTTTTATAATCTACAAATAAAAATCAAATGATTTCAATAAATAAATAAATAAAAAATAATTTTTCTTAGTCAGCCCCCGAAAATATTGATGATAAAAGTGTAATAATTCATAATTAAATGTCAGCTATAAAATGTGCGAATTATTATTTGTTTCATTTATTTCATTTTGTTTTTTTTTTTTTTTTTTTTGAAAACGGTAAAAAACGCGCACGGAGCTCATTATATCCGATAAATGATACAGCGCATATTCGTGCCCAATGTACAAACAATAAATTTATATATATATATTTAATCCTAGCTAAATATTTATCAACATTATTTTTTGTATTATTGTTGTAAAATTTTTTTTTTTTTTTGCTTTTTTTTTTCTCTCTATTTTTTACTGTATGTCATTGCACTATTTTTTTCTTTATTTTTTGCCCTAATGTCAATATTATCATGTCAATATTAATTCACGTGTCATCTGTGTTAATGTCTACGCGCTCTTTACAATTATAATAAATTTTTGTCATATAGCCTAAATACTCATATAGGTAGTTGTGGTGAGATTAACCTCCTATTCACATATTCAACTATATAATCAATATATGCCTAGTGTATATAATAATTCTATGTAATATTTTTATTTTTTATTTTTCATTTTTTTTTTTTTTGTTTATCACTATTTTCATATTCAATAGATATATTATATGTTTATCGTAGAATAATATAATTCCTATGTGTTGTTTTATGTATATACAGTGTTGAGATTAATTTCTATCACTCGTATAGTACATCGCATTTGCCCCCCCTCCCTCCCCTCCCTCCCTTGCTTCATTATATGTATATATAATTTTTATTTATATATATAATTATGTTGTGTTTACGTACTAAAACTATTAAAATACTAGTATAAATATCTCTTGACATATAATATATTTTTTCATGTATATATATTCATTTTATTTATATATATGTAAAGTGTAGTTTGATAAAACGAAGTTGTGGAAATGAACTGTACTTTGCATTTAAATGATATTTCATTTTTGTTTTTATTTATTTTTTTTCTTTTAAACACTATTCCATTTCGACTTCTTCGCTTTATATATTTTATTATTTTTTTAATTTTAATTTTATTTATGTTTATTGCTATTGGATTCATTGCATAGTAGGTTCCCTCACGTGAACTGATATCAATTTATTATTTATTATTTTATTTTTATTTTTCTTGTTATTCATTTTCTTTCACATCTCTTTTTAATTTCCTAGTTTTATTTATTTTTTTTTTTTATTACTTTTCATTTTCTATTAATTTAATTATTATTCTCATTCGGCAATCTAATGTGGCAATTGAAGGGAATTTTTTCATTTTCTCAAGTATATATATACACATACGTTGAGCTGCTGTAAAAGTGATCAATTAAAAATTATTTATTTCTATAGTTATTAAACTATATGTAAATATATAAATGTATTGTATACATATGAGAAATAGTTTTTATTGTTAATGATGCCCATAAAATAATTCTCTTCACTGCCTGACAACTGAATAACGATATTATTTTTATTTACTTTAATTGTATCACGTAAATATATAGATTATATATATCATTGTTAAGTGAATATATTAAATTGAGAGTTCAGTTCACATAAATTTATATATATTTAATTGATATTATTAAACATATATTAATCTGTGATTTGATGACCCATAATTATTTTTTATTAACTTGAAATGAATATATTTTCATTTTTTATTTATTAATTTTCCCTTCAACTGACTGATTGATTGCGAACAATTATTATTATATCATCTCAAATAATTTCAATCAAATTATTTATTAATATACATTTATTTCAATCTGTAGATGGCTATTGTTCTATCTCTTGAGAATTATTTTGTTTCTATGAAAATGTTTATTTTATTACTCTCAATTCAACAACAAACATGAAAAATTCAATATCAAGAAGATAAAAAAAAATATATTTATGTATAATAATATCAATAAATGCATTTTCAATTAATTATTACGTAATTAAATGGTTGCAGTGAATCTGTTGAAGTTACAAACTAAATTTTATTATGCACCATGCCAAAGTTGTGTATGTATATAGATAATCTTGATACGAGGTTGTATGTGAGCCTCTGGGGGCTCGTCCTATGCATGTCCGTCATTGTCCACGAGTGTCTCAGAAGTATACGTAATAATACACCTTTGCTTCATACTCCCGCAAGATATACACACGTTCTCTTTTCCCTTTTATATAATTATCCGCAACTGTGACGCACCCTCGACAGTATCCTCACATTATTAGGAGAACATATTTAGAAGGTGACTATGAGTTGGCGAGCACATTATATTATATATGAGTCTTGCTATTAACACGCCAGTGGATCATAAAAAAAAAAATTTTTCTCATCCAAGTATTTTAATTTTCAACCTTTTTTTTACTTTTTTCATTATTATCTCATTAATTTTTTTTTTACTTTTCATTTTGATTCACATAATTGAATAACTAAATAATTTTAAAGCGTTATTTGCTTTTTGAAATGTGATTTATTTGCAAAATGTTGAATAATTAAAATTAATCTATTTGTAAAAAAATGTGAAAAAAAAAAAATAAAATAATTGGAAATTTATTTGTGATCAGTCTATACGTAATCGCCAACTCTTTCACTTTTGTTAATTATTACTTTTACTTCACGACACGTTCATACTGAATTATATATACATACATATAATAATAATAGTCGGGATCATTTAAAAGTCATTTTATGACTCGATTAATTTATTTGTTTGGCGTTTGTTTAGGTGATATGCAAATTAATAATGTTATTTTTATATTTCTCAAAAGTATATTCATCGTATAATTATCACTGTTATATATTATAAATGTATATAAATAATATATATATACATATTTTCGCGAGTGATGTCTGTATATGCATCTTAGTTCTGCAATTAGTTTACTTAAAGTGATAAATAGTTGAAACCGCGGGGATTTACGGTAAATAAGGCAACGCAATCAACAGCGTGTAGGGGTGACGGTTGAATATAGACAGACAGAAGGTAATAGAAGAGGGTTTATAGTTTGGTTTACGTGTGTGCAAGTAGAACACGGTATACATTTGACAAGTACTTCTTCCACAACTCTATATACACATACGTCGTTGATGCGCCGTACGAAATCAGAATTAAATATATCGTCTCTTCATCAAGAGAAGTACGTAAGGGATGTACGAAACATATATAATACACACTAGTGCATATATATATTTCTACGTGTGTATATAAATAGACAGGCTTTTTCAATTCAGTGGGAGTTTCATTATTAAATTTTGGTGCATTTATTTATTTTACACGTGAAGATAATTGATTTTGAAATTTAATTAATTTTGGGGTGGGAAAAAAAAAAAAAAATTAAAACAATTGTAAAATTAAAAATAAAGTAAAATTAACTTAAAGAAATATTGTAAGAGATAAACAAATAATACTTTTAATGCATATGGTGTTTCAAAATAGGCGTTTGTATTTCAATAATAATGATAATTAATAATAATTAATAATAATAATAATAATAATAATAATAATAATAATAATAATAATAGTGTCTGTAAATAATACTAACTATTACTGAATAATAATATAATGTTTCCGGTAGTATCGTGTAACAAGTTAAATTCTATGGCTATTTATTGTAACTTGCATATAAATATATTTATCATAAAGATAATAATTTATTTTTTCTCTTTTCATAATTTATTATTAAATGAAATAGAGCACCGTTATTACATATCAAAGTCGCATTAGATGAGATTTCGTTTTTGTTTTTGTTTTTTTTTTTTTCATTTCCAAGTCCAGAACACAGATTTATTAGTCATATTATTTATCAATGCGTCTGAGTAGTTACCTACAATTATTATTGTACAAATACCGGTGTGTTAATAATTTTTTCAAGTTATATTTTTGTTTTTCTTTATAAAAAAATTTTAAATTAATGAAAACAATCGTTGTGACTGAATAAATTGTGAATTAAAATTGTATATGTGAAGTGGAAATAAAAATTAAGAGTTTATGATTGGAAAATAAAAATAAAAATATTGTTCAATTGTTGGAAATAAATTTTTTTTTTTTTTTTTCAACAAAAATGTTGTAGTGGTTCGACACAAACTACATATTATGCAGTTGATTTTAAATAGATATGAATAATATCAAATACTTCTATTATGTACAATATTATTATCAAGAACAACAATTTAAAACAAAAAAATACTGTTCACTACGTGGAAAATATTTCAGAAATATATTTCTCAATATTTCCAAAACACAACGATTATATGCACATAGAAGAGTACATACATTCACATATATCTATATGTATTATGTATGTAAATGCTATATTAATTAAAAGCGGGTAAAGCTACTCAGTGCTTTTCTGTCAAGTGCGACTAATATTTTTTTTCTTTTTTCAACTAATTATCTCAGATATGATGATATATTTACAGAATATAGTTTATGTATGTATACATATTTATGCAATAATAATTATCTAATAAGATACCTAATTGAAATAATATTTTAATTAATTATTTAATCAATTTTATCTCCATAAAATGATATGCTAACAAGTTGATGATAATTTCTTGACGTTAATTATTGTCGTCTAACTTGTTGATACTTTATACTTTTTAAACATTGCTATTTATTATAACGTGACATATGCCATACAATAATTGGCGGTGGGGAAGGGCACACATTTAACAACTTACAAAAATTACAACTACATACGTTGAATGAAAATTTTTTTTTTAAACGATTGTACTCTACGTCAGTGGTGCATATGCCGTGGGCGCCTAAGTTTAAATAAAATTTTATATTTATTCTCATTGCACTTTTTGAGGACCAGTTTATTATTGAAAATACACTCACAAAACAATGTGATTATTTGCATTTTCAAATATGTATGAAGATAAATATATATATATGTACATATATACTTAGTTAAATGTTTTTAATTATAAAATTCATACTATTGAAGCGGCGCGAATGCAAAAATAAGAAATATATAAGGGATTTTATTGTAGAAATGGATTATACATATGGCAATTTTTTCAGAACCAATTGTTTTTTTTTTGTTTTATTTGTGTGTATATTTAATTTTTTTTTTTTTATTAATCGTGTAATTTAACTTTTTTCTTTTAAACACTCGATGTGACATTGAGCCACAAGTGGTGTAAATAAATTAAATTAATTAATACTTCTGGCAATAATGTCCTTCCGAGGTGAATCGATATTGCGTAAATTGAATAAATGATTTTTGTTATTCAAATTATATTTTTTTTTGTTTTTGGTAAATGATAATAATATTGATGAAGGTCAATTAAATTTTTATAAATGTATTATTTCAAAATTCACGCAATTTCGACAAACCTGTGGATCTTTCAAGCTATCCTTGTTTACAGATGTATTTTCTTTTTTTTTTTTTTGTTTGCAATAAGCGACTTGGCTATTGTTAAATTGTAGATATTATAATTCGTACGTGAACAGGTGCATGTGCAGGCACGACTCTGATAATATAAAAGAAACGCGATTTTACATTGAATTATTGAATAAAGAAATTATAATCGATAATGAAACACTATCGTTTTTGTTATGCACAACAAAGAATATTATAATAAATTAATTATTATTTTTTCAATTTCTTTTTTTTCTTTCTGAAATGCCTTGTGATTAATACATACATGTGCATTTTCGTATATTTTAGTGATAATTATACCGATGAATTAACTAATTCACAGCGAATGGAATGTTGAATGTTATCACTAAAATAATTTTTTTAATTATTTCTTTCTAATAGTTAACGTTAAATTAATTTTTTTAGGACATTTAATAAACGGATAGAATAAAGTTGGAGGACGCATGAATGAAAATAGGCATGTTGTTATTTTCAATAAACTTTTTGATTTTTCAAACGAATTATATGAAAGAAAATATGGCGAAGAAAAATTTCATTAAATCAAAATAATTAATTGACGAGAAAATGCATTGATTTATGAATTTAGCAATTTTATTTTAATTCATTTTCGTATCTACGTCAAGGATAAAAATCACAGTCTGAGTATAATCACAATGTTGTTTGAATACGCGCGTTTACATAAGGCGTGTCATATACTACAATTATAATTGATTGATTTACTTCACGAATAATCAACGATTATCAAAATTATTTAAAAGCAATTTACGTATTACTATTATTTATTTATTTATTTATTTTTTCTTTCCGATTTCCAATCATTTTCTTTCGAGAAAATTCTAAATTATTCACAATATTAATTCATCATTTTCCAAAATACCTTTAACTAACAACCTTTAGCATTTTCTTTATTTCCGTTCGTACGTTCACCAACATTTCCGTTTAATCGACGCGCCAATCAGTCACTCTCGAAGTTCACATCGATCGTTAACTACTACAAGTGGGAGTAGTAGAAATCAAAGGGCTTTGCATTGATTACAAGGCGTGTATATATATTTATTTCTCCTAACCAATATCTCCCTGGTGTCTACAGACATCGTTTGCAATCGTTGATAATTAATGTTTCAGCGATCGATTGATTCTAAAGACTTCAGAGCCACAATCACTGAGATATTCAACGAACGCAACGTGATTATTAAAAATAATACGTTCAAGTATATGAAAAATAAAATAATAGAAAAGAAAAAAAAAAAAAAAGATAAATTAGTGAAATTAATTTTTCCTAAAAAAATCCATCTCATTGCTTTCAAGTTTTAATTACTTATTAATTAGCTATGGTAAAGTGAATTTCAATTCCAAATACTGTCTTGCATATCACCCAAACATCCATAATAATTTATGGCATTTGCTAAAGAAGGAATAAAATAAATTTCAAGATGTAAACAGAAAAATTTTACCGACTGCCATTTTACTCTTTTAAAATTATCAGCAATAATTTTTTATCCCTCTCTCCTCTTACATTCAATTATTCAATGAATGAACGGATTTGACTGATATTTATTATATGATGAAAGACAAAAAAACATTAAGAAATATAGAGGAGAAAAGGATACGTAGTTATAACTTGAAATCGATATCTCTCCGAGTACGCTCTACAAAGTTAACGATTAATAAAATTGGACCTAGTTACCTTAACAACATAACTAGCAAAAGCTAATGTAGAACTTAAAAAAAAAGGAGGAAAAAAATTAATTGAAGGCGAGTGACGTTATAGCTTAGGTATTATTGCACTGTCTCAATGGCTACCGTATCGTCAGGTATTTTTCGACTTGTGTGTACGTGTATGTCTGTAATATCTTAACTGTAAAACGAATGTTGTCTATAAAGCTCAGCATAATCATCGTGATTATACGATTTTATGTGCACTAAAAATTTAATTTCACAATTCGCCAATGATTATCTGCAGTAAACATAGATGGAAAAGACCGTGGATAGATGGAATATGTTTGAAAAATTCTAAAGTTATTTAAAAAAAAAAAAAAAGAAAATTTAAGTCATTGTAAATTCTCAAGTATTCCATCTTGCCGCGGTTTTCTCGATAATTTTTTTATTTTTGTATGATAATGAAACAATAATTCATGACGTGAATCGTTAACAGCCACTATGCCAGCGCAAAAAAAATTTATAATAATAAAAAATTAGCAGCCCCGCGCACGTGTTTTACGCGCGTATATAAATATTCTACGAATTTAATATTCTCACTTGTTCTCGTTTTCTCAACACATTTATTATTCCCGATTATAGTTGCCAAACAAACAGACAACGTTAATTCACCCCCATGCATATTAACATCCCATTCTCATATCACATTCCCCAAAAATTCACAAATATCCCCCCAGCCAATCTCCCCAATCCCAATCTTCATGTCAACTGTATAAAATATTCTCAATCGTATCAACAACAGTCATCGTACATTGTACAATGTTAGTACATTATTACAATAGTTATAATTATCGTAATCAATATAGATATTCACAGCATTTTATCAAAATCTCTTGAAAGCACCAACCGTGGCGGCCCAATTGTTTTTTTTTTCTTCCCCCTTTCATTATTCCATCGATTCCAAAGTGTTATTCTTGTTCCCTGTTGCCCCAGATTATATTTTTTATTTCAATCCTGTTTTATTATATTTTATTTTCCCCCTCCCTTCCCTTCCCCGTCTCACGTTCTCAATCATCATTTAATCACTTAAATAATTTACCGATAGTATATATGTATAATTAAGCTAAACATTTTTTTTTTTGTCTTAAAGCACTGATTAAACGAGGGAGTTAATTTTAACGTATTCCCCCCTCATTGAACACGCGTTACCATCCATCCTAACCAAAATCACAGGACTAACTAGAAATACCTTCGGCACTGCCATCCCCCACTTGTCGTTTGATAAACTGATTAAACAATAACGCAAGACAGGAACGATGATCAGCCAATGTGTCTTCGTTTTACCACTGAGTGAGTGAGCTGAATACGAGGATATATTTGAAAGGAATATTAACAATGAAAGTGTGTGATAGGAACAAAACAATTGTGGATAGTCCGAATAAAAGAATGATATTGGAGATCGGTGGGACGTGAGATGGATAAGAAAAAAATTTATTGGCAATGATGAAAATGCTTGGAACAAAAAAAGTGGATAAGGAATTAGGAGAAAAGGTATAACCGATGGGATAACACCTCGTATAGCCCTCACTCAGAATTTCTTGCGTGGTTTCCATCAACGTAAAGTTGTTGATAATTACGGTGTTGGTGGTGATGGTGATGATGATGATACTAATGGTGATGATGATGATGATGACAATGTTGAATGTGGCATGGCGAAAGTGAGCGGATGCGCGTGGTGAAGTTGAAAAAGTTGGTGGCGGTGGACGATGACGACGAAAAACTCAATGATGTGGCGGCGGTGGCGGTGGTGGTGCCTCTTCCTCTGTAGGATCCACAGGACTTGGGGACAGGAACTTGCGCACGTACTTTGGATAATGCGTTTTTTCATGTGCCTTTAATATTGTTGATCTTGAAAATGTTTTTCCACATAATGTACACCTGAATGGTCGCTCACCAGTATGAACACGACAATGATCTTTCATATGGTGTCTTAATTTGAATGCTTTGCCACAAAATTCACATTTGAATGGTCGATCGCCCGTATGAGCTGGTAGATGTGCTATCAGCGAGCCAACATCGGGAAATGATTTACCGCAGAACTTGCAAAGCACGACGCCCGACGTTGGATCAGAATGAGCAGCCAACTCGAGGTCCATCGGTTCAACCGAACCGCCAGAGGTAAAGTGGGCCTCCGGCGGCAGGTGCATACCGGGCTCGATACCCAGATGAGCCTGCAGCTGCAGGGATGCCTGTTCGCGGTACTTGAGCGACTCGAGGCTGTGCGATAGGATGTGCCGTGTCAGCTTGCTCTGGTGGAGGAACGAGGCACCGCAGTACATGCACGCAAACACCCGCTCATCCACACCCATCAACTCCTGCAACCAAACAAACAAGAACATCAACTTCTTGCTTCCGGCTAACGCTCGCTCGCTCTCTCGCTCTTCTTCTCTTCCTCTCTTTCTCTTTCTTTCACCCTCTCTTTTTCACTTTCGTTCTCTATTTTTCTATTTTATTAAAAATCAATTGTGCTTTTATTTTTCTGACAAATTAATTTTACGCGAATATCAATTTATGTTAAACAATTTCCGTTTTATTTTCTTTCTGCACGGTCTTTATGCAAGAATATACTTCAAGGTATTAAGAATATAAAAAAAGAATCAAGGTCAAGGACTCTGCGCGCGTAGGTGTGTGCTCGCTTTTATGATGACTTCCGGTTGCGTTGTGTCACATACACAAACACCCACGTATCAATCGGAAGCTCATGATCGGTCATGGTCATCTAGAGCAAATCACGCTCTTTATACATATACATACGTATATATATAAGTGAAGTCCAGTGACGGACATACACATTGTTTTGAAATATTTACATATGTATATATAATTGCGTGCAGAGTCTTGACGTTTTGATTATTTTTTTCACATTCTCACTTTCACTTGGATAATCCTAATTCTCAACAAAATCTACTATTCTACAAATTTCAAAAAAAAAAAAAAAAAAAAAAATAATAATAAACAATTATTTTTCTATTCATTAATATCATTGTATTATTGAAACAATGTATCGAATTTCTTAATTTGTGAGAATTGATGCAATTTTACGCCTTTTATTATTACTATTTTTTTTTTTTTTTCATCTTTCAAATATTAATTTATTTATTATTGAAATATAAAAACGTGAACAGCGGCCGTACAAGAAGTTGACGCTCATTTTTGTTTGGCGCGTCCCACCCACGTATATCTTTGTTTATTTGTTTTATTACGATATTAGTTTCTGATTTTTTTTTTTTTTTTTCCACTCGATAAAAATTATGTAGGGTATTGTTAATGATAGCAATAATAATAGTAATAATAATAATAAAATTATAAATAATAATAGTGATGATAACAATAATGATTAATGATAATAATCATAATAATAATAGTAATAATATATTTAATATAGAAAGCATAATCCGTTCAAAATACTCTTCAAACCAACCAACCAAACTCCCGCAACAATTAATTCCCAAAATATCATCTGTTTTTGTATCATGAGCCGGCTCACGATGGCATTTTCGTCTTATTGTTTTAATAATTATGCGATAGCCCACTATAATAAATATATATGTATATATATACATATATAATTCGTTGTGAAAAAGGCATTGCACTCAATTAAACAATAATTGAAATACAAATGATAATATTATATTTTGTAAAATATGAAAGTTATTCAACACGATTGGTTTCATTGATTTAATTATGTTATTATTTCCATATTTATTTATACGATTTTTCGATTATATATAGTGCACATATATATGTAAATTTACATGAAGATATACAATAGAAATATAATCATATACGTTTTACATAAGGAGAATGTTATTTCGAAATAAATTGGGTGATTAATTTTTCTTTTGATAAAAAATTTTAAACATCTTTTATTTTTTTTTTTCTTTTACAAAACAATTTATCAATATTTATTTCGAAAATTCATCCTCAAAATTGTATGTCGTGTATGGTAGTATATGCGTATATACACATGTCTATTGTATATATAAGTGTAGTTACAAAGAAAAAAAAATATAACCATGGGCAAAAATGAAGGTCAACTTCTTGACAGTGAGCTTAGCAAGACAGGCTATTGCGAGGAGATTGAATGGAATGGGATGTGACAAAGTGTATGAACGGAAAAAAAAATTAATAGTGGGCATAAATAGTGTTTTTTACTTGTCTTGAAATAAGAGTAAAGAAGAAGGATATTTTTGATGTTTGTCATTACGCCAATTAGGACTTTTTTGTTTCTTCGTGGAGGAAGAAAAAAAGAAATAGGAAAATAAAAGAGGAGCAATTTGAAGGAATGAAGACGTCGGGTTCTGATGGATGATACATGTGGGTAATCGCATGATATGTCTTGGTATATATTAGATAGCGCTTTGGGGAAAATCGAGGCCAGAGTCAGCATGAAACTGAGATTGAGCGATGAAATAAGTGTACCAAGATGAAAATAAGTGAAAAAATAAATAGAAAGATAGATTGAGAAAGGAAATAATAATAGAGAATATGGAGAAATAAATTTCAAAAAAACTTGCACATAAGATCAAATAACGACGATACGACGACGCGATACAAAGCGTGGAATGAATTAAACGGCTTATGAAAATACAATAATGAAAAAAAAATTTATTTTTTAAACCAACAAACTTTGTATCATGCACGCTTATTTTTTTCAATCACTCTTTCGCTCATTATCAAGAGTTTTCATTCTTTTTTTTTTTTTTTTTTTTTTTTTTTTTTTTTTGTATTAATTATTTTTTTCTTGCGAGATGTTGAGTATAAAGAGCGAGATTCGAGGGTTGCCAACGATCATAAGAAATTAATTTTCCACCAACATTGTATGGACACTTATTAATTTTTTTTTTTTTTTCTTTGATTATTCTAAAATTTATTAAAGAAAATATTCATTTCTTTCAAATTCATAAACGTGGATATAGGAAGAGCAGCGAGCAGCAAAGCATTCGGAGGCATGCATAATTTAAACCCACATGCAATCTCTATTTAATTATTGAAGCATTTTAATTATATACATCGACAATCTTCATTTTTGTTGTCTTTAAAGTGTGTCTAAATAATATTTGTATTCACTATAATTGTCCAGTGATAATTTAATGAATTGAAGATACAACGCGGTGCATAATAATGCCATGTGATTATTATTATCGTTATTATTATCATTATTTTCTATTATTACTTATTTATTTATTATATTTTTACCATTATCATTGGCAACCTAACGACCTTGCTTTCATTTAAAATTTAATTTGAAATTATATACATTCAATAATGATTGCAGATGAGTGTAAGTTTAGCTGGCAATAATATACATCCATGTATATTTATATTTTAAATAAATATACATACATTTTAAATAAATAATATCAATATCGCATGGTAATAGAAGTTCATACCGAATAAAGACTCACCGGATCAGGTGGGAGTCTGTAATCCGCTGATATTTCACTGCTAGCACAGCGTTCCTCACTTGATCTATCCCAATCGATCTCCTTCTTCAAGGACTAACGTAATACATAAGGCAAAATAAATAAAAATAATAATTTAACAAATTAATAATCATCAACGTAGAGTGAAAAATAAATAAAAAGAAATATTTCTGATGATAATTTATACATATAAATAAAACTTACAAGTGGTACTTGCTGGACCGGCGGCAATCCTGATGGTCCTGCCAAAGGTTCTGTACTATGCGGGGACGGAAGTCGACTCTGCGGTAAATTCAATGGCAATGATGCACCAGCAGTCGTACCAGTATTATTATTTAAACTCATATCACTAGGACCACTATGCACCGAAATTGGACTAAGTGAACCTCTAGTTTCTTCTATACTGACAGCGTCCTCCGAGTCCCTTCTCGGTCGATCGAGCGCTAGTGGACCCGGACACGGACTACTGACTCTTGTAGGTGATGATGGACTTTCTGTCATGTCAACGGCTTCTGTGCTATCATTATTTATCACTTGAATTGTTTGTTGCGGTAGTTGCGGCTGTTCACGTTCACGCGATTCACGTCGTTCACGTAGCACTTGCTGATCATTCTTTGGCGATTCCTTTTCACGATCTTTATCCCTGTCTTTATCTTTTTCGCGCGTTTCACTGCGTGTCTCGCGGTGACTTTCATTATTATTAAGATGCTGCTGCTGCTGCTGTTGCTGATCATCTCTTGACGCCACTGCTGCATTTACATTTGTCATGTCCGCTAATCCTTTTACTTTGAGACTTTCGGCTGTCTTCAATAGTGCCGATAATTGGCAGTACTCGACATTAACCTCGCCCTTGTACATGAAGTCAACGAGGGTGCGCAATTCGGAGAAGCGGACGTCCTTTAGGATGACAATGGGGTGGCGATTTGGGTGGTCAAGAAATAACGCTTGAAAATAACTGGAGCACGCTGATAGAACAACCTTGTGCGCGCGTATTGACGGCCCCTCGGTGCACGCCAGTGTCACGTCCACCAGCGATTCAGACTCCAGTAATTGACTGAACACACCCAGCAAGTTGCTCTGATGATTGTTCCACCTCAGGCAGTAATGCTCACTTCCCATGTCTGAACTGCCCGCAACCCTGCTGCGAATTAATAACACATTATTTTTTATTAATTAGTCAATTATATAATTATAAATAAATACATATAAATATAGTATTGATGTATATTTGTATATACAATTGTTTGCTGTATTATTTTCTCATTCAACTGCCATGAAAATTTCATTTTACGTTATATGTAGGTACATATATTTTTTTTGTTCTTCATTTTTTGTATAAATATATGTATTTATGTATATAATAATACTTTTGCTACGGCAAATAGACTTGAACTGCCGTAAAACGAATGTAACTCTCGTCAAAATTACTCTTCTCAAACAATATTTATTGTAAGAAATAATGTGGGATTTAAAATAATATTGAATCGTATTTAATATTTTTAACTTAAATTTTAGTTAAAAATAATCAATAAATATATACCTAAAGTAAATTTTCTAATAATGCGTAATGACGCGCACTTTATATATATACTCAATAATCACTGCAAATATTGTATGAGATAATTGCTTTTTACAATTTCTCATTATATATTTATGCACGCATACTAGTAAAATATGCTGTGCATAAATTTATATAGCCAGTGATTCCAGAAATCGTTGATGATTGTGTCTTTTACCTTGTGCCATTAAAACTTACCGGATACCTGCCGGCTATATGACATTGGCTATCGACGCATTTGTTCGCTCACTGTTATCTTCATGCGCAACCTTTACATAATAATTTATCGGACGTACGAATATGTACTTGGAAGCTTTGAGTATATCTCCCAGTCAGTTTATACAATATAGCGTGGCTTATCTGAGACAGTGTATACCAATATATATATATATAATATATATATGAATATAATACATACAATATATAAATACAAGAATATCAAAGTAAGAGTAAACGAGTCAGTTTGAGTGCGATTATATTGATCTTCGTTGCAACCACACGTGGTGAAACATGACAGATATCAGTTGGCTATATATGAATTCATCTTTTATCACCAGAAAAATTTTTTTCTTTTTTATTATTCACTCACGTAATACATACACTCAAGTGTTATATACAAATGTATATTTATTGCCACGTTAGTTGTGTATACGCACGTACCTCACATTCGTATGTATATACATATACATATATATATATTCACGCATTTAAATATTTATGTATATATGAGAATATAGTTAACTGATACGTTTGCAAATACGATATATAAACTGCGACGCACGTGTGTGTGTGAAAACGATTGAACGCGTATAATATTAATGTCTCTCTTTTTCTTTCTCTCTATCTCTTTCTCTCTCTATCTCACTCTTACTCATGCACATACGTTTACTTTTCCTGTATTATACTTGTGTGTTTGATAGTACGAGTGTGCGTGCGCGTTTATGATGTCGTGAGTTGGCAGCGTTGCTAATTGCGCACTTCGATTATTTCTTTGGCTCCTCACCGCACGACTGTGTACGAATAACTGGTCAAGTGAAAAAAAAAAAAAAAAAATTATGTATATATGTATGTATAATATATATCTACATAAGTGTGCATTTATGTATGAAAAAAAATTTTTTTTTTTTTAAAGTAGAACAAAAGATGTAAAACAATTATATGAAATGGAAAAAAAAAAAAAAAAATACAAACATTATTGTGTGGTGAAAAAAAAAAAATATCTGCACGAGTTTTCTCACTCATGACCTAGAGATAACTGCATGTACAGTAAAGCCGTTTACTATGTATGATAACAAGTGGGTAGGAAAAAATATATTTGTCGTGTTGAGATTTTGCGAGTGACTATATGTAAAAGTTATAGCCAACTATATATACGAGAAATAAAAATAAAACAATCGTTAAATATTGAATATTGACTTTTTCAATAGTGACGTTATATAAAATTAACGTTGAATTATTTAGCAGTGTAGAAATAATTATATTATGATAAATGAATTTTTTGGTGGATATTTGAAAAAAAAAAAAAAATAGAAAAAAGAAAAAAATCCATATCATATTTATATATTATACTTTGGAATATATGTGTCATCCAAGATCACGTTATGAACTGCATGAATGCACCTCATCATCCAGCAGCAAAGTCTGTAAGAACGTGCGAGGAATTGGATTTGTTCATTCTACAACACGCGCCGCAGTAGAATATAATCAAAATAAAGTAGTAGTTTTATATCTATGACATAAAATACGAAAAGTAAAAAAATAAAAAAATTCTACGTTATACATATATATACACATATATATAATATTTTGTGTCGCGAATACTCTGACGCACAACTCTTTGACTGTTGACTCGATGCAAAGCGCATCCATGCACGTAAATTGCGTCTGGCTTACATAATTCAATGAAGAGAATACAGTCGTTATTTGTATATGTCATTTCAGAGGTTTTCTTTAGGTCAATCCATTTATACAACACGCATATCTATTTTACCTGTAGTGCATCCACATATTCACATTATATGAAGTATATTCCTCATCTTCAAAATTCTTTACAAAACATTTTATCATTCACTCACTCTGTTTCTTCCATTTCTCATAATTCTCTACGTTATTCATTACTAAAATTTATATAGATATTTGTATATTGGTGGATTAAACACGTTGCATGCTTACATGCAAATGCGCGCAGGTTTTATATACACTATCTCATATAAGAGCAACGCGCCGTGGTCTGCGGGCTTCAAGAGTACCCGTTAATTGATACGCGTTCCATCTAAATATATATATATGTGAAAGAAGGAACGCGTGGGATGAAGTATAATACGTGAAGCTACGTGCCGGTAAATTAGCGCCGGGATTATTGCACGACGTCGCAGATTGCCTCTGACGCGGTACAAGAGAGAGAGAAAAAGTTGATTTCAGGTGTCTGATATTTTCCTGATGTCACTCGTAACAATCTTGCAAGGCCAGTAATTATATATACTTTTTTTTTTTTAATTTTTAATATTTTTCCTATCATTATAACTTTATTTTTTTCTCTCATATATTTATGTATTTAATATATATATATTTTTTTTTTCTATTTAATTTCTCACAACTGAGAATGTTACAAAGTGTATATATGTTTGCATAAAGAAGCGTAATATATATTGCGTGTTATTGCTTCGAGTATTCAATTGATACTTGGACGCTACCAAGATTGGTATAGAGTGTCTGTATGACGTGTGAGATGAAAAGCAAAATATATATATAGTATGCGTGGATATGTGTGTGTGTGTGTGTGTGTATGAGAAAGAGAGTGTAAAAGAAAGAATGTATACGTACATAGAAGAGAGGTAAAAGAGGTTTGCGTTGCAGTGTGTGATTTAGAGTCGAGATTACGATGCCGTAAATTAGACGGGCGCGTTGTGGCTGTCCGCAAGAAGAATATTTTTATAGAGAGATTATATAGTAGTTGTTAGTACAGACATATATATAAATATATACATATATATATAGATATTTGTATATAAGTATATCTATGTATTTATGGTTTTGTTTATCAGATATTTGTTAAGTGCATTCGTGTGGATTACTTTTCAGATCATCAACCACTTTGATTTACGTTGATTTAAATCAAATTACTTGAGGTTAATATACGTATAGTATAGATAAAGTATGAATTGAGTTAGTTTTATAGGTAAAATGTTTATATATACGTTAAATAATTTTGGTAAAATTGTAATTGCAATCTGTTACAACTATTTGATGAGTATTAAATCATAAACTTTATATATTCTGGATTTAATGAACGATGATATTTTGTGGTTTATTTTATATAAAGGATATAAACATATATATATATATATATATATATATATATATATATATTTGTACGATGTATGTAGTGAAAGGGCAAATTTATATTTGCGCACGTGTCTGATACGGATACACGCACTAGCGCTTCTATATCCGCCCACGCGCGTTGGCTTCTTCGTAATTCTGCTTGTCACATATACATTTCATGTGTATTTAATTGATACATATATACTGGCATGCATAATAAAAAAAAAGTTTTTATGATGCAATATAAACTTGAAGATGAAAAAATATAAAGAATATACGAAACGAAAGGATTAATAGTTTTTTTTATCGTGTGGTAATTGAATTAATTGAAATTAAAATACGTCATTATAATGAGAAGAAACAAAGCAAGTGAATATTTTCAAGTGTGTCTGTTGAATATTTTCATGTGCCAACAAACTGTCAGATTTATATACGACGTATATATAAATTTGATAATAATAAATATTAAATTTAAATTACATAAAGTGTGGAAACAATATTGTTTCTTATTACATTAATTAAAAGCACAAATTAACAAAATATATATAATAAACAATATATATATATATATATATACATATATATTTTTGTTATAAATTTATTTATCGTTGTGGCTGATGCACAAAGTAAATCTGCGAACGGATAACGACATAACGTCATTGCGTTTCACTCTTCATATACATATATACATATATAATTTATTTATATACATGATGTATATTGCAATAGTTAAGATAGGCCACGTTCAACATCATTGAGTGCGATAAGAGAGTGCTACTAAAATAATATTTTATATTCAATAACAATACGAGGCCGCTTATAATTCATTCATTTTAAATTGAATATTATTGCAAAGTAATATAAAATTTTTACTCATTGACAACAAAATATATTTACAAAACATACAAATATAAAATATAACGAAAGTAAAATAAAAATCAATATATATATATATATATAGATTATAATCGTGTTAAGGTAGCTATTGGTCGAGGGCAAATTGCCCATATAGCCCATGATCGTTTGTGTAACGTGTAAATATCCAAATAGGTATATAATACAACACAAGCTGTTAAAGTATTATGGGTGCGGTTACTTCTCTGTCCATCGTTTCAATATATATGTATATATATATACATACACACACACACGTGTATGAACGTGTTAGATGGTACCTACATGTGTAATATGAGGTATCCACTGGTGTTACAACGGGTTTGAATGTTTACTACGTTCGTAACTCGTAAATGGTTGAGTGGTATAGGTCATGTTTACGGAATCCCAAGTGGATTTTTCTTCTTCTTTTCTTTAGCTATATATATGTATATATATGTACGCGTACAGTGTGTTTATACATATGTATGTAGTTTTGTATATGTTTACTAGTCGACTTTGTTACTTTATAAACTTTCCCTTTTTTTAAATTCATATATGTGAATTTTTTTTTTTTGCTCCTCGTTTTGTTTTTAAATTTACACGAGTGTAGTGGACGTGCAAGTTTTGCGAATAGTAACTACTATGAGAGTTTAGTCAGTCGAGAATTTTCGTGTGTGAGTAAAGAGACGGGGGGAAAAAAAAATAGGGGAATGTAATGGAAAATAAAAAAAAATAAATTTTGTAGTTTTAATCACCGGACAATGCAGTCATTAAAAGCACTTCCGTGGTAAATAGTGACTAGCAATTATTATATAACGATATGTGTACATAGATATATATCTATGTAGTGAATTTATGCTTTTCTATTTATTCTGAGATTCACCACCCACATGTGCGTGACCTTATATGATTGAGGAAAAAAAATAAATAAAAAATAAAAGTAATGTATACATATAAATCTGAATATATATATTTGCGGTTGAAATGATGCAGAGAAACGCCCAGTCGAATAACGAATAATGACAAGTCGTCGTATATCATAATGCGTTAAGGGTGTGGAGGAAGATGTGAAAAAAGAGGAGAAAATAATATAAGATTAGAGACGATGAAAGATTGATATAAATAATTTTTATTCTAAATTATTTTCATTTTATATATTTTATTTTGTATTATCTCGCGATAGAGCATGCGCAAAACATCATTTAAGTACATTTGTGAAGAGTATTAGTGTGAGAATTATCGTTGAAATGTGCAATCGATGTGGTAGATAGGTGAAAACATGTGCCCGGCTCGCTTGGGTGGGCTTTAGTTGAAGAGTTATGTATGAATGTTGTAATGAATGCGATTAAAAAATTTTTTTTATCTCTATATTACAGATAAAGTACCTATATGAGAAGGAAAAATATATTTTACATGTCTAATTATTTATTTAGATTATCATAGAGTGTATATATTTTACTGGAAATAATTTTTTTTTACACATGTGAATTTATTAATTTTAAATAAAAATTAATTTGAGAATAAATGGAAATTTTCTGATAAGAGTTCTTCGATAAATTGAAAGACATTTTTGAAATGATGAAAATGTCGTTTATCTACATACAGATTATATACTCATGTGTGCGTGTGTATATACAGTTGAATGTTTAGTTGGGACACGTGGTTTATGCTATCGAGTGATCGACGAGATCGTCCGGGGAATACAAACAAGCGTAAAATTGGAAAATAGCTCGCACGAAAGAGTGAAAGGGGGAGATGGCTTCAGGTGACAGCGATGAATTTTTTTCAAGCGTTACTGTATCACGCACAGCAATTCGAGGAATCACTGGCACGGTAACACGAATGGTTCACGCGGATTAATGAAAAAGTTTTGTCGCTCATGCTAATTAAACGCTTTTATTTATTTATTTATTTATTTTTTGTTTTAAACGGGGGCGGCAACAATCGACACGCGGGACACCATGCGCAGTGTTGGAAAGTCGATTAATAAAACACATTGATTTCAATCGAGATGAATTGAATTGAGAAATACACAGTCAGTCATTTAACATGTCATGTACAATATTTATCACTGCTTTTTTTTTTTTTTTTTTTTGGGGAAATGATGCAAAATATTGGAAACAAAATGACCAAACTATTTTTTTTTAATAATTCAAACAATAATAATCAACAGGAATATGATAAATTAGGAATTATATCGCTACTTTATATGTTGAATTAACAAATGAGATGGAAAAACAAAATTTTTCCCCCCGTTTTTACTATATTATTTTAATGTTTATATGCACGTGAGGTGCGGTACTTGTGTACAATTATAATCATTGCGTTATAAAATTGGACATAAAGTAAATTTTAAATCGCAATATAGTGTTGAGTATAATAGCGCTTACAGGGATCAAAACGTTCGCCGGACATATATACCTATTACACTTTTACGGTTGTAAGCAACAATTATATTTGTCAGCAGTTAAAACTCATAATTTATTCACGACTTACAGTCAACGGTGCCTATTAATTTCCCCGTTTTCATCCTCCCTCGCCCTTCTTAACTACAGCCATTGCTTTCCCTTTCTTACTCTCCCCTCAACAAAACAACAAAAAACATATATAAATGGCAAAGAAAAATTCTTTTAAGATAACAAAAGTTTTGACATCATTGAAAGTACACATACAATAATACAAACCATTTAATTTTACGTATGTCGTATAAGACCAATCAACGATAAACAAAAAACAAAAAAATTAAATAAAGAATATAATAATAAGATGGATAGGAACAGCGAGACGAAGAAAATGAAAAAAAATATGATACAGTGAAAGTTTATCGACCTTCGGCGAAACGTCAAACGTCTGAGTGCACGCAGCAGAATGGAGACGACAGGGTCGTAATAGTAAAATAATCATTCGTAAAAGTTTCTCAATATTTTCCGTCTCTTCTCGACACTCAACTTTGAATCATCATCGCGCAGTAGCCACGAAATATTCTTTTTCAATTCGATCCTTTCGTCTCTTATATTTGCACAAATCCGTGAACTGTAACGGCATCAATACAAAGATGAAAAGAAGATAAAAATAATAATTACAAGAGTGAAAAGAAAAGGTCATTGCATATATTGTATAATAAATATAAACTTTCCATTAATGTTTCATATGCATTGTATATGAGTACAGACTATGTGTATATTAGTTCGAGTGGGATATTTTTGGTTGTTCCGCCACGAGTCGTGAAACACGCACTTCATGTCCACGCTTCGGCGTCATTTGTCAACAACCGGACGTAATTTAAGAAAGAAAAAGAAAAAAAAGAAATTAATAATTAAAATATTTTACTTTGCTTCTCACCTTATTTTATATAAGAAAAAAATAAAAACTGTTTACTTTTTGTTTTGTTTTTTGTTGCTAATGAATTAAAAGAATTTATTTCTTTCTATATTTTCAGACATACCGTTTTTTCTTCTGGACTTATTTCCGGGTGGCATTCACACCCCCGACGATTTGTGATGGCAAGACACTCTTTGATGCGTCATACTTTGCGCGTCACGCACAGTAGAAAGGTAAGCACGTTGCCCGCGGTCGTTGGCTCGCAAGAGACTGAGAAATATATATGTATATATATACTATATACTCTTATGCACGTTTATTGTATACAATTTTTATATATTTTATTGTGTATATATATAAAAACTTGAAGTACAAAAGGAATCGATCATCTTTCTCTGTACAACAGAGCATGAGATCATGAATTTTTTTTTTTTTTTTTCTTTGTTGCCAAGAAATTCATCCTAGATACTTGACGTATTATAAAAACATTTTTTTATCTATTTATTCATATATGTATTTGTAACAATTTTCTGGGTATAAATAAGAGTGATTCAAATCGTTATTTTTCTAGATTACTTATATAATTTATTGAAATAAAAATATTGCTTTACTACCGGTGAATTTTGCGTTATTAATGAAAGGAAATTAAATAAATCGACAGCGCTGTATTATTTTATGAAAAATACGATTGAACATGGCCATCCCTAATCTAGACAGGTATATGTTTTCCATAGACGAATTAATTTTCATAAAAACAATTAACAAAACACTCATCATGTGTATCCATACGGATCCAATTGCGTATTCGCTTGGGAACAGACCTAAATAGATGAATTCTGTTTATACTAAATATATATTTACATACGTGTGTAATGCAGCACGAGAATTCCCGCCGAATTTCGCG
Source organism: Microctonus brassicae (assembly GCA_918226075.1). NCBI lineage: Eukaryota > Metazoa > Arthropoda > Insecta > Hymenoptera > Braconidae > Microctonus > Microctonus brassicae. The sequence continues at coordinate 3,776,980 of OW445485.1, read as the reverse complement.
CTATGGTCTCAGCTTTAAAACCAAATATACAAGAAACAAAAATGAAGATAACGAAAAAATTGTTACTTCCCAATATACAGGACTTCCGGTTTTTATTTGGCACGCATCCGCGTTTCAATATAGAAAAATTGGCAATGACAGCATTTATATACAAACACACAAACACTCACATTGATGGACCGTTGCGATTTTTGGCACGAACACTTTAGTAGCAACATGCGCGTGAAAACAAAAAAAAAAAATAAATAAATCAGCAGATGAGATGATTATTATATATGAGCATGCAGCTTACTTGACACATACACGCACGCTGTCATGTTTTCTCCTCCACTGTCGGTTTGTTAACAATACAACAGTCGAGGTGTTGAGAACTACTACTATACTACTGCTGCTACTATTACTTCTGGGTTAAAAAAAAAAAAAAAATCGACGGCAATGTGCACTTGTCGAGGACGTTGTGCGTCACTTAACGGCTGTCACGAAATCGTTTGCCAAAGGTTAAGCGAACAAGGTTTCCCACCACCCTCATTTCTGTCATCATTTTCATCGTAAAGTCGCGTGCATGCTGTAACCAATAACCCAATGACAAGGGAAATAGAGAATGACGCTGACAATCGAATAGGAAATTCGCGAAAGCTATATATACTTTATCGCTTTCACGTGTACGTCAATATCGATCCGTGGCGCATTGACGTGACGATTGAGATGTTAAAAGGAAGAAAAAAATAAATAAATGAATAAAAAATATATAAATGGAACATCCAATGAGAATGAACGAAGGTTCTTTTATCATTATGCATATTCACTTGAAATAAATTCACCACTCTCATGCATCTCTCACTCCATGCCATGTTAAGCAAAAAGTAAAAAAAAGTTATAAAAAAAAATAATAATAATAATGAAAAAGTTTTCATTCTTCAATGCGTGTTTCATGCCCATCAACGATTTTCCGCATCTCTCTCTTTTTTTTTTTTTTTTACGCACCCATCCACCCACATACACACACTCAACACACACTCTTTCCTTTTGGATAAACCCGAGATATATTATCCACGAGTTGCAACGTCGAGACATTGCAGTGGTAAAGACGAACAATGATTGAAAAAAAAAAAAATAAAAACTGATTTCATCACACAATCCTTCATGATTTTTTTTTTTTTTTCTTATTTTATTCCGTCACCTTCCTCTTATCTTTATCATTAATATATATTTATCGTGGTTTATATTTATACCCGAATTTTTTAAATTTCATATTAATTACATTTGATTTGGTTTTTTGTCAGACATCTCACAATAGACATTCATTTTTTGTTTATTTATTTATTTATTTAATTATTTCGCACGTCACGGCACACTGCCGAGCGCACGCGGTATAAAAAATTTTATATACATTGCGCGCACTTGGCCACATTTAAAATTAGACACTGCATATCAATATTTACCTTGCTACATGTAAAATGAATAGAGAGCCTGCCTGAATCGAACGAAGGAAGGCTCAACCGGCCCACTGTGACGTCGCCGGCCTACTGTCAGCTCAGCGCTCGCTCGGTCCCGCAGTCAACTAACCTACCGTTCTATACTATATATTTTTGCCAATAAAATTTATAAAAAAAAATTTTAAAACCAAATTTATCGAGTAAAAATTATTTCATAAATATCATTATGATTTATCGTGATAATTTTTATTTTATTTTCATTTATATTTATTTCAATTTTTAATAAAATACAGTCGGTAATGTCGCTCGCTTGACTCACGTAGTAGTCAGGTGTGAAACACTCACGCGCACATACACAACAATGTTTATACGAATACAAATACATGTAACGCAACATTTTCTCGTGGATATATCGTGTGCGAATTCGCAGAGGCACAAGAGACTCGTTGGACCGTGAAAAAAAAAAAAACCAGCCAATGACAATATAAGTTTGGACATAATATATTTTTTAGAACAATGAGAAAAAAAAAATACACTTAATAATAAATAAATAAATAAATAAATAAATAAATGAATATTACATTCAATAAGCTCCTTATTATATTAAATTTCAAATTATAATTTATATGTTCGCGGTATTATTAAAATTAATTAATTTATCAACTTTTTTTCATCTACACAAATATCATTTTCAATCACAAATAAAAATCCTATAATTGCTATTTCATTATATAAAATGATGAATATTATTATAAATCTATATTGATTTGTATGGAATAAAGTGACATTTGTTTCCGCGAAATAAAGAACAAGCGCATAAGGGTAGAATGGCGATAAAGAAGGGTTGGGGGAAGTGAAAATTTTGCTAGTGTGCGTTTGACTTTCAAGAGAAAAAAAAAACATCCTAGACGTGTTTGGCCAGGCGGCGCAGAAGGCCACCCACACTCTCCGGACGCAGGCGCGTGCATTCAAGGCATCCTCTTCTCTTTATACATACTATTACGTACCTTTACACATACAAATGATCTATATACATGTATATAAATATCCATATATACATTTGTTTATACGTATACATAGATATATTTAACGTATATAGATTCTTAGGTAATGCGAATTGCGCTTTGGTCGATCTACAGAGCAAAATACGCTGTGTGTGACGCACACTATTGTTGCGCGAGTAATCATAGAATGAACGAGGGACGCACGCGTATCTTACGCACACTTGTGCACATTTATATTGCACACACAATCGCTCCTTTTGTCGTTCATATATATATATGCATACATATTCGCACTACATTAGCGCGGGTGCGCGCGTTCGATCGGTGAAACACCGATGTATTCTCGTTGTCTGTATACATATACTATACGCACACGGTATGACGCACACACAACAATGGATGAAGGTGGCGGGCATGAAATAATTGTCTATGTATTGTAATACCGGTTATAACTGCATAGAATATTTTGAATTAAATATATTTTTTGACACTTAAAATGTTGAGAGAAAAAAAAATTTTTTTTTTTTTTTTTTGATAAAAATTATATAAATTCATATAACTATTTATATATTTATTACATTTAGAATATGTACGTGTAGAGTTATTATTTTTTATTTCGGACATTTGGAATTTATATATATATATATTATATACATAGGTACATGTGTAGATGAATAAAATACATGTATTTTATTTATTGATTAAAAACAATGCGGAACTCTTAGATAACGCATTGGGGATTGCATCGTATGACCGATACGTGTAATTTCATTCTATATATACATAGTAATAAAATTATATATTGTATGTATATATACGTGTAGATATATATGTAGCTGCAATGAAAGGAAAGGGGATGGAGTAGATGACTGGGAGGTTTATATCGCGTATTGTATCGTAATTTGATTTTTATTTTTGCGTGCAATAGAAGGTTGAAACGTGTGGACACGGCATTGGTCTTTGAAAATTGCGTCCATGTGCGTTATTAGGTTAGTCAATGTGCATTTGTATGCGTTGTAGGTACTCGTATGTATATGTAGTGGGTATACATTACTCTCTTTATTATTATTAGTTTTTTTTTTTTTTGCTCTCGATATTTTTTTTTTATATTGTCTCTTCATATTTTACTTTGTGTCCATAGTATAAGTACAATACTTTGCGTGGACGACGGTGTAGTGTGGTTTGCGAGCGTGCCACCCATACTGTTTTATATATAATAATATTAAAGCGCGCTCATAATAATTTGATTCTCTGAGCGGGTGTTTCGCGCTGTATGTATATTATATAATAAATGTATGTATGTATGTATGTATGTATGTATGTATGTAAATATACAGGGCTTCTATATGTATACGGAGCGTCTGGTATGTAGGCACTTTATGTCCATTGCGTGTATACAATGTATTTGATATTCACGTATTTACATTATATTTCATCAGTGACGCATCTTTTTATGTTAAGCGACTATTTTGTGAACAATATTTTTCCTCATGTAAATACAATGCAAAAATTTTTTTTATAATCATTTTTTATTATTGGATATCGATATAATTTATTTGATATATTATGTTAATATATAATCGTGTATTTTGTTGGATTGATTAAATATTATTAACGTGAGATCAATTGTATGTGCTCGTTTGATAATTTTAAAAAACAATTTTTTTATTCTTTTAAATATTACTGGCATATATTTATATATTATTTTTCATTTCACATTTGGATGAAGCGAAATTATTCAATGAAAAATAAAGAGAATATGAAAATATATATGACAATCAATATTTCCGTTGATAAATCTATACATGAATTGTCCGCATATATATTGACGTAGTATTTTTCTTTTTTTCTTTATTATTTTTTATAAAAAAATCGTTACAAATGTCGGTCAAGCGATTTCGCTTTCCCACGCACTGCAATGAACAAATATACACATATATCTTAATGCCGATTTGCTTGATAAACGGCCTCGTTATCACACACACACACACACACATACACCGAAATAAATCAAGCATTTCTATGAATAAATATACTACATATTATAAATGTGTATAAACAGTGTATATACATATTGGTATATAGATTTTATTCGCGTTCACTAGGAGTTTTTCGCGAGTAAACGCCGCGGCAACGACAGCCGCCAATATATGTATATACATATATACATACATAACGTTCGGCGTGTAGCAAAGTGATTCCTCTTCGTTTCTTCGGTTAATTAGGATGCGGCATGGGGATGCTTTAACACCGCCGCCTTATACGTATCGCGCGCGTGAATACGCGTGACTTCGTTTATGGTGTGCATGCCGCATTTGGAATATATATACATAGAGAATTCCTATAATATATATATATATATATATATTTTTTTATTTTTCCAACGTGTTTTATTTTAATGTAAATTTTTTATTTTTCTCTCTTATATTTTCCTTGTTTGTAACGGATCGCTAACGGTTTGTCACGTACACATATTGACTCGATAATTCCCATTATCAATTGAATACACACAATAAATTATAAATAAAATTAAACTCCGTTAACATAAATTAATTAGTAATATTATATATTTTTATTTTTATGATTTAAGAAAAATCGATAAATAATGAATTCATTCATTTTATTTTATTTTACTTTTTTTTTTTATATGAAATTATCTATGGATTTTTATCTGCATATGGTTGAGCGCCTGGGGAGAATAGAGGACGAAAAGAGACGAAAATGCACAACGAATTCTTGAGGTCGGAGACGTGTAGGGCTAGCGCGGATCAATCGTATAGCCTTCCGTGTTCGTGTAGTCCCCGCTTACAAAAACCCCCCTAGTCTCACAACGGGCCACAGTTTGCCTTGCATCGCCCCTCGCCCACATTATATAGACATGGATATATACATACACATATATATATATATATAACCCCTTTGCCACTTCGACCCTTTCCCGTCTTACCCGCGCCTACCCCCTTTGCCATTCGCTGCACCGGCGTGTACGCGTCGTCACGCAGGCTCAGAGTCGACGTCCAGACACACATAGGTGGTGCAAGCAAGATGGAAAGCAAAATGCGAGAGAGGGAAAAACTATTTCTTCTCTATCTTACTCTTCTGGTCTTCCTTATCGCATCGTGTTCGTTTCTTCCTTGTCTTGCACTTTTAATATCTTATATATCATCCTTTTTCTCCACCATTCTTGTTTATTTTATCAATACGCATTCATGTAAATTGTGGATAAAATTTTTAAATCCACCGTAAAATTACTATTTATTATTAATCATTAATTGCGTCTCGATTATGAATTATTTTTATCCATTTGACGTACTTCAATCATTTAATGGAAGAAAAAAGAATTATTTGTCTACGGGGAGAAAAAAAAGGATGAATTTAACTTTTAAAAATTTTAGTAGATCGCAAGAAAAAAAAATTCAATAAAGATAAAAAAAAAAGTTTAAGAACGTTGGCAAAGAATTTTTTTGTTTTTTTTTTCATAATGGGAGAAACCCCATGGTGACTACATCGTCAAGCCGAGTTACTTTATGGGATACACGTACATATATATATGTATATATAAAAGGAAGGCGGGATAGAGGGAGGGAGATCTCACGATATAAACCTCACCTAACCTCTATCCTAGCTTTTCCTACTTCTAGCCTAGCCTAGAGCCGTGTTGGAGAAGTGCACTCTATACCAACGTTGCACGGACAACGTCTGCCTGGTATTGATCCTTGCCTCAGCTACTGGCTACCTTCACCCACTAATAATTCTTGTCAGCTTCCAAAAGAGACTCGTGCGCGCGATTCGACGCGTCTCTAGCTATCTTCACTTTCTTTAATAACGTTGATAAAAAAAATATGAAAAAAGAAAGAATATATTGCGTACGAGATCTATGTCATTAAGATATTTTTTTTCTTATTTTCATTGAACATTTTATACGAACAAATAAAATGTGATATTATTTTTTTTTCTTTCAATATTGTATATAAGTATTATTTTTTTTATTTTATTGAATTCAGAAGTTTCGTGCTTTTAGATAAAAGTCTCAATGTCGTTAGTTTTTTTTTTTTTTTTTTTTATCTCCGGCTTGAGAGAGTTTAACTTTTCTATTATATTTTTCCAACGTTTTACACTACGTGGAGATAATAAAATCAACCACTGTCGAAATATTCACCTCGTTTAATTTATATATACATACACACGTCATTAGAGAATTTTCTCGTTCTTAAAGTTGAATAATTGCCACATTGAAACCTTCAGTGGGTTATAAAATTAATATTACATTGTCATTATATGATCCAAGTAACCACCTAATTATCATGATATACTTTATGAATATAATATTTTTAATTCAAATGATAAATTGAATTGTTTATCGTCAAACATTGAAGAGAAATGTCAAGATACTTTTTTTTTTTTAATTTTACTATCAATTTCAATTTTAATATATTTTTTTCTTTTTTGTTTTTCTTTTTTCTTTGGGCAACATGTTGATGGTTATAAAATGCACCTAGTATCAAGAATATAAAGTCACGTGCGCGTCCCTTAACGATGCAACTCTAGCTCTTGTTGTTTGACGCGCCAAACGTATATATACATATACATACGCGCGAGCGCTTCTATATGCTTTTGGTGCTTCTATATCATGTCGCTACAAAATGTATGCCTCTCGGTGATAAACGGAACACCATACCTTCACCCATTCCTCACTCAACGACCTCCTTGCGTCTGCTCGTTCCAGTCGTATACTCAAAAACATCCTAAAACTTCTCTTCCGCACTTTCTCAACTTTATCTGCATGTATAAATAAAAATACATACACATAAATACAAGTACATATACATAAGGCATGGTGGCCTCTATAAATATTTACTTTGTATATAAACAAATTTTTTTTATTTTTTTTTATTTTTAAGAGGACGTAAGAGAGAAATATAATAATGAAACGAAATGAATAATAAATATTACTTGGAGAAATTACTGACAATAGAATACTCTCAATAAATTTTCCCGCGTCTTATCAAATAGATATTATTATTATTATTATTATTATTATTATTATTATTATTATTATTATTATTATTATTATTAATTATTGAATATGATAGAAAGAGGAAAAAAAATTTTTTTTCTGTTCAATGATCACAATTAATTTTATAATTAAAATTTATAGATATAATATAGATATTATTTTTTTTACTGAGATTTCAGTGCATTATATGAACTCGTAGAATTTTTTTATTTAAGTATTGTTATGAATATTAGTTGGATAATTCAAGTTTTTTATTATTTTCAATTATTTTTTATTCACTTTGATATGCAAAGGGAAACTTGGTACATTGTGTATATATATATTATATTTACATCATAAGTAAACACTTTTCATGCTGCGGCCAAGTATATATATTTACGTATATGTATACATAAATATATGTACATCTTTATATTATATGTATATGATGCGTGGCTGATCAGTCTTGTAATTTTCTTTACCTTGTAAAACTTTGCGAACCGGTTCATGTACTGTGCGCTCATTGCATTCTATTCCCCAAGCAATCAATTTGTTTCGGGGCTTGGTGTGAGATTCAGTTTAACCTACAGCCCATTTTTTGTTTAATATATATATGTTTGTACAATTTTATTATCATCCTTTTATAATAGATAAATATATTATAACTTGAAGTAATTTTTTTTTTTCTTTTCTTTCGATCATTTTTCGGTGTCAATTGAACTCGTCAAAAAAGTGGATGAATAAAAAATAATATATATTTCCAAGTAAAGCTAATAAAAGAACGAAAGATGATATGACATTGTGAATGGATTTTTTTCAGTTGAGAAGGTGTCATTAAAAATAATCATGAGAAAGTGACTACTTATGTTTTTTTTTTTTTTTTTATTTATTTTACCAGGAAAAGAAATCTGAACCTCGTGGCGGATCAGTTAATTTGTATCAGCAGTTCTAAAAGAACGGCTGCACAAGGCAATAGGCACTTCTCCACTGTACATTATACATACATAAAAGTATTATATATTACATATATTACATATACATGAACATGAGACGAGAAATTTATTCGATGCGTGCGAGAGTAACGTAGAAGTATTAGGTGGGACAACACGGTATATATGGTATATGTTAAAATAGGTATATGCCCATGGGCATCATATAGATGAGTGATGTTGAAAGAGCTATAGAGAGTAAGAGAGATGTGTAAAGAATAAAAAAAATTACGAGATATACATAGAGAGTGAGTAGGTAGGAACAAATTTTTTTTCTTTTTTTTTTCACCAGACGGGCGATGAGTTTTTGCCAATTTTAGGATCGCAAAAATTGTATTATATACATTGACCTGCACGCAGGATTGCGAGTCGTTTGGTTTTTACCATGAGAGGAATAATTATGATAGTCTAGGCACGCAGCGTTTCAAACTAAATTGCTTCCTCTTCTTTCAGCCAGATTGCTAAAAATGGAAAACGTTTATCGAAGATAATAATGCGAAAAACACATAAATGTTTTAATGAATTAATCTCTTTAAATTGCACCAACAATTATTATATGTATATACATTCATTTATTTATTTATTTATTTATTTATTTATTTATTAATTCATATATGTATTTGAAATGAAACCATCAATTGAAATAATTTGTTGGAAATAAAAATTAATTATTGCGGTTTTTCTTCATATACTCGAATATATTGATTAGTATTCATTTTCTGCATTGGGTCCTGAGAGACAAAATAAATACATATATACATATATGAAAAATAAATGAGAAAGAAGAACAAAGGAATAGAGAAAAACGATGAAGTCAAGGCAATAATCAATGTTGAATTTTATTCCTACTTATTACAGTACCATAAAGGTGAGAGAGAATACTCTTACGTCTCTAAAATTATTATATACTTATACAATTTTACTTTGTGGTTAACTATTAAATTGAAACACCATATAGAATTCCGGACTTTTTATACGCACGACGAAAGAAAGCCCATTACAAATGCAAAATGGTCCCGCAATTACGAATAAAATCTCGGAAATGTTTCTATGCGTAGAAAATTGGCCTCATATATTTTAAATAAAATAAAATGCAATAAATAAGTATATAGCTAAGAAATAACTTGAGAAAATAAGGAATACAACTAAAATTCTAATTTTTTTAATTAATTTTGTTTTGATGTGTAATTCATTTCAATTCAGCATTTTTATATATATATTTATATATATTTTTTTTTCTTCAATTTTCATTATTAATTTACGTACTTGCACATCTTTATAGTACACTTTTGTGAGATAGAAAAGCGTGACGGAAGAAGAAGGATGGAGATTTTGAGTAGAAAGCCCTAGAAAATTAGTCCATGGACGAGCGATGAGATAGAAAATTACACTTGCCTCTTATTTTTCGCCTCTTCTTTCACTTCGTCGTTCTTCCAATAGCTTCAAACGTCGGGCAACTCAGTCATGCAAGTCAGGAGATGGTAGACTAAAGTGATATATATATACGTACATATACGTATACATCATACAATATATACTGTGATGGTGGCGTGTTAAAACTACCTTCCGCGCTTGGTGAAAAGTCGTTGGAAAGTTTTCTGTGAGTAGCACTGGTGAGAATTAACGGACGGAGAACTATAAAGAGAAGAAGGAATTGAAAGACAGAAAAAAAGTAAAATGACATTGTTGAAGGGGTTGAAAATATTTTTATTTGCGCGCTCTGAATTCATACTTAAAATTAAAAAAAAAAAAATTATGCATTGTACTTGAAGGTCAAAACTTTCATAATAAAATGTCGTTAAGCTACACATAAAAATGTGCGTATTTACAGCATCTGAACATATTTCACATAGTGATGAATTTTTATATATCCAAGTTAATACTGCATTTAAGTCGTCTTGGTCAAATTTATACGTTTTAATAATTGCTTCGTGTTTAATACTTTCGTGCGTGCATTCGCGTTACATTGCGTGGCTATACGAATAAAAGATATAATGGACATTTGGATGTGGACACTGATGTGCGAGTTGACATTATTTTAATATAGATTATTATAGACACACAGGATATTTTATCGCGTATTCGTTTTGCGATAATATATTGCAAATAAAAAAAATACTGAATGATATTAAATATTTCTGGGAAAAAATAAATATAATAAATTGTTTTGTTTATTTATTTTTTATGACAGTGACAGTTGGAAAGAAATTTTTATCTGATTTTTATAGAAATATAAAAAATAGATATATACGTAAATGTTAATACTATAGTTCTGATCAAGTGGAAAATATATAGAATTGACATTGATGCTTGCGTGCATTGAGTAAAATTGCGGAGAGATCATCCATTGAACGCAATAGGTCCGCTGATTAGATTTGTATATATATATATATATTCCACTTATGTTATATATTGGTCCTGCGTGCGTGGTCGAAGGACACAACCGTTAGGTTAGGAATATTATACCTACTTATATCTACGGGAGCTAATAGAGAATATAATGTTGAGGAGCGCGCAACGGCGTCATAGCTCCAACACTTTTTTTTTCTTTTTTAAATATATATTTTCTTTCATTCCGTTTTTTCATTATACTCACTTACATTCTTCATACAAATATGTAAGTTTTACGTGAAATGGTTCTTTGGCTCATCGAAGACACGTGTGCTAACGAGCAAAGCAGAGAGATATTCGCGTGGGAACGTATGCGTGTTTTAAGATAATATAAACGATGCGACGGAAGAGACTTCATATATATTGACATTGTAAAATATCACTTCATCGAATATACATCTATTATTTTCCCATTAATATAATTTTTTTTATTAATCTAATTATAAGTACTATAATTTTTATTTCGTCTTGTTTTTTAATTTTATCTCAAGTCCGGTTATTCGTTATTATCATTACAATTTATTTTCTTTTTTTCTTCTTTTATATCGACAAATTGAAGTGTCAGATTTTTCTTTTTTTTTTTTTTATTTTTTATTTTTTCATTTTCATTGGCATAAATATTATTTTTACATTGTATTATACGGTGAATGTATAGTGCGACGACCTCCAGTAGTTTATCGTCGCGTCGCCGTCGTCAAGAGCGTCAACAAGAGCGTTGCCGATCGGTTTATACGTCGACTGTGTTGTTATTTTATTATTATTACTATCATTATTATTATTGTTATTATTATTTTTACATTTTTTTTTTTTTTTTTTTTCGTCGATCGGACGAGCTTTGATTCACGGCTCGTCGAGGCCGCGCGTCATGTACACGGCCCTCGTTACGGATAAGCGAATATAATATCGATCGACTCTGCGATTCGCTATGGACAACCCGTGTGGCTTGGCTGAGGCAACACAGGTGTATATATATATATATGTAGAGAGTTCGTGTTCTTCTTGTGTGTGTTTTGCCATGCACCATGCTTTGCAAAGTAAAATTAGGAGTGTGTACCTACCTAAAAAAAAAAAAAATAAATAAAAAAATTGAAACAAAAAAAAATTGCCCATATTTCTAACGACTTTTTAAAGGCACAATCTATTATATGTGCATGTGAGTGTGTGTGTGTGTTTATGCAGAACCTTTGGCTTTACAGTGGGACGCACTCACGCATAATAAAATACACTTCACATATTAGTTTATGTATGTATATATGAGGTACTCTAGCTAAAGTCTAGCACGGGATATCGCAGGTATATAATATAACAGTATGAAAGTGCAGCAAATCGATATCATAAGTTGTTTTCTTTTTTTAATTTGTTTTATTCGCTTTATATATCAACGACCTATGTCAGAATAATTTTTATATAATAATTATAACGAATATTTTTTGTAATTTCATTAAGCTGTAGGAATTTATTTTATATTTTGCTATCAAAAATTTTATGAAATTTGAAGGTTTATGCAAAAAAAAAAAAAGATACATAATTAAAAATTTCTATTTGTGAAGATTAAACACATAAATGATTGTTTAATTGTGTATATGAATATGTATATAATTGTTATGTACTTGAACGTAAGTTCTAATTTCAACAAGTCATTTACTTAGTTTGTGGCCGGGTCATTCAGCTGCACCCCCTGATGATTATATATACACTTTCACGCGCTCATTCAACCCTTACATGACTTTGTCATGCTATATGTATGTAGGCTCATGAGTGGTTCATATACGTATATGATATATAAAAGGGCGAATACTAAGACACAATATGCCTGAATATATACACGTAGTATATATATTAATATAATTTAGTTAAAGCTCATGAAAGAGCATGGAAAATTGGCAACAATGTAGATAATTGTAAACTTATGATAATGACAGGGATAGGGTGAATGCACAATGTAAATGAAAAATTTATGAACGGTGAAGAACAAATGAAAACAAACAAACATTTTGTTCTTTTACAGTGCCAAGGCTAATATATATTTATATTAAAATAGCAATTAGAAAAAAAATAAAAATTTAAAATAAAATAAAATGAAAGAAAAAAAAAAGGAAATAATGAATAAAAATAATAAAAGTAAAATAAATAAATATGTACAGAGACGTAACGCCTCGCGTTGCATGCATACAATTATGCGGATATATCCCCGGTATGTTACAATATTTTTTTGTATATAATATTTTTATTGTACACGCCTTTGTCTCCTCCTCTACCACTACTACACCACCACCTTCTTAAAAAAAACGATGCTAATCTCGACTCGTCGGGGGTCGTTACGCAACAGCGTTACCGGAACATATATCTATGTATACATACTTGAATGTATATATACATTGTTATGTATAGATGTATAATATGTGTGTGTGTGTATATATATGCGTGATTACTAATTGCCTCATCTAAGGACGAATCTCGATTCATATCACTGGCAACGTCCGGCCGGATGTTTCTAGCCAATGCCCGAGATTTGTTTAATATATCTTTATGTAAGGGAATTTTGTTAATATCTGTACGTATGGAGACATTAGATTTCATCCCTCTATTGGGATATTAAAATTAGGAGAAAAAAAAATGAAGAAAATAATACAAAAATAAAATTTTTATTCATTTATTTATTTATTCATTTATTATATTATTTTATCATTTATTATATTCAATTTTGTTTATGATTATGAATAAATTCATTTGTTTGTATTTAAAGAAATTACAAATAAAATTACAAATAAATATTATATTATTTATTTATATATTAATTGAAATATATAAAAATATATTAAATATACATGAATATATTTTTAAATATATTTTTTATTTATTTATTTATTATATTATATTACTTTGTTTATATATTAATTAAAATACATAAGAATATATTAAATATATATAAATATATTTTTAAGTATATTTTTCATTTATTTATTTATTTTATAATATTACTATATTATTAAGTATATTCAATTTTGTTTTTAATTATAAATAAATTTATTTGTTTGTATAAATAAATTACAAATAAAATTATAAATGAATATTATATTAATTATTTATATATATTTATTTATATATTACTTAAAATAAATAAAAATATATTAAATATATTTAAACATATTTTTAAATATATATTTTTTATTTTTTATAATTAGTTGCGATTATCTGAAGTTTACACAATGCGCAAATAACATCGAATATATATATTTTGCACACACATATTTATATATAAATAGTCGAGTCGCGTTTGCGTTTTGATAAATCTCGAAGCACGCATATGCATTGGCACAACACGGAATTATAAAAGAATATATAGACATATAATGCCATTAATATTCGTTGGAAGTATTATACAGCTGCATTTTCAAATAAAAATAGCAAAATAATTATTATAAAAATTATTAATGTATATTTCATTTAAAGTATGTATATATTTAAACATTTATATATTTATGTGTATTGTATACATGGCATTATTTTAATGGAATGAAAAAAAAAATGATGTTAATTGTGATGAGACAATTTTCAGGACGATGAGAGTTTCTCAAATTTCACTGTAAAAATATATACAAAATTGTTCATGAAATGGCAAAGGTATATAATTCTTACCCGAATTTTTTCATTTTTTTTTTTCCTCTTTTCTTGCACCCGAACACGTTTGAAAGTTAATCAAGCGGTGCTCAAGAGGTGCGAGTATATATTTACACTTGGGCGGCCCCCCCTTATATATATATAATTTTTATATATATCCATATACATACTTTATTTTGCGCCCACCGCGTTCGCGATTGCTGTATGTATGTATATAGGAATATATATATATGCGTTCAAGTGTCCCACGCGTCCATGGCGAGCTAATGGCGAGGCCACTTGGAGCAAGATACCATCTGGAAATATACAACGTGCGTGACAACATAGAGACCTGAACTCACGCACGCACGCATTTGTCGCTCTCCACTATTTATTTATTTATTTTTTTTGTTTAAATATATTTTTTATCTTATTTTATTCATTAAATTATTTTATTTTTATTCCATAAACAACAGAATATACTGATGCAATATAATTATTCCATGCGTGTTGATACACAAATTTATTTATGAATAAAAAAAATTAATATATAAATTTAATTATAAATAGATAAATTTGGAAAAAATTTTTTTTGTAATCTATAATTTATATAAATATTTTTAAGTATATATGGGAATTATTAGAAACAATATTAGTGGTGTGATATATATATTTACATATTCTATTTAAATTTATATTTGTGTTTATTATTCCCTTGGAAATGTCTAGCTGAATGGCGTTACGACAATAACAATTTTAGTTGGCTCCAGCTAACCATCAACAACTGCACGCTCCAGCCATTTGATATAACAACACCATGTATATATAGTTGCACACAATGTTCATAATGATAGGTATATGTGAATGTATATATATATACATATATTAATACGTACATAGATAGTTGGATGTAACGGTGTTGCCACTCTTCTCATCTTGACCAACAAAATGAGCCAACTATGATTCTGTTTGCAATTATATTCCGCGATTGAGCCGCGTACATATACGTTAATGAGTGAAAAGTCATTTAAACGCATTCCATGATTTTTTTTTTATTTCCAAAGAATAATTATTGTCGCAAATCGTGATTGTTTTAATGCATTCGTGCAAAGGTACGAATTGTGAAGATAAAAAAAAATTAAACTTCCTCTCTGACTGTACAAATACGAACAAAAAAAAAAAGTTTATATACATATATGTATCGAGTGAATGTATGTATGTATGTATGTATGTATATATATATCTGATGTGTTTGCTTTCTCGAACATATTTACGAGTGTGCGGGCCGCTGTTACAGGATGGATCCAGTGCGATATAAGGCACTCACCAAAGGCGCGCATCGAAGGCGTTTGAATTTACACGACGGACTTTTGGATTTTACGATCCTCACCCATCCAATTCCTTTCTGACGCTTTTTCCTGTGCGTAACCTCCGGCATCATTCACTCCTTTATTGTTTTTTTTTTTATTTTTTCACTTTGTTTATTTATTATTCTTTTTGTTACGTTCTTATTCATCGTTTTTGTTTTTTAGTTCCTCTTTTACTGTATGCTCGGATTTTTTTTATTCATTTTACTTCTATATTTTTCTTTTTTTTTTTTTTTTTTTATTATTATCTTTTTATATTTTTCTTTCAAGTTGAGTATTTTGCTCGACATCACGCATTTAGCCCCGCGTCCGACCTCGCACGAACGTCATTATGCCCCCCATGGGGGAAAGAAAAACCGACCGTGGCCATTTTAAATTGTTTTAAAACGAAATTAGAACCGACTGGTCTGCATATAATGTATGTGAATGTTGCATTCAATTTTTCAAACAAGATTAATTAATTCTAAATAATCATTAGATAATATATATAAATATTTTACATTATAGTTTATAAAAAAATTAACAAAAATCCGACTTACCATTAACCAGACACGAAAAAAAAAAAAAAATATATATTCACGTACATATATTTAATAAAACTTTTTGTCTGCGTAATTAACAGAATTGTCCCCAGGATTTTGGTTAAAATGTAGATACAAGTCTCATGGATAATTCCTCGTTAAATAAAGGGAGCAACTATGACTTTGGGTAGAGAGAGTTTAGAGTACATAGAGCATATATACGTAAATAAAGTGGGTGGACTTTTACCATTTTATGCGTAAGCCAAGAGAGAGCATAATGCACATTACCAGAAGAGAACGAAGCCGCACACGGAGCGCGCGGGCGTCGTGTAACAGCCACGCATTTACCTTTTCTCTCTTTCTTTCTCTTTCTCTTTGCCCCTTTTCGTCCCATCATACACCCGCAACCATCATTATCTCTCTGAGGATGAGGATCCGCGTTTATGGCTGGGTACAGTCGGCAGAGAATCCTCTTGGCCGTTATTATTATTAAACCACTCGGCCGCAGCTGCTGGACGCAGGGTCGAAAGTACCTGGGATGAATATATATATATACCTTGGGTTTTATATAGAGTGCACTTATATTGCGCAAGAGTTACTTCGATTATTATACAAATATTTTTTGCCTTCTTCACAGTAAATTTCAGTTATTTTATTCAACCTTCCAACCCGCTCATATTGAGTTAATAATTTTTTCATATATTAATTTACATTCAGTGGAAGGTAGATAAATAAATAAATATATTTAATTTCACTAACGTAACATTGAAAATTTTACAATAGCACACAAAATTACTAGTACAATGCGCGACACGTCACGGTACTTACCGCAATCCAGTGATGCTCAATGTTATATTCAACTTTTCTTTGCTCATTTTGTGTATTTTATCTCGTTCGTCTTGCAGCTCCTCTGGGATCTTGAGAATTTATTTCACTCCGTGCTTGGCCAGGAAAAACTCACGTTATTAAGTCGTAGCAGAACCGTCCTTTTGTCCCTTTCTCTCGTTCTTGCTCTCTGCCCCATCTCTCTATTTTTTTTTTCTTCATCCTTTTACCTCTATCCATTCCGTTTCTTTGCGTTCCCTTGCGCGTTGCGTTCCCTTTGCTAGATTAGTTCATTATCCGCAACAGCACGTTGTCTTATGTTTTTGCAGTAAAGCATGGAAATAGATTTGTTTGTAACATTGAAAAATGCGTTATTGCGTGTATACATGTATATATACACATATACATATGTACATGCATAAAGGTAAATACATGGATAAACATTTATACCACCTTTGAGAAAAGCACTGGCGTCTCACAGGGATTATGATTGAAAAAAAAAGAAAAAAAAATGCTACTTTTTTTTTTTTTTCGTCAGCTTTGATGAATCTGCTGATGCGTATTACCGCTCTGGTGCGTTTTATGCACTTCTCAGTATTTGCAGGCTGGTAATATTCAACTCACCGTGTGGTCCCAATATACATTGTATATATATATTCGTTCCACAGTAAACTATTTTAACGATAATATCTTTTCTTACGTTTACTGAAAGAATCTCTACAATAGACATAATCATATACGATAATTATGTCGTTTAATTTTCAGCATTTATCCACATATACTTAAAAAACATATATACATAATTTAATAAATATATCAGTTTACAAATTGTTTTTTATTTTTATGTTTTATAATTTTATATATTTAAATTGTACTGCTGTGAAAAAAATTTTAATATTTTCTCACATAATTCCAGTACGTATTTATACAAAATTACATACGTATTACGGTTTGCTAGTTGTATATATGCACAAGTAAATTTAACGACCGTGGAAAAACTGCGGTTCAATATATAGAGTCGTTAAATGTCAGTATGACCTTGAAACAATGAAAAATTGTCCATCATTTTTCCGTGTGGTATTGCAATAAAATGTAATTGCTCAATTAAATAAACTGCTGCAGTGCTGGAATAAGTTGGTGAAAATCGTATTAACAGTTATGTAGATAAATATGTACGCTCGGATTGTGTGCATTGATTCGAATTCAATGGAAATTAACGAATTAAAAAAATAAATATGTTGGTATATAATATTATTATTTTTTAGTGTGATTTACTTTTTTTTTTTTCTTCATTTTATTAATTGCCGTCGTCATATCTATGTAGTTTGGACGTTTTCTCGCTTGACTTTTACTCTGTTTCAAGCAATCAGTCTGTAAGAAAAGTCATTGTAACAGTCGTAGAACTTTAATTGCTCCTCGTACAATCCCAATGTACCTATCACAAAATACATAGGTATATATTAGCTTTTCTTTGTTATTATCTTTTTTTTTTTTCTACCGTCACCAATCCACTCTGGATTACACCTTCATAGACTTTCGTACTATTCAAAAGTTCAAAGTCATCGAATGAGCTTTTAAATTCAACGACCAACTTTAAGATAATTTTCTCTTTACGAATCTTAACTCGTTTTTTTTTTTTTTTTTTGTTTTTAATTGGGATTATCACCATTAACTTAGTTCCTTTCTTATGTTGTCTATTTTGTGAAAGCAAAATGAAAAATGTCCAGAAAAATTGGCAAACTCAACGACTGATAAACCATCGAGTTGATGGGTCGTAAACGTGCGACCGCCACCGCAACGCTAATTGCCCAACATAAAAAACTCAAACGCGTTAATACCGGCTACGATGTAACATCAGTAGAGACACGTTTTGAAATGTTGGCCCCTTGACTATCCCATCAACACATAGTCACACTCACATATATACATTTCCTTCTACTATCAAGTGAAAAAAAAAAAACAATTTTATCAAATCATTTAAATTTATTTAATTGAAAATTCTGAAATTCTGTTGAGTAAAATAATATTTATTTCAAACAAATTTTATTCATTTAAAACTTAAAAAAAAATTTTTTTTTATTCTACCATACACATACTTTTCTTTTCTCTCCACTAGTTATTTAAAATTCAACAAAATAATTTTATATTAACCCATAAATTACTTATAATTTTTTAAATTACACATTTTGATTGCATAAAAATATTTATTATGTTTCTTAGTAATGATAAAGTATAAAATTGCGATTCGTTGTTGAATGACAAAGTGGTTTTCAGTAACATTTTACGAATTCACATTGTAACATCATCCCTCTTGGTTCATTCCATGCACACGAGAGTTACGCGTTTTAACTCGGTGATATATTGTTGCAAAAGTGCCAAGTGTTGTCGCGCCATTGCGACCCAAAAATGCCACTAGTGTGGAAATACACGATGAATAACCCAAACTATGTATATTCATACACATATACAACATCTATGATAGTACACTTCAATAATTGAAGCTAATACTATTGTTGTGTAATATTAAATTTATAATAATATTATTTTTTAAATTTATTTATATATTCATTTTTGTTACACATTAATTATGCGTAAACGGTACGGACAAAGGACATGATGATGAGGTAGTGGTGGTGGTGGTGGTGGTTACGCGTTCGTAAATCAGGAGTGCGCTCGCATTATCTCACTTTGTGAAAGGTAAAGCGTTAATAGCTCGGAGTTTTAGTAAAGAGATTACGCTCGCAGGTGCTTCACAGAGCGACAGGTTGTACCATATATACATATGTATACATATATTGTGTATACATATGTTTAAATGCATGTGGGATTCATTTTAACAGTGTGTTTTCTTTGCTGTGCGCACATTTCACAGTGACGCATTTACTCGATTATAAACGGACACCCCATCGTTCGCTCGTCGTCTCTACCTATTCTACGTAGGTAAATATAATTTTATATACATGTATATGTGTATATATATATCCAGATGGGTATGTAAATATAGGTATGTGCGAATAGACTAGTGTAAATACATGCAGAGGCTTTTTATTCTTGCTTTTTTTCATATTACACTTTCCATTATGGTGTTTTTATTTTATTTTATTATATTTATATTATTTTTTTTCTTAACTTTTGCATTATTTTTTTTTAATTGTAGTAGTGGCATGGCCAACCGAGATAAAACGAATTGAAATATATTCTAAAAGCATGTCGACAGTGGAAAATGTAACTATAAAACAGATGCACTTAGTGGGAAAGTAGAATGTTAAATTTTTGTAAAAGGATTTCGTGCGTTTATTACTTGATTTAAATTGGATTGAAAGTAAATATATCATACAATAAACAGAGTGCATTATACGATGTTAATTATAAAATTTTTTTTTTTTTTTTATTTCTCAGTAATTTCGTAGTTTTTTAATTTCTTTTTTTTTATTGTGAATAAATTGTTTTGTTTATGATTATGCATACTGGGAATTATTTCACGATAGAATGATAAGATTTCTCGTCACAATCATGATCGGTACGTTGAGTATGCAAGAATGAACTTATCGTTGTAATATAAAAACACGTACGGATGAATATATAAAGAGTAAGGGCACAATGACGTTAGCAAAGAGAAAAAAAAAATCGGCGTTTGTGTGTGTCTACTTGCAGGTATAGTTCGCTCATTTTGCACGTCGAAAAGAGCTCAAGTGGGCGATTCTAATGACTTGGGGAAATGTGCGCATACCCGAACAACTCTCTCACTAACAAGAATCCAAGAACAAAAAAAAAAAACAACAACGAAAATAATAAAATCAATAAAAAAAAATTTAACAAAAAGAAAAAATATTTTTATAATAAAAAATAAAGAGATATTTTTTTTTGTTCAACTTTTCTGTCTGTTTATCTGTGGTTACAAAATCCTTTAGCAAAAGAAAATAGTATTGCTCGTCATCCAGTTGGCTAGAAATAAAAATGAAATGAAAAATATATAAATAAATAAATAAAAAAAAAAATTATTCTATTACAGTAAATGCGATGTAACATATGGGTAAGATAAAAAGTACAAGAGAGAAGGAAATAAGAGAAGTAGGACATGTATAGAACTAGCAGAAGGGTGACTAGGTAACCAGAATGTGGCTCCGGCCAACCAGACGAACCGAGAAAGAGAGACATGGAAGTAGCAAGAGGGGTGGTATGACGCGCGGATGCGGTAGGTCGGGGTGGGTCGCGGAATTCGGTCACCATTTTAATATCGATCCGTTCTGGAGCCTCCGCGTTTCATGCGTTCATTGTTATACATGTTACACTCTTTATTCCCTTCCTACTTGACTAGTGAAAAAAAAAAAAAAAAAAAAAAATCACCCCTTCCGTCAAAAAAAAATTTTTTTTCCATATTAAAAAAGATCACTAGGTATAGATTAGATCCTCGACAAATCTCTTGACATTCCCCTCTCGCACAAGGCGTCACGTAAGCATGATGTTGGTTTTCACCTTGCGCAAATTGAAACATATCAGATTGTATATTTATTCATTATTTAATAATAATAAAAAAAAAATAAAAAATAAATCAGTAATACTATGGTTTATTTCGATATTTTTTTATTTTTATTAAAGTACAGATACGTGCGGATAAGTGGTTGTTTTTTTTTTTCTTTTAACTGTGAATTATTCAATGCTATATTTATGTCAATGAAATGTTCAAGTATTTTATTTTTTTTTTTTTACCATTTTTTAAACAATATATTTCATGAATGAGTCTTTAATTTTCGTGAAGTAAAATTATCATCATGCGACATTGTAGATCCAGCAATTGTACGAAAATAACTAGTAATTCTATCGAATATTCATATACAGTGTCAATAACACTGGCTACGCCAATACCAGTGGTAATAGTACTATTATAGAAGTGGTAGTTATAGAACTAGTAGTAACAGTTCGGAAAGTACTACAGGTAATATATCAGACAACAGTTTTCCCCTTCGACCTTTTTATTTTTTCCCCGTCCTCTCTGTACTTATATTCCCTTCTCGCTCTTGCTAATATCTATCATATAATTATATTAGTATTTTATGATCTGAAATGCAAACTACTATGTCGTCACAAATAAATTTAATAATAGACATAATAATGGAAAAACTTTTCAATATTATTCATTTGTGTTCTTTTAATATTTTATTCTTTATAGTTTATTATCTTTGAGATCATAGAATAATAAATTCGTGTGTTTATTTACAGGAATCGAAATGCAGTTCAAGTGGATGTGCTTATTCAAACGGTCGTTGATATAAAAAAAAAAAAACAGTATCAGACCATAGCAGCTGTGGCAGAAATTATACAGTGTTATATAGTGCAAACGCACAAGTGATAGTATCTTTCGTCGATGAGGCTGACTATAGACTACGGATGACTACTATATAAATGGCCACAGTCCTTTCATGCGGAACACGATGGGCAGAAATAATGTGCGGTAAGTAGTTGTTGACAATAATGCTATCACCTTTTACTTATATACATAACTTAAATTCCTTTACTTATTTTTTCGTAGCAAAACATACATGTATAAGTATACAATATACCATATATGTATAAAATTAACTATTATAATATTCATGAATATTTTCTTTTTCTGTAAAGTTTTACAGTTTTTATAAAAGTCTCAAACTTTTTATCGTAGAAAATAAATTTTATAAAATATTAATTTGTTTCGTAGTTGAATTTATTTCATATAGTTGCGTTTGAATATTAGTTATATTCACTCGTGGCATTCACTTAACTGCTTTATTAATTTTTAATGTAACTATTAGCTATCATTGTTCATATTGGCAACTCTGGGGTAAAAATGTGTTACATTGACCAACCGTTAGTTTCACATAGAGTGACTTTATAATATAATATATCGTTTATATTAGAAAATGTGGGACATAATATAATAGTTGAGTGCTAAAATAAATACTAAAATATATTTTAGTTATGTATTTTTTATTTTATTAAAAAGAGAAAAAGGAATAATAATTTTTTGAGTGATATTTATGTATGTGAAAAATAATTATATATTTGATAACATGATGTATCACAACGTCAATAATATTTATAATATTATCAGATTGAATCTTCTGATGAATTGTATTCATCTATTGTACTTGTAATATTCTTCCAACTTGATCGTCGTAGTCGATTTCAAATGTATATCCAGTTGTGGAATTTATGATTGCCGATAAGGTCAATCGACCATGCAGAGTTACGACTTCTCGAGCCATGAACTCACAAGCACAGTGCGAGAGCCAATATACATATATCTGTTGAGTCAAATGTAATCGGTATAATAATCACACCGATTGACTCGACTGAACCATATCATATTTCTTAGCGTAAAAAAAAAAATACACGCATAAAAAAAAATCTTTATATACACACATGTAACTTTTACCACTGAAAAAAAAATTCTGCAATCAGTCAACAATCAAAATTCTATAATCAATTAAATTCTTATTAATATCGTTATGTAACTGAATACGAACGATTTATATTTTTACTTATCTAACCGCACTGCATAAGATATATATAAAGATAAATGAAAAAGATGATTATAATAGTAAATAAAAAGTGTCAGGAATTTAAAAATATTTTTCGTAGCGCGGATTTGAAACGGCAAAATGAGATCGCATTGAATCACGACCTATCTTATTTTGAGGTCGTTGTACGCTGAGGATCTAGCGAGAAATGCTTGGGTTTGTGATCGGTAGAAATACGTTAGGTGGGAGGGAAATCGCATGTTCAACCCGATAAACGAAATAAAAGTTGAAAAAGAACGAGAGGGAGAAAGAGTGTATATGTATACATATAGTGGGAGGGTGAGAGGCCACACGGATATTGGTACGTACATCTACTACGTAATGCTTACGTCGTTGCGGCGGTAGCGTGCGCCGCTATCCGCACGCTATACCTGTGCTGTTATATGTAGAAGCTGCCAACTAACTCCTCTCACTCTCTCTTCCCTTCTATTTTCTCTCTCTTTATTCGCCTCCCCATCTATATATTTCATTATATTTTTTTTTTTATTTCTCTTCTCTACACTATATCGATCAATATGCGTATATTCCAATATTTTTTACGTACCGCGCGCCGTAACATCTTCATTTATACATATACATTCATAAATTTCAATAAATATAATCAGTGGCATGTATTCGACAGGATTTTAATGTATGCATCAGGAGGATGAATAGAAAAAAGATCGCGATGAAATGCGGCGATTCGACATTGGTTATGAACCACGTGTTGGACATAGACAGGATCATCGTATGAGATATATACATATATGTATATATGTTGTGTGCATCGCCTCTCTTTTAATATTCCTGCCTCTGTCGTATGTGGCGTCGGTGACGGCAGTACTGTTTCAATCACTGGTATATATCAATAACGGAGTAGTTTATTTTTCCATGGATTTCATTGATTTCCGATGGAATTGCGTCGATGTGCTCACATATACGTAAAGGTATACATGAATAACATGGTAATTGATTGGTCCTGTGGCCTGATAACCGCCAAGCGACCTCTTCCTCTCTTTTCCGCAAGCTTGATACACGCGCATTCACCGTCAACGAATTATCGAATAATTTTTATCTCTATTTTTTTTATTTATATTTCGTATTATTTTTTTTTATTTCGTTTTTCATTGTTTTATAAAAAGCGAATGGAGCAAGGAGAATATGCATAGATATTTGGGGAGGTTATTTTTTTTTATTTTAGGGATGTTAGGGATGATGGTGAAAAAAAAAAGATGGATTGATTTTATTTCGTTTAAAAATTCTTCTTTTTTTTTTCCTCATTTATGCGAACGAGCCGGTAGAGCCGAAAGAAATAAAGAGGAAGAGAACGAATAAGATCCGGTTGTTCATGTGAGAAGGAATTACTCGTTCATCCTTCGATGATGATTGTATCGCGCGCTAATTGAGAACCAGTTGCGTGTGATACCCTTTGGAGCATTTATTTCCAATGCATTTTGTTCGGTGGAATGAGGCCAAATTGGTTGGGAAGGTGTTGCAATACAGCGCCTATGTATATAATTAACATTTTTCTTTTTTTTTTCATTTTTTCTCCTTATAAAATTTTTTCATTTTTCTTATTTTCAAATAATAATAAATGCCTTTCCCAAAAAATTTAGAACTTGGAATCTACCATTGTTTGTTTCATTGCCATTTTTTTTTTCTTACAGTCTTTATTACTTTTATGAAGAAAAAGAAATAATATGCAATGTAAAAATAAGAATAATTGCTTATAATATATCATTGCAGAAAGTTTCATATCGTCTGTACTCAGAGTGAATTAAATATTGCGTCCTTTCTCATTCATTCACGCTCACTGTGTGCGCTCAGTGCGTGAGCAATTAGTCTTCGCTGAGAAATTACTGCATGGCAGTGGAAGGATACGCATCGTTCGCGCGAATGCGGGCGCACACTGGCGAACGAATTATGACAGGAAGAGCGTAATTCCTCTTTTGGACCTAGCAACCGAGCGGCAGTAGAACAGGTATTGCACGCACAGACACACAAATACATACGTACGCCACTTAATTTACTCTCAACTATCTATGGCAATAAATTAATTTAACATAAAGTCGTCTAATAACAACTCTCATTACAATTTCCAATTAATTTTTCACTTTATGCTATTCAAATAATAAGCAATATTAGAAAAAAAAAAAAAAAAATAGAAAAAATACCAATTGTAGATGTTGGAATATATATTTATAATATTTAGATGCGATGAATCACTTTAAATTTCATCAGCATAATACCATCAAAGTGGTGTAATATGCACAGGTATAGCCGTAACTTAAAGCTGAGGTTATTCTTAGGATAGGTAAAAAGCCAAGTTAAAATCGTTACGGTAGTATGCAAGGTGTTAGCGAATCGACAATGGAATTTCCTTTGCGAAGAAGCAATTTACATTGTCGTAATTTCGCATCGTAGAATTGCACACTTACCAAAGTCAAAACCCCTCTAATGCGCGCCAATATGCCATTGAATATAACTATTACGCGTCTTTTTTTTTTTTTTTTCCAACCTGTCTTCACCCAATATACATGTACATCTTGTTCTTTTCTTTTTTTTTTTTTTTTTCGGTTCTATAACCCATGTCTTAATGTCTTTGTCTTGGCTTTCATTGCCCCTTTTTCTTTTGCGTCGTTTTCTCTCGTGAAAAATTTACGAGCAAGTCGATGTTTGAGGTGACGCCTATTTCTACTCAAACGCCTCTGTCAATTACATGTATAATGTATATACATGTATTAACTAGTACTTTTCACTCGTAACTATTATATTTTTCAACGAAAGCCAGTTTATAATATCCATCATTGGCGCACACCATATTTCTATATGCGTGCACCTCACTAGCTCGAAGCCAATGTTATATTACTGCCCTATAGGTCTCGCACCTTATCATTAAAAAATACAATAGTTCCCTCAAGATTTATGCATACAAATGAATGAATAAATTCATAATGTCTGTTTTCACCATTATTTTATATTTATTATTTCGTATTTGTATTATCATATGTCTTTACTGCATTTATTTGTACATACAATAATATATATATTTGTTTATGTATTTATATATGTTTGTATGAAGAAATTTATGGCTAGACATATCATAATTTATCAATGTATTGTGAATATTTTGATAGTATTGGAAAAATTGATTGATTTGCGTCTGATTAATTTATTTTGTCTCTCAATTCACTGTTGATTGGTAAATATATCATTCACAGTGCCATGACAACGCTCAGAATCAATGATGTGGTTCGTTTATATCTTTGGACTGTGGCGACGCTAATATACCACTGTTGGTATTGACAAAATTCTGACGCATGACAGGGAACCAATATAAATCTGATAAAAGTAGGAAAAAAAAAATCATTTGACACACTAGCAATTTTATTATCGTATTTCGAATTTTTTTATAGAATTTAAATAGTGTCAGTATTATTTCAAAGTGAATTTTTTTTTTAAAATACATTTTACCGTCAAGCAATTAAATTTGTCAATGAGTTAATTAAAAAGTTTGAATATTATTACAAGTAAATTAGTCAAGGAGTCGTTGAAACATAAAATTGAAGAATAATTCGTCGGTTTAATATCACTAATGAAGTCATTAATATATATAAATTTTGCTATCTTTTACATTAAAATCTGAAATTTATGCCGGAATAAGAGTAGGTATTTTCCTCTGTAGATTCACAGGTTATTTGATACTTGAGTTAAACTAGTATAGCAAGATAGAATGAAAGAAACAAAAATATAAAAAAGTGAGAAATGAGACATGAAGATGAATACGATTTGATATCCAATCGTGAATAATATTTCAATAAAAAAAGTTTTTCTATCCATCAATAATTCACAATGAATCAAGTAATAATATAAATTTACAAATTTAAAAACTGTCAAACAAAAACTATATACACTCACAATATAAATAACTAAATAAATTATTTCAAACTATGAACAATAAATACCTTAATAAAAAATTAAATATTTTCAATTAAGTTGATTTCACTCAACATACATTAATAAATACATAAACGAAAGTAATATACATACGTGGATATAAATTCACATACATACAAAGAACGTGAGGGCGTTTTAGTTAAACAAAATGAAGCTGATGGCCCTGGGCTAGTGATTCAAGTTTTGCACGATGTTTACCTATTCAACGTTGTGGGCGTTTGTGCACACATTGACCATCGTCCGTTGCAACTTGTCTTCGCATCGTTTTCCTCTCATACTCTGCACACTATCTCCCTCTCTGTTCCCATCATTATCTTTCTCTCTCACTCTTACTTGTTCCTTCACTCCCACCTTCACGATATTGTTCTTGTCGCATCGAAATATATTCCACGTCCAGGAGACTTTACGTGTGATGACTGGGACGTCCCGGACAGTAGCAGTTTCACGCGCACATACATACAGAAATACATTGCCAGTATAATATACCATCACCAGCATCAGCAGCACTACCAGCAGCAGCAGCAGCAGCAGCAGCAGTAGAGAACGAGAATACGCTTATAACCTTCATGCACGTGTGATCAACAAATATATATACTTACATGTATATGTACATATTGGTGAATGTGGACATAGTAAAGCGTATACTGCAGACGAGGACGCACCTTTGCGTTTACGAAGGATTGGAGCATTTGATGTTGGTACAAGACGGACGTCTGTGTGGCATTACGTTACGAACGCATTATTGCTGTGTTTCTCTTCTCATTCTCTTTAGCCCTCTCGATTTATTTTATCGTATACTCTCAATGGGCCACACACGCTTTTACTCCTTGTTGGTATACGCATGTGGGAAGATAATTCGTGTATATAAGTAGGCGAAACAACTATGATATCTACTCTCAACGCATTACCTTTGTTTGATCGGTCCATACGATGTTTGTATGTATATGATTTTTTTTTTGTTGTTTTTTTCGTTAATGTTTCACATTTCATCTCATCTGTCTCTTCACTTCTCTTTTACTATTGTTGTGACTATATAGGTGCGCGCCTGATGCTCGGTCATTGCTCAACGTTGTTGGTGGTCACTTGGTGAGCTTTACCACGTACCGGAAATTATTTACTTTGTTAGAAAGGTGTGGATACATGTTGGAGATATAATGTGTATATTTGTATATCTATTCCTCTGTGGGATATGTATAGATGTAAAATAAAATGGAAATGAGATTATTATGGTGGGAGGAAGAAAAATGATGTTGGTGAATTTTTCACGATATATTTCACTTGGTGAAGTTTGGTGAACATTACTTGACTACATTTTTCATAGTATAGAGCGAACGAAAGTTTTATTTGAAGGGACATCGTTAGAAAAATGTTGAGAAAACTGTATTGGTTATTTTTATTTTTTATTCTTTTTTCGTTTTGAAAAATGACTGAATATTGTATATATATATATATATATTTCTTTTTAAGAATGCGAGGGAGGTAAATTGAGAATGACTTCAAATTGATTTTTAGAGGCTCTTGAAGGTTGTATAGAAAATACCGTCGCAGTTTTCATCATGTACATGTATATGTACATTTAAATATATATGTTGGCGAGGTATATAAAACATGTCTACATTCATTTTATTTGTGAGTTGAGTTTTCTTGAGAGCGTTAGAAAGAAGACTAGTGACATTGGCGCTTATCCTTAATAATAAATCTCGTAGAAGCGAAGATTGAATGAAGCGTGGATATTATCGAATCGCTCGGTCGCTCTGCTTCGTAGCACCAATGATCGTTGTTACGGCTTTCTAATCTTATTCTTCAATTCTTTATTCTTTCTATTTTTCTCGTTACTATGCGTCGCCTCTTGCACTTGCCCATGAACGCAATCAGTGTTGATGTCTATTTTTATTTTACTTCCATTAGAAAAGGCGTTTGTATACTTAAATATCAGGGCTACCGATTTATATATGCATTTAAAATTTTATGTGAAAGAACCCATTGAAATTTTTTTTCTCAGTGTAGAAAATAATGGAATTTATTTATTTTCCTTTAATATCAGGTGATAAAATTAAATGCACAATTGAATACGGAATATATCTGTAAAAATGAAATTATTTTTACAGAAATTATGTACATAGATACACTCTATGTTTTTTATATTTTTTGTTTGAAGTATCTTTTTGATTGACGATTCAATTGAGATTTTCTTATATTTAACGCGCCGACAGTATGTCGAGAATTTTCGCACGATCACCGGCAACGATTTGGCAATTGAGAATGAATGGGATGCCAGAGTGAACACGTAACACAAAGATGTTCTGCGCGAGTGAAACGCGATGAAATGTACATTAGGTAGGACAGAGAAGCGTAAAGTATAGGGTTTAACGATTAATAATCAGGCGTATAGCGTGGCGGACTTGCTTTTTCCTCACAATGAATTAGCAAAGAAATCACCATTCGATAATAATAAGAAAAAAAAAAATAAATAAAACGTGTCTGTATCCTGGCAGCGATTCCAAACGTATAATACCGTGAGGAGAAATATAAAAAAAATATTGCACGCTTCCATGAACGTGCGATCGCATACAAATCAAAATACTTTTTTCTTTTTCTTTTCATATTTTACTTCAAAATGAAAAAAAAAAATAAAATAAATAAATAAATAAATAATACATTTCTTTTTTCCAACATTTTACCCCGAAATAAGTCCCTGAGAAAAATAATGTAATGCTGAAACTAAGTATATAGATTTATCTCAATTTCAAATACACTCGCGTTCAACAAATTCTCTCTCAGATTTTATTTTATAACTCATTCGCTGTATATACAAAAGAAACTGAGAAAAGTCCGCGCGCACACAACAGACGGGCTATATAATCCTCCAAGTGCACAGTGTAATCTTAAACAAATTATTGCGTTAATACACAGCGGACGTTAAGTCTTAAAGCATGTATATACTAAGACATTTAAACATACACACATGTATATGTGTCTATACCTATGCACATATTATATATTCTTCTTGCTCTAATACCCGCACGCGGAACGAAAACATTTCGTAATTGGAAGCGTATATATATATATACATATATCTATATAGTTACATATACACGTACAGTTGACTACTTCCGCTCACCGACCACTGCTATTTACGAGCCAATAAAACAAAGCGACGGTGCTTTGATCGCGCAGGGATGAACGAAGAATAAGAAGAGCAAGTAAGATAGGTTGAAAATACGTAAAGAAAGTCTACTGTGATGGTAATATACATATGCATGTATCAGTATCGTGTGCGTGAATATATGCCTCATGGAGATACAATTACGTTAGAATCAGACGAATGGTGAACGACGCGCGTCCATAAAATGTCTTGCTTATGTTTTTTAACGAGTTGCAATTCCACTGTGACGGTGGTGCTGCTCCTTATCTTCGTCACTGCGCGTCGTCTGTTAAGATCGACAGGAATCGCATTCGATCCAGCGATGTCTCTTCTCCGTGGCATATTCACATGTCTCGTTAAAGACTGCCACTGGAGAGAAGATCCATATATACCCTCGGAGAGACACGTATTTTTATTATGAGATTTTAACGGGCCTTAAAGTGCAATAGATTAATTGCGTGTTAGTATTTTATTTTTTATAGAATTTTCGTATCAGGGAGAAATAGGAAATATATTTTTGTTAGGTCAACTAAATTTATTTAATTGAGCAACATTTATTTGGTTTTTCTAGTTTTTTTTTTTTGTGTAGAATTTTTTTTTTACTCAACAGTGAAAATTTATTTATTATATATTCTTGTATATATTAATAAATGTTACGTTAGTTTAATAGACATAAATTATGTCGAACTGTCTATCTTGTGAAGCTTGAATCTGTTATATTATATAACCGTTGGACTTTTCATTACGAGGCAAAAACTCACGTTAAACTGTATAAGAGGCAATCACTCAGTGTACGGGGATTAACTATCTTGCTATGATATTCTGCGGGCTTGTTCGCATCGTGAGATGAAGCAACTTGATAAAAGAGAACAAGAGAGGTGGAAGCTGCCAATATGACAATGAAAATGAGCGAAAGATAGGAGGGGCAACGGTGATTATGCTGGTGACAAAAAATGAAAACTATTTGATCGTAAACCCGCTACCGTTGCACACCTGAGAGCAATCGTGCGATTTAAAGTTTAGAAGGTAGTTGAGCTATAAGAGACAAGGAAGAGAGATGATGGTAATGATGATGAGGAAGAGAGAATATATGGGTTGGGCTGTAGAATAATGTTGAGAGACCGCAAGCCTAACTGTGCACACGCCTAAAAGGGTTTTCGTTAGATTTCATTTCACACCCAATTACACGACACAAACGCGAAAGGGATAGTGGAAGAGGAGACGAGAGTGGCAAACTGCGGGTATAAAGAGGTTTGAGGTGATGGATAAAAATATACAAAATATTTGCATAAATATCAAAAAATTGAAAAATATAATTTTTTTTTTCAATTATTTTATTATATTTGTATTGAAACTCATTCATTTATTCTTAATTTTTGTGCGAAATATGTTACATCACAGTACTTGGAAGATCTTGAGTTGATATTCACATTCATAAATGTATGTGCATAAACAAGAAGAATGTTTCAGGGACAAGAGTATAGAAAGCTCCTCGCATTCAAAACGTGTATAAAGCTCACAACCAAGTTATAAGATGTACTATTCAAGAATATATATACTGCACATACATACGTTATAGCTGAGTCTTACTCATCATTGGCATCTCCATCGTATTTGCCACCTGCGCACAAGTCTCGTTCTCAAGTAAAGCGGATCATATTCTAGCTGCTTTGCTATTGGAGCCAATGTACATGTTTGCGTGTATTTGCGTTTACATCATTATTATTAGCGAATATAAATATCTAATGTTTCTTTTATATTTATAATTAAATGAAATTGAAGAATAAGAAATCGTTATTTCATTTATATGGAAATGAAAAAGAAATAGCACAATTCATTGAAATAAATTGTTAAAAAGAAAAATCATGACGAAAAAGGAAACCGAATTTCACCACTATGTATTTTCCGAGTTCTACGCGTTTCAAATTACCAAGGGATTGCGTTGCATTCTACTCGTTGCGCTTGGCTAGCAGCGAGCAAATCTAATTCGCCCGGACTGTGCTTCCGATCTCCCTTTCGCCTTTATTTTTTTTTTTTTTATACTCTGTCTTATTTTATTTTATTTTTTTTTTCCTCTTTGACGTTCGATCTTTTCTATTGGGCCATACTCACCCTCTCCAAGAACTTGCTGTATCGCTATTATACCATTCTCTCGTCTTCTGGTTCCTTTACTCCTTTGTCTCAAACGTTGAGCGTCCGTTGCATCCCCTTTGGGAATGAAAAATCGACTTGGTAGATCGACGTGTCTACGGGCCGAGTGTGAATTCTTTTTTACTTGTTTTTTAGTTATACGCTTCTCTGTTTCCTCACGGGAAATCCGGTACGAATGAAAAAGACTCGACGTTGTGTCGCGCAACGCGTTGGTGAGAGAGAATAGTAGTATCGTACATGACACAGGAAAAAAAAAATAGGAAAAGAATGAAAAGAGGGATAATTCGTTTTAAAACTTGAAAGGAATTGCAGTTCCTTCATTTTATTTATTTGACATTGCAAACTAAGACGTCACCTGCAGGCACATTTTTGATTTGAAAAATTTATTTCTACTAAAAATAATGGAGGTATATTAATAATTGAAGAATTCCATTAAAAATTGTTTTTTACTGTTGATATCGATTGCACGCATTTTTATAATTTAAAAGTGCCTGCAATTTATTGAATACCGATATTGGAATGGCGGATTGAATTTATAATACATGGTAAAATCGATATATATATATTTATATATGTTGACGAATAAAAAAAACTATTAGGGAGTGAAAAAACACGGATAAATGTGGATGCACGCGTAATATTTTGACAGGCGTTTGTGCAACCGCTTACAATAAATCTTCAACAAAACGACACTGATATATAAGCGTGGGCGAATATATAAGAAGAAGAACGAGTTGAACATGTTGGTGTATGGTACAATATGTATGTATGTGAAGGAATAGTTCGTGTTTTCACGATATCTTCGTCGTTGTGCTCTTTGGCATGGAATAAGTATGTAAACCAGATACGATGTAAAACGAGAGTAACGTTGTCGAATTTTTGTCATTCTTCTTTTATTTTTCTTCAATTTTATTCTTTGTACACAATGTCTGGATAAGGGAGAAGATCTACGCGTAGACATTTAGAACGCACCAATAGACAAAAAAATAAATTGCTATGGCGACAGAAGAAAAAGGAAATGAAAAAAGAAAGAAAAGTATAAAGAAAAGAGAAATTCGTGGTTGCGCACGCCGGTAATAGCCCAACCACTTGGTCCAGACACTGCAGATTTTATTACTGAGAACGACTTTAAAGATACTTTACTGCATATTTACATCTTGATATGTTTGGTGTTTTGACGTTGGAAATTAAGTTGATGAAATTACCACACCACTACTGAATTTATCTTTTTTCAACTATAACATTATTTCTTGTAACTATCCACATTGCGAGAGAAAGCATTTTATAATACCGACAGAAATCAGTGTAATATTCACAGAAAATTTATACAACTATACGAATAACATTTGTCTTATGTGCAACTTGCAGGAATTTTTCTGCAAAGTCAACATTTACACTACTCCAACATCAAGGCACAGTGAAAAATCGCGATGGTTTTTTTATGCTACTTAAATGACTAGAGTGCGAAAAGTACATATGCTTTGGTTGATATTACATAACGATATTGACTCAAATATTTCATATAATTTCCTTAATGCAAACAATAATATTTACAGAAGTTGAAATATCAAAATTTTAACAATTTTCATTTCTGTGTAAGAATGAGTGTGCTCTGGATAAATATCATTATCATTCAAAAAATTTTAATCGTAATCTGTCGACTCATATTGAGCTTTTATATGCTGAAAAAAATGGTTAAAATTAAATTCCATTATTTTAATGGATTTCCCAATTATTGTAATGGATTTAGAATTAACTTTGATTGAATATAAATATAGCGTGAACGTTAGAGCCATCTCTGATGAAAATACAAATAGATACGTTTGTATATCACACATCCATATATCTGCAAGCTTCTCTGTTTATATATGTATGCATGAACAGATGTGTGTATGTGCTAAAACATAAAACTGGAACGACCCCAGAACGGTGACACGGTTGACAGTCGCACTGTACAGTGAAGGCAAATACCTGAAATATATACATTGGGGATCGAAGGCAAAGCGGTGACGAACATATGCAACCTCTGTACATTCTCTTATCCTCTGTTCACATGCATTTTATACTGTGCAGTAGCTCTCTCCTTTAACTGGCTGTAGCTATTTTGCTTCGGTTATTCGATCGGGTGGTTGGTGTGTTGGAGAGATAGTTGGTGTGTCCACATCACGAATCCACGGTATTTAATTACCAATTTCACGGAGCCACGTCAACGTGCGGCACCGAGTGACGTTGTCCCTTTAGCGATAAATCTTTCAGTGTGCGAACGCAATGTTAAGAATTCAAACTGCTGGTACGCTGCGGTGGTAAAATTGATGGTTCCCTGCATCATAAATATTTATTTAACCTCAAACCGCTTAATAAAAATAAAAAAAAATTTACGATAGAATATAACGTGGATTTAAATAGTCAATTTGTAGCAGGTCAACAATATATATTTATCACAATGTATAATGCAACCTTGAAGTTTTTGAATTGATGAATTTTCGTGATAATAATGTGAAATATGCACGAAAAATGAACAATTTCAACAAGATTTTTTGTGTCAATTAGTTTTAAAAAATACGTAACGTTTAATAACACACATTACAAACTCAGTTCAATATATTTGGGGTGCGGTCCCTATGGGTTGATAGGTCTCGAAGGTGTTTGTGTGAAATGCAACGTTGAGAAAAGCGAACCAAGGCCGCGATAAGTGTGCACAAGCATGTCCGCATGTAGGTATTCAAGCATATTCCATACGTATACCTACAAGCACACACGCATATATACATTTATCTGAAACCCTGATGAGAGAACGAGTGAGAGGGGTTGAAATGTTGCCAACATCGTCTCGAGAAAGAGCAAGGGAGTTTGCAATAGCTCAGCGTGTATAGTGGTGAGGATCGAAGAGACGCTATAGAAGTTGGGTGGGCGATGGAAGTGACGGTGGTAGTGGTGGTGGTGGTGGTAGTAGTAGTAGTAATGTGCATGCGACCGAGGAAACCTCGGAAGGACGCCCCAACCCCGAACGTTAGCAAGAGGAAATAGTGAGGAGGAGAAAGAGAGAAGAAGGTGATAGAGGACGATGTTGGAATGGCCGTGGGCTGTGGACGTCGAAAGAGGACAGCAAGAATGAGATATAAAGGAAAACGAGAGAGAGCCAAAATATATATTTATAGTATAGACTATATAGTACGTGCGTTGTGCATTGCGGTTAACGGCGTGTGCGTTGCGCCGACGACCAACGGTTGGATGCCGAGTAGAAAGAGCGCCAGAAGTACTGACGTAAACCACCAAAGTGGGTGGCAGTGAAAAGGGGGTGATGGAAGTGAAGAGAGAAGAAGAAGAAGTAGAAGGTAGAGGAGAAGAAGAAGAACAAGAAGAAGAAGAAGAGGATGAGACAGGAGTAAAGAGAGAAGGAAGGACGCGGGCGTCTCGGCGTTCTGGCAGACGAACGCATCGATCCCCAGTACGCGGGTCAAGCACGGAATCTCTTGCCTTTCTCCTTTCACCCCAACCATACCCGCCAACATCACCAAACTCCACTATCCTACCTTCATCCACCCCTTAGTCTCGGCTGCCTCATCCTCCTCCACTGTGCTTGCCACGACTGCCGCCGTCGTTATACCTCACGCTCGCCCCACTAGACAAAGACAAATTACGTTGCATTTTCAGAGCACCCAAAGAGCCCATCCTCTTCTTGTCGTCATTTGCTTCCTTCTCCTCTTCTCCCCACACCACGCATCTCTTCGTTCTCCTATATTTATATGATTCCACCACTCCTTCACGTTTGCCGAACGAAGAGAAAGCTGCTGAAATATTCCCCGCCACCATTTCGTCTTTGCCAGCGCACCCTTGTCCAATGTTGGCCTCCATCAACTCACACTTTGATGCGACTATGTAGGGCACTGAAAATGGGTGCTCAACCCTCACGCACTCATTCATTTTTCTATGATAATATTTAAATCTGTTGAAAAATATATTGTTTGATTTAGTTAACTATAAAATAATAAAAACTTTTGATGAATTGTGATATCGTTATAATTTTCTGTAAATCGGCTAAAATCATTTTGAATATTAAAATGAATAATATTGTTCAACACCACAGTGAGCGATAAAAATCCCAGTAAACTTTTTTTTCTCGCTCGAAGAAAAACGTGTTACGAATAGAAAAGTACATTCACAAGTGGCGCGGCATGCTTTTACTTGTGTTCATGTAGAAAGTGTTTTACATAGCATGTACCACAGGTGGTCATCAACCACCTTGAACCGGGACCAGTAATGGGAGTGTTGATAGTGTTGGTAGAAAAATTTTGTTTGTGTTCTTCTGATCAACCTTGTACATAATTTATAAATTTGTTTACAAAATAGATATAAAGTTGAAAATTAATTATAAAAAATGGACACTGGTATGTTGGTAAATATCATTGCAAAAGTGTTTGACATAAGTAGGCTGATAATTTCTTTTTCACAGTATGTATAGAAGCCAATGGGTTTTGATAAAAAAAAAAAAAAAAAGCGTAAAAGGGTGTAAACTTCAATGAACTATATCGAGAAATTGCCCGAAAGATTGGAGTTTGGTAAAACTTTTATTCTCGGTTGAGTCCAAGTTTTCCTCCTACTTCTTCAATAACTGTAGTCATAACTGTTTGATCTTTGTTCTTCTTTCATTCTTTTTTATTAAGAAAAAAATTTTATTTTTTTTATTTTTTATAAAGTCGGTTATTCGAGATGCGTGAATGTAGTCGACAATGTAAAAAATAATAGGTAAAAAGTATCCTAAGTTTACATTTATTATAATAGATACAACACTGCAGTCGTTGCAATTGGTAGAAAAACATTTTCGCTTGGTGTTCTATTTCTGATAGATAGCTGTTGCTACATTCGCTCAGCAATTCTTCTCACTCAACATGAGTAAACATCGAAACCACATGCATACGAGAAAACTTCCGCTGAACCGAGATGGATAGAGAATGATCGCAGAGAGATAGTTGAATAATAGTAAAAAATAAAAAAATCTATTTAAACATTTACAGTCATTTGAACATTTGTTTTATTCATTAAACATCGATATTTTCGTGATATATTATCACAATTTGTCGTTTACAGTATATTATTTCATGAATTTCACAAAATTAGACAAATAATCATTAGCAATAATCAAACAAATTTTCAAAAGACTTGATCTTAACATATTTCACGTTGTAATTATTCATATATTTATTGATAAGACTGATGACGTTACGATGACTGAAAACGCAATGGACGTGAAAGGACCAAAAGTCTACTTTGTTTCTCTTTGTGTATATATTCGTGAAAGTCGTCGTGGTATAAATGTACGTGAACTGACGTCTGAAGAAGCTCGAAATGAGGGTGGATGACGTGGTATCGGGGCAAGAGTATACAGCTGATGGTCGGGCAAAGAGCAAATGCAAGGAATGAGCAGGGATGAAGAGTGAAGGAAGGTAATGGCAGTCGCACAACTGACGTCGCCACCAGCACGGACGCGCGTAGCAATGGTGAAAGAGGGTGGTGGACTACAGTAGTGAAGGCGGTAGATCTGAGATGTGGTGGTAACCGTTGAAGGAGCAAGTGAGAAACATCGAAAAGAGAGACAGTGTAGAAGTGGAGTTGGGTTGGGTCGATGTGCACCAACACACCGTCATGGCTTCAAGCAAAAGGAGGATGACGACAGGGAGGCAGGATGGCCGGGGCCAGCTCTCTGTATGCTTCGCTCGATAGAGGCGCGTCCCGCGTCCTCCCATGATTGGAAACCAAATCGCCGTACATCCATCCCTCCATTCACCCAACTTCATACCAGCCC
This sequence comes from Microctonus brassicae, assembly GCA_918226075.1. Taxonomy (NCBI): domain Eukaryota; kingdom Metazoa; phylum Arthropoda; class Insecta; order Hymenoptera; family Braconidae; genus Microctonus; species Microctonus brassicae. Next base: position 3,738,259 of record OW445485.1, on the reverse strand, counting down.
CTGGTAGTTTCTCTTACGCCGATGCACCATCGAGTTTCTCTAGTCATGCCATCCTTACCAGCTTTCTCTAGCAACGTACTATAGCAGTGCTGTCACTACGACCGAGTAGACAGCGAAACGAGAGAGGGGCAAAGAGATAGAGAGCAAAATGTCTTTCGTCTTCCCTCCAACCATCTTCTCTTGTCGCCTATCTAGCTATCAACCTACCAATCTATCTAGCTCCTTCTCCTACTCGATGTCTCCAATGTACGCTTCATTTTCCAACTCTCTTCTCCAATACTATCATTCCACGTTGTTTCATATAACACTAATACTACTATACTGGCATAGTGATAGTCGTTGTTTCTACTACCACGTATAGTATATAGTTCTCCAACCCACTGTGTCGTCCTCACGGGGAACGCTAATGTCGAGCTAAGTCCTTAAAACCCCCTCAGCCGGAGGCCGGCTAGACCCGCACACTGGAATGGCCTCCATAAGTAACCGGGTTTACACACCCCAAGACCCCATTTCTCACTGTGGAAAAAGTGCAGCTTCACACAAGAGAAACCCTCGCTTTTACCATCCTTCTATCCTCATTCTTCACTCCTCCTTCCCCCTGGCTCATTTCTAGTCTCGTTTTCTTTCTTTTATATATATATAGTATTTTTCGCTAACCCTCAACGTAATTCGTTCGTGCGAGTATCGATGGTGCAAGCGTTCCAAAGAGGGATTAGGAAGATGAGGCGAACTGAAGGATGTGGCGGGAAAGGCGGAGGTTGCTATGTTTCAATGGAAGAGGTTGGTGGTTGGATAATTTCTCTCGTGGCTCAAGCCACTACAACTTTATGTATGTATATAAAGGCAATAGTAACGGCAAACGACGTCCAATAGATAGATTCGTGAAATTGTTTCGCAGTGAAAATCCCACCTGAATATATATATGTATATACTATTCCAAGTATACATTTAATTCCCATCAATTATTGAATGCAATTAATTTTGCAAATTGAATAAAATTAATTAGAGTTGACGATAAAAAAAATTCCCACCAAATTAATATTGAAAATTGTGTTTATGTTGGATTTTTCTTTCTATTTTTTTTCAATATTTACATTTTATACATGAAAATTTGAGTATATATAAAATGGTTAGTTGAATAACATATAAAAATTTATGACATTACAACTTCACTCGCTGCCTCATTGTCGTATATTCATGTGTGCATCTGTGTATAGATGTACTAAAAGTTTATGTAGATAACGTTATACCACTTTCACTTGCAACTGGTAATGCTTATGCATAGTAACGCAGAAGTTTCTTGAAGTGAAGTAACACCTAGTAACTATGGTATACTACACCAGCTATGTCGTGTGAAGCACACTCCGCGGTTGTAACACCCAGTGAAATGAGATGGGAGGAAGAAGTGGTGGTATGATAAAGGTCGTGTGACTTTTAAGATGAAATAAAGTTCCAATATTCTTCAGGCGACGCTCGAAATTCAATTGAACAGTTTTTCACTTGACACTATGGTACGTCAAATATATTTTTTTTTTCCCTTTGATAGAACTGCGCTGTAACTTATGGACATGAATTTCATATGCTTATAAATTAATAGACATTGAAACAAACATTTATTTACTGTGAATTTATACAGTTATCTATATTAACTCTCTGACTTTCAATTTTTTACAATTTTCATTAAATATACAATGCAATTTAGGAAAGTAGATAATATATAGAATTGGATTGTTAATAAAACAAAAAGTCTTTTCGGATTTACCACGAATTTTCATCGTTACTGTTCAGTTGCAAACTCTCATCACAGTCGCAGCGCGTTTTCCTAATGGGTCCAGCGAGAAACTGAGAAATCAATAACTGCTAGCCCCATTTCTCCATCCAAAACCTTTAGAGAAGGAAATTCAGCAAAACTCTCACATTATCTAATACTAATTTAACAAACGTTATTAAACAAATCGAAAATATACATCAACAAATTATCATAAAATTGTTATAAAAAATACTTGAAATAAATATATAAATATTCCATCAATATTATTCTGATCAACATAATTTTTTTTTTATACAAAAAAATAAATAAGAGAAGGCATTTAAATATTCTTACAATTGAATTGATGACGATGACATTGCTGACGTGAATATAAACCATCCATGAGATATGTACATAAAAACACACAACGGTATATAAACCCAGGTGACGTCAGTGGTTTTGGTTGATATATATAAATACACACATATATATTTCATGTATATATTCATTCCATGATGGTTAACAAACTGAAATGACGTGGGTGGATGAGTATATCTAACTGAAACGCTGGTTGCCCAGAAGCCCAAAGGATATGAGAGTCGACGGATAGTTGAGCGAGTACCAGTTGCAGTGTATCATGAAGGTATGACTGAAGATGAAGGAGGATGGTGAAGAGCTTTGGTGTAATGTCTTCTTTGGTAAAGTCTATTGACAGCCTGAGCGACATTAGCCAACTTGGTATACTACTTTGGATGCATGTGTACGGAATAATCTGCTGTTGGTGTGTGTACAGAAATTCAGAGTGTGTTAAACAGCTCTGTAGATACTTGTAAATACACTGCACGCATACACATACACACCACATGAATATTATTCACGTTGAGATATTCTTGAGTATTATATTTATGAGTACCATGACATACAACTGTATATACATACATGTAATATATATATTCAGGAGAGTTTTGAGGAACGTGGGTCAAGATGTTTTCTCACATGGAGCGCATTAGAATATGTAACGTTATATGTGTTGGGCGCGTATTATAAATTATACGATGCGGTGAATTTCAATGCCCCAGAGGTAATTGGGGTTAAACTCAATGGGTTTTCATGAGACAACTCTGTTTTGGTTTTAATTCATGAATATATATAAATATATAAATTCTCTTGATTATATGTTTTAAAATAATTTTTAAATTGAAAAAGAAAATGCTGAACTGTGATGATATTATTGTAACGCGAATCTATTGAATTAATATATTTATAAGTAGTGTCATGCAGTCTGCTAGTATTAGGTATAAATGACTATTATGTCAAAATCATAGTGATAAAAATTTAAGACAAATCGAAAGATTGAAACATCATGCATACGTTTAAACAAACATGACTGTTTATACTGCAAGAGGTTAATTGTTAACTTACCTCAATGTGTGATAAATACAATATTCATTCTTTGTATCATGTATGAATACTTGATACATTAGTGCATGTGTCATTGGATAGGTTAAACATATTTTTTGTCCAGTAAATGATGTTACATACAAGTTGACAACGTTTTTTATTTATGTATTCATTTTTTTTTTTTTTTTTTTCGATGATTAAAAAACAGAATTTTTTACCAAAGTCATCGGTAATAAAAATCAAGTGAGGGATGAGTAAGCGTTTGTGATCGAGGATGCATAAATATTAAAAGAGAAAAGATCACAGTAGGTCACATTAGAAAAGGGGATGATATAACTGGCTGACTGCGCCGTGTCACGAGAGCATTGTGAAGGGATGAGAAGAGGTTGTCGAGAAAAAGTGTGTCTCCGTGCTGGCAAAAGGGTCGACGACGTAGGTGGGTTGCCAGAGAACAGTGTCGTTGTCTCCATTGCCTCTTTTCTCACTCTCGCCCTTTCTCACTCTGGCTCACTGCACAGTCAACTCGAGGGGCAAGTGCGGCCACAGCTGGAGACCTTCGCGTCACGTATATAGTCTTGAGATACACAAGTGTTTTTTTCCCACCCCCATACATAGATACACACAAGCGCGCAAATAATGAATTAGAAAATCTAGGAAAAAAAAAATCATATTATCTCATTAAAAAAATAAAAAATACACAATTCATCCTCAAAATATAAAATTAAATTTCTTTTTTTAGTTTGATAACATATTTTCTTCATTATTATCCAATCTAGAACAAGTAACACGATATAATAATCATCTGATCCCTTCTTCATTGTTCTTCTCATCATCTCATCGGGTTTCTTCTCATCCTCCCTATTTCACTATATCTTTTCTCTTTTCACTCTCTTGCACTCTATGGTAAAATTATTAATGGCCGCTGAAACTGTTTCACATAGTTGAATGATGAAAGGGCGCGGGAAATAATATGGAGAGGTGGTTGAAAAGCAGGCGAATCAGAAAAAAAAAAAAAGAAAATAAAAAAAATCGTGATGAGTTTGAGCCTGCGTTAGTATAACAGGTTATGATGGGGAGGCGTTGTAACTGGTTGGTTCGTAGTGTAGTCGAGTAAAATATGGGGATGGAGAGAAAAAATATAGGATAGGATGGTTAGCAAGGAGTAGGGGCGATAATATGAGAATACTCGCGTAAATGTGTGTCTCATTGGAATAGGGGGATGTCTGTTGGCCTACCTTATTCCCATCAAGATATATGTATATACACATGTACATATATATATACGCGAGAACTAAAAGGGTAGAAGAGAGAGAAGTAAATGTGAAAGCGCGTCCTTACCCCGCCCACGTTATTCCGCGTTGGGGTCGGTTAGGGTTGTCTGGCTGCTGAAGCGAGGGGTTAGTTCATTGTAGGTTGAAAGTAGTCGTTGGGTTTACGACCCCTTGTCGCGGTGTGTCAGTGGGGAAGTAGCAGGAAAAGGGCAAGGCCCTCTATTGCTTCTGTATAGCTTCGCAGCGTTGGGATAGGTCCCGGTCTCTCCATTATTATATCGAGAACGGTTCAACCGCGTGCACTGTAAGGTGGTGCCTTGATGTAATAAAACCATACAGTCACCAGCTATTATATCCGTTCATGTTTATATGTATTTTATGTATGGGTGATGGATGTGTGTATGTTTTAGATATTGTCGTGTGGGTGAAAAGGTAATAAGGGTTATACTTTATATGATATGGATAATGAACGATGCTTGAAGAGATAATTATGAGCTACTTGACCATGACAAGAGTACCATGTATTGTCCAACTACTTCATTGCTCAGAGTGTATATTATAATATTGTATAGATGATTGGCTTTCGAATGATGATATGAAGTGATGATTAATTGATAACTCATGCTTCAAATATATTTTGATGATGTGGGTATCACTCATTATATATATTCCAATGGGAATTGACAGTAAATCAGTTCATGAGGACTGTTTTCATATGAATAAATATCTCCATATATTTTATATATATTGTATTAAATTTTTTTGAAACATATAAAAAAATACATTGTGATTTTTCAATGTTGCGGCGACTAAACCAAAGTTTGGAAAACGATGCTCGTGATATATAGGTAGTACATATAATGAAAAAATGAAGGTGAATGGACTAAAAAAAAATTAAAAAGAAAAAGAAAGGTTTGAAAAATGGAAGAAAAGAAATGTTGGAAAAAAAAAAAAAAAAATTGGTACCCTCTGGTAACGAGACGAGAAACAACGAATTCCAATGTAGAGTGATACATGGTGCTGGCTAGGCGCCAGGGTTTGCGCTGCAAAATTGCGCCGCGTTGCTAATGCGACCTGCTGCGATTCCAACTCGTCTACAACGTGCTCCTCGGCCTAAGCTCATGGCACGTATGTATGTATCACTTTTTCCCTTACACCAATTTCAACTTTTTCTTCTTTTCTCTCTTTTACCGCATTTTATTTATTTAATTTTCTTCTTTGGGGTATTCCGTTCAGACAACTTATTGCAATTAGTCGCAGTGCAAATATACACATAAATGTATATGTGCATGGTTTTATTCCACGAAGAAGTAAAAAAGATGTTTAACATAAAAAATAAATTGTAAATGCAATAATAGAAATATAAATCATTGGAGATAACTTGGTAATGGAGATGAGATGAGTATGGTGATAATATTGAATGAGAGGGAGAGTGAGTGAGTCAACAGAAGGAATTTAAAGAAGGCAAAGAGAATAAAAAATATGCTAATGCCAAATGAGACCCAATACTACACCCTTTTTCTACCGTCTCGCCCTCTGCAATTCTCAATACCGTATTGGCAACACACGCGTTCCTGACCTGTAGAGACGCTGTCACGACTTGAGAACAATGGCGTCGATATACATGTCTCATTTATATACACATATTCCTCTTTGCTCCTTGGTAAGACATTGGCGAACCACTATATACACAACGAGTAAGAGTATGAGATTCTTCTGTTTCTCTTCGTTCTGGCGCGCGCAACCCGCACGCCAACAACCATGAACCAACGTACGTTGTCGTATAAAGGGGATACAATCCAGTGGAATACAATTTAACTCGATCGGAGCTTTCGATATACTTGTCCATGTGCTCGTCGTTTTCACACGAGGAATTTTCATTTCATCGTACATAAACATATATGTAAAGAATGCCAGTAAAATTGAATTGTCTTACATTTGATGCGAAATAAAAATGAATAAGTAAATGAGTATTTATATTTTTTTTCAAATACTTATATCAATATATTTATACTGACATTAAATATCAACAATTTGAAATAAGTATTTTTATTCGAATTAAAGATCATGGCATTAAAACATAAAAATACGATAAATATAAATGAATGATATAAATGTTTATGTACACAAATATAAACATTGAAGAGGTGGACACAAAGTGTAGGTGGAGAAAGGGAGTGAAAAAATAAACGAGAAAGAATATAGGGGAGTGAAAAGAAGAAAAAGAGAAAAAAGAAAAATACGTTGAAGGAATAAAAAGAATTGGAGAATAAGAATAAGGCGCCGTGTGGCATCGTGTGTTTGTCCCATGCAGCCATTTCGTGGCATCGACTCTGAGACTGTGCTCGCAGGCATTCTAAGAATATATACTGGCCTCCGGGTTGTCCAACCCCCTTTGCCCTACGCTCCATATCCGTGATGCACGCGCGCACGCGGGTATACATTCTCTCTTGCTCTTTAATACATGCCACACCATATACTTTTTCTCGTTTACTCTCGTTGTCACACTCGATCGTCTTGGTCTTTTTTTATTTCTTCCACTGCTTCTTCTTCATGGTCTTCCCTCAGTACTTCTACCAAATACGACGACGACGACGACGACGACGACGATCCACATATATATATACAATCCTTTTCGAATTTCTTTTCTTCAGGTTTCATTTTTTTTTTATTCTCTTTCTATATATTTGTCTCTACTTTTTCTTTCCTGCTTTCTCTTTACATCCCTTTCTCTAGTCATGTACACAAATATATATATCTATTGTTTTTCCTTTTTTGTTATCTCAGCAGTTTACGTAACGGCAAGACAATGTGCACCGCAACTCTTTTCATTCTGAATAAATATTTTGTATTCTTTCATATTTTTTTTTTTATTTTTCCTGAAAGGGTTTCGGAATAACCTCAAGTATTTTATGTCAATATGCAATCAAAAGAACAAATATATATATATTTATAGTGGGTATTTATGTATGTAACATATATACATATGCGGCAATTCAATCGTTATATAGTGTATATCGTTTATAAGTAGGTGCTGGTATAATGGCTCGCGCAAGTTCAAACGGTCGCTCGGGACCGCGGAGATATATATAAAAGGGGGTAATTTATTAGGGTCGGCGGCGCGGCAGCATTGGTGGAGGCAAACGTACTTATGGGCTAGCATGTAATAGTGAAGCGAGATATAAGGTTTACAAGCCAGTATGAAATAGAGAAATAAAAGAGTGAGGATAAGCCAATGAATATTAGTTGTGTCTGTGTAGAAATATGTTTAATATGTGAAAGAGGATTAACAGCATATAACGCATATATCAATTTATCCATCCAACATACATATACACAATCTATATATGTGCATATTTATTTGTACACTATACGTTATATAATTTTTTTATTCTTATTGCGTGTGAAATAGTTCATACAGGTCAACGAAGAATCATATGCTGCAGCGACTATCATCATTTGTACAGATAAACTAAACGTCGTCTATAGTCATTTCTATTTAATGCTCATGTCACATTTTTACCTATTTTATTTATATATCATGTTTACTTCTTTAGAATTTTCTCACAAATAAATTTTCTAGTTATCTGATTTATCAAGACATTACAATGAAATATTTCTAATTAAATATCTGATTATAATTTTATATATTTATATAAATATAATATTATAAATGTATATGCGTAATTTTTATATATACAAAGTGATATGGTTTAACTACGGTATATTTTCTATATCCACAACATCAATTACCTTTAACGCAACTGGATAATTGACGCCTCGAAGCAAGCTACCGTTGTGTGCGCACATGAATCTTCCAACGTTCGTCAGCAGCCAGCTCTGTCTCCACAATGTATATATGCATATATACAGTTTATCTATTCGCAGAATAAGTCTATACACTATCTGATATATAAATAATACAGAATATATATGTATACCTATATAATATATAATATATAAGAACATATTTTCAATGTGTCGAATGGCGAAACGTTGGATGGCTTTCAATACATATACTTTCGACAGCTCACTGAATCAACTTGTTTCCTCTTCTTTTTTTTTTTATTTATTTATTTATTTATTTTTTTCAGTGGACTGGTGCTAGCCAAGAGTACATATACGTGTATATAGCAATGTAAATACTGTATAAACGCAATTCTGGGACAGTACTTTGGTTAGCTAGAGAAATGTTTGATATAAGGCATTGGTTTTCGTTCCATTTCCGGGCATTTATCGCACCTCCATCCAACTTGTCTTATCAAAGTTCTGTTGTGTATGCCTAGTAATGCGCCATTCCCTATGTACACTCGTTTATATACATACATACATATAAACATGTATATAAATGTATATACATTATACATAGTTTAGATGTATTCTCGTTTTCTCGTTTGATACTTCAACTGCTGAATCGCTTCTCTAGCATTTCTCTTATTGGTATATGTCCATGTATATATATTGCTTCTCGAGTTTTGTACGTGTATATATTGGTGCAAAAGCCTTATAACCCTGTGCCAGCTATGGGAAATCGGTTGGGGATTAGTCCGTTAGTTGCTTGGGCGTAAACGTCGAATCGCTTTATTTGGCGCGCGAAACCAGACGATGAGGAGATATATAGCCTCGGGAATTGAACGGAGATATAGAGGATGCGCTGATATCTGATGTATGTATGTATGTGTATATGTATATATGTATGTACATAGGTTTCAGAGTCTAGTGACACGCATAGGATATTGGAATAGCTAAAGGCGAAATATAGAAAAGAGAATCGCAAAGGAAAATAATAAAAAAAAAAAAGAAGCAAGCAAGCACTGTTAGGCAAGAAATAAATAGGATTTTTTATTCAGATTTTATTTTATTATTTGCTGTGGTATTTTTTTTTTTTCTTGTACGGATAAATTGCCCTTCGGAGCCAAAATACGATCTGTCGATAATTAATTAAATTTGGGTTTTTGAAATTGGGAAAAACGAGAACATCTAACTACATACACAGATATATAAATGTGGAAATATATGTATATATAAACTTACATATAAATATATATAGGAGAAGTCTTTTACGAATTTTAATTTAAATCAATTGTCGTTTTTTCTTTCGCTCTGAGCCACACACACACACACACACTTGTAAGATGTGAAATGCGACAGAGAAGAGAATGGCTGATTGTGAAAAGAAAAAGAAAAAAATCACGGAAATACGTTGCGAAGTTACGGAAGAATAATAAGAAAAACGATGGCAAAGGGAAAGAGAGCAAAAGTGAAAAGAACGACAAGCAAAAAAAAAAATAATAAAAAATAATACAAAATGAAAACCATATGTATGTATATATAAATACAATTGCCAAGGATGGACGCGTAGAGACGAGCAGGGACACGATACTGGCAACTATATATATATATATATATGTATATATGTATGTTTATATACATACACACATTTATATCGTGTATATGCTGATGGTGGTGGTACGCTAATGTCACGCCGCGCGTTCCTGGAACCCTCTGCACGCTGAAATTAGATTACTACGAGATTGCTGCTCTGTTCTCTCTTTTCTCTTTTCCTATCTCTCCACTTCTCCCCTTCATTTCCTTGTCCTCCCTCTCATTCTCATCGTCGTCGTCGTCGTCGTCGTCGTCGTCGTCGTCGCCGTCGTTCGTTATTTTCCTTTTTACCTTTTGTTATTACCTCCCGCACTCATGCAAGTTGTCTACCTGGTGGGTCCTAGCGCCCATCTTCTTTTTTTGTTTTTTTTTTTTTTTTCATTCTCATCTACTGCTTCTCTTTCAATTCTTCTTTCCTTTTTTTGGTACTTCCAAGCAATTTTACATTCATCCGTTGTACATTTTGTCTCATCCACCAATTAACTTGTCCAAATTTCACACCGCGAGCATTGTAATGTCATTTATGTAGTGTACAAAATATCTGGTGTCGATTTGAGAATATTTATCATTGAAAGAATATTCATGTAGAAGAATGAAAGAGTGAAAAAGAAAAATGAGAATTTTTGATCGAATTAAATATTTCTGAGAATTCATTCCGACACGCATATGCACGCATGTATCCGAGACTATACGTTTCGGACCAGTCAACTCAGCATAAAAAAAGGGGAACTCATGTGTAGTATATACATATGTATATAGTAGTATATAAGATAGTGTGAGAATCTACCTGCGAAAGCATGTACATAAAACCCAAGTATTTTTTTTTTCTGTCTTCGTTTTTAATTCTTATTTTTCTTTTTCTTCATCTGCTTCTTTAAACTGATTCTCTTTCTCTTTTATATATACCTTTACAATCTCCAAGCGATGATGATTATGGAATAGTGAATGTGTCTGGTCGAAGGTATTCTTTGAAATAAGAAATATTAAAATGGAAGAGAAAGCATATTATGTATTGTGTCCAGTGGCAACCAGTTGGGCCGTGGAGTTTTAACGTTTTGCGGTTGGGCCTTGCGGTAAGAAGTTGAGGCAACTTGAGATAAACAATTAATTTTCCTCTGATGGCTAAGTCGATTTCCGCACGATGTTGCCGTTCCTTTTGCCATTTACAATGTATATATTTAATGTCGAGGGTCCTTTGATGGTTGCGTGCGGTTACTTGTGGCGGTGAATAGTATTTGTTTGGAATATAAAAAGGGCTACTGTTATACGATACATTCAGAGTCATTCGATTGAACTGTCACAGTATTATTGCGATTTTCAATGGTCCTTTTATTTAATCCACCAGTTAATGAAATTATCTACGATTTTATTTTATTTTTTATCCAACTGTTTTAATTAATTTTTTTTTTTTTTTTATTCATTTAATTAAATGCATTACTTCTAATAAATCACATTGCGAATTTATTTATGGTCATCACTGAATGAATCAATATAAATAGTTATCAGAGCATATTGTTTCGTGCGTGAAATCGCACCCTCGTTTATAGTTCAAGTCGCGTGTTTTAACCCACCATATTTAGTGAAATTTATATATGCAACACCATTAATAATTATACATAGTAATATTATTTTCGTATTCCATCGTGAGACAATTTGCATCTGTGAAATGTTTTATCAAGCAATAAATGATGAAAAATTGAGAAAAAAGGATTGAATGAATGCATGCAATAAACTAAATATTTTATATATAATAATATTAGTAAAATTTTATTATACTAAATTTTTAAATGAAAAAATGAATCATTTCATTTATCGTTGATGTCTTATGACCTTCAGTTATTCAACAGACAACTTGGTGTCTCATCTTACGTCTTACGAGTTTGGTGAAGGGGAGGCAGAGGGATATTTTTGCTACCGTACGGCAGAATAAACCATCTCTTTTCTTCCATGCATCTATCTTGTTCTCTCTTATATCATGCGCTGCTTTTTTATTTCTTCTTTATATATACATATATCTGCAATACTCCTACTACTACCATGCTTCATAACGTGCGTTCTTCTCTGATACATGACGAGTAAAGAAGAAAGAGTAGTTTCTGAAAAGTGGCATCACATTACGCGCTGCGCGTATACTCCTATGCGCTTGTCTGAAGGCTTTTTTTTTTTTCTTTCTCTTCTTTCTCCCTTTATCGTTTTTACTTGTTCTCTAGAGGACGTTCACGAGATGTTTCTCGCTTCTCTGACCGATGTGCATCACGATGCACCCAAATGGAACCCGAGGAAAGGTCATACTTTATCTCTGACGCCGGTGGCGTAACGCGCTGTATCATTCTATTTTTTTTTTCTTACTATCCCATAGTATTACTCCTTTTTCTCGCACGCAAAAAAATACTTGGCGTGTTTACGTTGTACGTATAACGGTAAAGTAGATATTCGGTAGTGAGGGAAAATAAATAAATAAAATAAAATAAAATAAATAAGTAAACAACATACATTTGCAAACATAACTAGTTACAGAATTGCATCAAATTATTTTTCATCGCAGGAATGAAAATAGAAATACATTGAAAGGATTTATTTTAATTGATACATAAAAGAAGTAAATCATATGTGACAAAAAGGGAATAGTTAATGTTAATTAATATTAATTAATTATTAATATTATATATTTGAAAATTTTTTCAAGGTTTGTATATTTAAAAGAGATTTTAATTCACGGTAGCCGACCATTTATTAGCCACCCGCGATGCGTCACGTGCCTATCTTACTTCGCGATGAGAATGTTTGCTCGATGATGACCACCAGTAAAGGGTCTTGCCTCACGCGCGACTATTTTACCGTTTTTCGCTTGTGAATCGTCATCATAAGTGCACAAACAAATTTTCTTCACACAAACAACGTACATATTGCTAGAATGTATAATATATATTCATGATTATACAAATTTGTATTGTACATGTATGAAAAATATCTATATGAGAAAATTTGTGGAATGAAAAAAATAATAATAATGTGAAAATATAAAAGAGTAAAATGAGAGCAGCGAGTGAGAGAAAATAAGGATAAAATACAAAGTGATCGTGCGCGTCTATTAGCTACAACCGCGATAATGTATGCTGCGCCATAGGAGTATCGTGCAATTTTCGTGCTTGTGCGAAAATTGGTGCCTCGCGGCATTATAACACACCGAGAGTACCAGCCGGTGCCCTTTACTGCTCTTGCGCGAACACGAATACACCTATATCTCTCCGTTAGCTGTTTCATTCAAGATATTTAATGCCAAAAAAAAAAAAAGAAAAAGAAAAATAGTAATATATTTTAATGATAATAAAGAAACAGAGAAGAAACATTTAAAATTGATATGTTAAATGACATTTAATGAACAGTTGAATGTATAGTGAGTTTATTTTTTTATTTCTATCAATAAAAATTTTAATAATGCCAACAGTTAAATATAATAAAAAAATTTTAAATACAAAGTAAAAGACTTTCATAAACACAATTAGACATTACATATGTAAAATATAATATACATATTAATATAAATTTTTTATGGCAAATGAATTGTTGATACGTTGGTAAATTGCACAAATTTTATCTATACACCAACGTAAATTAGTTCGCGTATTAAAAATTGGCCAATTTAGAATCGTGGCTGGATGAAAAGCCTTGCAATTGAGCTGCGAACTCAACACATTACTTTAGTTCTGTTATAGCATACCTGACTATCACGATCTTCCTCATCCATTACTATCTTTTTCTCTTTATTTCTCTCACGCAAATGAATACCGGCAGTGGCGTAAATAATAGTACATATAGTCCCATGTAAAATATATTTCTGCACTTTAATATTAACAGAAAAATTAAATTCAATTATTAATTAATATATTAACATCAAGTGGTATGAAAAATATAAAGATTAATTAAAACTATATACACCGTTAATTCATTGACATTAATTTATGATGTAATTAAAATATAGAAACGTTGAAATGTATAATGTATAATTATTTATTATGACGTGGCATTTATTGTGGATCGAAGAGATAGAAAAGCGTGTGTAAATATAAAGATTAAAGCGCTTGGTACACGCACGTACTCACAAGCATTGATAATGCTTAATACAATATCTCCTCAGAGCTATTTCACCAAGTTCATCATTGAATCATCATAAATCATTGCTTTAAATCGATAGTTAAACATACCGATCCATTAAAACAGAATGTGTGTAGTAATAGAGCCGTATGCGCTTGAGTTTATTGGTGTCCTCTTAATAACAACCTTATCCATAAGTCGAATAACATAGTTCAGACAATTTTGAGTTATAGCAATGTCTACTTGGCTCCACCCCCTTGACGCTGTTATATACATGTGTATACATACATATAAGCTCATTGGAAGATAGTAGTGAAGGTACATACTTTGTCAGACGGTATAAATAAAAAAAATCCTGTACGAGTAATAATTATTTATTTTATTTTCTTCAACAATAAACTGTTGGAATGATAAATAAATTTTGTGGTGATTGAGGCTCGCCATCAATTGCTATATATGGAAAATGGAATCAATAGATTTTTTGCTTTAAAATACCAATGATGCGGCTTGAAATTTCCCCCTTACTCTTCATTGCTTGTGGCGTTTGTTAATTCGTTAATCGCCAAATTCGTCATACAATAAATGAATTGATGGGCACGAGAATGGTACGTGCAATTTAATGCCGTTAAATTGCACGACTCACCAAACTACTCATCAGACTAAACGCGTTACAGATTTTTAATGGGCCACACTCCAACTGCTGCCTCGTTGAAGAGTGATGTATATGTGTGTAGATATTGGAACAATTATTGGTGGTGTGGTTGTGACTCTGATCAGGAAAATAAAAATAAATATCACGAATTTTTTCGATGTTAAATGGATATTAACCTTTTTGCATTCATTTTAATCTTATACTGCAATCTTGCATTAAAATTTTTCAATCATTCATGAATTTATTGAATTAACAAAGTATAAAATTCATCAAATATAATATATACTTCAATAGTTTTTATTCATGGGAGAGGGAAGAGAAGAGGGAGGATCCTTTTAAAATATCAAATAACTCAAACAAGTCCGAGCGCATTGATCGCTTTTCATAAATATAACAGGGATATCATCACTTCAATTATTATTAATTCTTCCATTTCTATTTCTAAAAAATATGAGTGATAACAATTTTTTTTTATTTTTCCATACTGAAATTCGATCCCAGTTTCAATTCCATCGTTTGATGACTCAATGTAAGAATAAAGGGGGAAAAAAAAAAATTGAAATGGAATAAACCGTGTGCGATATGGTTTGAATTTCCCATATATACACATGTACACATTGTGCTTTCATTCGTCGAATATCCATCTATACGTATTGTATTTCGATTTTATATGTATATAATTGCGCTTGGGGGTTGACAGAACTGGAAAATTAAATATTTCATTTCATCCGATGTAGAAATTTATTTTAATCAAAGAATTTCATTCATATTCACTGTTAAATAAAATGTTCATTCTTCATTTAATTATATTTTATTAAAATTAAATAATATGTTATTGCATAGCGCATTACACGCTTGTCACTATTTAAAAAATTATTTTTTTATACAATATATTTAACCAAGAATATGACAATAACATTTTAGTTGAATATATGTATCTTTGGTACAATCTTTTTCACGTGATAAATAATAAGTCACGCGAGGCAAACGACAAGCCTGCTTTTCTATATCCAACCTCAACTGCTCTCGCTGATCGATCGATCCAATCGTACCAGCACGATGCAGTTTAGGTATTCACCTCTTATATGTACATGCATATATCCATGTATATATATATATTTAGTCGAATATAAGTGAGAAGAAACGAGAGAGAAAGACTGGTGGTATAGTTCCATACACATATAAAGACGTCACGGTGGATCACGTCGAGGTAAAAGACGGTGCACGATTGCGCTTGTGATCAGCTTTCGATGGAGTTGAAGAAAGGATCAACTCACTCGACATAACCTTCGCTGAAAAGTCTCCAGTGCGTGCAACGCGAAACGTGACAGAGCCCGCCTGTCTCTATACCTCCCTTCGTAACAATACCCTTGCCCACAGTTACTTTTTATTTTTTCTATACCCACTTTACCTTTCTCTTTTTTTCTCATCGTCTTCTTGCTTCATTTCTGCTTCACACGGCATATTTTTTTTTTCATTTACTTTTTTATTTTTCATTTTTTATTATTGCACTACTCAGTCTTGCAACATTGCACGAAAGTACTACTGGTGAATTCGAGTCATGACCACCAGTAGTTAGGACATTCGAATGCTATTTGATCCATGAGGGAATTTCTTTCAGTAATATACTGCTGCGTTCTTATATGAGAATGAAATGAGTACCAATACCAGATCTGGACGAATCTGAACGTGACATCCTGCTGCGCCACGTGTCGGATTTGCAATAAGATGATTGAAAAAAAAAAGAAAAATACAAAATCAGCTTCGATTATATGATATATATCGATCTGAATGTGTATATTTGGAAATATAAGAAAAACAATTTAACTCACAAACATGTCAATATATGTATCATTTAATTTAAAAATTAACAAGAGTAATATAATTGTTATTTTTAATTTAATTCAATCTTTACAATGATTGTTAATTTAGGTCATCAAATAACCTGCGCAGTAGAGTGCAGGTTATTCTTCATTTCGTTATCTTAAATAATTCATAATTAGTGCTAGTTCAATCAAAGAATATTATAAATTTTCCGTAACTTGATTTTCTATCAATATTAAATTTTTTCATACCAATATTCATCATTCTCTCTCACTGTGCCATTTCTCAAATAATTTAAATTCGTCTCTCAATCTTGAGAACTATCTTTCATATATTTTATGCATGACATATGATTTGTGAATTATAAGACAAGTCATTTCCCAATTGCATGCATATATATCCAGCTCTATTTCATCAAACAACATTATATACAATACATATACTATTGTAGACCAATGAGGCGCGTTCTCTTGGGTATAACCGCTTGCACGTCTTGCATTTTGGACCACCCTGCAAGACGTGAGAGGCGTATGATGGCGACCTCGCTATCTTACCTCACGATCCTGATCACGATCACGCACGCACGCGGAACCGCCCACTGCGTCCACAACTTCTTCCTCTACTACCAATACTACTACTTCTACTACCACTACTCCCTACAACTACTATACTACTCTAAACATTTTTATTTTTTATCCATTTATTTATTTATTTATTTTTTTCATTTTATTTATTCGTTTCTTCGTCTTGTCCATATGGTTTTCTTCATCTATATGTATATTCTGTGGACTCGATCGCGCACGTACAGCTTGATTCACGTAGTCGCCTTTTTTGGACGCACGTGCGTGTGTAAAATAAAAAAAAATGAAAGAATAAATGGAGAGAGGAGCATGAACATGATGAGAGAACTTCGAAGACGTGACTCTTGAAAATTTTTGTAGCAAGATATAATCATATACCTCATTGTGATGATTTGAAAATAAAATGAACAAATTATTTCTCGATATAACTTTTACTCATAAATTTTTATCCATAATGAAATATAGATCAAAATAAATTCATATTATATTTATTTCAATTATTTATCATTATTTATATTACTGTTATAAATATACTTTCGTATTTTGCTTTATTTTTATACTTGGAATATATGTCAATATTAATTCCACTACTAACCACAATTATTTTTATTTGTGCGTAGGTGAATAACAGCATCCGCAACAACGGCAACAGTAGGAGAAGTGTCCTCTTGCTGTTTCTATTTTTTTTTTTATTTCTCTGTGATAAAGCGATAACGTCGTTTGGATTCAAGCAATCCAGAATGTACGATTAGGTATATTCGTATCGGTTCACCAGGATCTTACTCGATTCGCGTGCGCTCGTGAGCTCGGTTTCGATCCGTATATATTCTTGTGTGCCACGGGGGGCACACACACCGTGCGCACGACTAAAAGAGGAACTTTGTGGGGACACACAGAGGGAGAAGAATACACAACGTGGCGCGACCGCGCGTCTCAACTGCACACGGCGCTTGTAATTCTTTTGCGCTGCACTGACCCCGTCTGACCTATACGATTATATGTCCACGCGGGTCTTGGGTTCTCCTGGCTACTTCACGACAGTCAACGGCATGTTTAGTTGCAACACGAGTAAGTAGTAACAACCACAATATATCAATAAATCAATATTAAATAATACAAGTATTATATACAACATTTTTATTTAGCCGATATATATACAAGTAATAATATATTATTACTATTTATGTTTATGTTTATTATATTTATTGAATTTATTAATTGATAATAATTGTTGGAGGATGCGTAATGCGCATAAACTTTATAATATTTCTCATTCAATATTATAATTTGTTTATATATAAGCATCAATATTTATTAAATATTGAAATTATATGTGCAAAGTGAATTAATGAAATGAAGCGGAAGATTGTGAAGGGTTGGTCATCGCGTCAATTCATAATTATTGCCACGTTGTATTCAGCACCCACGCAACAACGCTTCTGATTTTCTTTGGCGCATCTAATTGGATACTCGAGCACTTGAAGTGCCTCGTGAGACCCGTGTACCATTATCCATTCTGATATTCATCTATATACTGACATATACATTTCACGGGATTTCTGATACAATATTCGCGCACCATTCACGTTCAATCGCGAATTACGATGTACACGATGAAACTGTATTTATATATGCAGTCGCATAAGTTCGATAGAACCGAAACGACAATCAACATCGTATATATATGTATGTGTATATACCAACTATGTACACATATATTTTGGTCCATGTCCTACGTATACGTTCGTTAAATTGAAGTGAACAAGAAGGAAATAAAATATAAAATAAAAGATGAGTATATGAAGAAACAAAAAAAAAGGAAATTTAAACGAGTTTGCCGTTGAATGTTTCTCATCCCTCGTTTGCGTGAATCGTAAACTCTTGTGCGTCGCCCGTAGAATAATTAACGCTCAAAGCTAATTGGTCTTAAGGGTTCAGTGAGGTCTCCAGCGCAACTATATAATAGCCATATATTTAATTACTCAGTGACGATGTGTGGATGGTGGTAGAGATGATATAGGAAGCATACGATGGTATAAATGGTACGGTTGTGGGAGTAAAATACGTTTGCGTTTTGCTTTTATCATATCATATATTTCGTTGTCGGTTAGGCAAAGTAATACAGCTAAAGTATAAAGAGCTAGTGACTCACGAGATCAGCAGAATAAGGGGAAGATATATATACAAACTCTATCTCACTTCCTTCCTTCCTTCCTTCCTGCTTTTCTCCCTTTTCTTTTCTTTAAAATCTACTTATATTCGTATATGTCTGTACATCTATCTCGGTAAGCTAGCTACACTGCTATATGGCGGGGCACACGGCAAAAGGTACGAGTAGATCATTAGCAATGATTTGTTGTTGGGCAGCCTGCCCAATGACCCCGCGGTCTCGAGCGTGAACTCCGCAGGGGAACGAGATCTCCGCGCGATCATCTCGCGCGACTGTATACCCACCCATCGGGACCACAAGAAAAATATATGCATACGTATACCTATGTGTTTATGTGTGGTATATATAATGGTTCGATTGCAATATTATATATATATGTATAAGGGTGTATAAATTGCTCGGGATATGATAAAATAAAATAGAGTATACGAGAAGCATGGTATGATAATGAATAATTGGAAATTAAATTTATATTTGTTATTTATTATTTTTTTATTTTATTTATTTATTTATTTATTTATTTATTTTTATTGCTGGTGGACAAATTTAGGGTGTAGTTTTTTTACTTGAGAATGTGTTTGTAGGGATTTTATAAATTATGAGGATGAATAGAAAATAAAAATTGAAAATGGTGAAGATTGTTCTGTTTATATATTTTAAAACATTGTTGCGTTCTTGGCTTCTCGCAGTTTTGTGATTGAGAGAGCGGAACGAAAGTTATATGACCTTATGGTATAACGAAGGAAGGTATATACAGGATCAATGATCGAGTTGCTTCAACTTCCCTCCAGCTATATATATATATATACATATATTTTAAAAAGAGCTTTTGTTTGCGCTCATTAATTAGCTCTCACTCGTAAAGTAGAATCGAATTTATTTCATTGAATTAATACATCTTTTTTGTTTTTTTATTTAACCTCTTTAACTGTACTTTTAAAATAAAGCAAAATGCGTTCTTGGCCACCGTGGAAGCCACATTGTCCAATCATAATTAATAGAATATTTTTTAATTTATTTCATTTTGTTTTTGAATCGTTTTTTTTTTTATTTCCATATATATTTTTTTTGCTTGGTTAGGTAATTTCTGATAATATGAAGAATTTATAGCGTGCTCAAAAAATAAAATAAAGAACCGTTTGTGTGCGTGTAGCTTATGAGATTTTTTTTTTTTTTTTATTTATTTGGCCGAGGTCACAATGACGAAATCCATTCTACGAATCTCCGGAGAGAAATTCACGAATTAAAGAAGGAAAAAAAAAAAAAAGAACAAGGACTAGAGCAAGGATATTGTACGAGCGAGAGAATGAGAACAGAGAGCAGCGACGATCAACGTATTTTAGACACGACGCACACACATACACACTCGCGATTACATTGCCATATGTATGGATATAAAGATGAGAAGGAGGAGGATTCGTTTAGTAAAACGTGACGAGAGGACACGATTCCATCGGTGCGTGTGCTTATAGTCTCGCTTGGGTGAACGGCGAGGAATAACGCTGAGGTCGATGCGATAGCCTGGGGGGGTTTAAATATACATATAGATTTACCCCACCTCTATATCGATGTCTACGTACATATATATATATATAGACAATAATAATATCACTATATATGTTGGAAATCAAAGTAGAGAATTATCGATTTTGATAAGTTAAATATATTTCAACTT
This sequence comes from Microctonus brassicae, assembly GCA_918226075.1. Classification (NCBI taxonomy): domain Eukaryota; kingdom Metazoa; phylum Arthropoda; class Insecta; order Hymenoptera; family Braconidae; genus Microctonus; species Microctonus brassicae. The sequence continues at coordinate 3,717,455 of OW445485.1, read as the reverse complement.
AAAACAATATTAATTATTTTAATATGACATTATTCAATCAATTTGACATGATTGTTCAATGAATTTATCTATTTATTTTTCAATAATTATTTAAAAAGAATGAATGATGATCAATTAACAACTACAGCTCTGCCTTTATGTCTCAAAGTGAATTAACTTAACCCAAATAAATATTAGAATATAAATTAGATGAACTAGATGAAGATATTGATAATGAAAGAATTAAATTGCTCGTTGTATACACATATAAATGGCATGAAGATCGAACGGCACGAGATTCCAATGAACGCAATGCGCTCACGCAGTCAAGATGATCTTGGCAACCTTCGAGTTTTTATTCGTTGAGTAAAGTAACAGAGTGAGAGAATATAAAGTGAAGGTGGAGAAGAAAGAGGATGAGGCATAGAGGATCGCCAGGTATAAGGCACCAAGAGTACCCTTTTGCTCGCGATACGCGCTCTCGATGGGACTGGGCATCCAACGGCTCTTCAGCTCACGCGGGACGCTGATCTGTGACCCGGATCCTCCCTACCACCAACCCCATGTTCCTTGCGGCTTGATTTTCTTCCTATCCTCTTCTCAACTACTTACTTCATCTTCGTTGTCTTCTTCTTCTTCTTCTTCTTCTTCGTCTTTCTCTTCCTTTTCATTTTCATTCTCATGCTCTTTCTCCTCAGGTTCTCTTTCTTCCTTCGTTTCTACGTCGTTGTCGTTTCTTCTCGACATCACCAGGACCCCAGCGCACTTTACCTTATACCGTTACCAATACACTCTTGTATTATAATACATATATACATACAGACAGACAGGCAGACACACCGTTGCCGGTGAAGATCCTGAAGAGACAGAGAGAGAACGAATTGCACATCCGCAAAGGATCGCCTGAGAGCGTGCGAGTGCGCGCCCAAGCGGCAATGCGCATATACGCATCCACAGTAAACGTATAAAAAGAAAAAGTAGATGAAGAGACAGAGCGAGGAAGAGAGAGGAATAGTAAAAAAATAAATAAAGGAGCATCGCGCACGGATTCAACGATGTTTTTTTGCCGAATACGTAATTCCACGGTCAGGGTTCAGCCAATAATCTGGTTCATTCTGCAAGCACACGCTGGAGCTCCATCTTTTTTTTTCCTAGTTTTTTTCTATTTTCATTCGCTCTTTTCTTTGGACTATCGACAGAAAATCTTCCGTGCCCTGTGCGCTACAATCTTCGTTTCTACTCGGGCCTCTACAACTCCACGACGATGTAAAAGAGCATTCACGAGCGACTGAATACATTTAGAATTGTACTGCGAGAAGAGCAACTACAATTTTTTTTTTTTCTTCATTTTTATTTTTTCTCTCCATAATGTTCCACTCTCTCTTCCTCTCTAATCTATTTGCGGGTACTTAACCTGTGCGATGCACACTTGATGTTGATATAATAGCCACCGTGATTGTTCGCTACATATGTATACATATACACGAGTATATAGACAGAGAAAAAGAGAGTGCGAGAGATATATACCTCCAACTTACATCGTAATTTTTTTTTTTTTTTTTTTTGTTTCATTGGTGGCGCGCGCGCGTTTTCGCATCTTTCATGGCTATATCTTTTGCTGGAATTTGCTCGGCATCCACAGCGCACATTGATTGGATGAGAATCCCCATAGATCGATCATTCTCCCTCGGTTGAAATCTTATAACGGAATTGAACCGCATGAATTCCCAACGAATCAGTCTCTCTTTCGTGATCGTGCTGACAGACTGATTTAACATTACTGTATAAGTTGAAATCGTGACGTTTACATTTCTCTCGCGCAATATCTCTTTCTTCTACATAATGTTCATTCTCATATTTGCGTTTTCACCGTGTGAAAACAATACATTTCACGCATTTGATAATTCTTTTATATTATAGATAATGTATATTGAAATTTCTTTTTATTTAGTTGCATAATTTTTCTTTTTTTTTGTTCAAAGTTTCTTTGTAATTTAATACTAAGGGCAATTTACTAGTTGGCAACTTTGACAAACTTCCTTTAATAGGGGCTATAGTAGGTTTATGCATGATAACTATATGAATATACGTTGATGTATACATGTGCTGATAACTATTTGGTGGTTAGAAGCGAATAGAGTTGTTGTAGTGGCACAAATCGAAATTGGCCAATGTGGCTTCGATTAATAATCCAAAAGTTATACTGATGCTACCACTTTATTGGTACTGTTTCACAGCAAAGATTCATTTGCGAAACTTGATGAATTTTATATACATTCTTTTCATATTCATCTTTTTATTTATGAATAATAATTATTGAATATTATTCAACAATGCGGGTGAATACTTTGGCAGGAGATTTTTATGTGGTGATTTTGTGGAAGTAATCGTTAAAAGTGGTGTATTCACTTGATGGAGAATGGTATTTAGAAAAGTAAACCGACCATTTCCTCTTTTTATCATGATGATGATGATGATGCATAGGAGTGTGATGTAACAGCGACGAGTTGCGCTTGATCATGATAACAAAAGATAGGAATCTAGGGTGGATTTTTTACTTAAACTAAACATACATACATAGATATTTTTTTACACGTTCATATATATACATACTTGAAATTTTATGTCACAATTTGTAATAAATATAAAAGTCTCTCTTTCTCGCTCGCCAAATTTTCGCAGACACAAAATAATTTGTACATATATATACACTTGTGAAAATGCAAGCGGATATAGGGTGCCAGTATATTATTTGGCGGTGCTCCAGCGGGCCGCGAGGCTCACTTCATGTTTTTTTCATCTTAATGCCATGCTGGTCCCCTCTCTTTCTCTCTTGAACAAAAGATAAATTCAACGTGAAAACAGTAAATGTGTGGATGAAAAATAAAAAAAAAATTTTTTTTTTTTTTTCAAATATAGAAAATACCCTCCCTTCTCTTCCCCTATATATATATTGCCTAAAGCACTCCCTTCTATATATCGACAATGCACAAAAAAAAAAAAAAAATATCCGTCCTTCATCATTATTTTACTTCTATATTCTCTCTCATTTTTCCTCTCCTCGGGTTATTATTATTCTTTATAACCATTTTTTTTTATCCTCTCCCCCCACTTCATTTATTATTTTTTCCCTTCAAATATTTCGAAAAGCAGCTAATGAGCATCTACACTATTCTCTTTAATATTTTTTTTTCACTTATTTGTTTATTTATTTCCAGTTAATATTTTTTTTTTATTATCATTCTGTATTTCAGAACATAAATTATAACAGAAAAAAGATACATGAAAAAATGTGCGAAATAAGTGTGTAAATAAATCGCAAAAATAATATATTAAATATGAGTATTGTTATATGGAGAAAATGAATAAAAGAGTGGCGAGTGAATTGCAAAAGGAGAATGGATCAGATATATTCCTGTGGAACAAGACACCGTTACGAGAATGGCTTTGACGCGGCGCGGATGATCCTTTGATCGTAGGGAAGAGAAGAGGTCACTCGTGATCGAGAGCGCGTTCCGGGTTCACGCGCGCTATACGACTTATACATATCTATGTCCTCTTGTTTATAAACATATATACCTTTATATCTATATATCCCTATAAATATAGACAATGATGTGACTAACTCGTGTACATACATTGGTAAAGTACGTCATGGTGTCCCATAAAGACCAGTGCGTGCACTTTGGTTGCATATTATAATACATTGCGCATATAAATAACTAGAGACAGCTGAGCAAGCCGCATCGTCGTTGTCGTTGTCGTCGCGTTGTCGTCGTTGGCGGTGAATACTCCTGAGTAATAGAACTATACTCAGCTTTAGCCTATATCTATATTTGTATATATATATATATATATGTATGTATATATGTATATACTTGTACGTGGTGCGTGGGAATTGGAGCATTGCGGAAGGTTCAAGCGCGGCAATGAGTAACACCACACAAACGCGATCATCTAAAACAAACTATTTGCATTAGATAAATGCAACTGAACATTATTTACTACCACTTTATATATATTATACACTCAATGGAATATAATTTAATTTTTTATTTTATTTTTTTATTTGTATTATACTTGGTTTCTTTGAATAAGTTATAATATTTATATACACTTTCCCACATGTTAGTATGTATGAAACAATTTCTGGATGATAAAAATGATAATAAATATTTTTTTTTGACGATGCCGATATGAAAATAAAAATTATGGTCTGTATAAAATTAATGTTTTATATTGGTTTTGATCATGGCACACATGTATTTGTTGTCTACTGTGTAAAAATCATTATTGCGTTTCCAAGGTTATTTGTTTAATCGTTAAACTCTTTTGATTATTATATAGATGTATACCCCCGCTGTGTGTATAGGTATTCGCATTGCGTCACGCTACGCGCATTTATAAAGAAATAGAATGCACTGAATTTCGAATAGAATATTTCAGAGAAGTAAAAAAATTGAAAATATTTTAAATTATTTTTGTCAGGCTTGAAAAGAAAAAAGTTATTTCGATCAATTAAATTTGTTATATTTATTTAAATAATTATTTCTACTGGATAATATTTATTTATAATAATACAAATATTCTAATTTAGGACCAGACAATTTTTTTTTTTGTTGTTGTCAACAGCGATGTATTTATTTATATTGATTTTTTTTTCATTATTATATCATTTTTAATTTTTCATTATTTCTGCGGGGGTTTTTTTTTTTGTTCTTTTTGTTTTTATGAACAAATCGATAATGGTTTGAAAGTCGTACAATTACATGACATTTATACAAGTCCCGCGGTTGATGATCGATGTTCCCTGGTGGATATACAAAACGATTGCACACACACACGATACGCGCGCGCCAACATTGGTCAGATGGATCGAGTTTGATGATACGTGATGTATTATATAGCTATGTGAAAACGAGAAAGAGACAGAGTTTAATATAGGAAAGAGATATAAGCGAGAGAGTGAATGGAGCTTGTATTGGGTCTTCTCTGGCAATTACGAATTCGATTAATATGGCAGAATGAAATTGCATGATTACAGTGCGGTCGCGGATTATCGTCGTCGATTTCAACGCACAGAGAACTTGATTCGAGACATAGATACATACATAAATAAATATATAATACGCATAGATATATAATATTACTATATATGAATGGTTAGGAATATTGCGTATGGGGTGACGTCGATAATATACGCAGGTAGAAATTATACATACAAGTTATACTAGCAATTAACGGCGAGCGACAGCCGTCGACATAAATCAACAGTAATAACCCCAATCCGGCTCACCATCAGTCGGATAACTCACGTATATACCAACTAAGCAATAATTTCACCGACGCATTAAATACTCAACGATATTTAATGAATAATCCGCGACGAAAAAAATTTAATTCATCATAGAAAAAAAAATTTTTTTTTCTTCATATTTTTCATTGCAGTATCATCACATTATTTCTTGTAATTTTTAATTTTTTCTTTTTCTCGTTCAGTTTTATCCTCGTACAACATTGTGTTCCAACAACGAATGCATTTATTAACGCGCAGCTAACATCTATGCATAAGCATATCCCATACGTGTTTATCGCGATGCACGAAGTGTAATGATAATAAAGCGTTGGCGCGAGAAAGAGAGTGTATGTGTATATATATGTGTTCAATAGCTAAGAAAGATTCCTCCCACTGTTTTATTTATATATATATATATATGCATGTACATTTGCATTTATGTATATAATGTGTGTATATGATAGTAGATTATACATGTATTGTATTGTGGAACTCGGTAACCTGGTGCCATCCGCATTTGTCACGTCTCTTTCGACTATCTTTTCAACTTTCATACCACATTGCCACAGACAAAAGATTCATCGCGCACTGTGTGCTATACGAATACGTATTATATGCTCTACAGATTTAATAATGAACGCGTAGACACGCGGATAGTGTATATAGAGATACGAATCAATGACTATAACGAAAAGTATATATACCTGCTTATAAGTACCTGTGTATTCGGACTCAGAAGAGCATAAACATTATCGTGTGTATTGTGTATGTATGTATGTAAAGATGATGATGACTTTTATGTACGTCTCACACAATCACCGTGTGCTTTAATACACACGTATACACATATTTATTTATGTATATATATTAATTTTTAAGACGCGCGCGTACGCCACAATAGTCCAAGTTGTAATGTTGTAATAATGGATGTGACCTGACAAGCAACAGTTGTCCGGTATAACGGTGAATTTATGGAGAGGGTGTAAGCATAAATGAATATACGAGGGATGAAACAGATAGAACAGATTTTCAAGTAAATATATATCACGTATTTATGATTGTGTATTTGTATAAGTAGAAAAAATTGTAAAAGTATTGAAATATTTATATAATTTTTTCTTGAATTTATTTTAGAGAAAAAAGTATGTTTTTATTTTGACTTTACAACTATTAATAATTATCATCTGAATTTTTAACAATATCTTCGGTGTTTTATGAAAAAAAAATATTTTTTTTACTAATATCTATAAATATTTTTCACTGAAGAAAATTTTTCTCTGTAGATAATTTTAAATAGAAAAAAAATTAATTTTTTTCTTAACGTACATGCGTCTCTTTTTCCAGCACACAAATTTGTCAAAACATATGCATGTATGTGCAGGATATTATAATATATATCCAGATGGGTATAAGGTAAAAGATAAAAAGAAATGTGTGGATGTGGTGAACAGGCGCGAAACTGGTTCCGCATCTCAATATGACATGAGCTTTGGAATAAATCGCCTCTGGTATATGTGTAGGTATATATGTACCGCGAGTCGTGCGACTCGTCATGACCTCACATATATTCATGCGTTTCTTTCATCTACACACGAAGGCATATACAAAAAAAAATGAAAAAAAACCTCCGTATACCTACATTCACAAATACTTTTCGCTGTATAATTTTCTCCCTTCATCTCTTTTTATTTTCCCATGTATGATAGCTTTTGAAGGAGCTTTACCTCCACACGATTCGCTATATCACCGTCTCATCATGCTACTGCGTGTACATATACCTTTTAAGTATACATATATGGCATATGTATACATACATTTATGGATATAGGGTGTAGGTATAGCACCACCAACTTGTGTATGTATTTGAACTGCGCGCGTCTTGCAGGTGATATTCCGGAAGTATATGGCTAATCTCGATCTACTAAGAATAATTACTTCTCTCACAAAGTGTATTCTACACGCTTATACTAAATGATTTATATTAGACGAGTATTCAAGTCCATTGATTTAATCAAAATTGATAATCGTGCTAGTGGAGATTTGCGTATACAAGCAGTTAGTTAAACAATTATATTCCCGGTGAATATATGTTTGAACATGTTTATTTATTGTCGTTTAAACATCAAGCTCATATAATGCTTATAGATGAACGCAAAAATTTATCTTTGTTTTAATTAAAAAAATTATTTATTCAAATCAAATATTAATTATTTAATATAATAAATAAATGAATGAAATATTTAATACAATTCGATATAATTTGATATAATAAACGAATGAATGAAATAAGAAAAGTTATTTATTTCAATTAAATATCGTTTATTTAATATGATAAATAGATAAATAAAATATTTAATACAATTTAATATAATTTATTATAATAAACAAATAAATGAAATATTTAATATAATTTAATATAAAAAATGAAATAAGAAAAATTATTTATTTAAATTAAATATCGTCTATTCAATATAATAAATATATAAATAAAATATTTAATACAATTTAATATAATTTATTATAATAAACAAATAAATTAAATATTTAATATAATTTAATATAAAAAATGAAATAAGAAAAATTATTTATTTAAATTAAATATCGTTTATTTAATATAATAAATAAATGTATAAAATATTTAATATAATTCAATATAATTTAATATAATAAATGAAATAAGAAAAATTATTTATTTAAATTAAATATCGTTTATTTAATATTTAATAAATAAATAAATAAAATATTTAATATAATTTAATATAATTCAATATAATAAATAAAATAGAATGAATTATTTATTTAAATTAAATAATTAAAAAAAATATTTAATTAAAAAAAAAATTTTTTAAATTAATTAAAAAAATTATTAATATACCAATACATGGAGGAGAAATAGAATTATGTTTAAATTCGCTCACACAAAGTGAATAAATATAAATATTACTCGACAATTTATTTTAAGAAATATTAAATTTTTTAATATAGTTTTTCTCGTGTATAAAATAACATTGTCCATCTTTTATTATTTTCTTTTTCCTATCAGAACATCAATATAATGGCGTGTTTATCTATTTGAACGTACGCAATGTAATAGTTATAAATTTATTGTACGAATATGTATAAATGGAATTGAGAATGATGGCGTATAGAGCCATGAGTGCGGATGAGAATCAAAGAAACATTGTGATTTATGCCAGCACTATATGTATATGTAGTATATTCAATTGAGCAGGTTATTCGCGCACATATACATACATTGTATGTATAAACACTTGGTTGCGCACGTGGCACGATGTTGCCACCAATCTAACCTTCGAACTCGATATGTATTCAAAATACGTCGTTATATATTGACATGTTCATACATGGATATGCATTACACAGAGATTATTCATGTCGACAAAAAGCTTGTGGTGATTAATCATATAATAATTATTAAAAATATGCTTTCGATAGATAATTAATTATCAATCTCTGCAATACGTTATTAAAAAGTAATCAAAATATCAGGAAGAAGAAGAAGAAAAAAAATATTTATATACACATAAATTCTAAAATTTTTCCAACGGAAATATTATCGTCATTTATATTGAAAAAAATAAATAAATAAAAATTAAATATTAGTCGATATATGTTCTTAACAATATAAATATTTACCAAGATTTATCAAGTTATATCTTCAGAAAAATCGTGAAATTTACTTACGTTTTTATCTCACAAGATAAAATAAATCTACTTTCTATAATATATGCATGTAACTTTGAAATAATATCCTACAATTGTCTTTTTATCCGTTCTCTATTTCTTGATTTACCCACTCGAGAATAGACGGCTGTGCTAACGAGAAATAATAAATAAATAAATAAATAAATAATAAAAAAAAATTGAGAATCAAAGAGAAGAATCGACGGCTCCAATGCCATGCAACATTACTGAGTGGGAAAAAGAGAGTTTCGATATATAGCTCATTGAAAGACAGACAGTTTGATAACCATGATCGAAGCGCTTGGAAATGTACGCTCTTGGAACTCGCCGGGTCACGCTCACTAGACAGGTAAATACCCTCTGTATTCTCTCTCTCTCTCCGTCTACCGCCCTTTATTTTTTTTCCCCTCCTATTTTATCTCTTGTTCTCTCTTGCTCAATTGTATGTAGATCTATCTATCTATCTACACTCTCTCATGATATCTCGTTATACACACACGCGAAATATGCCAGAGTCATCACTTGTGACCGTGTCTGACCTGATGTACCATTTCCACTGTTGTGCCTTTCCACTACATGTTCACGTCATCCCTTGTGGATGACCTGTGTGTCACAATGGATGTGTGTCTATAGACACAAGATATTTTGAGTGACAAGGAGAAAATCAAAACATATAACGTCACAGATATATGATAAATAAATATAATATTGCTGATGATTTATACGAAAATAACTGACGGATATTTAAATAAAATTTTTACGAGATAAATATCATACATAGTATTGCAATTGCATGAAAACTCAATATGCATATGTATATATATAAAGTATTTATGGATGAATATAATATGTGAACTATATTGAATAAAATAATGATGGTGAATAATTAATAAAAAATCGAAATGAAATAAAATAAAATGTATGTATGTATAACTAACAGGAATAAGCTCTCAGTGCACTCACAGTTGAGCATGTTCTCATGCAAAATGTGTGACTGAATAATCTGTATAAAGCAAAGAGCATAGGTACTATTAGGAATGTATTTCCTATATATATCTATGAATATAAATAAGTTTGAATATATATACGCAAATAAATGCGTATTTATATGTATGTACAATATGATGGTGGGCCAAAAGTCATAAGTTTTATGTCTTTACGATGGAGCAAGTATATATGAAAAATTATATCACGATGGTGTGCGATTTAAATGAGGAAAGAGGTCAGGTAAAAATACGAAATAGAGAGAAATATTATATACGTTCTTGTGAACGGTTAATATTTGCGTACATTAAGATGATAGGGTTATTTCTCTTATTTGGAAACATATACAAAATTTATTATTTTCCAACTTAAAAATAATATTCAATAATATTTTTAAAATAATTAAAAAAAATTAATTTTTTTTTCTGTCTGACGATTACATATCTTTTAGTCATATTTACTTATAAAATAAGTGCTCAAACCAATTCATTAATATCAGTAATACAAATTGAAATAAAATTAAAAAAAAAAATAATAATTAATTATTTACAATTACAAAAATTATTTTCAATTATGAATCATAAAATTCATCATCGTATCATTTTTATACTTCATTTCACTCCATAAACAAATGTAATAAATCGACTCCATTACATTAAACGATGAATTTCCAGTGTATTTACAAAATGATCGAATCCATTCCCAGATATATAATGTGAATTATCAAACTAATAAGAAAAAAACAACGATATAAATGCACTGTCGAAAGAGAGATAAAAATAATAAAAAAATAAATAAACATGGGGGTAAAAGAGAATATATACATATACACGAGCCGCATTATGATAGGCAGTAATTACGCGCGGCATTAATTAGCTGTTTGATATATGAGTCTACCGAGGGCTGGCACGGATCATTAGGTTCATATACGCACTGTGGCGTGAGTAAAACGTGTTACCTTTAAAACACAGTATGTATCTACATACATACATAAGTCTCATTTCTCCATCTTCAGTTTATTCTTCCCACACATACACAAACAGACATTCACCATCTTTCTCCATTACTCCTGTTCTCATTCTCTTCATAAGTATATATATATATATACAGATACACATATATATTTGATTCCTATATCCTTTTACGTCTGCGCTCTGTCTCATACCTACTTTTCTCTTTTCATGTGGATAAATACATACGCAATATATATGTATATATTTATTTTTTTCTGCTCTTTATACTCTTCAGCTGCAGTTCACTACTCTTGTTTATATATATTCACGTCGAGTGCTGGGAGGCTGCCTCACGAGTTGTAAACAACTTGTGTTGGCTTCTCCACCCTCTTTCTCTCTCGTCTTCATGAGCAACACATCCCCATAAAGTACGTTTTATCTATCGTAAATCGATGTGCAACGTATTTCACCCCGAGCGTCATACAATGCAGCTCAATTAATGCCAAACTGAGGTACTGATTTATTTCTTAACTCACGTGACACTTATATTGTACCACAATTTTAAGTAGCTTTCATAGAATCAGTCGCAAAAAGAAAAATAAAGTTATTTCAATATTTATATCTAATTCAATTTGTTACATTTATTGTGACAAGATATATTTATATATGAAATTGAATTTATTGATATGTGTATTGGTGAAAATAATAAGATTATTTGCGGTGAGACAATTAAATTTAAATAATTTAGGAAAATACTGGGGAAATTTTGAATGAATTTAATTAGTGATATATTGAAATTATAATGAACATGTTAGATATGTATATGTATATAGAGTAAAGTTTTGAGTATAATATCGTCATAGTTAGGTATAGCTCGCATATAACTAAGACGCCAGCAAGTGGAATCCGCAACTGATTGTCTCTTGTGTTAATCAAGATCTTCGCGGTCTAGAAACTAATTATGTCGGTTTTGCCACTCTATAATAAGTGCAGCAAGTTAAATGATTGAACTGTAATAAATTTCACGGTTACATAGATTATTATTTTTCCTAAAAATATAACGCATGAATAATAATACACAAACCAACCAGTAAAAATTAATTAAATTAATTGAATTTTAAATCATAGATAATTAATTATTTTCATGATTAAAAAAAATTATTATTCTACATCGATATTAATATTAAATTCAATATATATCGAGGAACAAAAAGAGAAAGGATTTTGTATAAACGCACATCATCATACACAGAGATAAATATCTATATAAATGGATAGGTATATAGATAGCTGCGTATATTTTACTATAGTTCCATCTATCTTGATTGTTGCTTTGTGGTGTATTTATACCTGTGGTATCCAGCGCACAAGCGTTTCCGGGCTGCGACGCAAGAAGAAAGCACCAGAGGAGAGATATCGCGTCTGCGAAATTCGAACCTTCGAATGCCGCACGGTGTGTCGACATAGCGGTTATAAGCTCTCTCACTCTATCCTCATTCTATATTTTATATATACGTATATATATATATATATATATATATATGTATATATATATTTATATGTATATGTATATACCCGCCCACCCTTCCTCTTTCACTCTCCCTCTCTTTTGCTGTTTGATTCTCGGAATTCAACGAACAATGGCCGGGCTACCGAGAAGGGTATTTACTCAATGCCAGAAGCGCACCACAGAGTTTGGTATTACACTGTTAAGTTTCTATTATTCGGCCATAACCATCAGTGATATCCATTTCCCAATTATTAATATTTTATGTTTAATAATAGCACGACAAAAAAAAAAATACGGAGAAAAAAAATAATTATTATTTATGTATTTTATTTATTTTTTTTTCTGGTATTAATTATTATTTTCAAATAGATGGATGAAAATTGTCAATGAAGAAGTTTTATTTATTTATATGTTATCTTATTGTGGCTATAGTTAATAAATTAATTTGTTATTTATTGGATTTGATAGATTTCAAAGGGAAAATTTAATTAAACGCATTATCTGAATGTGTCTGTAATATAATTTTAAAATATCCTGTTCTAGTTTATTTTACGTTCACGCGACTCAATGATATATATCGAGTACACGTAATATTTATTATATTCTAGAATAAATAAATGCATGAACATGATGGATTATTCGAGCACAAGTATATCCTTGTATAAAAAAAAAGTAAACGTGCCTGGGAAAAAAAATTTATGCATTTTTAAAACAGCAAAAATTTAATATCATCAATCAACAAAGATAGAATTCTACTTTATAAAGTTGAATTAATTATCATTAGAATTTTTCGAGTTATGTTAGATAAGTAAATAGATAAACATGAGATAACGCTGAAATAAATGGAGGATGAAAATGAAATAGAGAATGCGCACATACTTATATTCAATGTCTTCTATTACATTAAAGTTATCGCCAAACATCAGTGTCATTTTCACGATAAATATTTCATTAATACAATATGAGGCTGCGTAATAAATGAAGAGGAGTGTTGTTAAATAAATACATAATTGAGAAGCCAAGCGCAAGACGAAGGAAATGTGAATTCTGTCATCTTGAATGCGTATTTCTATTCGTTATACCACAAGCAATCGCTTTAACTTGCTAACGCATTTCCACGGTTTCCACATGCAACTGCGTTATATACCCCTCTTTACACGACATACATATTATTCTGTCGCGGTATATATGCATATACATACTCAAGAAACTCAAGTCGACCTGACACTGAATTGTCATTGTTACCATGTTGACGATATGACACTACAGTCTACAAAACATATATTCATATTTACGTATATATTACTCGTATATTTCTATACGTGCACACAATTATGTACGCTCTCTTGCTTGTCTTCTCTACTAAATACGTAGGCGGTTTACTCTCACATCTGGGTATAATGTCAAGTTATATGTGCGCGTGTATTAATAAACCATTGATGAATGCGTTATGAAATAACGCATAGCAATAAATTAAATTAAATTATCAACCACGAAATTCGCCACAATATTTTATTATTGTAAAATGTGAATTTAATTTATTATTTAATTCACTTGGCACTTGTGAATATTATCTCGTATACAATATTATATATATATTTGTTGGATATGAAGCTTTGAATATATTGAATGAGTGAACAAAACTACATGTAGATACATATCATATCGTAGAGGGCTTTTTCAAATGTGGATATTTTCTTGCAGACAACTGAGCAATTATAACAGTGATTTTTTTTAATTGTTATTAACCACTGGTTTCCAAGCCAACGGAATGGAAATTCAGTGGACAAAGGATTGTGGGTTATAGCGATTATTTTATTTTCATTTATTTTTTTTTTTTTTTATTCAAGATCTTTATTCCGGAAATAATAGGCCAGTTTATGTAGTATATATCTGTATATATGCTTACATGTGTATATACATATATTGATGAGAGTGTGCTTCGATAATGCGCTTATGTGACACATCATGCACTTCCGCGTTGAACGTTACATGTATTTTTTTTTTTTTTTATCTTCGAATGAAAAATAAAAGGAAAATTATATTAACAAACGTGGCATATGCAGCTATGTGTTGAATACATGGCTATAAAAATATGAAGATGATGTAGAGATTCAGGAGGAAAGAAGTATAGATGAATATGTATTATCGATATTTATATGTATATGTATAATATGATATGAATATAGTAGCTGCAATGTTGCTAAATGGATTAGTTCGCGGAGCGAGTGACACAAGCCGATCACTCTATCTCTGTATAATATTGGACAGTGTCGAATCTATAATTATCTCGTCTACAGTGCGCAATCACGCGTCACGTATATTCCATATACCCACTCGCTTCAATATCCGTCCGACAAAATTGGGACATGAAGTTTACTTCTATATATAGACATTTACCCATATACATATATATATCTGTACATATATATATATAATATAGATTGGTTAAACTGTATATGTAAAGTTTCCATCAAAATGATATTATTTGATTTTCAACTTATTCTTTATTTTTTTTTTCTCTAATTTAATTTGATATTTATAAATATTATATTTTAATTTTTCATTTTTTGCATTTATTAATTTTTATCTATTATTAACAATACTATCGTTAATTTGTTTATTATAATATAATTACTGTTATACATATAAATTATATATGTCATGAATATATACGTAATAATATTTTAATTAATCATTTCTATATTTACACTGAAGAAAAATGTGTAAGTAGTGAATAAATATTAAATATTTGATTTAATTATTTGATTTAATATGATAAATTTATTTGCTTTAGATATTTTTCTTTTTTCTCAGTGTATGATTGGAATATAACTGGATATTTAACATATGTGAATAGATTTTGATTGAAATAGTTATATGAAATAACCTCATCGAAATTTCCATTGGGTCCACATAACCATTGCCGGACTCTTCAACTAGCTATCATGCAAAATTGTAATTAAATTCCGTCATAATTTGCAATCAGAGATACTACGAAATGCGACACAGACTCGTAAAGTAAACTTTGGAAATTGTTGCGCAGTTCCGGAGTGTTAGCGAAGCGAATGAACGCGCACACAAATATTCCTCATCTCTATATATATGTATAACTACATCTTCTATATACATACTAAATATATATATAAACACTCACATGGTATATAATATACAGACATATATCGCGTGCAATAACCCGCTGTTTCTGCCACAGCACGCCCCCAAGGTGTCTCGTATCCGTGTCCATCGCTAAACAGCCCGAGCGTGAAATCAGACTAGCAAACGATTCTCCAATCTCTATATCTCTTTCTCTCTTATTCTTCTCACTCTTCCTCATCTGTAATGCGTCTATTTTACCTCCTTACAAAGCTCTTTCGTCTTAACCCAACACCTCTCTCACCCTCAAGTTATACAAATATTATACCTGCACGTGCTTCCATGACAACTAATATGAAATTAACCGCACACACATATAATACACACCCTCGCTCTTATTCTCTGTCGTTAAAATAAATTCACTAGAAATAATAATACACACCATCGTATAAATTATACATAAACGCTGAAGCTTCACGAGTTGATAACACAAATTCATTAATGTCTTTGTGTTCAATTTATAATCAATGTATATTTATTATTTTTTTTTTTTAGCAATGTTCTCTAAATTAATTTGAATTAAAATAAATAATTATATGATATATATTTGTTAAATTGTAAAGTTTTTCATAAATTCTCATGTTGTCAATGTTTTTATTTATTTCTTGCTTACCTGAAAACAAAATAAATATAACAAAAGATTGGATATCATAAAAAAGTATGTATAAGATGAAAAACTTAGTAACAGTCACATTAAAGATGGAGTAAGAGAATACCTATGTTCATACATCTCTATACATGCATAGCTTGTATATAGAGGAAATGAGACAAACTCTAACTTGGAACGTCACGTTTGCAGCAAACGACGCACATGATGGCACAGCTGGAGTCTCCGTACAGGGAGTCTACGTGCCTCCTATCGGCTGTACGCGTTACGACAGTGCATCCCCATGCCCCCGTAATCCCCATAAACTCTAGAATACTCTTTAGATCCACCCACACCTCCTCATTCTCCCTGTTTACTTCTCAAGTCCACGTTCATGGACGCACAGTATACACAATTGTCGCAGCTGTCCACAACTCTAATTATACTTTCTAACGCTGTATTGTATTATTTAACATTTATTTAATGGAAAAGTATAAATCATCCACGTGTAATTATGAAAAATTAATTGAGAGTTATTATATGCACAATGAACGTTAGTATAAAAAGCACGAATTAGAGTAGAGTTGAATGCATCGCTATCGAGCTCTATAGATGGAGTAGCTCAAGTGAACAAGAAGAATATATACTGGCACAAGGTACAGGATAGATAACCGTGGTGCATCCAAGTGCCAAGATAACCCTGACTTGACCTCGGGCGGGTCCTTCTTGCTGAATAATTACAGAGAAGACACACGCTGCATCACGGATCATGGGTGGTGGCTATATGTATGTATATACTCCTTTTCGTTCATTCTCTCTCTTTCTTTACCCTAAGTATATCTCTCGCTCATTGTGAACGATGGTATCAACCTGCCAGAAGTAAAACAAGACAACGAGAAAGAGAACGAATGAGAAAATGTGAAAACAAGTGAGACAGTAAACTTTTACTTCCCTCCTGGGTCCAAGTTACTTCACTGACATCTATAGTTTCACTCTTATACTATAGAGAGAGAGAGAGAGCTCTAAGCTTACATAGTGCATCGTCTAACATGTATCGGAGTAACGTTGCTTCATATCTCACCAAACCCTCTGTCACCTTTTTTTTTTTTTTGCTTTTTTTATTTCTTTTTTTTTTTTTTTTATATTTTTTATTTGCTATTTTATCCTCTCCGTCCACGTACCTTCTTCATCGTCCTGGTACGTAAGTCCTGGCGCTTGGCTTCGGGATTCACGCGAGAAGGGTTGCAACGTGACCGGAGCAATGGTTGTGAGAAAAGGAATGGCACTAGCATTTCTCTCATTTTCTACCTCTGTGTTACCTCACATTCACCCATGACCCAAGTCACGAACCAACACGCACGTCAAGAATAGATCCTCCTCAGTATAGAACAATATGTATGAGAATTTGAGTAGGTGCAGAGCTCCGAGCTTTAAATCTTCCAACAATTGTTCATTTCGCTGGTATTTATTTTCTTTTAGAGCCATTAAATTCACGAAAACATACCGATAACTCGTGTGAATACTGCAATTTTTTGTTTCGAAGAAAAAAAAAATACAAATACATTTTCTTATTGATTTAAAAATTATTCATATCAAGTGATTCGTACATTCGCAGCCAACAGCATTGCCACAAGTTTTCCACATTAGTGAAGACTCCCCTGGTGTACGTATACGCCATTCATGTAATATGCATTAACGCACGATGGGGAGTACGAGACGTTCGTTGAGCTGTTGTAAACACCAGGTGGAGGCACATGGTGTTGTTGAATAAGTGTGGGAGTTTTACCCCTCCATGACAAGAATGCACACACGGATGTTTAGAAAGGGAGAAATGCGCGTTAAACCACTCTCTGTGAAAATGCGTCGAGTATATGATAATTTTCCTTCGTCCTACCTCCCTCGTTAAATCTCATTGTCGCGTTAACGTCAACCCTCACTTCATCCTGTTGGCTCGTTGTAAAAATAAAAAGAAATAAGAGAAAAACATAACACAAGTTTTCACTATTTGTTGACCTCCAGGAAATTAAATTTACTCTGCAAAGTGGAAAAGTAAAACGAATTAGAAATAAAATGCATTTTTTATTTATTTTTAAATTGAAATTTATATTTATTTTGCATTGTAATGTATTCAATAGGTAGCAATGTTTGAAAAAAATAATAGTAGTTTTCCTTTATTTTCTTTTAACGTACCTCGTCTTTCAACCAAAGCCCATTTTGCATTATAAACGATGGCAGCGTGAAGATATAGCCGAAGCACGATGGATGGAGAAGGCATCAGTTGGACGTTTAGCAAGGCCCGTTTGTAACGACTGCTCGTTTCGTTGGCCACAATACTCACTATAATGAGCAAGAGAAAGAGAGAGAATTGGTAAAACAAGAAGAAGATGAGGACTATATACCTGCTGCCCATTACTCCTTGCTACTGTGTGTATATCTTCAAGCGTGCGCGGGACGGTATTGCGAACCAAGCATTAACCCGTCATCCATCACCAGTTTGGTTCCGCCATCGGGAAATCACCGCTGGTGTAGTATATAACTTCTTCTCTCATATTATTTGCATACACGTACGTGTAGAGTGCAACGATTATCCAATTAATTTTTTTATCCAATAAATAGAGTGATCAAATATTTTTTCGTATGCTGCGGTAGATTATACAATTCAATCGGGGTAAAATACTCTACAATTATTCACATTAATATTTCTGGTTGAACAATAAATGAGTATATAAATATACGTGTATGTATATTGTATATATGTACAAAATTTAGTTAAAACGATGGGGGAAAAAATTTAATTGATTGCTCGACTGTAATGTAAAATGATGGAGTATGTAAAATACAGATTTTTTTTTCCATATGATCGAATGTGCAAATGGTTAAGATCAAATGTACTTTGCACTCGCGGATTCATCGGAATTTGGATGTACACAGATATAAAAAAAAAAATTTATTTTTCTCTCATAATAATTGATGTATGTATATACCTTTATTGATATGGTTATGTTCATTCAATTTACCGAATTATCGCAGACTGATGAACAATTAAATCATTTAAATATTTAGAGATTGAATGCTCTGTAGGATTAAACAGTCCGGAAATCGATTGGTTAACATGAAATGATAAAAGAAAAGAAGATAATTCGCACAATTTTATTGATTTGCCATAGCTGTACACGATGATTGTTACGATTAAGACACCATGTGACAGCAGCCATCCACTCAATTCAATTTATTATCAAGTAATTCTGTCCGACCCGGTTCACCTTCACTTTCAACGTTGGTGTACGACAACACATCGATGGCGACGGATAGGAATGTCGCGTTACGACGTTTCGCACACGGGGGTCATTATAACGAGGTCCCTTGTTCATTTTCTCTCTCAAACAGGGTGGAGAGACACAGCTATATAATCGAAAAGGAGACAACAGGCATTGGTAATAGGAATCCCATGAGGAGACGATCCAACATGAGGTGAAGAAGATGAGGCAAAGTTGCTGG
Organism: Microctonus brassicae; assembly: GCA_918226075.1. NCBI lineage: Eukaryota > Metazoa > Arthropoda > Insecta > Hymenoptera > Braconidae > Microctonus > Microctonus brassicae. The sequence goes on along the minus strand of OW445485.1, from coordinate 3,697,788 downwards.
TGTCTTTAGTTTGTGTGTATGTGCGCACGGTCCTGATGCTTTGAATGTCCAACCGTTTAACCGACCAACATACAGTGATGCAGTATGGCACATCCATGTAGTATATAAAAAAATATATATATAAATATATACTGTATGCTGATAGGCAAAGGAGGTAACAGAACGACAGGACGCGACACGTTGGGCTGAAGTATGTAAAAGGGATTATATAGTGTGTGAGGAGTGAAGCAAGAACGTGCGAAGGAGAATATACAGGTTATATACCACATTTAGTGTGTGTTTATATATGTATATATCAGTATGGAAAGGAGCCACCGTATCTCACTAGTCAGGAGCCACTTAATTGACACGCGGCGCGTCCCTAACACGTTGCGACCCCCCAACCGGGTTCCGCACATTGCGGCATCGCGAATCTCCATCTGTCCCGTCAACCGATTTCACAACGTCCAAAATGTCCAATCATGGAAATTGGAATGATTTCATACGTATACACGATCAATACCATCTTTATCTTCATTAATTCACATTTTAAACTAACGAGATTAAATATCGAGATGTTTTATTTTACGAATTGAAATAATACAAAGTAATTTATTTCATTTTCTTTTATTTCACTAAATCCCTCTGTATACATATACCTGCACACAAAGAAGCTAAATAAAATAAGATAAAAAAAAAAACAGCATAAAAATAAAGACATAGAAGGTGGAGAAGATGGAAAGGCAGGTAAACACAGCCAGGGCGTTCGTGGATGCAGACGGGAACAGGATAGACAGCAATCGCGCGATGAAGGAGAGAGCAATAGTTTGCTCTGGATTCCAGACGTGACCCCGAGCTGACCTGGCGAGAACATCTCCGCGTATGCTGTGTGTCTCCCTCACTCCCTGAGGAGGTAGTTCGTCCCTCTCGCCCTCACCAATCCCTTTCGCAATTATATCCCCCGCTGCCAGCGCAGTATCAGCTCTACAACGTGCAGTAAGTACTCCACGATACGTAGCCTCAAGTGATGGTATTACTGTGAACACGGATCTACATGCGCATATATATATATATGTGTGTTTGTGTGTGTGTGTGTGTGGTGGAGGAGCAAAGGATACTCGAGGGACATATCGCTTATTGATACACGAGATACTGCGTGCCGTAGTTTGATACTATATAGAATGTGTCTACATTCGACGAATCCAACGTTGCGTAAATGCCACGAATTGTCAATTGAATGGACTAACAGCATATTCACATATATAAAGACAATATAGTTATATGTGTTTATGGTATATCTATACTTATATGTATATATTGTTATAATAATTATACATGTTTGGAAATGTACATGTGTGTATGATGTGTATATTGAGTGTGCTTTATGATGTCGTAGCTATATATCAATCTATAAATGTATTACATGTTTTCCTCAGAGAATCAACTTGAGCATTGTCGTGATGTCTCTGGATTTGACACTTCTATATCCTGACATTTGTCTGTATGAATAAATTTAATAAAATTATTTCAAGGGGTTTTGTTATGTAGAAATATTACGATTACGGTTGAGGCTAATCGTAATATAATTAAAAGACTGCAGGAAAGAGTAAGGGACAAAAAGAAAGTTTATTAATAGATTTTTCTTAAGCACTTTGTCTAGATATATGAAAAATGTTTCGATTATAACAAAGAAAAAATGTATGAATGAACACGATGGAGAAATAGCTCATGCGAATATGATACGAGTAATCAGTCATCATTAAAAATACAAACATATTTTTTTTTTTTTTCGTATAGTCAGTCATGTATTGAATACAGTTATTGTTGCTGACATTAAATAAATATATATTCACGTGTCGAAAATACTTCAAGCTGACTTTGCATTATATCGAATAATATACATTCAATATATAGTCAATAAAAACAAATAAAGAAATATTATATATACATATATAAACCTCAAATAATACAGTGAATAATTTTGGAATTTTCTGATTTTTGGTCAGCTATTTAAATGCCCAATTATATAAACCCGTAATGCAAATAATTGATCAGCGTAAATATATTTTATATATCTACATATATGGCAACATGATGTGCAGATTAATACTAGATCGAAGCTAAAGAGTTGATGAGGTTTGCGCGTTATATAGAATGATAAAGTAAAAAGTGAGACAGATGATTGTGTAAAGAGAATGGGTTGTGGCTGGTTTGTTTATACAACGGAGTAAAGCGATGCGCCTTCGTAATGTGCGATCGAGCGAAGTGGTGCAACCGACGCGATCGTCCATGCGAGTAGTTTTTCGCTCGTTACACCACGCAACAATGTAGATATAGACATAGTGCAAGCTATACACATCTATTTTGTCCGCGTGGTCCAATGTTCTAACCTCCATGTATTACATCACATATATGTATACGTACATATATACATGTCATAGTGTCGCATTTTTATAGTGTAGCCCTTGGCTGTTGTCTCCCGACGAGACGTGACGCATTGGCGTCGTAATGTCCAATGGCTTTTGCCTTATATACTTATAAACTCGTTCATGTGTGCAAACCCATAAAATATCTAATGTACTAGATTGTTTACGTGTATATATGTGTGTATAAGGATGTTCCTATGGATTTTGCATTCACATTCGATATCACGTTTGAAAGCGTAAGGCTTTAATTGACTGTAATTTGCGTAGCGGAACGCAATGCTGAAGACTGTAAACAACTCACGACGGTGAAGCCGAAGCGCGTATATACTGGCGGCACCACACCACCACAGCAGCTGCAGTACCAATGCCAGGGGGGGGGGGGTCAATGACCTCATTTGCAATTGTAAAGGGCCCCCCTCGCCCCCTCTTATCTCGCACAGAAAAGAGCGAGAGAAATATATAACTTTAACCCGAGAATTGCTCGCTTTAATTCCGTACTGTGTTAACTTCTTCTTGAATGCGTATGTTTATATGTAGACTATATATTTATCTAATATAAACGGCACTTTGTGTGAAAGTGTATAGGTTATAATGTGCGTTAGTGTATATATATATTTATCTGTAACATTTATGTGAAACAATTTGGTTGCATTACAGTAAAATGCATGCACTTGTCAAGTAAAAACAATTCAAATCTCGTTTTAGTCATTGAGTTGTATATTTTTTTTTTTTTTTTATTCACTATTATTACATTCTTACATATACAAATGATTAAATATTTATGATAATTAAATATATTTCTAGGTAACATTAATTATTTTCGAATTAAATCTTTAAGAAGACGAATAATATTTTTTTTTTTTTCTGATGTCTGACGCTCACTTCAAGGGGATGAGAGTGTCATAAAGGGAACGCCTTTGAAATGATCTCGTTGCCGCAGGTGCATATACAATACATGTGTACATATATACATACATATATCTATGTATACACGCAGACATAAAACGATGTCTGGTCACCGTCTGCAACCACGTCGACGGAACGATCACGCCTGCTCTCGTAAAGTCTAATGCATTTGTTGGCGAATGGCGTGAGCGGCTGTGCTCGTTGAGACTGGGAAGGGGTTAAAATACCGGAAGAGAAACCGATATAGATATAGGTAAAGTGACGGAGAAAGATATGACGGTGGGGTAAAGTGAGGGGGGTTATATACAGAGGCACCACGAATTTACGCAGCGCTCGTAAAACATATATAGATTGACATGTATACGTATATAATATTACGTATATAGAACGTCCATGTTTGTATTGTATAAATTTATATACATACATATGTATATGTATGTATATTGTATATAGTTGGTAGTGACTTGCTATATATCTCATGCTTCTCTGCTATTTTAACAATGCAAAGCGCTGTATTACCAACAGAGCCACCCCTTTATTCGTCCTGATGTTACAAAAACTTCCACCATTCATCCCCCTATACTCTACGGTCGCTACTTTTATTGCCATTGCCATTGGTGTATGTTATTCTATACGCGAATAATGTCATGTTTGATGACGTGTATGCGTGATTTACATATACCCGACCTTCCAATAATAACCTCTTTCAATTGTCTTGAACTTTATGTTGCGTCGATTTATAATCAAACAAATATTAATTATTAAATTTTCATATTATTTTATTTAAAATAAATAATTCGAGGTTGAAACGAAGCAGGAATTAATTTATATAAAAAATGAATTTAATATTTTCAAATGATTTATTTTATTTTTATTATTTATTTTCTTTCTTTTCCTATTTCCATTGGCTTTGATATAGTCATTGCGTTGCAAGTTTTCATCAACGTTGGATTAGGGGCTTAAATATACAAATATACACGGTGACATTTACAAACAGCAATGCGAATATAAGTGCATATATGTATATAGATTACATGAAATTTTATCCAACCCGCCCATGAAAAAGTCTAAAAAAAAAAAAAAAAAAATAAATAAGTATACAAAAAAATAGAATATTTTTCTCTAAATAATAATTTTTATTTTATTCACAATAGCCTGACGGAATTATAATAATTTATATGTATATATATTTCCCAGCAAAATTCTTAATATATATATATATATATATATTTATACAGAATTTCGCATCCACACAGATACGTATATATAAACATTTACACATATAACATGAATGGATGAGCACAGGCAGATATATAATATATATGTATGTATATTGCGCACACAATGATTGTGGCAACAAAGCCGACCTGAGAGACTTTGGCCGGTTGTGGCACGTATAGAGTAAAATGTGCGTGTACACTACTACAAGGACATATTGGAGTCGACGAGTTATAGTTGAGTTGTGTGTGGTGTGCAAGCAGACGGTGGATGTGGATATGAAGGAAGAGTATGAGAGGATTGGGGGTGTTATAGAGAGAGAGACAGAGAGAAAGAGAGAGGCAGGGGGTCGAGGACAATAACAGTGCTGGGGTTTTCGGGCAACGACCCCTTCGCCATCCCTTCGAACTCAGCCACAATCCCACCCGCCGCTATCTCCATCCATTTCATACCAAAACGCCACTGATATATCTATATAAATTCATACTCACCTTTCTCTTTGGCTATTTCTCTTTGCTTCTACATTGCCAGCTATTGGGAATATACAGTAACAGTCGGGCTGAAATACCGATCCACTTTCTCCACATTAATTAGAATGACATGACACATTGCGAGGGAGCGACGTGGATTATAATTGTGAACGCTTTAGACAATTCATAAAGGTATAAGTATTTGTTGGTTGTAGGTGTACATGTGTATTTATTTATTTATTTATTTATTTATTATGCACATGAGTGTGAGCAAAGTTGCGTGAGAGAAGGTAGAAAGAGCCGAGATATTATTTAGTAAAATTATCATTTTTTTTTATTGCTTTTATTTTTATTTTGTCTCATTTCATTAAAATGATTAAATGATAAATAGACATAGATTTTTATTTTGAGGATTATTCATTTCGGTTGAGCGCGAAAATACTGTAATGTATTTGGTTAGTGAGGAGACAGTTAAAAACTAAGAATAAAGTTAAAGAGTAAATGAGTATGGGTGGATGAATTGTGGAGGCGACTTCACACAGAAATGACAATCCTTTTCATGATTATCGCTATCCCAAGAGAAAGACCAAGTTTTACTGCTCTCGATCCCGAATATTATCATGCTTTTGGCCTCAACGTCAAGCAGTTTTACCGTCGGTGTGAACGAACTCCAGACAAGTATATAGTGAGATAGTAGCGACCGGGAATAGAGAGGGTGAAGTGGAGAAAAGGAGGTTTGATGGCTGTGGAAACAGCCCACCCCAGACGAAAGTTGGGCAGCCAGACGGATATTTGGTGTCGTGCGTGAGCAAGCCAAGCGCGAGGGTTGAGGATTTGCCGTTAAGGGTAAATTATACGTCTTTCTATATATATACATATATATATACATGAAATACGGGACTTTGATCCTAGTGCATCAGTAGACTTTGATAAACCTCTCACTGATGAAAAAGAATATACATGTATAATTTTTTTTAAGATTGCCTGCATATATTTCTGCTTACGTCTATATAGTAAATCGTTATTTTATATTTCTATGTATCTCAAAGGTAAAGGGAAATAGAAAAAAAAAAATAACAAAAATAAAGATAACGTAAAAGGATCCCGTTGTGATTTCGGGTGATTAATGAATTAAAACTGTTGGCATACGAAAAATAAAAATGAAAATAATGAAAAAAAAAGTAAATTAAAACTATACAAAGCGAGATCGACTCTGTCGAATTTGCCGGTAAAACCTTTCGGCTTTATTCCTGAACCTTTATCCAACGAACTTAATCCCACTGTCTCTGATCTAGAAATTTTCCCAGTGCCAATGTTCTATCGCGTCTTTTTTTTTTTCTCTTTCCTTTTTTCTTTCGTATAGATTTTCAGTTGGTGGTTCACCTTTATTGCAACCGATTTTCCCCAAGAACTATATCTCCGAATGAATCTCAAGGTATGCGCGCAGCTTTTCACCTAAAGCCTTCAGTAAATTCTTTCTCCATGCAAAAATCCAACACTAAAATAAAAGAAAAAAACAAACGAAAATAAATAAAATATAATTAAAACAAACATTTATACTAATGAAATTTGTATTCTTCGTTTTATCAAGATAAAAATAAAAAAAAAAAAAGCGCACATAAGTGAGAAACAATATAACAATGAAAAAAATGTAAATGAATTACTAAAGCTTTAAGTCTATATCTGTGATACGCATTTGTGTGTGCGTTCATGTCTGAATCCTTGGAGAGTTAGATAGCACAGGACACTGTTGAGAGATGATAGGAGAGAGAAAAGAAGGATGAGACCAAATGGTTATGTACGGAAAAGGAGAAATGGTGGATGGCATAAAGCTCGTCTCTCGTCTCCCATGTCCCGAGTCCATTGGAGGGTTTACGGCAAACGGCGAACTGCGGGGACAAGAGAAAACGTGCACACCGGTGGTGTGAGTTGCGTCTGGTGGCGCGACTTGACCCCGGTTGACCCGAGACTCCTCTTTTACTCCCCGCTTCTTCGTTCATGCCATTCGCACGTTTACCCACCCGCGCTCCATCTAACGCCATGCACTACCCCTAACGCCCTCTTCGACGCGTCTTGCCATCCACCATACACATACATATATAAAAGTATTCTATACATGTATATGAGTTTATGAATACTCTGTGTGTGACGTGGGGGTAATTATTGATGTACTCGCTATACCGTCGCTGCTATAAAGAGAAGAATAATAGAATTGATATAAGAAAAATCGTAGTTTTATCTACGCACTTTTAATTCATAATTTTCGCCTGGATTATATTAATTTTTTTTCAGTAAGAAAATGTAATGAATTTAATATTCGATAGTCGAAATTTCAGAATGATAGAAACTGTAATCGGAAAAGGTTTGTTGATGCAATAGAGAAAAAATAGAAAAATAAATAAATAAGAAAAAAATAAAATAAAAACTGTTGACTTTTCTAGACATTTGTGGCAGACTTAACTTTTTTTCTTTTTCGCCCTTCTACTCTCCCTCTTATATTTCTCTCGTTCTATCCCATTTTGCTACATTGGACGCAATGCGAATTGGCAGGGTGGACGTGAGAAGGTGATGGCGGTGGCAGTCAAGGAGTTATCGACCAGGTTAAGTCGACAAAATGGGTAGTCTCGTTAAGGAACTTCGTTACCTACAGCTCTATACCGCGTACAGGCTCCACTCACATATATACATCTTGCATTAGAGAGAGGGACAGAGTGTATCGGACGAGAAAGAAAGATTGTTTGGACAGAGAGGGTTGAGAAGGGAACGATGAAAGGAGGTAAAGTAGCTTTGAAACTTGCAACTTTCCACTCTCCGGTAAGTAGCGTGTACGGTTCGTAGAAGTTGCCCGTTTATTAGAACTGCGTTTACTTTTTTTTTCTTATTTTATTTTGTGTTTTTTTTTCTCTTCTTTTTATTTTTTATTTATTTCACATTGCTAACGGCATTACATGCACTTTTGATATACTATTGATGCTTAGCATTTAACTTTGATATTCATAAGATATATAAGTATGAAAAAATAAAAGTTACAAAATTACAGAATAACCTCAACGACAATTTTCCAATAGCACAATTATTTTGATTGGTGAATTTATCATTTATAAATTCATAAATATATCAAATTCATTTTACTCCACGTCCTTTCACCGTACATATAAATATATAAATGCAATAAACATGAAAGACATAAAGTTTATTAATAGTATATTCATGAAATTCTACTTACCTTTTTCTTTGATACAAAACAAAAGTATATTTGCAACATAAAGAACTTTGAACCAGGTAGTTTGCAGTATATACAGGAAGTTAAAAGTGCTGTCGTGGCCTATCAAGACACTCGTCATCTGTTCATATTTATTGTTTAATTCCATCAACATTTATAAATACAATACATATATGAATAAGCATTTTAAATAAACTCGTTATATGCGTTGTTCTTTTTTACATGTATATGGATGCATACATATATAATATATTGACATGTTTTTTTTTTTTTTGTAATAGGGGTGAAGAGAATGGTTTCTACTCTTTAAAAAGAGCAGTCGTCCCTACTATAATTGTCAGCGGCATGTTAAATACCGCTGGCGCGCGACCCACTGGCATACTGTTTCTATGCAAATTCTGTTTACTCTCTCTCACTCACTTGTTCTCTCGCGTCTTTGTCGCGCCATTAGCCCCCTTTATTTCCCTTCTCACTTGTTCATTTGCCAACTACGAAAAGCAACGCGATATACATGTGTGTTCAACAGCACCCTCATTCTTTATCTCACTTTATTCCGTTCTCTCTTTCATTATTTTCCATTGTTATACTCTCATCCCTTTTTACACTTTCCCCTAACGCTCATATTCCATTCACCCATCCTTTAAATTTCTTAATATTGTAACCTTCCAAAAGGGAATAATATTTATTAAAATAACGGACATTGTATATTGGTACCTCATTCAATCTATTTCTTCCCATATCCGCCATATATATATATACATATAATTCATACTTTTGGTTATGCATATGAATATAATTCCAATTTCCACAATTTTCCATATTCAATGTCATTATTCTCAATTTTAATGTTCGACATTTAACAGGATTAATAAAATAATGACAATTATAAAGCCCAAATTAAAACCAATTTATCTAATTAATTATCGATATATTGATATATATATGTATTTATTATTATATATTCAATATATAATTTATTATTTCAACATTCATATTGTGCTTTAGCTAATAAATTGCGATCAATCTATCCAAACTGAATTATTTTACATCTTTTTTTGATTCTACATTTTTTTTTTACTTTTGTAAGCAATGCCAAGCAGATCAAATTTTATATCATTTATCTGGTATACACATATGTATATAATATTACTATACATATATGTATACTATGTATACATAATGTCCCTTTCCGTTTGCTACCCTATCACCGTCTTCAAGCAAAAGTGCTCCATGCCACTCAACGATCCTGATGCAATTTCGTCGGGCGCGGCCCACCGTTGGTTGAAACGTCTTTCGTGCTGGCAGTTGACTCATACATACATGAATACATACACATAGATACATATACATATATAAATTTATGTATATAGCCAAGACTATTGCAAAAGCCGTGTGCACGGCCGAGCTTTGGCCCGTCTAGTCGAGACGGCGTCAGCGGGCCACGTCTCGGGATACGTTTCGGGGGTTGCGTGCGTCGGCCTCTGCGTGCGTCGCTTCGGTAAAGGTGGTTGAACTCGGGGCAAAAATGCTGCAAGCTCGCAAAGCTGCCCGGCATTACGGACGTCAGAGGTAAGGGGAAAAATTGAGAGAGGGAAATAGAATGTATAAAGGAAACGAAGAGAAAGAGAAAAAGGGAATATATAGTGGATGGTGGAGAAGGGAACGATACTATATAAAGGAGAATACGAGCGCGGGTGGTTTGGGATGGGTGGTGAAACGACTGAGGCTTTAGTTGTAGTGTGAGAACGAGTCATAGGTATATATACCTTGGATTCAAATGTCGTGCTTGTGCATAGTGCTCACGCACACACAATCGTCCGTTCAATATACTGAATTTTGTATGAATCTTATGTGTATGTATTGGAACAAGACTTTGTGTATATATGTACGCAATGCGATCTTTGTGCGCACTAAAATGGGTGGTTTTCTCCAATACTATCAACAATTTTACATGTATATATATATACATACTAAATTTGAGTCTCTTTATGGAGAGCATCACAAGCAAAATATATTTGCAACTGTAATAGTATAAACTAGAATATAGAGTTGAAGAAAAATGTTCTTTAAAATTTTAAATATAGATATTTTGTTGGTGATTCGTGTTTAATTTTGTTAATGAAAATTATATTAAATTACTGTATTTTTAAATTCAATTTATAATATTATTATTAAGTTAATTTCGTTTCAGTTTTTTTTCGCCAGATAATATAATATTTGATAATATATATTTTTCAACCATGCGTGAATTTGTAATGGTTTAAATGTGGTACAAGTTGCGGTTGAAGTCACTCGAACGACAATCGTCTTGGCTTGCATGTTTGCGCACTGTTATGTAATTCAACAGAGCACACATGTGGCTTTATGTATTCATGTATATAATTCCTACAAACACGCATACATGTGTACTTGCATATATCGTAACTCACTCATTGTCGCACTATGTATTGACGCGCGACAACCCACTTGAACATACATAAACGGTCGTAGACTTGGCCTAACCATGAAAATTTTCTTCTTCACCGGGTGTTCTATGACGTACCCGAATTCAACTTGAATAAGTCAAAAGCCAAGTTCTATATTGAGAAAGTGAAGTGAGAGAACAAAAGAGCAGACGAATGTTGAATTGCACGACAGCTCGTCTGGGCAAGCGAGAGAGCTCCACCAACCGTATACCTCATTAATAACGGCGACAATTCTATTGCAATATCATATGCATGTACGTGGATATTATGGTATAAATCTTTTTAAAAGAAAATTGTATAGAAGTATAAAATGATGATTGGTATTAACCAAGAATTATAATGTCATTAAATAGAAGAGTTAATTTATTTTTTTTATTCTCATTGTATATTTTTTCCAATACATACAAAATGAATGAATAAATTCAGTTGAAGGATAAATTTACACAATTCATACAATTATTAATAACGAAATCCAGTTGAATTAAATAATACTTACTAGAAATAATTTTTATTTATTCAGTTTTTTTAAAATTTATTCATTTTCTTTTTGACATTTTATTTTTTTCGTAGTATAAAAATAAAAATAGATGGAAGGTAGCAATGACCGAAAATTTATTCTACAGAATATAAATATTGCACATGAGTGACGTCACATTAATCTAAAAATAAAATATCGATAACTCCTAAACCCTGAGCATGTAGAGTTATAATACTTGAAATTAATAATTAATGACACTGTATATTTTAAAATGCATTTTGTGTCCCAATTAATTTCACAGAATTCTCATGACATCATAATTATTATATTTCCACATTAAACGTCCATACAATCAATGTAAAATATTAACAGTTACCCAGAAATAAATTCAATCAAAATAATATTATAATAAAATAAGCAAATTATATAGAAAATATATATTTCGTAAAATTAAGGCTACTTTACGTAAAAAAAAAAAAAAACATCGATTTATATGCATGTACGAATTTTCTCAGAAATTGTTGAAAATGAACAATTGATTAGATAGAATTGTTAGAGGAGTATTTGAGTCTAAGTAAAAAAACGTAGACACGATGATGAGTACTTATTTATATGTAGTTATATAGTTATATATAACAGATGAAGGCGAGTGAGGAGTGAAAAAGACACATACAGACCCACAAGTAATTGCGTAATACCACCAATTTGCGAAATAAATTTTTACTTTCAGAATGGTAGACACTTTATGGATCCGTATATTTCACAAACATACATACATACATACATCTATGTATTCACAAAAGAAAAAGAAAAAAAAAAAATAAACTCATGCGTGCCTCGACCAAAGTATCATTTTCAACATTTATACATTTACTTCACATGTATTGTAATATGTATACATATGATTTAATGTTGGTGTTTGTTGCATTTATATATGCGCCACACTAGTTATCAGATAATTATGTAATCTACTCTTCAGCGCCACAATCGATCCACAGAGAAGAAATTAATGCTACTTACTATTGCTATTTATTATTTTTCCTGTGTGATAGCTTCAAGGCCATGAGTATTATGGGGAATTTGTGTGGCCTTGACATGAAGGAGAAGGAATAAAATAATTTTTCGATGATTAGTATATAATGATAATAATATATAGTTACACGCAAATTTTACTTTTCTTAGCAATTCTCACAGAGTTAAATGCATGAGGCGCCATATAATTTATGGGTTAAGTACTGAGGTTGTCTGCATAATGATTTTTATTTTTTATTGCTACAAAAAAAAATATACAGCAATGTATTAATAGTAATTGTTTTAATAGATTTATCAAGTGAGATGAATGAAAATAAAATAAATGATTATTAATTTTCTTTTTTTTTGACAAGTTGGGATTGAATATTATTGATATATTTTACGTATTTCTCTATTAACTTAATTAAACTTTATGTTGGATATTTTAATTACATTCACTGTAATTAAATGCACCATGACACTGTTTGTGTATAAAAGTTAGCAAAGCAATTGAGATAATTTATTACTTTTAAAAATGTTTATCATCGTATGAATTTTATTCTTTCTTCCTTTCTTTCACTTGGACTTTTTACATTTACTTCATTTCTATCCTATTTCATCTAAAATTCCAATCCAATATAACAACTTGGTGAAAATCCGTGGATTCCAAGCGAAAGCAATTGATCATATTGAATAATTTCTCATAGTGCATTCTGTAAATTTAGTAAGAACAATATCTTAAAAATAGAAGAAGAAAAAAAAATACAAAAATAGGACAAATAAAAGACAAATTAATTTTAGTCGCAACTCAATATTTGAGATGCGTTTGGGGGAACTAAGGAGATGACGCCAGTGAGACCCGGACCTCGACGCAGTAATGGAAGGGAAGTGGAAGTCTGTGTTGGAGAAGGCACAGACGGCGATATCGACCGTCCGGACCTGCCCCACACCACTCTCACCCTCTCGTTCTCTTCATTTTATCTTTCTCACTTACTCCACTGTCGTGAACGCAAACTCGCTCGTCCACCCGTTTTCCACCCACTTGTATATACACTGTCAGCGCGGTGAGTTGTGTGTCCCACTACCACACTCCGCTACTACTTCCCATTTAGCTGTCTGTGCATACGCGTACACGCACAACTATTGTGATCTATACTCACGCACACACGCAAACGTGTCGCTTCATTTTGTATCTATCTATCTATCTATCTATCTATCTATCTATATGTTTGTATGTATTGCACGCACGCGCGGTATTATATTAACGTGCATTTCACAAGGGTCGTGTGCACGCACACACACTTGTGCTTTGAGTGGACAAACATTGAGAATTTCTCAAGGGCTCTTATTTATTACATCATGTAGAATTCACATGGAAATCTATTTACAATGGGGGGGTAAAATTAATTTTAAGTTTATTGATTAATTTACAATTATTTTGTGTTTAAAAATTTGAAAATTAAAATTCGTAATTTTTTATTAGATCTTTTGTTGATTATGAATATGAAAAAAAAAAATTGGTTCAGAATTAATGACTGAATCTAGTGTAATTTTTATATAACTAAATGCAAATGACATTTATCTCCCGTACAATTAGCAAGAATTTTTTTTTTTTTTTTTTTTTTTTTCTAAAATTAATATTTTAAATTTAAATCATTGCTGTATAGAAATATGTAATATGCAAATTTTTAACATGGACAATTTACAGAAGTCTCACGTAAAAAGCATGTTAAAGTGAAAAACCGCAAGGGTGCTTTAACGCCGCTTACATGACTAAAGTGTGAAATACATGGAAACTCTGGTTAGAAATACATGACTATATTAACTGAAACTTTCGTATAAAATTTTTAATAATATACATAGTGAATATAGATTTTTCAATAAATTCAACTGAAAATGATTGACTGATAGAAATAAATTAAAATTAAAATTACAAAAATTTTTTTTTCTCTAAATATTTTATAAATATCGACTAAAAAAAATTGTTTTTTCTCAAACACAACGTTGTGTACTATCTCTCACATATATATGATTAAAATATATACATAAACATTGAGGAAGAAGGAAACATCATATATTTTGTATAGTATCTTAAACTATCGCCCAGCGCAGCTGGTGAATTGCTTGGCTCCAAGCCCAAAAAGATGAGTACACTATCTATACCCAAACCTTATATCTACAGATATATAAAGAGGAATGGTTGTGAAATGTCGTGAAACAGAGTATATAGAATAGAGACAGTATTCAGTGAAAAGACATTTTCGGCAACAGGATAGTTAAACGACGAAAGGAGCTTGGTATAGTCATAGTAACAGCAGTGGTAGTATCTATATTATATAAATATATAGATATGGATATGACAGAACGTCACCGAGGCGTATTTCATTTCTCTGCTTGCTCTTGGTCGTTGTGTCGTTAAACCAAGAGCAACAATACGAGCTACGATATGGGGTCGAGACGTGTCTCGTACCTGGTCTAGACGCGCGAACCCACCCCAAGCCATAAATGCGTCCCTTCCTCGCGATCTTGGTGCGCACACCGGAATTTATTTCTTCACCGGTACTTGCTGAACACTTCATCCCTTATTTTATCTCTTCACAACAGTTTTTTTTTTTTTCTTCCTAATTTCTTCATTATTTTCTTAATTTATTCAACTCATCATCATTACAATATTTATTTGCTTCACTTATTCACCATGTTTATTCATTATTGATAATATTATCAATATTTTATATAAAATAACAATGAGTGAATTTCGAGTTCAAAGAGAGGTAAAAAATTGTGACAAAAGCCAGTTTAACCAGTGGTTAAAATGAGAGCAAAAGAAATCTACAGCAGTAAGAGAATTATGCTTCAACACCCTCCCTTGTGACGCGCCGATAGTCGGTCGTTAAATAGTACCCCTCTGTCGTCTACCACGAGCTACTGCTGCTGCTGCTGCTGCTGCTGCGTTTACTATAACGATATCGGTGCTGTATAAGGGTTATGACGACGCAGTCTCTACCCGGTCTAGACGCACCCCTCCACCATCATGATCCCACGTATGTATGTATTCATGTATATACACTTGTACAGTTGATGGCATCCATTGCCACTCACACAATTTAGAATTTACGAGCGTCCCGTTAATGCCGCACCACGTATCAGCAAGGCCTCACAAACACTATGATCTCCTCACTTTCACCCTGTATTCACCTCTCGTCTGTTTCATCCTCATATATATATATATACATATTTATTATGTATATATGCTGAAGAAAAGGAAAATAAAGAGAAACTGTAAGCCCAGATAGAGATAGATATATAGGTGTACGTTTTATATTAATTATATTTTTTTTATTCATTATTTTCATTTACTTTTTTTTTATTTTTCTATTTAAAAAAAAAGAGTGTTATAATTTTTGATAAACTAAAAATCAATTTTTTTTCATCATATAAGAGTTGAAAAAAATCGATTTAAGAAGTGACTTTGAAGTAGATTGGTAGCCTTAACTCTTTAATGAGTCACATGTATTCATCAACTATTATGTATATTTTTTGCTTTATATTATCTATATTCATATATATTACATGTTTATAGATTAAATTATGCCGTCGCATGATGATTATAATCAATTCCATCTTCATTAAAGTATCATATCATCATTATCAATATCAGTACAGTGAAGAATGCGTTGCTGACTCATCTCCATCATCATTTATTAAATCAAAAATAAACAAATTAATCAACCCACCACCTCAGGACATTTAAATCAAAGAAAAATAAAATAACAATTCTATCTCAATCTAATTTAATTCAACATCAACGAAATATAAAATAATTAATTTATCTACAACAATGTCCGTTATACATTCGTGCGATTAATCGAGCCCTGCCATTGAGCATATTAGATCAGTAATGCATTCATACGTAATACTCCTATATATTCATAATAATAATAATGAGTACAATAGCTGAAATACACTACCAACAAAATCAGAGCACGCTTTATACACAGATATTACATGAACTCTCAAATACTATAATATTCGTGAACATCTATCCGTATATATGCATTTCGCTTGAGTGAACGTACTTCTACAACGCCAGCGTATAGGACCAAGGGTTTTAGAAGGCCGCAGGTACTGCCAAGGGGATGAGAAACCGATGGATAAAGGCAAAGGAGGAAAGAGCTGTAAAGGCAGAAAGGGGGGGGAAAAGCTTTAGGGATCGACGGCGCACAGGAGCTGAAGAGGGTTCTCGTTCAGAGGAGGATTCGCACACACACACACATACCCACGCGATTTTACTGTTTCGGAAGTCTCACCATACCATTTACCATTCGTCCTCCACACTTCTCTTCCTCTCTTCATCATTGCTGCCTCCTTGCGTCTCTGCCTCTTTGTCTCCTCTCAGTGTACCCGTGGGCTATCTACTATAGTAATACTACTATACTATTACTACCACTACTAGTATAGTACCATCACCACCTTGCTCACTGCCTCCTCGTCCATATCATTCAACAGTACGCGTCCCACTTCGTCCCTGGCTCATTCTATCTTTCCGGTGGTTCTACCACTTTCTCACCCCTCACGCTTATACGACCTTCTCTGCTCTTGTTCCCGCAATCGCCTTCTCTATGCCATCTTTTCATCCCCGCACAACTCTGCCATACTAACACATATATATTTACACACACACACACACACACACAAATACTGTATAGTCGTAAACCTCTAGACCCATCCTCTCTCACTTACTCTTCCTCTGTCGATTGCATCCACGTCGAGCAATACTGCTATTCTCCCCTTTACTATACTTAATTCTTCTTCTTCTTCTTCTTCTTCTTCTTCTAGTCTATAATAGTAACGTCCTACCACCATCTCGATCTGACGCTTCTCTTGTCAATCCTTCTTATTCCATCGTTTTCTCACTTTTACCCATCTACACTATATAAACGTATAAATATATATATGTGTATATGTATTTATGTTCGCTCATAGTCCAAACCATTCTCGTATATAGGTTTGGTCTTCACGCTACGAACGCTTTATACCCCACTCATTTTCCTCACAACCCCCTTGTGAATGTTACAAAATGCACCGACTCTTTCACATTCTCCACGCCTTCATGCACGCACACCACTGCTCACAATTTTTATAAAGGTATGACTGGAGTGTATATGTATATTTGGATGCGCGTAAAAATAAATTGGTATGTGTGTATTATTTTTAAAAGAACAGCAACATCAAAGTCTTCCGTAGGGAGAGAGCAAAAAATAAGAACTTCAAAACACTGTGAAGATCATGCGTTGTTAAATTGCCACCTCTGGAATGGAGGTAAAAAGTTTTACTTTTAGATGTTTGTTTTTTTTTTTTTTCATTTTTAGACTAAAATTTCATGTTTGAAATTATTTGATGTCATCATTTTTCTTATTGGAACTTCAATTCTAAAGTTTTCTGATGAGGGATTAAATTCCAATCATCATTCTCTCAACTCTTGTCTATTTCTTGCTCTCTATGTCACGACGTATTTGTCTTTATGTCTCGTTTATTTATTGATGACCATAATTCCGAACTCACTACATTACGAATATATTTTTTCATTCATATTTTCAAAGAAAATATTATTATAAGTATATATTCAATAGTTTATCAACTCTTCACTGCAAACTATAAATGTTATACATACATATCAGTATAAATACACATATACAGGAAAGTCTTATCAACTTTTCTTTCCACCTATACATATACCACACGGTATCTTACACATTTTCTCGGTGCATCTTTCTTAAGTACGAAAAAAAGAAGGAAAAGAAAAAAAAAATTCCCTAAATCCTGGCGGATGCTCGTTAACGTCGATACTTTTCTGAGCAGCAAGTCCATTACGTGCAGCAGTGCTCAACGTAGGTTAGAGCAACGAGAAGAAAAATAAGAAGAGAGAGAAAGTGAAAAAAAAAAAAAAAAAAAAAACGATGGCAGGATGCTGGATGAGGAAAAATCTTTGCCCCACCAACATGAGAGAACTCGGGTGGATGATGACGAAACGGAGATACCTTATCTGTTAGCGTGCAGCTGAAGCAAAAATACCATCGGTGGAAAGAAAAATGTTATAGCGCCGTGCAAAAGAAAGAGATAAAAAGTGAAGAAAATAAAGTGGAATGAAAGAGAAGAAGAGAAAAAGACGTCCTTGGTAAGAAATGACGTTGTGTGTTGTATGCGTACGATATAACGTTAGATATATCTCTTCTCAACTTGGTTCGTTATTTTTTGTGTACTCTCTTACTCTTCTTCATTCTCTATATCTTCCTTTTTGGCTCATTCTCTCTCTCAAATCACTGTCTGACATAACAGACGCCACCATCGCCATATCTACTAGTTCGGAATGCGTATTCATTTTGCTATTTCCCAACCCTAACTCCCTGTCCAACATGTAATATATATTGCATCCGCCCCACTGTAGCACCCTTCAATAAGACTCTACCCAATTGCAATCGGGGATCACGTTGCCATAGTTTCGTCTAGTAAAGTGACCGCAGTCGAAAATACTATTTAATGTATTGATTAAATCTATCAGTACTTGGAATAAAAAAAAAATTGAGAAAGGAAAAATAAATAAAGAAAAAAAAAACAATGTTTCAACGGAAAATTTTTTATTTTATTGACTTTATCTAGATCGTGTTAAAAATGTCAAACCACCCTTTGTGTCATTGCGTTAACCATGGCCGAAATACACGCTCCAGCAGTGTAAGAAGAAAGGGGACACAGGGGGGAAAATGGTAGGGACTAGGCGAGGGCGGATCAATACAATCGCTAATCCGGTGCATTGTGAGGCGAGGCGTGGCATAGCAAAGAGGCGAGGTGAGGCAGTGGTGGTCTTGCCTTCTCTCACTTCTCCATCTACTACCCTCGACAATACTCTCTTTCCCCCTCAAACCCTCGTTGCGCGTCACGTATATAGCTTTGCCTGAGTTTCAACCCTCGTCGTCGCCGTCGTAGTTGTCGTTCTCTCAGTTGCTCCCCCCCTCGGGTCCCCAGTTCTTCGCTTTAAAGGCCATCGCCGGCGTCACAGAGGCCGAGAGACGACGCGCGTATATCGTACGCCCCCTTTTCGCCTGTCCTTGTGTGGCTCACCCTACTTTCCAAGCGTTGGTCCTCCTCATGTACACCAACCCACGCGTCCAATGTGTATATACACGTTCCGCGTCGTCTTGCCGCACTTCCGTTTTCAACCCTTGACCCATCCCTCGTGCAACGCATTTAACTCATACCACTGTGTATTGCCAGCTTATATATCTTCTCATAGCCAAACTCTAGAGACCAATCATTACCGTAACATGTACTTATACAAAGGCATATATGTATATATTTATACATTTATATACATGTATGGGCGAAGAAAATCCTTTAGAAACTACGGGGATTGAATGAAATATTTTCACGCACTTATAATATTACACATGAAGATTGGATGACATTTACATTTTATTTATTCATTTATTTTCTATTTCGTACGGCATAAATTTCATTGAAAGAATTATGATCCATAGGACAATAATATAAATATTGGATACACAATGAAAAACGTATAAAAAAACGCCTGTGGTGGTTCTAGTTTTTATACATGATAACATGATAGTCATGATAAAAATAAAAAAAAATAAAAAAATATTGCTATGAAGGTCGATAAATTGGCGCAAGTGACAGCAAGACGAATAAATTGCAACTCATGTAATATACGCACTCATATCTGTTTCTCTACTTCTCATTCTTCTCATTCTCCATCTCTCTTTTATGTCTATGTATATATTTAGCAAGCGAGAAAATCGTGCTAAGCAGCGAGAGACACACAAGCTCGCCAATGCATCGTGCACTCGTATGCTATTCTCCATGTAGTAGTAGTAGTAGTAGTACGTTCTGAAAGATGACTTATGCCCCACCGACGCATTACCGCATTTCCCACGGTTCTTCTGGTAACGCGCAGCATGTACTGTATAAGGGTTCAAAGAGGACGAATGAGAACTACCATGGTGGTGGCTGTAAACTGTGGATGAAAATTTATTTACCGTTATGGCCGACGGTTATACCAAGCACCACTGATATATCCCATTGAAAATATATGTCTCCTTATGATGAATAAAGAGAGAAGAATTCCCAGCGACCCAGCGTGTGGCGCTACCACTCTTGATCATGCCACTAACTTTCATGGGGGGCCATACGTGTTTTGTACAACGAATAACGCTCGTTATATTAGCCAATTGCACCTGCAACTTTACGCAAAACATCGGCCGTCTAATATAGAAGTAGGAAAAGCAGCAAGACCGGACACACGATACTCCATGCATCGAGAATGTAATATATATTATATACACACATACATGTATGCAGCATATATATAAGTTTATGCGCGTAACGAGAAACACGCGCTGGCACTCAAGAGTCAAACTGTTTATATCGTTGTGGGGCACAACAGTGCGCGCATTTATATACATATATGTATATATGTTATACACATTTATGTGTGCGACTGTGGTCCGTTTATCGACTGCCATTAATTCCGAACGTGCGCGGAAGAAGTACATGATTATCCAATCAAGATGTAATCGGCCTGCGCGAATCAAAGGGCTCTGCACTCTCTTGCCCGCCACCATCGCTGTACACAATCTTATAAGGCATATATATATGTATATAAAACACTTCGACATGGCGTTAAGTGTGCGCAAATTATGACGCGTCGTTCATTTTGAATCAAATGACGCGCGTGAAAGTTCATTTAAATATATTTACATTTACATGCATATAAATGTGTGCATGCATAAATCTAAAAGAGAAAGTATATAATAATGTCGATATTAGTCTTTATCACGTTGCAGGAAAATTATTTATTGTATATATTTATTTATATTAAATAATATATATGATGTTTTAAAATTGTTGATGATGATAGATGAAATATATATTGTCATGAATTTACTGATGTAACATTATAATTTATATGTATTTATAATTATATTATTTATCTAAATGTAAGTAAGTTTGTGTTTGGGGACATGATTTAAATTATTTTATCGCATTTAAATACTGAATGTTAAAATTTTCAATTTTCCTACGTCAATGTTATAAATGATGTTAAATAATAGTTGGTGTTATATTCACTTGAGGAAGCATTTACTCATGCTAAAATAATAGGATATATACTAGGTAGTATATAAAGGTTTGGTGATGCGAAAATTGAAGACTATAGAAGCGACACGTTCTTTTGAGGTGTTAGTTTAAGGAAGCACTTGGAAAAATTTTCAATTCATATGCAAGTAAATTTACATATTGAAATTATTTAATGATTTATTATAGAATATATTAATTTACAGTTGGTGAATTTAACTGATGAGTTTGTTGGATTTAATCTCGATTTATAAAATTGAGTAATTCAATGAATGATAAAAAAAAAAAATTAAATAACATTATTAACCTTTGATATCAACTTTTATAATCCATCGGAAAATTTTTTAATAATATTAAAATACGTTATTGTATTTCACTATTCAATTTTATATTTTTTATAAATGAAATTGAAAGAATATTCACTTTAAACGAGATAGATCACAACAACTTGCGCCAAAACTGCTACAAAAAATCAATTCGTTCAAGAATATAACTTATGTAATATTTAAAATAATTCCTTAATCTATTTAGCATCCACACCAACTTAATATTTAAATATGTATGTATATTATAAACTTACTTACTTACTTACTTACTTACTTAATACAGTTCTACCTTCACACAAGAGATATCTACTATATTTATAATATAAAGGTGATGGCGTTTGTTCACATATGAGAGTAAAGCGCACGTGGGAGGCAGATTGCTATGAGTTTGCGTATGCTCATTGTTGCTTTAGTTACAGCCACAACATATAAACATAGAAGATGATGGGAAAGGAATGAGAGAGAGTGAGGTATAAAGTGTTCCCTTTCTCTTGGCAACAGAAGTAGAAGAAAGTGCTATAAATTCACCATATGATGTCGTTCCCCTCTCGTTATGTGAAACTACTGTTCTTCTGACCTAGGTTAAAATCCACAACACGTGGCTTCCAATGTTCACATTGAAGGTGATACAGTCATTGAAAATTATATCAATACAATACGACAAATTATCTCTAGTATACATTAAAATAATCAATAAAAAAAAAATTATTCATTTATCAATTCGAAATTTTATAAATTCACGAAATTTCAAACTCATTATTCACATTTAGATTTTCATTACGCGCTAGTTTTACACTGAATATATATACGTGTTTTAATTCACATTTACCAGCCAGTTGAAATATTGTAATACTGTATTGCGTCGTCTTCTCAATTATCTAGTGATTGCTCCACGATTATAGGAAATGTAGTTCTCTAGAGAGACAGCGAGTAAAGGCACTGTATCGAATTTCCAATATGGATTCGGGATTCATATGCATATATCCATGCACATAACCTCAATGTATATGCATTTAGTACAAACTGCGCTGTTGTATATATACATATGTACATATTCATACACACACACACACACACTTTAGAACCTTAGAGCCGCGCGCGTGCCTCCGACGTTACGTGAATTGGTTATTGGTATTTGCCATTTGGCAACGAAACTAGATACGAAATATATATGTGAACGTAAAGCATACATGTGTGCGTTGTCCAGGATATTTTATACCTTATTCAATGTGTGGGAAGTCCACGTCTGCCTCAATATATATTGAGTATTAGTTACCAGTCGCTGTCAGGACCTTCGACTGCGCGCCAAGTTGTGCCAAACTCTTTTCACTCATACTCTCTTTGCATTTATCTCTGGTTATTCTTTTTATTTCTTTTTTTTTTCTCTTCTGCTTCTGCTTCAATTCTATTGCTCTCGCCCATTTTGCCATTTCTCTGGATACCAATACATCGATGCTCTTGCCACTCAGACTTCAATTAATTTTGCCTGGTATTTCTCCACACCCAACCACTCGCCGCTTTTTCAATTTCAAATTTCTCCAATGATTATGTAGGCATGTGTGTACATATATACATACACAGCTCCCTTGCAATCGTATGTGCACAACCTTCCGTACACGCTCGCCCCCATTTTGTACCCCTCGTTTTTTTTTTTTTTTTTTCAACTCACTTTTTTACCTACACTTTGGTGTGTCGCTTTTATTATCGCACAAAAACGAAAATGAACGATATACGTCTATGAGCTCGTTAAAAAACAATTATAAGTTAAGTGCATACACCGGAAATTTTCGTCAAAGAGGTAATATAATAAGAAGTTGTATTACTGTCGAGTAAATTGTGAGGTAATTTTTTTTTTTAAACTGATGCTAAAAAAAAAATTTACTTATATACTCATTGATTTATTTATTGTTTTTTTTTTTTATTGGTCTATAATATTTATGTATGTATACATGTATGAACATGATGTATGATGGTGAAGACAGATGATAAAGGAGATTTTAATTCTGAGGTTAACAGGAAACAAGAAAGACTATTGATCTTGACTGTTTGAATCGACCTCGGATTTCGTATCGATTGATTTACAATAAGCGGGGGTGTATACAGTGTATATATATACAATCTGGACGTACAATATATATTTTATATATGTACATATATATATGCCGATGTGTACGCGCGTGGACAATTATCGTATATACATATATGGCGAAGATATATTTACGCTTTGGACAATATATGTGTAGAAAGACCCGACGCTCTTTACGCAGCTGACGCGCGTCACGTATTAAAGAGTCGCGTGGGCAACGGTGCGTGGGCCAACACTTGCGAACACATGTGTATATATATTTTCATCCAACTCTAATATTATATATGTATTCATATATACGAATACATTTATATACACAAATATATTTTTATTCGAAGAAGTGTGTGTTCATTTTTTTCTTTTTTTTTGATATTATTATAACTACATGTTGGATCATTTAATTATATTATCTATGCAAAGGATGCCAATTTATTCGGTTAGCGACAAAGTATATCCGGTGTGAATTACCAACTTATTGTTATTATTTGTTTATAAATAGGAATACACTGATGACCCGACAAAATCGCGATTTTTTATACACTACAATTTCCCATTTTTTATTTTAATATTTTATACTTTGTCTTGTGTCTATTTCCTGTAATATGTGTGTGATTGCATGCGAGTGTTACCCACTCACATTACATTTATCGATTGTATCTCACCGCGTGCTTGTAATAAAGAAAATAATAAAGGATAATCAAAGAAAAAAATTGAACATTATAAATATATAATAATAAATTATTCAAAAAAAATTTGATTTACATTTCAAGTAATTTAATTAATTTATCTTTATAAATATGTTTAAAAAAAAATTATGGTATATAAATAATTTTGTTTATTCATATATATACATAGTAAAAATATATATTACATATTTATTATATTTATAGAGAGAATATTTTGCGGATATAAATTTATATACGAATCAGTCACGCTCACGTCCACGCAGTCTCGTTGGAAATATTCTTATTTTCCTCTTTTTTTTTTTTTTTTTTTCTTACTTTCTCCACTTCACTCTAACACATATTCATATATTGTAAGCTACCCCCTCGTGGACGCGAATAATGAGCCCGTAAATACCCAGCAATCATCGGTGGGAGAACAACAACGACGACGTTAGAGGCCAGCGCAATCGTCTCTCGTCATCTTTTGCCTCTCAAGACGTTAAGGCGGCAAGTTTATGTTCTGACTATGTGTCCCGACTGTCACGCCTCTGCGTGTAAACCGATTCCTCCCGCCTTCATCGTCACGCGTACACACGTGTTATATCTAACACTCGTACATAGCTATATACATACATATATAATGAAATTATGTATGTATATACTGATATATTTGTAAGATGTATAACTGCATGTGCGCAGTGAGAGAACGAAAACCAATTTCAATATACTCACGTTTCGTGTCCTCTAAAGTCTCACGTGTTTTGTAAAAATAAAAGAAAGAATTTTTATGCTCACAGTAATTGAGCTATAGGTATAAGTACATTTGCACGTGCGCTAAATAACTGTCGATATTATTGAGAAGTTGCCAGAACAACAATTTGCCAGAATTAAAAAAAAAAAATAATTTTTTTTTTTTTTACAGATATTATATAAATATAATTGAATTTATATATATATATTTATTTCAAACCTAATTTTTTTTATAGGTATTATATAAAAATAATTGAATATATACCCATGTAACCCCAAGCGGAACATTAAGATATAATAATAATAATTGAATATTTATATATATTTATTTATTTTAAATCTGATTTATAAATTTTTTTTTTTTTCTTTTTTTCATTTTGTTTTTAAATAGGTATATGTTTTAATAAGTTGAGAATTTTTATTGTGTTTATCACGCTAACGAGCTTGAAATAATGTAATGATGATTTTAACGTTGTAAATAGGCTTGTATATAATATAGATTTGATTTACGTTTATAATGGGGGTAATTTAAAGGATTGAGAGCGGCGATGCGGCTGGCCGAGCGGCTCGGTGAGTTTTGAACGTGATATTATATACAGAAAAAAAATACGTCTTGCACTGGGTTATATCTCTCTATTTCGTGTATTATATATAGATATAACTGCTGTTAAATAATGTGGGTGTCTTAAGAACCTGCTGAATTATAAAGGCAGCTACATTATATACCGATATTACAATATATGTATGTATGTATGTATGTATGTATGTATGTACAATGTACATATACGTGTATTTTATATTTATACGTTCGTCTATGTGCATGTATTATATGTTTTGTGCTGGTGTAAAAGGTATCCGCAAGTCGCACGTGCGCGCATGTGTTAAAAAATTGGTAATTTCACCCTCAATAATTCAAATCGAACAGAACAGCCGTGCGAACATCACAACAGTACGATAGAATACTTGTAGTTGTTTCAACTAACAATAATATATAGGTATATGTGTAAATGTATATATGGTGTAGGTGTTTTTAAGGATACGTTCAATTATAAAGGATGTTTTTGCTTCAGATAAATTACTTTTGAATCGCAACAAAATCCAATTATCATATTTTATATTTAGAAAAAAAAAAAGAAAAAGGAATTAAAATTTTTTGATAAATAATCATTTAATTTAGTGTAAAAAATATTAATAGTTGAATAATTGTTATATAAAAAAATTTTTTCGAATTATTTTAGTCTTTCTATGGAAAGTATTAATTTCTGAATTAAAAGTTAACTTTATTTGATGCAAATATTTATTACGTAATTACGGTTAAATAATTTTTTTTTTTTTATTATAATAGTAGATGAATGAAGTTTAATAATTAATTAATATCATATATTGCAATGCCATCAGACGGTGAATTTATTAGATGGTATAATCATTAGTTGTTAGAAGATAGTGTAGAGAATTTTTTTTAGCTGAATCGGTAAACAAATGATTGAATAAGTTACCAACAGGTTGCTGCCATATTTGACGCTCTGAATTATCAGCATATTTATTGATATTGAATACTCTCTCATGATATGGTAGATTACATGAATAATCTTCATTACCATTCGAGTACACTTGAATCACAACTAGTGATGTGAAGTTGGCGACAATTCTCTCAATTTTGTAAGAAAATAAAAATTGTTTTATTCTCGCGCTCTTTGTATGGGAGCTTTACATCGAATTAAAGTATCCATCGATGAATTTCATCCATAAGATTTCATAAAAGTATAGATATATTCTGACAGTATCTCTAGTGACTTGTATCAAGTTATATCAATTTTATTCTTTCATATATTCGCAATACAAATGTATTCAAACATAACCTACAAAGTATTCGTATAATTCTCAAGGCAATTGTAATATTATATGTACATAAATTAAGTAGACTTAATTTGTGCTTTATCAAGTTCTTCAAAAGCTTCCTACTGGTAATAATTTTTATTTTAATCATTAATTGTTATAAATAAATAACAATTTTTTCTTATTTTTAGGTGTAATAATGGGCACTTGGCATTTGGAAATTGCTAGAATGATACTTTACATCGGTTTTCCCGTTGGATTGTTTCATTGGTTCAATCAGCCGCATAATTTTACAGAGTATGTTGAAGATGCAAAAAATGCGATGTTGATAAGAATGCAATCAAATGCCAAAGAAATATATGATGAGTTTGTTGAGAAGAGGAATGAACGACATGACTTAGAACGAATACAGTTAATGGAAGCTGAATATTTAAATTCCAAAAAGTAAGAATTCCTAAATTTCTTTTGATTATATACAATAGTAGAACTTGCAATTATTTAATATATAACATCAAAGGAATTATAATTCAAACATAGATTTGTGTTTAATCATAAATAATCATAAGAAATATAATGAAATAATTTAATCAATATTTTTCATTTCATATTTTCACATATTTTGTATGATTGTTAACTGATTTTTTCTCGTACCTCTGTTGTTCGTTCAATATTCCATGATACAAAAATTCCTATAGCTGCGACAATAGCAGCTAAAAAATTAACGCTATTTGTGCTCCATAAATCTTCGAAAAATCCTGCAGTTAATGGAGTTATTAAACGAGCCAAATTTGATACGCTATTAGCTGATCCCGCTATGGATCCTGTTTGCGAAGGCGGACACTTTTTCATTAGCATGTCAGTCAATATAATTCTTAGGAACATACGGCTAGATGTTAATATTGTCGTCCACAATAGAAATATTGTTAAATGAGTCGTAAAAAATATTCCCAAGTAGGCAATTGATGTAAACATAAATCCATGTATATTCCTACGTCGATAATTCACATCATTTTTATAGAATTTATTATTTATATAGCTTATAAATATTCCAGTTATTACACCAACGAAACTTTGGAATGCTATGGTATATCCAGATAATTTTGGTGATATATTAAATCGATGTTGAAGTTTAAGATTGTAATTAGAATGAAATAATCCAGCGGACATGTCCAGGATAAATTTTAATGCAAATATTTTACCAAACGTAATCCAATTTACGTCTGATAAACTGCGTACAGCTTCCACAATATTTTCCTTCAATGATTTAACTTTCTTTGGTAATTTTTCGTTTGGTAAATCATCCAGATATAAATATCCAATTACTGAAAGACAGAAAATATAGAAACCGCAAATTATCTAATTATATACATACATTTACTACGAACCAATATTAATTGCTAATAATATCCCAGCGCAACAGCAAATATAAGTGAATCCATTTTCAAATTCTGTTAAATGTCCACCGATTGCCGGACCCAAAGTGAAACTAATGCCCGCGACTGACTTTAATTGTCCAAAGAGTTGGGTTTGTTTCTCAAGGGGAACTTGGTCTGTAACTATTGTTCGCAGCAGCACTTGACCATGTTTAAATACGCCTACAAATAGAAAATCATGATTACAACACATATTTTCATTGCATATAATTAATGAAATTATGAATTTATTAAAAATTTGATTATTCATATTTTTCGTACCTATTACAGCTCTTACAATTAAAATTGCATATAATGAATTTATTAATCCTACTAGAAAATAACAGCAGCTAACAATCATATAAGTGGCTATGAATATATTTTGTCTTCCAATTTTATCGCTCCAGCTGCCCTAAAATTAATTATTCGACACATCATTACATTTTTAACGTTGATAATTTCGATACTCACGATTATTGGACCACTAATTAATTGTGTGCATGCGTAAATTGATGTCATTCCACCAATGAGAAAATACGAAGCACCGAGAGACTTTAAATGTGCTGACATCGAAGGTAATATTAAGCTCACCGCAAAAAGATCCTGAAAAATAATTAATATTATTAATTTTATTTATCTTTTTTAATAAAGTATAATTGATGTTGAAGTTGTTAAGAAAAATGTAACTCGCGAGGAATGATGCCACGTATATCCATCGTATTTTTTTATCTATATTGACAGTCATGACAGGCTCCAGCAAGTCTGTAGTAGCATATAATATCCACTGGAATAATGAATAGTCGGTGTGGCATAAACTCAACTTGTGGGTTGGTGATTCAGAATATTTCCAACAGATAACGCTAGTATGATGTTAATAAAAGTGCAATTCAAATTTTTATTTCATTAAGAACAGTATATTCATCTTTTATTTTTAATCAATTCTATTCGAATTAAACAAATACACGAGAAAAAATATGAAATTGTGAAGGATGATGAAAATAAATTAATTTATTAAATGAATTATCATTAACTGAATTAAATGATATTCTATGAAATCAATACATTTTACTTTAATTATATTTAATGACGTCTAATAATTTTGATAGTGTGATGTATCAAAATCAGAAAATGAGAAGAAAAAAAAAACACTTGGACAATTAGTTTTTTTATATTGATATCAATACAGCAAAAGTTATTGATAAATTTATTTGCGATACAAAATGGGATATTTCGTTGATGGCTTGTGATAATTATTAATAAAAATTATATTGTTTAAAAATTATGCGAATAAATTCAAAATATCATATTCACAATGAGCAAAAAAACTTTAAATAACGTTAATATATAAATGCGCAAACTGTAATATCAGACAAGATGTGCCATCATTTTTTCTTAGCGTCTTTCAATCCGGCACCGGCGTTAAATTTGAAAAATATTATATCGCCGTCTTCAACAACATAATTACGGCCTTGTTGACGATATTTTCCCGCAGCCTGAAACAAGTATAATTAATTAAAATAATTTATAGCAGAAAAATTTACTGAATAATATCAAGTTTGCGAACTGTACTTTTACAGCAGCTTCTGATCCTTCATTCTTGAAGTCCTCAAATTTCATAACTTCAGCCATGATAAAACCTTTCTCAAAATCAGTATGAATTCTTCCGGCTGCTTGTGGTGCTTTTGATCCTTTCTGTGAATTCAAATTAGAAAATACAGATTATCATCATAAATCGACAATCAATAAAAATAAAAAAATAATAAATTAAATTAAAAAAAAAATGGAATGGAAAAAAAATAACCTGGATTGACCAAGCTTTGACTTCATCAGCGCCTGCAGTGAAGAAATATTGCAGCTGCAGTGCCTTATATCCCTGGACAATGATTTTCTCCAATGCACTGAAAAAACAAACGAATGGAATAGTCAAAACATTATTGAAAATAGGAAAAATATAAATAGTTAGTAAATAGAAAATTTTTTATAGAACTCAAGTTGATTACAAAACATCATAATTCACAAATTTGAACGAACACCGCGCACAACCATAGAAATATAATTGTCTTCGACCAAATATCATCTAATGACAGGTTATAGTCGAGGCGTAGAGTGGCTATCCGATGTGGACGATTAGACTTCGGGACTTCAGAGAATACACATAAAGACGAACGACTTAATACTGCAATTTTATCATTCCAACTGAGAGATGAGGTCCCTATATTTCAAGGCCCAGAGTTCTTGTGGTCTCAAAATAAAATCATACCAGTCGACTGATTGCTAGTTGCTTCGTCATAGAATCATTTCAGACGACCAGCAGTAGAAAAATACCAATCGAACTATTTTTTTTTTTTTAATTTTGTTTTTTTATTCATTCTATATTCTATCATAAATTTCACGTTTACAAATATTATCGAAAGCAATTTTCGCATTATTGCCAGGTGAGATATATATATATATTTAAATAATCGCAGTGAGTCATCAAAACTTATTAAATATTGGATTATTAATTTTCTGAATGAGTTCCACGAACTCTTATTGGATCGAATGGGAAGAAAAATAATTAGCAAAAAAATAAAAAAAGGGAAGAGAAGAAAATAAATAAAAAAAATTGATAAATCCTGCAAAGAATTACGAAAAGCGCATCATGTACATTACAATCCCTCCGGCTGTGGATGACCTAGTGGCCAATGAATGTAAGGTGAAAGAGGAGGAGAGCATTGTGAAGCATTATTATACCCTCCAACGTTAAAGCCTTGATATTTTATGCAATTTAACAAGAATTTGAATAATAATTTTGCGAAAAAAAAATATAATGTTTCGTGAAGCAAACGAAATATGGCAGTTTTATAGATTCTCAACAAGTGGGATAGGTCTAGACATCGAGCAAACCCCACCATTATTCGCAAGCCGCTGTGTGGCGCTTAGCCTAAAACGAAAATTGCGTGGGAACTATGCTGTCATGAATGCAGTGTGTGTACCCCCGATTTTACCACCATTATATGAAAATATATTTGTATGTATTTTCCATCCTCCTTCAATTTTTATTATCATCTTTACACTTTTTTTTTATTTTACCGCGCATTTTTATAATCACTTACCTCGTAACTTTGCTCTCCTCAAAGTATCTTGCGCGCTCCGCTTCATCCATGTCGATTACTTTATTTTCAAACACCCCGCTAAAAGGTATTAAACTTGCGCCAGGATCATTCTTGTCCACCCATTCTTTGATCTTGATGAGCCTGTTTTCAAAGCATATAAATCATTGAATTAGAAAATTTTTTTAATCAAGTTTAAAAGAATAATATTATTGAATTATATAATTCATTGAATAATTTCATTGAATCGAGATTGACTCATTTCGAAATGTATTTATTTTATCACCATCATCAATAGTAAAATAAAAAATATGTACTCTCTATCGAGTGTATCAATACTATATTTGTATATACACCAAATCACTTGCAAACTTATGCGAACATGCACGCGTCATCAAGCACGACATTGACGTTTCGGTGAAAACCAATAACAGTGCGTTCTATGTAAATATGCGTTTCACGTTGGGAATAGTTCTGTGAAATACAATTTCCCTGTATTCGCGGTTTCAGTTTTCAAAGCTGTCATCAAAATGACGCAGTAAAAAAAAAAAATAGAAAAAATAGAGAGAAATGAATTCATATGTTGTATATCGATTTCAAACAGTAAAAATTATCTATACACATCTATCTCATATTTTTGAAATCAATTTAAAAATATTATTATTTATATTCTCACCATTTATTTTTTTTACGTATGTAATCCTTTTCTGATAAATTCACCAAATATATAACAGGCTTTGACGTGAGGAACAAATACTTATTTAGCACCTCGATCTGCAGCAATTCGACGATTAATGAAAAAAAAAAAAAAAATTATAAGATTATTTATACATTTGTAAATTATTTTAAAATTTTTGTTTCGAATGAAAAAAAAAAAAATACTTACATCATTTGCACTCCAATCTGCAAATCTGATTTGTTTCTTCTCCTCCACCAGAACTGTTTTGACTTTTAAAAGAGTATCCTGCAATAGAGATGCAATCTTTTGACTTTTTTTTCACACATGGTTGCTAACAACAATTTACAATTTAAATATAAATAAATATCTTTCTCTTTCAATGTAAACGAGGTCGATGACGAATTTATTTATTTTCTTTTTTATTCGACAGTTAACTATTAAGATAACGAATTTGCATTTATATTGAGCGGTATTGGCTCGACATGCAACTCTAAACTGAGAAAACTTCGAATTATCTCTTTGTATAAAAACACCGATTTAATTCGAGCGTGTCGACAACGAGTATGAGTTAAGAAAAAAAAAAAAAAAAAAAAAATAAGCGTGAACTGACTCCCAAGAAAGAATACAAATAAGTATAAGTATATACACAAAAAAACTCTATACACAGGCGATCAAATCAAACAGGGGATAAAAGAATGAAAAAATAAATACGCGATGGAACAATGCAATTGTCGGTTAATTGGGAGGGAAACAATCAGTTCGATTAATTTGTTTCCACGAAGTACGTATGTATATACACACCACACCTACCAGGCATTAACACACCCTCAAGCTTTCAAGCTACTTTGTAATTTTACGCGCCTTGTAATATTTGCGATGCATTAGAAGCGCTGGTAATTATGTGGCAAGTGGGATTTGAAGTGGTTAAGATGTTTTTTTTTTTCTATCGAGGAAAATAATGGAATCTTGAATTGAGTTCGTGATAACGTAACATTACTTGTACAAATTCTCAGTGCTCTAGAAAATTCTTAAATACATGTATGTATATAGGTAGATCTGTACAATTTATAAAATATAATGATTGCGTACTCACGTATTCGGGCTTCAATTTCTTATCGTTACCGCGCGTCACAAGTTTTTCTACATTTTCAAGATATTTGTGAAGCGATTCGACATCCTTCAGTCGCAATTCTTCGCATATTATTTCCAGATCTCTTACTGGGTTGACTTCACCCTCAATGTGGGTCACGTCATCATCTTCAAAGGCTCCTGATTGAAATGAATGAAATAAAAAATTAAATAAATAATGATTAAAGTAATTTCAATTTAATTTTTATTATTGTAATTGATTCTGGTATTTTAATATACTACAAAATGTAAGATAAAACCTGAAAAATGATAGAAAATAACGGGGTTACGATATTACAAACAATACACTCGGGAGAGTCATGTATATAGTATATTTATATAATAATTAGCTAAAAAGTTGACACGCGACCGTTATTGACTCTATAATTCAATTACTCAGCATGTTTCACGTTTTTCTATTTTTATGACACGTTATCCCGCAAGATAATAATTATTTTACGTTGTTTCAATCAGCAAAAATAGCATGAACACTGAGCGATCCTTAACACGCCACAATTTTGTTCTCATTAAGTATAATAAATAATTTTACAATTTATAATTGAATATTTGCTATGGATTTAAATGAAATAACTTACGGCACAAATGGAAAATGGCATCACAAGCGCTGATGTGAGATAAAAATGCATTTCCAAGACCTTGTCCTTCGGCAGCGCCTTTTACAAGTCCAGCAATGTCAACGACATTTAAGAACGCCGGAACTTTACTAAAATTAAAAAAATATAAACAAGGTTCACTATTAAAGCATAAATTTTCACGCACTTAGCCGTCGAAATTCGTACGAAACAACCACATTACACAGCAAAGTACAAAAATGTAGGAAAAAAAAAAAAGTTTTTTTTGTACTATTTTTTTTTTCTCTTGAATTAATTATGAATTGCGTGGGATACGTTCTCACGTTGCGGATCAAAGAGCGCAATTCACGTGTGCATATACGAGGATTATGGGGTGGAATAGAGAACGAAGCATAAAAGAGATGAGGGGAAAAAAAGAGCGAGTGAGAGATGGATGAATGAATAAGGGGGAGAAATGGGGAAATCTGCTGCGATGGCAATACATTTAAATGCTAATGCCAACCTCATTAAACAATTAGCCTTTGGAGAGAGGCGTTGCGTTCAAGTGACAAAAGGGAATAATGATTAGTTGGCTTTTATTACGGACCGTTGGATTTTACAACACGTGCCGTAAAGTGAAATAAACGCAATGTCGGTTGACGCTCAACAATGAACTTTTCATTCTAAAATCTATATAAACTCAAACATGTACGAGTATACATTGCATATGATCCTTTGATGTTACTATAGCTGATCTTACTATTTTCTTTACATTCAATCACGTTGGATTAACATTGATTCATCTGTATATATTTACATTGTAACAATATTGAATAAAATAGATAACGGATATAGAGAAAATAAATATACTTTATACTTATGTAAGGTTGCAAAAAATATTACATGTAGATAAATGTATATATATATATATATATGTATTTAATGTGATGTGTTGTCTGCATGGCAATCACCAATGAAGTAAAGAACATGCGCATGTAGTGAGATTTACGGGAGGCTGGAGTTTTGGTATATGTTCGTATATTCCGAGAGGGCGAAAATCGTCGTAATTTGCATTGCAGATCACGTTCCACGAAACTGCGTGGTGGTGGCGGCCTTTCACTCACCCCCAAATTCACCTCATTCTCCTCGTATACTATCCGGGTTTTCTGCCACGAATAAAAGCCAAAGACGTATGGAAATGTCGACATAGTTATTCCGAATGGTTTCCTCTAGAAGGGCTTGGCACGGTTAGACACAACCGTCATTGATAAATAGCAATAAAATATTCTTGTGATGCAGTGGAAAATGAAGCGATTCAATGAATAATCAATATTTTTATATACTTTTTTTTTTTTTATATATCTTACCTAACTGGCTTGAAGTACTCGCACAAGTAATCGTATCTGGTGTCCGGTACTGGTACGCGACGTGCTTAATTGAAACGAGAAATAGAAGAAGAAAAAAAAGAAAAAACATATCATTAGGTCAGACAAAATGTAGCGAATAATTAATTGATGTATGAAACCGTGAAATATTGGATACTTATTCTCATTTGGATCGATGGTGCAAAATGGAAAGTTTTCCGCTGCAGCTTGGCTCTTTGTCAGTACATTGAAAAATGTAGATTTGCCGACATTGGGTATTCCAACGATGCCGACCTTGAGGTGTGTGCCCACTCGGCCGATGAGGGGCTTCCGTTCGGGTTCTTCAACCTTCTTAGGCGGCATGGCTATATAAAAACGAAAAATGAATTATGGGTGGTAAGAGGTTTATTATATAGTAACTGTGTTTGTGGTATTTGAGACTGTTGCAGTTCAAACTTAAATAATTTTTGGCGTCTTAAAAGACAACAAAAAATAATTGAAGCTCAAATCAATGCCAGAAGTCAATGAAAATAACTACCTATGCAACTAAATTTTAAGCTGAAAATAAATAAACCAAACAAAATTGTATGGGTTTGTGATAATTTTATAGCTATACATATATGAATACAGGGTGTATTTATAACATATTGTTTTTGAGTAAAATCGTAGTGGTATAACGTCAATTGGTCACTTTATCATTACTGACCAATTGGTAAAATCGTTTTCGTGGCGATTTACGTTTTAAACATATTGCCGTAGGCCATAGCAATTCTCTTCCTTATATCTCTTCTCCCTATTGTCTTTGATGACGAGTTCCATCTCAAGACACCTATATAAATATATACATAATGCATCACTGCAGCATTCTTCTATATAAAAATACCTACATATATTCTGTACATTGGCGTTCACGCTCCTGTTGCCACGATATAGAAATGAAAATGATTGCTGTCTCCGGGCACGCCCTAAATCCTCCTCCCTACAATTCATAAGGTCTCATAGGCCATAGGGTGTTTCTCTTTCCTCTTTCGTCCATATATATATTTCACATATATACAAAATCTACCACATAACTATCATATATATATATACACATACAATTGTATACTACATATATGCATAAATGCCTTTAGGGTTGGGTGCTTCAGTCGACAGAATACACTTGAGTGCTCGCGGTGACTAATTATATTAATGCGAACAGGGCATCAAGCGATTGCAGTGTTTATACCACAAGATTGGCTGTTGGTACCCGGTACAATATCTTGTATCAAACGATAAAACCGTGGTATGAAAACAGGAGAGGACGAGAGAGATGAGGGAGGAAGACTGAGGCGGTGGCGGCCGCAGGCTCTTAAGCGCGAAGCAAATGCGAATGGACATGGCCACCCGCCACTGAAGAGTGAGTGCTGCTATGAGGAGCAAGGGACGAGACAAGGCACTTAAAGAATAAAAAAGGGAAGAAAACGGGGGAGGATTATGGCGGGTAAAGGGGCCTCGATTACTGGGTACCGCGACCGCGAATCACCGGCATCACGCCGTGAATTCGCAACCGCGCCTTAGGCCGCCAATCCGCCACCGTGGCCAACTATTCACTGACTTCACGTTTCCTCTGTCTGTTCCCCTACTTCCCTCTTATGATTCTGTATTTTACCGTGGTTACGGGGTGTGTGTGTGTGTGTTTATATATGTGCAGGATTTTTGTGTTTGTTGTTTAATCTTACTGATTTCTATGGTTTTTAACATCCAATCTTTTTCCGCGATCTTTTATAGAAATATTCGCGAATTATAATAATAACCTGGTGTATGGGCATTCTTCTGGTAAACCGCAAAAATTTTACTACGGTGTCTCCGATGAAAAACTACGACAAATACGTTAAACTTCAAACTCAGTACCGCCGACATATTATTTTTATTTGTCTTAATAAATATTATCAAGAGGAAAAAAAAATTTTTATTTGTTTAATTTTCGTAATGGATGAAAAATAAAAATAACGCATATTTATTGCTAATGAGAAACTTCATTTAAATTAATTCTATAGATATTATCGAGAAAAAAAAAATATTTCTTATTTAATTATGAATTGAAAATAGAAAAAAAAATTATTAATGAGAAATGATTTTAAATTCGATGAAATATATATTTCAAACTTGTTTAATATTGGCGGTTGATTTTTCCCCGCTCGATAACGATTGACACGCTATCTGGTGGAGAGTAAGGATAACCTTCAACGTGAATTTCATCATCGTAAAGCCTGAAGGAATGAGATTATACATAGCATGTATTTTCATAACCTCACTCGCAACATGGGTTCAATAGAACTCGGTATGATTATTTCTAAAATAAAATAAATATCTTCAATCATTTTTCTAAATGAAAAATGACATCCCAGTTATTATTGAAACTATTAATTTTATATTGTAAATATGTAGTTTAAATAAATGGAATAAATACAAATAATATTCACTGTGAAATTTTAAAGCAGTACTTCCGACTAAAAAATCCATAAGGTTTATTTATTTTCTTCAACACTATTTAAATATTACGAAATTAAAGAAGAAAATGTAACAAAGTTAATAATGAAAATTAATAAATGCATACTTTTAATAATTATTTTAAAAATAATACCTGATTTTTAATGCAAACACTGCCGGCGTTTATGAATAAATACACACACAGAAATACTCGAGCAACGTGTTGGGCAAACTTGCTGAGAACATACGAAGTATATAATCGCACGTCACACTACAAGCCATATTTTTACATGAAACATCAAGGAGAACAGAGTTATCGACCGTTGATAAAATAAAAAATAATATATCCATATTTTTAAATTCAAAATATATAAATAATGCCGGTATTTATGATTTAATATATTTTTTTTTTATTTCTCACTGCTATTGTTGCGATTGTTTCTATTGTTTATTGGGTAAATTGTTATGTTGAATACGAAAATAAGTGCGTGAATGTAATTGAAAGGATAGTTTTTTAAGAGAAATTAAATGACTTCAGGGAAATAGTAAAGTATATTTCTCTTTTCCGACAATCAACACGAGAGAAAAGGTCATCAAAATAAAGTTGATTGCAATGTGTTCGCGGAAACCATAAACACGCACTATCCACGATAAAAATCAAGATGATCATTTTGTTTAAAGTACAACCCTTCTCATAACATACATATACATATGTATATAAGTTATGTACATGAATAACATTATTTGTTATGCGATATATCATTCATCGTTTGTGCAATCATCATGAAAATTCCCTATATTTTATCATAAATAAAATAAGAACAAAATGCACATATTTGCATTCCAGTTATAATTTTAACGATGAAAATTCTTCGAACTTATCGCAATGATTACATCAAACATATATTACCGTGTTGAAATATAGAATTTCATAATTCATAGGATACTATTGAAATTATTGTGGAATGAAATAAAAATAATTGGTGTGTCTGATGCACTTAATATTTAGTATATGAAAAGATTGTCTCGATGGGCGGTGGATGGACCGTCGGTCCTGATAATTTGAGACATTTAAAAAGCCACTTGACGAAATTCGTGAACACAAAATAATATCACTATTTATTTTTTTCCACAAACGAAAAAAAAAAAATTATAAAAATAATACAATGGTATAAATATAATATTGCGCATAATTGTTGAAAGTTTAATGAACAACAAGATCATTGATGAGAATATAAATGTTGAAAATGAGATAAAAAGAATTTTTTTTTTTTTTTTCAAACCAAATAAAATGACGTCGATTTTTTTAAAAATATAATTTTAGTTATTTTATATATTCTACAGCCCATTGAATTTTGCGGTTGGTCAACAGCCCTTTAATCGACGCGTGAGTCGTCCTTGTGGCGTGTGATTATTCCAATTATTTTATTACGTATCTTACCAAACTTATCCCACATAATATGTATAATCATATGTCGATTTTATATAACGTAAAGAGGAAAAAAATAGCTCTCTTTCTCTCCTATTTTATATATAAATTCGCTTACTTTAACGATATTGTAATTTAGCAACCGCAAAACTAACTTACTAACATCATTTCTAACATAAATATATACATACACAATATACATATACACATGCTTATGCTTATGTATATTTATTATATGCATATGTAATTTGTAAAAGCATCATCTTGCTAGCGTACATTCATGGTGCATCACCAAAATATTATTTTCATATTATATCCAACAGTAAGAATATATATCGATTATTATATGATAGAATGGGGATGATATTATATAGTGGATTGTGAATTTTAAGAATTTTATTAGACAATTATCCTCTAAATCAACAGATTGCATTATTAAGTATATATAATTTTCAAATAATGTTCCAAATAAATATTTGATTTAATTTATTTTAATAATTATGATTAATTACTTAGACTTAATTTTCTTTTGCTAATCTATTTATAGATTTAGAATTTTCGTGCAAAAAATTAGACATCCCTGGTGAAAAGTGATTATATTTTGTTTTAATAGTTGGAATTTTCACACGACTATTAAAATTCAATGATCCGGCGCTAAACCTTAACGATCACTGTGTCTCAAGAGCATATATAAGAATATAAGAATGGACCGAAAGAAATAGGCGTGAGGATAAGACAAGAGAGTGAGTAAGAAAAGGACCGCGTGAATAAAGAGAAGTAAAACGATGTTGTAATAACTTCCCCAGCAAGTTGAAAACTATGTAATGGTCCATCGGCTCCATTACCCGCTCATAACTTGCTATGTGTAGCCTCCTTGTTGCGCCCATTCCTGTATATATTTTTTTTTTTACGACGAATTCTCGATTATAGTATACAACTCTCTCATCCCCCATATCTTATGACTCGCTTTCCCCTTTTTTTTTATTGCCCGCTATATACGTATTTTTTGTTTTATTTTCATTTTTATTTATTTTATTTTATTTTTGTTTTATTTTTTTGTTCATTTTGTGGCGTGAACCGCTCGTAATACATGCATGTAACTATACCAACGGTTAAATTAGTATTCAAGTGAATCTTTTTACGCCAAAATGCTCGTTACTATTCGCACTTAGTGCTCTGGTATACTTCCATATTTAGTTAAAAATATAGACTTCTGATCATCATTATTATTTTTCATTTTGTCTTTAACAGATGTATACGATTGGTTCTTAGCAATAATGATAACAGGATATAAATGCCATTTATGGATTTAAATATTCCAACAAGTGTTCGTTAATAATATTTAAAAACTGTTTTTTTTACAAAAAATATATTTACGATAAAATTATTTTTTCTCACAGTGAAAAAAATCAATAAAAACTTAAATGATCGCTTTCAATTATCGCTAACTAATTAACATTTGTATATAAATATACATATACACACACACACATTTATATTTATATGAATATATATACATATTTATACTTATACTTATGTGTACAAACTTTTAAAGTTTCTGGTCGTAAACAAAGCGACCGGCAAAGTAGCGGAACCTCCACAAGACTCACGCGCGGTTCCGCCCGACAATTGTTACCAATTGTTACCAATCAAAGTAATACATGTCATTAAATATGAAGAGCGTGGAACAAGAGAGAAAGACAACTATGTTTATATACATATATATTTATATTTATATATACGCGTACATATATAGGAACGTACATATATACACAGTAGCACCCTCTTGAATATGCAGTGCACCAACAATATTTGATTATACAACGCGTCACATTAATTTACCTGTTAAATGTTGACATTTATACCTATAAAGATTGCATATCATGCATATGCATTTCATATACACATACATATATTGTATATTTTCAATGATGGATATAATGAAGGGATATACGCGCTGACGAGTTATATACCAATGGGAATGCGGTTTCCAACAAGAGTTTCACTCACTAACTAATTCTGATGTATATTTATAATATATATTATATATAAATAGTGTATATGTATATTTACGACGTTGATCTTTCATGAAAAACATTAATTATATTCAATAAAGATCAACTACTTTCCATCAATAATTGCCAAGTATCAACTCGAAGATGTTTCATTATGCATTTAAGTTTTTTAATTTTTTTTTTTTTTTTTATATCTTTTATCATTTATTATTTTTTATTCAAATTAAATCGAATGATATTCTTGTATACATAATAATAAGTGCATGAATACATGATTTGTACGTGACACGTCCAATGAACGACACAGGGAGAGATATAAATATCTTTTTAAATATTTATATGCATCCAGATGGCGAATTTTTCTGTTATTCAAATTTTTTTGAGAATGCATATGAGCATACATATATATTGTATATATATATATGTATATATATACTTGTATATAGAGGCCTCGCCTTGGCCAATTATGTTTCTCCCCGACATATTTTGCGATTACCATACACGCTCTCGCGCTGTTGCAGCGTGAGACTGCGGGCGCGGTTAACGTTTAAAGGGGCACATGGGGTGCACTGTAAAGAGTTAGGGAGGGCAAAGAGGGATGAGCGTTTTACAGATATATGTATATGTATATGTGGTAACGTGAATTACGATGGTGAAAATAAAACGTGACGGCAAACTTTGGTATATAGAGAGACGCGATGCGCATGGTGGCGGTGACGATGATGGTGGTGGTGGTGGTGGTTGTGGCGGCGGCGGCGGCATCACAAGAAAGAAGAAAACTTCAAATGCGTTCGTGCATCGCGTGGCTGAACGCGAACGAACGCGAACTGGGCACGGCCACGCCCACTTAGAGAGCCGCCAGCCAACAATTAAGATTTGATCGGCAAAAATGGTAGAGGCAAAATGGCGCTTGGCCACTGCGCGCATGCATAATATTGTTGGAGAAGAAGATGGAAGCATAAAATGAAGCTTAGGACGAAAGTAAAATGCATCAAGTATATATATAATATGTATATGTTTATATATATGTGACCACCCAAATGAATAATCCATGTGTTACGGAATATACATTGTGTATAAAATATAAATTCATATATGTACTTCATTTTTTATATCTTAAGATATATATATTATACTTTTGCAATTGTAATCCTGATGAGAATTATACATTATGTATATTTTCTTCACGTACACTATCTATACATATTTATGAAATCAAGTTAATTTTGCTTTCTCGTAATTTGGAATTAATTGAATTGAGAATATAACTGAGATTGTATGAAGAGAAAAAAAAATCTACAAGAATTGCGAGGAGACGAATTTTCTTTTTTATCCAGTTTATTATTTTTTTTTTTTCATGTACTGCTTGGCTATCTGATAGGTACAAGCGTAAATCATTCTCTATCACGCGATTTTCCTCAGTTGCCGTGATTCATATACGCGATGAGGCGTTTATTCATCACGAATCTTCGTGTACGATTTATTGCAGAATACTTGAGAATTATCGTTGGAATCTATAGACAAACTCCAATAGCAATTTTCTTTTTTACTTTCTTTAGCTGTTGAACTCTGTGGAAGATCCACCATCTATACACAGGGAGGTTTAATACACGAAAAAAAAAAATAATACATATACCTATTGAAGAAACGTGTATGATATTTTTTTTTGCGCGGGTTTATTCGGACTGAATTAAAATTGTAAGCGCACGCTATATACTCGAGTTATGCCTTGAGTTGTGTGAGCATATACATGAATATATGTACGTGGTGATGTTCAGTACATTCTCGAGGTATTGAAGAAGCAAAGTCAAAGCCACTAATCATGTTATAGATGTCGGCGCGCGCCCCAACTATACTACCGTGTTACTCATTGTATATTTACACCGTAACTTGTACATATGGATGTGTGCAATGTCTGTGTCCAGGATATATTCCTATATATTGTACAAATTTGTGCAGTATTCTACTGCTAGTATATCCGCTTCGGTTTCATCGTCACGTTTTCTTGGTAGAGATAATAATTTTACTGCAAACGAGATTATAACTGTGCAATTATATACGCAGAAAATAAAATTTAAATTAATTAATCTCAAGAATAATTGAGACAATATTTTATTTCATTAAAATCATTTTGATATTTACAATCTGTCTTGATTGTTTCATTGAAATAATATTTATGAATTAATTAAAAATTCTGGAATTTATTGATATAAATTTCACCCTCGACATGTATATAAAATAATTATTTTTTTTTTTTTATTATTATTTATAATAAAATCCGCAATATGCCGAAGGAAATACAGATGTTCGATTCAGTGAATCGATGAATTATATTTAACTTGATGATAATAAAATATAAAATAATAATTTGTTGGCATTTGTACCGAAATTTATATACATTTTTATTACATAATTTATATATATATTTCAAAGAAGTGCGTTGAATTGATGATCATACCAAGAAATTTAATATATAGATGTGTATATATATATATACATAAATATATGTATATATTGTTGGTGGGCAGTCGGAAGACTTTTGTATCGGTATAATTGATCGGCGCAATTTTCAGTGATCCTCGTGCAATGATTATAGCAATTTAAAGAACGAGGAATGCGAGAAGACGCGCGATCTATCGGCATTATATATTTTGCTTTGGTTAACCGGTGCGCCGCGGAAACGCACACCTATAAGTTTAAAGGTAAATCGTTGACGCTATATATAGATGTACATAGTAAAAATCCATCAAATAACATTGGAACGCGGACACGCTTTCTCCATACTATACATTTATCATTAACAACATTTATAAAAATCAGCCAAACAAAATGAAGCTTAAACATAATTGTTTTCTTCGGTTTTATTTTATTTCTATATATAAATAATTCGATATAAATTTTACATACTTATTTCCTGAATTTAAATATATTTTCATAGCATTTTTATATTCAAGAAATTAAATTAATAAACACATAACGTATTTTTAAATTGAAAATAAATTAATCGTAATTAATATATGAAATAAAATTTTCAATGAATATTGAAATTATGAAAGTCCTTGGACAGTGAATCGTATATATACTACTACTACTACTACTACATCTCTTCACTCTTATATCGTGCTGTCAGAGGGAT
This sequence comes from Microctonus brassicae, assembly GCA_918226075.1. NCBI lineage: Eukaryota > Metazoa > Arthropoda > Insecta > Hymenoptera > Braconidae > Microctonus > Microctonus brassicae. The sequence continues at coordinate 3,653,506 of OW445485.1, read as the reverse complement.
GGAATTAGCATCGTCTAGCCATACACAATATGGAAATATTTGTTTGGTAATAACAGCTCAGTGGCTATACGGGGTAATGACGAAGAGGTCGCAAAAGTATTATCGCAGTTAAAACCTCAAGCTATATAAATATCTATGCATATTTTCTCGCGTTATATCCTTCTCTTTCTCCTTATGATGGTTCACCCAAACCTCCCACTTGCTCTCTTATTCCTCCTGGTATTCCCTTCGTTCCCTTGCAAAATTATTAAGAGTTCTGCAGGGCGGCACTTGGCGAACTTGGGCCTATCGTTTAAGTCGGATCTCCATGCAAGATTGCTGCCCCCAGGGGGTGGTTGGTTTACGAAGGCGGACCACACTCTCAATGGCTCCACCATATTATACACCACTTGCTGTAGAATATATATATACATATACGTATATGTATATAAATTCACTCATGGAGATATACATATAAATTAGTACATAACATTCACCATATATGATGATGCGCTCGAATATTTCATTATATTATTTTTTATAAAACAACATAAATATTTTGACATTGGCTAAGAAGGACAGTGCAGATCCACGAAATCGCTATAATATATAATTATTTTATTGGATTATATATCTGTAAATACAAGTTTACAATAATGCTCTTGAAAAAAAAAAAAAAAAAAAGAAAAAATTGTTGGAGAAATTAAATTTGTTTTAGATTTAGAGTAATCAATTTAATTAATATATACTTGATACAAATTTTATTTATTTATTGATATCTAGAGGATAATGTATGAAACACATATGAAAAAAAATATATTTTACTTTGTATTTTTTTTTTTCACCGCGTTATTTTTTTTACAATAAATAAAATTATAAAGACCAGCCGGAAACTGTCGCGAAACCAGAGTATTTTCATCTCAACTCCCACGCACTTTATATATTGCTCTTCATCTCTTTCTTTCTGTTATATATTTACTGCACATTTTACTTCCTGTTATTCGAAACTCATGATATATTTGACCCTGCGGCCAATTTTCTTCAGGGAATACACTGCTCCTCCCTCTAGAATCCTAGCGGTTTTTTTTTTTTTTTCTTATTTCTAAAGACGTAATAGGGTTGGTCGGTTGCTCTTTCTCGTTGAATTCGGCAAACATATAAAGACTTATACTGCTAGAGAGCGGACGTTCATTATACTCATTTATATATAAATATACAAAAAATCATGGAGGCAATGGATCATGTATTATAGATATCATATATGTCGTTTAAATAGGTATTATATATTTATACAAATATATAACTCGCCGTCGTCAAAGATTTTCAATTGAGCGGCAACATAAAACACACTGTGGGTGTTGACAATATATGGATATATATTGTATGTATTATTATCGTTGACACTATATAATATTATAGGCATCGTGTGCATGATATGTGCTGCTACACAAGCCCTTTGGACTATCCGTCATATACCAGTCATTGTGTGTGTCAGTGACTGTGTCACGTGTGAGCTGTATATATATATTTGAATGCGTCGCGTCACTTACAGAAGATGGGGTAGACATTAAATGGTGTTAGGAATAGTGTTTATGCATAAACTCTTGACCTGCCTTCAATTATATATCCGTTTGACAATAAAAACTTTCAGCTATTAAATTCATCATTAGCTATATACATATATACACGTGTACATAATGCACAAACAATTATATATACATACTTATATTCAGAATATATGAAGTGTTGCTCATTAAAAACAGATGTTAATAATTGAAAGTAACGTTAAGTGATAATTATGTGCAATAAAACTTTCTATTGCATGATATATTACAAGAAATAATAAAAAATATAAATCTTCAATTAATATTTATGTTATTCAAATTTTTGTAAATATAAAAATTTTTTTTTTAATATATATATGTGTGGTTTATTTTATATAGCTACTAGCTGACTCGGCAAACGTCGATTTGTCATATAAATTATTTCTAGTGAATATTTTGGTAGTTAAATGAAAAAAAAAAAAATTTACCAAAAAATTAATGCAAAATCATGAAAAAATATTTTTAAAAAATTTTTTGGGGTGTGGGCTACCCCTTATTGCTTAAAAGTATAAAAAATAGGTTCATCACTTAATCTCAAACCTACTGAATATACATAGAAAATTTCATAAAAATCGGTTAAGCTGTTTTGGAGGAGTTTGGTTACAAACACTACTGTCACATGAGAATTTTATATTATATGTAGATATTAATTTATTTGAAATATTGGCACGTGGCAGTAGAGGATTATGATCATTGTCGAAGATATATATTTTGTCGATTTATGTAGAGCAATATTAGTAAAACGGGTGAGTAAATTGACACTCGTTTCCTGTATAGAGAGTAAAATTTTTTGGAAGACGACGATCAGCACCCACGCCCATCTCACGGTTCCTATTTAACCATCGTTGTCCTTCTCGTATATACAATATTATTGTATCGTTTCCTGTCCCATTGGACACATTAACAAGCCGCGCGCTTATATCGCAGTTGCAACTCGTGTTACCGGTGCCATTTTCATTGCCGTAAAAAGAGAAACCCTCCGGAGAAATTCATCACAATAACATGAGAAGAGGCGTAGTCGATTGCTAGCGCGGAAGTGCCAAAGATATTTTCAAAAGAAATGTCCGAGAGAGAGAGAGAGTTTTACAGTAGCGATATGTAGTATAGAATGCATGCAGCTACTCATTTTTATTTATTTGCCCCCAGTCGATATTGTCAAATACACATGTATATATACATTTGTGTAATTTAACCGCTTTTGAAAATTTGTTGGAGAAGAAGAATTTTCTAGTTGCGTATACTCCATATATTAATCATTGATATCTTGTAAATAAATTCAATCTTTATAAAATTATTCAACTACATGTAGATTATAACTTTTGAATTTTTTCTCAGTACTCTATGTGCGGAAAGTAAACAATTTATTGAATTATTGACGTAAAATATATATTGTGTATTGTGGGCGTTTATCATTGGAGTTCATTGCAAAACATTGCAATTTATCTTATCTTGTATATACATCATGTATAACACAATACTATAAATATATATTCTCCAGCGTGTATTTATTTTCTCTAGACTAATGGATTTTTATCAGTAAATCATCATTTAACAATACTCGATATCCTTGACATATTTATGATACTCCTACAATACTGAAAATATTTTTATCTATACATATAATACATTAGTTATAATTCATATCGATTGTAAGATGCACCAAGAGCTTTCATATATGTTAGTAAAAAAAAAAAAAACAATAAAAGAAAGGCGAGAAAGAAATTTTTTTGTTGAGTGATATTTTTCCTATATAATATAAAAAGGAAAAATTTGATGAGGAATTTATTTAGAGTCAGCTGATTATTTGAAAGGATCAGCTTCGTCACAAATTAAAAAAAGTGATCTTTGCAAACGTCCAGCGATCCCTTTCAAGAGGTTCGCGTGCGAAGGGAGCATACTTGAAATTATATAATTGCAATACCATTGTAAATATATATAAATCGAAGGAACTTATATATACATTTATTTAGTTATAGACATAACAAGTGAGTATTCATTTTATATACATAATTTTGAGGACCAATTTACTATTCGACTACTAATATTCTCGTTGTTATTATTTCTTTGGTTGAAATTTTATTTTCAGATATTTTTCTATAGAACATTTCTCATGTAATTATATTCGACAAAAGATTGTGTGTCATTCCTTGAAGCTGTATGATTATATATAAATGAAAGATGTATATATACATGTAGAAGATGAGCCATCAAGAACAGAGTTGGGTAATGGATGGAGTGGATAAACGAGGGGACAAAAAACGTCAGTCGATTGCTGTGAGCTAGTGACTGGTGACTTGTTGGCTTCTGATGTCCATTAGCGGTATATAAAATTTTTAATACTGAATGAATATATCCGACTCATTCGATAATTTTCTTTTAAATATAATCTCATATTGGATGATGAACAATTTTAGTATTTACTTAAGATGAGTAGAAATTATATTAACAAAAAAGAAAAAATAATGAAGAAAGAAAATAACACTACATTATTTTGATGATCGCGTCAAAATTATGAGTCATGAAATATCGTTAGAGTGTTTAATATCGATCGTAAAGAAAAAAGATATAAACAAATGATGAGCCTTTAAATTTTTCACCCTTATAGACACATGTGATGAATGAACGATGCTATTATGACAGTTTAAAGATAAAGAAAAAAAGAAATGTGAGTGACAGGAAAATTTGTAAAATATTATATCGTCAATAACAGCTGCTTACAACGAAGAAATTATTTAAAAAACTAATTAATATACTTTTGGAGAAAAATTACTTGCAATCTAAGAGCTGCACTCGAATGAACAATTTTTTCTATCCAATATAATTGCTTTAGAAATTTTCTAAATAATTTTTTTTGGTATAAATTTTCTAAGACAACGTTCATTAATAATGCTCCTGTCTTTCAGTGAACATCAACTCGTAGTTAATAAGATCAGTTTAACCTTCGTATAAGGGCACGTATATATATATATACATATATATCTACATATAATATAGTCAGATGATTCGTTCCCGCCATTAGTGTGATCGATGAGTCTATATCCTGTTTGTTTACCTTTGTTCCGGCGCTGCTTTCACAAACATTGGCGTATCTAATTTTCAAATTTATCACCTGTGATGCTGCATTTTTTCACATGATATAATCTTCCCATTCCCTTTAACAGCCATATTTAATGATTTACTTCAATAAACATAGTCATTAATGAAGTTAATATATAAATTTTAAATTTAATTTTTTTTATTTCGCGTACATAACGCTACATTGATTAGTTTATACACATTGACAGAGAGTATAAATAACCAGCTACTGCGTGTGTGTGTGTATATATTATGTGTATATGTATAGTATAAAAAAGCGGTATATGATAAGAATGAAAATACGACGAGAAGCAATGTCTTGAATCCGGTGGAGCAGGAGAAAAAATGAAAGAAATTAAAAAAGGGCCGAAGAGAATTGTGTAATGAGATGGGACAGGCCTGGCGCCGTTGGATATAATAATTATTCGTCACGGCGTTATATTTTCATGACGTCTCCTTTTTATATATACTCCAATATTCCTTCATACAATATACATTCCACTATTACAATAAATAAATAAATAAATAAATAAATAGAACATATGCGGTGATGTTATTTCACAGCAGTAGCATAATATATAAGATGAATTTTGCAATTTAAAATTTTATCAATGACCGATTGAAATTTAATTGTAATTTTATTATCCAACGGGTCATCTTGGACCGGAGATTGGGGTGCGTAACAAGGGTGAGACGAATCGAATATAAATAAATGAATTCATTGAGGGTGAATACATAAAAAAAAAAACCAAAAAAAAAAAATAAATAATAATTATTATTATATTGTGAAAGTAGCTTGTATATGTATATATGCAATCACTTTATGTACATTAACTTCATTGTTATTATTTAGTTTTTCTTTGGGAGCAGTTGTTTGTATACTTGTTGAATTGTTACAATCCAATTTTACATTGGTATATTTATTTGCCTGCACGATATGCTCAGGTTATTGAATTGTAACGTCGAATAGATTATTATACATGGTGTGTATATATATTAATATATATGTTGTATACATATGTGTGCGTATGTTATATATGTACAATCTTCGATCGTTTCAAAAGACGAGGGTCTGACATTGCCACTCTATTGTCGGCATCTTGGCCTCTCGAGCCAACGCTCTCAGAATATAATAAAGGATAGTACCAGTAATGACTTTTAATTACTTCACAATGAAATGATGATTTGACTGGTCGATACTCGGCGCCAGTATTTGAGCATCATACAGTTGTGCTTGACCTTGATGAAATTGAAGGAAATAAAAAATCAGTAGTGGAAATGAAATTGAAATAATTATGATAAATATTTTTCATTGATAAATTGATGGCAGTAAATGAAAAAAGAATATAACATTTTTTTTTTTCTTTTTCGTTTGAGTGAAGACCGTATATTTTTACGTTAGTCTAACAAATGAATATTTATTATTTTAGAAATTAAATATGCTAGAGTAAATTTTGTATTTAAAACGAAAAAGAGGGTTTCGACCTTCATAAAGTTGACACGCGTAACCGAATTCCGATTAAAAATTGAGAGCAACTCATTTAGAATATTTCTTTTCCCTTGTCTGTCTTTCACTTTGCCACAAGAAGACAATTACTGAGGCACCGCGTGGATATGAAGGCTTGGAGAGATGAGGAAAAGAAAAGAGGCGCATCTATAGAATCACTGTAGACGTTGAGTCGGTGAGAAGGAGTGACTAATGCGTCTGTGGCTACCTGAAGAAGTCGAAGCGCGGTTAAGGTTCAAAGGATTTGTTGGCGCCGTCACCCTCGCCACCCATTTTCCATCTCAGCGATATTATATACAGAGTCGGCACATTCTAATATAATGCCTCAATGACCTGTGTGCTGCACATACACATTCAAACTTTTTATGTTGACGATGATGCCGCAAACTTTGATCGTGTGTGTGAGATAATAAAAAAAAAAAAAACAACTAATTGGCTTACAATAATTTTATCGATTATCATTCCATTCATGTTGTCGCGATCGAATTTTTTCTGGTAGTTTGACGCCTTCGATTGATATTTATCTTTACGACTCTTTTCTTTTATCTACTGTTAAATTAACGTTCCATCACCACAACATACACACAAGATATTTCAACTTCTTTAACTACAAATATATCCACAAATAATAAATTTTAAAAAGAGGCAACTTACATTTAGTTTCTGTACTGTCGAAAATTATTAATTAATTAATTAGATTAGAAATTTCCACCAGCAATTATTTATTAAAAATGTATTTGTTTATTTATTCATTTATTCAATTAATAAAAATTAAAATAAATAAAACAAACAAATAAAAATTCATTTAATAATATTAAATTGGTGTGCAAAAGTTATTCTCAATGTATATAAAAAAAATTTGCTATTTCTATAAATGAAGATATAAATTAAAAATATATACTCATTATTTAATGATATATCTTAAGGTTTATAACAATATATAATTACTTCAATAATCTTATAAGAATTCTTGGAAAACTATAGCATCACGCGTTCGTATCAATATCAGTCCCTATATGTACTGCTGTACATATAATATTATTGATGAATCTTTCAATGATAACAGCAATGAAAGAGAGCATCGAGAGACGCTAAGACACTATATACACGTTGACTATTCTATTGTCAATAGATAATAGACATTTACATTTATATTTATAGGTACAGTAACTTCATATGTGCGTGGTACAGAACGATACTTCACCTATGTTATTATGCCAAAGCCAGTGGCTTAAATATATCGAGCGACATTCAAGATAGAGGGGACAACATTATATTATAGTATGCATACATAAATATATGTGCTCATATCGTATATTTATATAATATGCAGCACCACATATATATACCTACATATGCGTTATATATATATATGTACGTTCATGCAGTATATAGTTTTAGTCGATGCGAAAATACGGCGATGCTTAAATCGGACCGTATCATTATTATACCACCGTAAAATTATGCGATATAGCTTTTGTGGATATATAAACGCTGAGTATATATTCCCTCATCAATCATTCCCGCAAATTTCCAAACTACTGACTTGTATGTCTCACGATATCTTTACACGTGATACCGACAACCATTTTGTATCCATGTATATTATATACATATTGCGATTGAGAAATTGAATGACATTAATTATATTATAATATACTGACGATATATATGTACGATTTAAATGAATAAATTTATGTATGAATATTTATTATTTAATCTAGCAACAGCTGCTGTCGTGTAGAATATTTTTTTAATTAATTAATAACTTGAGTTATTTTCGAATTTATTATTTATATAGTAATTATACTTTGCAAAAGTTTGAGTTATTTCGGAATTAAATCTTTATGATATTTTTTTTTTTTTTCTTTTAGTTTTTATTATTAATTTTATATCAAAGACGAATCTATAAAAGATTTTGACATATATAGGAAATAAAATTCAGGTTAATTTCATGCTACTGCAGAATTTTGACTTTTTCATTAAAATTTAAAATTGAAAACAAAATTTTACAATTTATTTTATTAGTATTTATTTATTTATATTTATTATTTATTTTATTATATATCAATTTATCAATAACTGGAGTTATTGTCGAATTTATTATTTATATAATAATTATACTTTGCAAAAGTTTGAGTTATTTCGGAATTAATGATTAAATTTTTATGATATTTATTTTTCTTTTAGTTTTAATTATTAATATTTAATATCAAAGACGAATCTATAAAAGATTTTGACATACATAGGAACTAAAATTCAGATAAATATGATGCCATTGAATTTTGACTTCTTCGAATAGAATTTAAAATTGAAAAAAAATTTTGAAATTCATTTAATCAGTATATTTATTCATCTTTTTTTTTTCCTGTTGTTTTCATCATATCATTTTCCACTTATTGTTGTGCACACATGTAAATATATAACCTTATAATATGTATATCCAAATTTTATGTTGCCTCATAAAGTGATGCATTTGTTTGATGCCTCTATATACAGTCTCAAGAATATAACTATAAATGCCATAACGACTGGCACCTCTTTGACTGTAAAAAAAAAAAAAAAAAAAAACAAAAGTGATATTCTCTCAGTGTTCACTGATCTATCTTTTCGCCTCGTGGCTAATGAGCCGTGTGGGTTTATGTCTTTTGCAATCGGCTACCGGTTCTTTTGTTACACACGCCGACGTTCGTACAAACATTAATTGGAGTTTATTAAGAGCTGCCGGGTCTATTATAAACAAACCCCGCAATCTACTCAGATGTTTTTCGTTTCAACCAAACAATATTCATCATCATCATCATCATCATCATATTATCATTATCATCCAATATAAAAATACGAAATGAAAGTTAAAGTTCACATACACATATATTTTATTTTATTTTTAATTTTGTTTTTAAATGAATTAAAATATAATAAAAAGAAATTTTTTATTTATTTATTTTTTTCTTATTACAATGACTCACCTTGAATTGTGTATTGAAGGATATAATATTGAGTGTGCGATGTATGACAAGCGTGCACCACCCAATGCCGCCCTGGACCACCTAGGGGTCGTCAGGGGCGGTTGCCCAGATACCCCTGGTACGCCTATGCGCGTGCTGAGGTAACTCCCCGGGGGCCAGTAGCACGCGTTATCCACTCAAAGAAGATTGCACCCTCGCGGGCGCACATGAGCGACTGTTAGCACCAAAATTATCCCGGCAGGGTCGTGGGCGTAACATTCTGCTTCCTCGACAACGGTTCAATTTTTATATATACCATCTATGATGTGTACATGAACCAAAGAGTCTTTATATATGTATATAAATAAATATAAATGCGTTTATATTGTGTAGAAAGTGGTACGAAAAATGTTCTCAGTGTTGAAAATATAAATTGTTATTTTTGCATTGTGCACAAAATTTTTAAAAGCCCTCCAACACCTAATGAAGCTTCGTTATAATAATGTTAAAAGTCACTACATCATGAAATATTGGACGTTGATCGTTCGGTAGGCGTTGCTGCTTATATATATGTAGTTTTAGTACACGTGCACTCATTACCAACGACATTTTACTATTTGTAAATGTGTAATTATAGGATAAATATATTTTAAAGATAAATATTTTGCTTTATCTTTCTCGACCTGTAATACAGAATTTTATTCAAAAATATATTATTATATACATCGGTGCATATGTATATATTATTTATAAATTGTATTATGAGAACGTGACGCAGTTTATTATAGTGTCGGTAATATGGAGTATAAATTAATATTATTTATAACATAAAATTTGTAATTTTGTCAAGGTCTATTTTAAATGCAGACAAATTTTATATTTTTCGGGTTAATCATGAATAAGTCAAAAGACCTGATGCACGTTAAATTCCACGAAGAGTCATAAAAAGCACATGGATGCTGCACAGAAGATGAGATAACTTTGAACGAAGAGCTATATATATATAGACGACCAAACTATTATATGAGGATTTATACGAGCATTTGTTGAATTTTAATAAAAGTATAGGACGTTTTAATAAATTAAAACCAACAGTCGCGCAGCAGCGTAAATATGAACAAAGGAAAATTTATTTTTCAAATGAACATAAACCCCTGAGCGCTCCACCCTATACTGCTGTTATTACGACCACTCATTTTTACCTTTTGTCGGTGAAAAGGAAACAATTTCGGGTCCACAAGAAAAACTCATTTTCAAAAATCATTTTCTCCCTTTCGAATCTATATGATAAACATCATACACATATACATATATATTTTCTTATATATATTAGATACAATATAGATCTATATACACACTGTATATATAGTGACCGAGAAAATCTTTGAAATAAATAGGCGGGGCTCGGGTAGTTATAGTAAAGAAGCCACCTGTCCTTATAAGTTTTAAATCGCTTGTGCTCTTCTAGATCGAGGTAAAAAGAATTTTTCACGGCAAATGATGCTTATATACCATACATATAAGTCGTAAACCATCTGGATTCATCAATTCAATCCATCTACTTTGGAATATATACGAATATGCAACCGTAAAATATATCAGAACATCAGCAAACACATTTCCCCATGCTTTTTTTTTCATCTTCATCTTTATATATATATATATCTGCGTTAATTTTTGATGATGAGGATCACGTTGTGTAGATCAAATACCATACGTTCGACGATGCATCTTGTTGGCATATATGTAAAAAAACACTCCTTAACAAGCAGCATCCCACAGATGTTGAATATTATATATATTGTCTTCTAAACCAACTATTTATATACATGGATAATCGTTAGTGATTCGTCCTCTACAAGAACAAATCGGTATCATCTGCTATGAAAGCCGAGTGATTCGATCCTCTAAAACTCATGCATATGGTTATAGAGTATATATATATACATGATGTATACGTCAGTGTGTAACTTGTTCATTCTTGTTTCGTTGATGGTTAATTCGTGTACGCGTCTCCTTAACTCTTCATCGACTTCCGTTCAATTAGTCAAACTCCTCGATCATCCCTGATGGAATTACTTTTCAACCTCATCAATCATTTGGTCTCGTGCCCTCAATTTTTGACGCTTCTCATTTATACAATGTATATAATACATGATACTCGTCATAGAATTTCACAATATGTTGCCATACATATTTTTTTTTTTTTTTTGTACACCTCATCATCAAACAGACTTCAATGTGACGGTTTTTCTTTCTTTCACTCTTACCTGAAGGGTTTGACGCGTAGTTCAATGGCTCAAAACGGTCACCCAACGTATATATACGTACCCACACGTTGTATATATACATATATACGTATATAAAAATTCAATTCTTTCATATCGTTCGCGTAATCGGATACTTGCGCGCTCCCATATCTTCATGGCTGGACTGTATTCATCAGTAGTTCCCAGCTGCTTCCGGTGGGCGTCGACGTGGAAACGGGTTCGCGATTCTTTCTCTTGTTCTCACATTCGTGGTACCTATACAATCTATAAAACATATGTGTACGCGGTATATATCTGTGTATAATTTTCGTTGTCCTCGATTGCATATATATATCTGAATGTGTCTATGTCTCGCTCTTTTGGGGCAGGATTTATTTGCCAGGGGGGCCTGGAAGGATAAATGAGAGAAAAAAAAATGTGTATATGTTAGTATAAAGGAGAGAAAAAAAATGATTATACGGAATAAAGTTGGTCGCGAGGCCAAAGGGTGCCGCTCGCGCGCTTCGGATGTCATGGGCGTAACTACCCTCCCTCTCTCTGCATGGTAGGGCCACAGGGGACACAACGTAAGGTCGAGGGGAACCTGACTTCACCCCTCCACGGTGAATTATCATCGCGGGAGGTGTAGTAGTGACAGAGAGAATGAAGAATAAAACGAAAAAAAAAAAAGAAATGTTTTTATAATATAAAAATCGTGATTACTGTGTTCAGGTTTCCCTCAGATATATATAAATATTTTTTTTTCTTCTTGTAGCACGTGCGTCATGATCATGCGGACTCCATTGAGGAGATTTACAAATTATTATTGTATTATTGTTTTGGCTATTAAATTTTATCTTTATCATTATGAGCAGCGACGAGTGTTGGAAAAAATTGGCGTGAGATTTTTATAATTGTTGCAAAGAGTAATAAATATGTAAATATTATTTCTTTTTTTTTTTTGAATATTTATTTTTAATTATTCGGAGTTAATTGAATGGAAGGAATCACGTACACGTATATACACAAGGCGCTATAGTTTTGTGGCATATTTGTGATTAATTTTAAAGAAATAATAAAGTGGAGAAAAAAAGGTATGTCTGATGACGTGTAATTGATGCCGTGACACAAGAGGGAATCAACACGGAGAATAACATCGGACAAATATATAAATATGGGAATTATTGTAATTTCGTAGACAGGAAGAAGAACCGTTATATATATATGTATAACCTTCTTGGCTTTTATACATTTTCAGTTTGTATAATCTAATATTTTAATGCTTTATTTTGCTACCATGAAATTAACGTCTAGGGAGGTCCATTTATTTAATTTATATTATTATTAAATACATTTACAAATAATATATACAAAAGGTGTGTGTGTGCACTTTTGGTGTTGGCACACTGTCCAATTTTTCAGTTATAAGTTACAAGTTTATTTCTTATTATTTTCATCATTATAAATAATTATGTACAATATCCAAGTAATAACAATAACTAACACTGCATTACTGTTATTTTTTTTTTCTCGTATATTGAATTAAATTGAGTCATTAGAAATTAATTATCACATTCACACACATATATATCTGGTCACCATTACAGTTACGTGACTATAATGAATATATTATATTCAAAAGTTTACTTTAGTTATATTTACATTAATTTTTTACTTATGTTTGTACGCGTATATATATAGAAGTACGTACATCAGGTGCGATGGAATGATGGAAGAAATGACAAAGCTTAAAGTGCTTATAAATAAATGCGCCTATATTTATAAATAAATACATTTATGAATATTAAAGTTTATAAATCGGAAAAAAATTGTTATGAGAATCTGTGTGCGATTTTACAGGGTAGCTCGTGGTGTTCACCAGTTTAGTTCCGCCTCTCGATATTATTGGCCGAGAATAAGTTACGCCCCGTTCACCTGCGCCTTCAGGTGAAAAGCGATGGTGGGAATCGCATCTTTATGCTTTTTTTTTTTTTATTTATTTATTTATTATACACCTATATCTGTTTAATCACATTAATAATGTCACGAAACGCTGATTGAAAATAGGTGAAATAATAACGTACTCATTCGGGTTAGTATATTCAATTATAAAATTAATATTTTTCTACTCTACAAAATTAATTAACAATAGAACAAATCAATGAAACAATAAATAAAAAAAAAACAATTAATTTTCTCGTTGCAGTCTAATCATAATTACAATATCATAACAGACTTTTTCCATTTGTTTACATCACTTCTATATAAATATTAATATATATATTTTTCATTGATTTTTTTAACGATATACATAATGGGCCTTAAAGCAGGAAAGTATAAGTATTAGTTGAGAATAGGTGGTCGTCAAGTGCCGAGGTTTCAAGGCAAGTACGTCATATATATATATATGCAAGAAAAAACAGAAAAAAAAAATTTACGAATATATAAAGACAAAATAAAACTCGCACCACCCAGAATGTCTACTTATTGGTGGATGAAAATTCATGAACCATATACCCCTGGTTAAAGTTATATAAAAATACTCGTGATATCCATATTCAGAAAATGGCGTCGTTAACATTAAACGACGTCCATTACACACCATGCAACGACATGTTGGGCTTTTGGAGAGAAAACCTCACGCGTTCTCGCGCGCTAGTTATATATATTTTTGCATATATACATATACTATAATACGGACAAGTTTATGTATATATTCTTTATACTTATATACATATAGAATATACATGCTTTCAACCTTTCACAAAAGCCAAAAGGGAATAATATATATGTATAATAAAACGTGAACACAAGTTGATGTCAGCCACATATTGCTGTTTGGCATGCGACGTGCCTATATCGACGACCGCTATCATTTTGAGTCGTTTCATTTGAAGGGTGTGACCGTGGCGGTAATTTAAAAAGACCGATTAATCAAAGATTGCTATAGGTGATACTGAGTCATTAGCCTCTTAGACTTTCATTGCGTTGTACTTTTATATGTGCGTGGCGCCAGTATATATTATCAAGTGAATGAAATAAATAAAAAAAGATCAAAAATATTTATGATGACTTTCACTTTTTGATCAGTAGAAATATATACATATATGTTATATGGAAATGTGAGAAAGTTAAAAATTATACTCATGATAGTAGTAATGTACATCTGTCATATTGAATATTTTATAATATAAAATATATTAGTAATCTATTCATGTTATACCTAAGTATAAATATATAATATAATGTAATAGATATATTTATATGTCCATATATAAATGTTTAAGAATGAGATATATATTATATATATATATATATATGTGAAATGAATAAGTGGGCGAATTGAAAATGAAATGGAAATGTTTGACATGCAACGAGTCTGTCGAGTCAATATTGACGGTAAAAGAGATAACGGCGTGATATTAAAAGTCTCCCATGAAGGGATCTTTTTTTTTTTGTTATTTATCCCTGCTCACATTGCCATTTTACTCCTTTCTCGCTTACTCCTGACTGCGCCTTCATATATATATATATTGTAACGGCGCCAAATTTTACCCTTTAAAAATTCAGCCACCGCTATCGATGTCCTTGATTACAAGGGATGCCACCCCGATTGCCTGAAAAAGACTTAAAGGTTATCGGGGAAACCTTTTTAAAATAAAAAATACAAAATAAACAGTTTTCACCTTAAATAGTTTTAAACGGAATAATAAAGATATTTATTCATTATAGTAAAGAAAAAACCGGATGAAAAATAATATAATAATGAAAAATAATATAACGAAAAATATTAATGTCTTTCTTTTCCATTCTCAACTCTTATCTTAATAATCAAATCAAATATTAATTTACTTTCTTATAATTTTGGGCCGTGACTATTGACGGGTCTACGGTAGTGCGACAATACATTCCAATTCTTCACAACAAATCTCTTTCTCACTCATATTATTCACTCAAAGTATTTCTCACACTGTTCATTACTTATTGTTATCATACCGAAATATAACTTTTCTCTCATACATTCCACACAATGTATTTATCTCTCTATTTACCACTCTATACATTCCTTATTATTACAATTCGATTCATTCGAATATTTAAGTGTTAATTTGGGGGGACATTTTTTCCGGAGGGGTTTATTATTTTCAATTAACACTCTCATACTTATCACAACGAATGAACAATTTTAATAATAATTACACCGGATATTCACTCAAGCCATACTGCATACTATTCCACATAACATTTAATAATTAATCACCCGACAATTATTTTGGCGAATGTTCTTACTGCGTACTTTTTCACGCAGTATTTAATAATTAATCGACCGACAATTATTTCGGTGAATAATCCTTATCACCCACTATCTCTTCACTTGTTATCATTCTCCCGATAACTATTCTTCCGGACTATCTCTTCACACGTTCTTGATCCACACTTTTCAGGAATCTCGTACACAGCAACAGCTTCTTTCATCTCCATTACTCGTATCTTTACTCTCATTAATGCGTCTCATGACTATGACCATGATTTACGTACATTTTACTTCACTTAAACACTTCTCTTGGGGAACCGGACAATTTCTTATATCTCTTCTTGACTATTCTTTCTGCACGCCTCGTGGTCACGGCGCCCACCATGGCCGTCCTTCCACGCCTCTTCCTCGCTCGGCGTTCGCCTTGCTTCTTCTTTTTTCAATTATCCGGAAATTTCTCAATTAATCTACCTTTGCACATACACACACGCGTGCTTCGTTGCGTAGTCTCTTCGGCACCGTCCGTGCCTCCTCGTGCCTACTCTCCCACCGCTCTCACTCATGCCGTACATACACACTCTCACACTTATTTATTTTCTTAATTACTAATATATCATTCACACTATTATACACTTGGTCTATTCGTGTGTGGCAGGCTGCCACATCACAATATATAGGTAACTATTCCCATTGTGGCATGTTCACTCAAGCAAATGCACATCGCAAACGCAGTTCCGTCCAAGCATATTATGTAGATGTATATGTGTATATATACGCTATACTCTTTTTCATGTATCTATTATAGCTGAAGCCTGCTGGTGCGTTTGGATATCCAGCAGCGTGTGTGTATTTACATATCAAAGTGTCGTGTCCCTTGCGCCAAACTAAACGACGCGTTGACATAATGCGACGTGCGAAAGGGCGAGATAAATAGAAATTGAAAGAATAAAAGAGAGATGAGGAAGAAATTTAGTGAATGACAGAGATGTTTAAGTATAAATGTACGAAAAATGAGACATTTTCGTTGCTCTTGTTTAATCCTCTGAATAATCCGTATTTGTAGGATTTAAAATTATTTACTCGATGTCTAATGGAGCAAACCAAATCCTCTTTTATCCTGAGATAAAAAAAAACAAATTCATAACATGAAATAAATTGAAATAAAAAATCTTTTTTTAAATATTTTATCATTTATTTATCGATATTTACTAAAGTGTTGCACTGCGAATTCAAGTGTGGGAAATTATTTATATTACGTTAGAAACATTTGCGATTATCAAATAAATAATTAGATGTTATTATAAAATATTTTATAGTACGTGTGAGGTATATAAATATATTTTGAAGCCATGTATTGATGAGTTGAATTTATTTAAAATTTTATAGATAATTTTGAACCATTGATACACCCTTATTTATTGAATGGGGCTCATCATCACTCTATCACATATCGTTGAGTCGTTATGACCGAAACGACCAGTCAATAGGACATATACATAGATATATACTTGTATGTATATATGTACGTGTGTATCTATCATCTTCTCGCCAAATTTGTCAAACGTACTGAGAGGCCCTTGGCTGATTAGTCATGGGTGTTACAGAGTACCATGGGGTAATTTCTTGCTCCCCCATGATTCCCACGTGATGGAAGCACGACATGCATTACAATAGACTTATGTACATGTATATATATGCAGTGTATATGATTGTATATGATTTATACATAAAGATTTGTGTGTATATTTAATCCAACTAAATATATAAAAATTGTAGAAAATGATGAAAATTATTTAATCTGATAAACTTTATTGTCTATTTTATATAAGCATATATTTTTTATTTAATCATCAGTAGATATTTACGTAGTTTGATAAATAAATATTCACAATAATGTTATAAACATTCACGATATGTGAAATTTGATTTTCAAACATTTCAATCAATGTGTTTGACTTCTTGACAATGCCATTTTTATTTTTATTCTATCACCAGGTATATACGGTCCCTATTTTTCTTCTTCGATGCGTCGTTTCTATTGAGGTAAAAAGGAAAGAGAAAAAAAAAATCCTCGAATTACACCCGGCTAATTTCAAATAACGTTTAATAGCTAGAAAAAATTTTTTTTTTATTCCAGCTTTGTTGTATATTTATACGCACGCATGTATTTTATGTGCACATACCCACCGCGTATATTTATTTATTATTTTTTTTTTCCTCGCTCTATTCATGACCACTTTGACAAGAGCCATGCATGAGGGCAATTTCGAAGAATAGAAAACTTGTGACATTCGAAACGAGGGATAATTTGTCCACAGAGAGAGAGTGAAAAAAAAAAAATTTTAATTCTCAGTGCAATGCGGACGCTGCAATGATATGTTGTTAATATTTAATATCCCAAATTAGAAAGGCGAATCGCAGCTATATATTGTGCTGCATGCGAGTGTCCTCTCTTATTAAAAATCATTATTATTCATCTACACAATAAAACTGTCCGCCAAAGTGTTCATCAAATAATTGAATGAGAAAATTATTTTTCATTAACAATTTTTTTACATCCCTTCAATTCATTCATTCATTCATTCTTTTATTTATTTATCCTCTTCTTTATACAATAAAGAATTCTGTAATTACAATTATATACGTACATATATATACATACGTATATAGACAATTGCCAATATAGGGGTTTGTTGAGATATTCCCGTGATGTAAACACACATAAAATAACAGCAACGATTTAATAAGTCACGATTGCCTCGTCGATTACTTCAACCGCGCTTATACGCTCTCTGTGACCATTTGCATATACGATTATAGACTACCGTGAATAAAAATTGTGGATTCCCGCGCCAACAGGTCGCGCCGGGTGATACCAAAATAAATGTTGTTTTATTGAACTGTAATGCAACACTATCGTGGGATCGCAATGCAATTTAATGCTTGATAATATATAAACTGTGTTCTATTTATTTATTTTTTTCTCTTAATCACATATGTAAATCATATTTGTTTTTTTTTTCACGAGTATTTGTACTCACGACAATTGTTGCTTTATACAATCGATACAGGAGGAAGGCCGTAAAGTGCAGTAAAATTATGACAACATCGCGTGTGTGTGTATGTGTCGCGCAAAAGACATAATATAAACCAATCGTGTACCAGCACTAGCCTACGATCTATTATACCACGCATATATGCGCGGGGTCTCTCGGCACGAAACGAATTATAACCCACGTGAGTATATAGCGAATCTAATAAACTAGCCGAGGGATCCATCATATTTGCAATACATGTTATATTCACCGTATGTATATCCGCCGGAACGACATAATAAATGTTTGATATTTAATTTTTTTCTTTTTCTCTTCTATCCACCAGACAAAACGTTGTTTATATCACAATATGCTTATTATATAGATGCAATTGCGAATGAAATCACTCGTACGTCTGTACATATATGTACAGTGGCGGTCATATGATAATTTAAACATTTTCATTTTGTTTAAATATATCATACATCATTGAAATCATGCGAATGATTTGGAATTTTTTTTCCATCATTCTCAACGCTGGAAATCAAAATTAATCGCACTGTAATTAAATTTATTATATTAAATGAAACATTTATGTGGAACAATTAATATTCATGCAAAGTTAATTATCTTTATTTAATGTTTATAAATAAAATTTTATAGCAATATATATATTCGGAAATCATTAACTTTATTTTTATCCATATATAAGTTATTATACTTATGGAAAAGAATAATATTTAATGTCAAATGCATCAGGTACACGCGATGGCAGAGGCATTGAAACACTTTATATATTTATATATACATAAATATGTACATGCTATGTACATTTAAAGAAAAAAGAATATAAGACTACTGCATGATCGTTATATAGGGTTGCTGTACATATTTAAATACACATGGGGCGAGTCATCAATCATGTAGAATTGAAGATGGCTATGGCAATTAGGAATAAACAACATTGATGATTACACTGTGAACAAATTTCAATTAACAATTCATAGTTTTCATATACGTTTATATATGAAATATGTGAGCGTATATATTACTTCGACGAGGAAGTGGAATTATATTCCATTCAATCAGGATCAATTTCTACTTGGATATAATGCACTCATACCTACATGCAATGGACTATTATCATGTCCTAACGTGTATTATACAGATACATATATAAGTATATACTCTGCATTGGTACATAATATATATTCACATGTGAATTATCATCATTTTCTTTTAGTTCTTTTTAAGAGTTGTATATCGGAGCGATATATTTTCTCTTTCAATTCAAACACATTATCTTTCAATATATACGGTGACATATAAATGCACGTATATGTATTGATTCTTTATATATAGATTCAAAATATATATCTATATATAACAAAACACATATGTGAATTTAATTCTATTTTTGAATATATACACACACGCGTTTTATATTTTACAGAAATAAATCGCATTGAATTCTCATTTTGTCAACTTTGTAAATAGTATTTATTATTGCGGAAAATATATATGTATATATATTTTTATATATATATAGATGTATAGATATTTGTGCTTGGCTTGGTGTGACTGAGAGCGGCAAGATCAAAAGGCATTGAGAGCGGTTCGTGCGGGTCCATCATAAGCTTTCATGAGTGAGCTCGTTCGGTCTTGCTTGGAATGGAGACGTGACGCGGGCGAAGCGATTTTATTTGCAATTGGTTGTTCACTATATCCTCATTTCATCGTGGACGTGCGCTGACCTGCCACGATATCGTCTCATTCTCCCTATTTTTTTTTTATCGATAGCTTACGTATATGTAGGTATATTATATATATACATTTTGAAGATTTATTTATTTTTATTAGATCAATTTTATTTATCCGCATAACAAATCTACATTAAAATATTTTTGATATTATTTTTTATTATAATCCATATATAAGTATTTGTATTTTTATTCGCATTAGTAATCGAAAATTATCTTTTAGTTTATTTATTTATTTGTTTATTTGGCATTGTGGTTATATAGAAGGCTGATCTTTCATCCCTGCTGAATATATTTTACGAATCATCAACGCGCGTTGTTATTGTGGGTTGGTTTGTCGTGCAGTCACGTTTAGATATATCTTTTCGTCGCGGCATATTGTCGTTGTCGTTGTTCGTGTACGCGGTTCATTGCTGTTCTCCGCCTATCCACGCGACTCTTCGGCACCGCAAACGAACGACGAGGCCTGTAATTCTCATGATGAGACCGCGCGCGACACGAGAGACAAATAATGCCTCCTCCAATCAAAAATGAAGATTTAACTCTGCCAGATTCAACATCCCATTCTCTTTTCTCTTACCGCTCAATGCTCACGATGATAGTCTGTGAATGCATTTCCTCTTTAACCATATTATATATCCACACGCACTTTATTCTAGTAGATACATAGACATATAATTCTACAACAATTTCATCATCCAAGTATATATTATTTTCTTTTTCTTTTTCTTTTTTTCTTTTTCATTAATATTAATTTTTTTTTATTTATTGCGTTGCACATTTACAGATCATAATATATTTTAATTAATTCACAGTGAATATATATAACTGCAAGGATGTAAATCTTTATTTTGATAGATGAAAAAAAAAAATATATTTATATATAAAACTGTAGTTTGAGGCAATTGGAAATTAGGATAAGACTTTGCGCACGAAACTGATGCAGTTACTACGATCATCCAAGTATTTTTATGCCACCTTCGATGAATTATATTTTTTATCGTGTACCTGCTCGCAAAAAAAAAATAAAAATAAATTGAAGTGTTCCCGAAAAGAAATTGCTTGGGAGACGACGTGGGTGTTGTATATTATATTACTCTTGGGAATGTTAATCGCTCAACAAGATTTGCCGTCCAGTGCACGTCGTTTTTATACATATAAGCCCGTCGCTATCGTTCCATGAATTGCAGCAAAAGGTGTCTGCAACGAAAAACTCATGCCAGCACTCATGGATTAATCGATACATTCGATTTATCTTTGTATTATATAATGAAAACGCGTGCCGGCGGATAAATATAAGTATATATAAAATACGGAGTATTGAATGTACTTGCAGCACAAAAAGCCAAGAAATTTATATTGTTGCCTGGTCGAAAATCGTTTCGGCGCGTTAACGAGGATCGTTTTAACGTCGATTAACCCCCTCGCCCCAACAACTGACCCTGGGGATGGAATGGTGTTTGCGAGGAACCGTCGGAAATTGGTTCGTTGCTCTTGCCAATTTCCGCAGATTGGCCTTTTTTTGTTGGTAGGTCCTAAAAGGAGAAGACGCAAGTGGAGACGAGGGATTCGACCGTGGGCAACCGTCGCGTCGCTTATATATATACCTCAAATTGTGTAAATTTGCTGGCTAACTATTTATCTTTATAGCCGGAGCCAACGCAGCGAAATGTTCTCTCAAGACAGAAGATTCCTAAAAGACGTTTAGACTTTCCCCGGGATATACCAATGAGTCGTTTGTCGTCGTTGTGTTGTCGTCGTCGGCGTTATGAAGCTTTGTCGTTCTCACTCGGCCTTCATCGTTAATTCCCTTTTATTTATTTTTTTTTTATCTTTTCGTTCTCTATTACGGTCGTCTCACGAATTCACAGAAAAAAATTGTGCGTTTTTATTCACAATAATTCTCGGAGCAAACGACCCAAAAAGTTAACCGCAAAAATTCGTAATCGATTCCTTTTCACTGCTATATATGTATATAAAATTTAATTTATTTCATATAATATTAATTATTTCTTCTGAATATATATAAAAAAAACTCTTCAAATGAATAAACAAAAATTAAAAGTAACATAAAATATTTAGAATGAATTTATATCGTAATGAAATATAATTTTTCGACTTCCTTTCGTGCAGATATGATATTGAAATACGCGGCACGTGACAAATTTGTCAGAAAATTTTCCGACAATGTGCTCATGTATGATATGTGATGAATTGAAGAGGGGAAAAAAAAAAAATCGATTCGACGCCAATACATAAAATCAGAACTTAGCTGGTATATATACAGCACATATGCATTATCCCAAATGACGTCCCCTACGGATGTATTAGCTTTATGGTCAATCGGTGCCGTGAAGAGAAACGGAAATGGACTTGTGCTCTCTCGGTAGTCCAAATGTCCGGTTTATCTTTGGTCACTTTGCCTCTGTTGTTTTGTTCCCTAAATGGCTCATGGGTTTTTGCTTTCTCGCGCAAAAGTATCTATACACACTTAAAGAGAAATATTCCTCAATCAAATCCCCTTTAATGACCACTCGATTAGACAAAAATAAAATGTAAACGAAAATACCTATTACCATAAATAACAATAATTAAATAAAATAATTAATTTCACTGATAAAATACTCAAATAAAAATTAAATATAATCTTTATCCATGTGTATGCATATGGTTATAAGTTATAATGCAAACACACGTATGGGGGGATATATAAAAGCTGTAAAACAGCCTGAAGTTACATACAAGTTGGCCCCACGATCAATTTAGTTACACTCAGAAAAAGTATAAGTGGCGCGGGGTGTTCAGCAAAAAGTTATCTTCCAGACCCCCATACTCAAGTATCGGAACGAATGATATTTATCGACCAGGAAAATTCACAGTCTACTCAAATCCCAAGGGTGGTCTTTACGTCACTGACCCCGATGTTCATCGATAAATAATACCCACGGGGTGGGTCCATAAAGTGAAAATATATACTGTCTCAGTTGTACGATATATATACAAGGGTGCAGAGAATTGTGGATCAATATATAAATAAAATCAAAAATTTCTCATACAAGTGTAAACAATTTTTTGAACTTTGATAAACGCTTTTAAAATTGTTGAAGGATATTAATAATATTAATAATAAATCAGTGTTTATATTAAATGCACGTTCAATGTAGTGAGAATTAAAATAATATCTTTTTTCATCATAAGATACGTAAATCTATCGCGGTTTTCTGTGAATTAAAATCTCCGGGCGTCCACTTTGAATGAAACTGAATGCAAAGAGAGCATACATGTATACATTTATATAAACTTGAGCATTGGATGGATGGATGAATGAATGAATGAATGGACTGCGTGATCGTTCAGAAGTTTCTTGCTGGTTTTGCTTCCCGCTGTGTGCGCCAAGCCGCGAGCTATTTTACAGGTTGTTATACACAGAGGACCGATCTATCGACATTCGATACTAATTGCCCTGGTTCACCATCTCAGGTGTCCTTTATTGCCTTTTTACCAATAAAAAAAAACTATACCTTTCCAGGTATACCTATTTTTCCCACTTATGTGTTTGTGTATATGAGTATATATAGATACATACATACATATATATATATACAGATCTTTAGTTACTTTTTTCTTCAATCTTACCAATTTTTTTACAGTTCGTCGTAAAAGTGCATCGGTTAATAGAATTTTTTCTGTAAACGAATTGAATCTTTATAATTTTTTTAATACTTTTTTTTTCACAACAAAATTTTATTTGCTAAGCAAATGTTAGGGGAACAAAAATTATAATTTTATTTCTAATAAATTGAACTGTTTTAAAATCTTCCAAAATAAAAATATAAATATTACTCATTTGTATAATATTTATAAAAAAGATTTGTAATAATTTTAATTCTCAGAAAAATTTCCTCAAATATTGCCTATATACATTAAAAAAATAATCATCTCCCCCTATATATTTGCCTAAATTGTTTTATAAATACATCACTGATTTCTGTTTATATATTACAGAACTTTTTGTCTCCAGATAAATTATAGTAAGAAAAAATTATACTCAAGAGCATTACATCACATACAGCGATATAAATACCATATCTATCCATGTTGGAATAAATTTATGTACATACATTCACGTATAATAATGATCAGCACATAGTTCTAATGTTAATGAAAGAGTATAAGAAATGCGCGTAGAACACATTGAGGGTCGTACTTGAAGGTATAGTAAGTGATTATGGGTAATGAATGTGTCACCTAAATAAAATGATAATGTAAATATAAATATAAATATTTGAGTAGATATTATGCCTTATATATCTGTTGATTACTTGTAGGGGTATAGGTAAGTTATCTTTAAATGCAGTCCATCACATGTAATGAAGATGTTGAAGCGCACATCGCATCATAAGCCATTATAATATTTACAGTATTTTTTATTTTTTATTTATTTTTCTTTTTGCATTCCTCCACTTACTCAGATTACTTTTTAAATAAACTTACTTCATGGAACATATGCTTATATATGTATAAATTCTTCATGTATAATCATTAACGAGAATAATAGTTTTTTTGAGAATCATTAGTACTCGAAGATTGACTCCCATTTGCTCAGAATTACCACGAGAAGTTGAAGTAATAAAAAAAATGAAGAAATAAAAAAATAAAATAAATGTATGAAATGAAATAAAAATGGAACAAACACGATAATAAAACAAAAAATGCTCTAGTTAATAAGCACAATTCACACTTCCAGAAACAATTATGTGGAGTGTCGCGAGGCATACCACAGTAAGCATATATGTATACATTAGAGGAAACGCGCGGATATGCCATAAATACTCGGGTAAAGCAGTATATCTCTTTCGCCTTGGTCTACGCCCAAAGCACATGCTGTCGAGCTATACAAAACCGAATATATGTATATGCAACCCTTGTATATGTATGTACGTAGTAAAACCCTATTGCGATTGCTTGTGTCGAGTGAACACAAAGAAAAAATGAAAATTTCGATTTTTCAATTTTTTTCTTGATTTTTTATTTATTTTATTTATTTTTTTTTTTTTGGTTCTTTATGGTTGCATTGAGTGTATTTTCTGTCATGCGTGTCTAAACTTGTGCGATACTTTACCAAAATATTTAACATATTCGAAGAAAATATTTTTAAAATAAGTGAAAATATACTTTTAGTTTATTTTCAAATACCATACATAGTTTGTGACTGCTAATTTGACACCTGACCTTTAAAGCAGTGTATTCTGAAAATGTGTAACGCCTTAGTCTCGTATACTGCTGGTAATTAATTAAGAAGGGTTCATATGTGTGATGGGTTTTAAACAAATAAACTTCAAGGCTAAATCGATATTTTCACGGTTAATGCCAGCTAACTATGTTTGTTCATTCTCAATATATTTTTATTATTATTTTTAAATCCTCTTTTAATTCCTTCTTATTATAACATATACTTTAAAGAAGAAAAAAATTGTAACCATTGACTACTTCAGCACCTTGAAATTATTTTTTTTTTTTTTAATTATTTTCAAAGTAAGAAATAATTTTAACTCTTATATGTGTAGTGAAATTTTTTATTTGCTGTTGAACAAAGAGTTAATTGCGATAAACATTATAAATGGTTAAAATGAGTGTGTCTTGATTCTTTGCGTTGTGCATCCATCAATTATATGTTTAGTAAAAATTCGTTAAAGAGGCCATAAAGTGCAGATGGACCAGAAAGAAAGCACCGGGATTTCCTTCTGACATTCGCTTTCGCCATAAAACAAACTAACTGTCGACAGATATCTCGACGTATCCTCCATATACACATACACACACACATATATTTATATATAAATATATATATATAAATGTGTGTGCAAGTACTTGCTCCCTCGTCTCTGTCTTCCATACACCCGGGGCGTGTACAACGTGGCCAGACGCTTTATCGTCCCCGCGTGAACTCGTAACTCTTGCGCCCACGGTTTTACACGAGAGAATTGTCACGGAGGAAAAACTACATTTATCTTATTCTCTTTATCTATATCCAGTTGAAAAAGTAAAACTATATATGAGATAAGATCGTAAATTGATTGAAAAAAAAAAAAAAACAAATAATTATATGAATTTTTCAAATTTTTTATCGCGAAGTAATGGAAAAAAAAAGTTTCTATAAATTTATAATTTTATAAGAAAAAAAATTAATAAATAAATAATATTTATTTTTAGAGATGAATATTAATTTGTTAAATCAAGTTATATATGTTTATTATTTTAAAATTTACTTTTTTTATATTATCAATGTGTAAAAAATAATTTGAAAACTAATTTAAAATTTTTTTGTTTGTATAACAAGGTTTTTATTTTTCCAATATATTCAGCTAACAAATTAACGTTAATTCATGAATTTTCACAATATATTTCATCAATAATA
Source organism: Microctonus brassicae (assembly GCA_918226075.1). NCBI lineage: Eukaryota > Metazoa > Arthropoda > Insecta > Hymenoptera > Braconidae > Microctonus > Microctonus brassicae. Next base: position 3,626,676 of record OW445485.1, on the reverse strand, counting down.
TATGTTGTGTGGTTGAATGTTGCTCTATTGGAGGGCACGAGTCATTTGTCATCGTGCGCGACACTGTGGCATTGTGGTCGCGCCTCTCCTCGCCGCGAAAAAAAATACCATCATGGAATGTAGAATGTACGAGTCTCACTTCTTTCTTTGATGCGCGGTATATATCACACAGTAGCAAATACCTATGTCTATATACGTTCAAGTATATGTATACATGTATGCTTGCAGTATAAAAGAAACTTTGAGGACGATGTGAGCGTCCACCGATCATTGTTGTCACTCGCGTTGTATATATATATATTCATGGTTGATTTATGCATTCTTTTCTTGTTTGACAATGGTTTCCTGCCCCTAGAGGAAAACCACTATAAAACGGTGCAGTTGGATTTCACTAGGGATGAATGTATATGTGTATATGTACATATATCGCCACACTGTAAATAAATATATGGTCCAGGGGGATTCTAGAAATGAAATACATGTGTTCATATATATATTTATATTTTTATACCTACCGCTGTATATTTTATGTTAAGGCAGAAAGTGAAATAATATTAATTCAAGCATCTGCCAATATTTGTCATATATTTATCACGATCCATCAGAATAAATAAATTGAACATAATCAAAAATCCACAAGAAGTTATGTCATTATTTGTCGTCATCTATATTTGAAAATTTATTTAATTCATTGAGAATATAATTTGATGTTATGAATTATTAAACTTTAATTGATGGAATGTTCTGAAAATAAATCTAGATGCTTGGCATTTCGAGTTAATATTCAACTGCGAACTAAAATAAATTTTATCGTTTTGTTTTAGTACGTTAATATTATAATTACTTTTTAAAAGAGCCCATTATTTATTTTTTTTTTTTTATTTCTCAGATAAAATTCAGATACAAAGAATTTTTTTTTTTTCCATAAAATGCGGAAACTGTTATGGTGAAAAAGTGCACACGACTGCACGCATGTCTTATGTCTCTGCGCTGTTATTATCCCTTCAGGCATATGTAGGACATCCAAAAAAGGAATAAAAACGAAAAAATAAAAAATATACTTTCATCGCTATTGATGGATACGATGCTTCAGGCAAGTTTCTCCATCTGTTAAAACTCCTTATTTTTCATCTCTTTCTACATCTCCCCCTTTCGCGCCTGTACTTTGTCCTCTTTATCGTCAAAAAAGCCACAAGGCACTGTACAGAAAACTACAGTTACAATATTACCCTGCTCCATTGTTCGTAACAACAGTATACACATGTACGCATCACACATGCAATTGCGCGACAATTGCCAATGATAATGGTGAAATTTAAAATAAAATATCGCATCACATACATAAATTTTGCAAACAACTACCAAAGTAAATAGAATAATTAAAAAAAATATTTTCTACCTAATAAAAAAAAGTAAAATAAATATTAAATAATTTTTCCCTCTTCTGTATTACAATATATCCGTTAATTTTTTTATTTTTCCATACAATATTTCCTGAAATAAATATGACAAAACCGCAACTGTTCATGTATAATATAATATAAATACTAAATATATATTAAACCGACGATATATACACGTATCATCTCATTTGATACGTTATTTTGTATAATATGTATACATATAAATTTTACATAAACTACAAGTCGTATAAAAAATAACCCGGTCCCACCCCGCTCCACCTGGAGGCGGAATCGCGTACGCCTTTGTCACCCTCAGGCTTATGGTAGATCGCGCACACTATCATATGTTGTAAAACCCTCTATACTGATATCATTCTTCAACTTCAATATAAATAATATACACACCCACTTATATTAAAATATACCTTTGTACATAATAATAAGAATTTAAATTCTAACGAGCCATTTTTACAAACTCCATATACAAATAATAATAAAAAATAACAATAACAATATATGATTGATAGTAATAAATATATAATGACAAATTTAATTTAAAAAGAACAATGAATATTTAATCGTAATAATAAAAAATACATTCAAGTATTTTTTATTTATTTATTTATTTATTTATTTATTCATTTTTTTTTTTTTTTTCAACATGCACAAGTCACATGAAGATGCTTATAAATGCATGAATGACAACCGGTTCGTTGGACGCCATTACGTTTTTCTCTTGGTCTTGCTGTGTGCATCCGGCATATATAATGCTTTGAAAATTATTATAAATATGTGTGCGTATATAGACACGATAATGAACGGTCGACGCGGTTTATTGTGTCTCCATATATTCTACGTTTGATGCATTCGTCCATTATTATCAGCATGTAGTACGTCTTTGAATATTATGGGAGAGCTGAACATGCAGTACAAGAGAGAAAGAGAACGAGAAAAAAAAAAGAACTACACGTTGTGCTGTTTGCTGCAATATATTATATTAGTTAACATCATATAAAGCGCATATACAACTGATGATGGCAACGACGACAACAGCAGGATAAAGCGCGATATAGTGATAATAATACTGATGATGACGATGATGACGACGATGATGCCTCCATATGTGTGACTTGATCTCTACTTACATGGGCTTGCAGTGTTAGGGCGTGGTAGATTCACTCCCAGGTGCTGTGTCGTTGCGTACTGCAATGACGACAATGCCGGTATACATATATATATATGTATAGGTACGACACCGTGTGTCACGCCCAATCTCTATGCGCGTCCCTAATATTCACGCGTGTGCTATATAACAGCAATCCATTCTCTTTCTCGCCCTCTTATACGATTATGTTTGTAGATTATATATATATTTATATTTTTTTTTTTTCTGTATCGTTTGGGCTCGTGCAGAGGCAGATGCACCCAGCTTCACCGATATATATTAAATAATGTCGACGGTCCAAGTGTCGTTTTGTATATATATATTGTATGTGTATAAAACGTATACATTTATAGAACGAAAGTAACGCCTACCATTTGGCAACCGAATCCCTCGATTTCGATTTTGGGGTGGACATTGGTTTGTGACGGTGGTTCAATTTGTATTTTTGATGGATATTAATGGTGAGAAAATAGTTGTTCATGTTGAGAAATATATGCTGGCTTGAAATTTGTATTTATATGTATAGTGTTATTGGGGCGAATTATATTTGAGTATATTTTATTTAGTTTGTTATTTTTTTTTCAATTTATAAATGGGTTTATGGGTTAATATATATTTGTGGGGTTTGTGCTGTTCGCAGAGAATTTAGATGAATTCTATTCTATTTTATGTATGGATATACATATGCTTTCAAGGTCTGACATGATTTTTGCGAAAGCAGATGCACAAAAATCGATTGCGGTTGCGCTCGCAGATGACTTGCAAGTGTCTCGACAGGAAGACTCGATACAAGAGTGGCACAATTGACGACGAAGCGATAAAAAAAAAAATTCTATTCAACTACTTATTGATGCATATACATATGTTCGACCGCAAGCACAACGTGGCTGATATATATTGACCTTATTTTTTTGTGTCTCATTTTCGTCAAAAAGAAATTTGTATACTAGTTCTCCAATTCGACTCTTTTATATTTTCGTTCTTTTTGTATATATATGATGGCCATATGAATTCTTCGCTCTACCCATTGCTATTCCAATTTTTATAATTCACAAAACTTACGTACATATATAATGAAAAAAAAAAAAAAATTAATAGCAAATTTATTCAACGATAATCTCAAAAATTATTCCATAACTTTACTCAACAAATTTTTTTTTTTAATCTACAATAAATACAAAATTAAAAATTTTGTCTTAAAATGTAAAAGAAATATATATAAATTTAATAAATAAATAAATAAAAAATAAAAAAAAAAAAGACAAATATATATATACATAAAACTTATTTGTTTATAAGAATTTTTTTTTCTCCATAAATTTCTGTGAGCGGAAAAATAATAAAAGATTATTTTTTTTTCTCTTAATTATTTCATTTTATATTTTCACAATAGCTATATATGCGTACGCAACACGCGGGTTATGCGAGACCAGGACAACCAAATTGACAACGGCACCGTTTGCGCGCCACGACATCCAAGAGCATTGTAGTGAAACATGTCATTTCCAGCAATGTAATGTAAGTACGCAACGTAACAATACCGTATAGACATTTAATTATCATAGAGTAATGTCTAATAACATATATTAGAAGAGTGGGTCGCCATATGGGGAACCTTTTGTCCGCCATAATAACAGTTGCGCATGGAAAGAGTTGTGTTGTGCACGCGCATGCATGGACAAAATACAGATACATATATATAAATTTATATTATTTATACATATATATATATATATAAATACATTTACATATAACCTTCTCTTTTTCCTTGTATTTATACTTCTCCGATCTTCACCATTGTTTCTCTCTTTCCCTGCTGTCTCTATATTCATCCTTCCCTATTTTTCATTTCCCTCGTACGTGAATCATACCGCGAGCTGCGTGTTTATGATTACCGTAATTCTGTCGTTCCTGTTCCGGTATCGGTTTGCTAATTATGATCATCGATATAATTCCACGCCACTTCCTTGGTTCCGAGTCGCTAAACCTCGTGCCACCGTTTCTCTTCGCAATTTAATTTTACATTCACATATATATTCACGCACATATGTTTTATTTATATATACATAAACGTGAATCGTATACATTAAAATTATTGCGCAATATAAATATTCCTCCGATCATTTACTAACTGTGATCATCGTACATGCAATTTTTATGTCATGATCGTTGCAACGATTTTTTATACAGCAAGAGATATATATTTATTTATGTAAAAATTTATACATATGTATTTATATTATATGGGATATACTTTACATGTGTGCTCTTGATGGCAGTTATTTTTTTTTTCTCCATTCTTCCTTCGTATTATAAGCCCTAATGTCACCAATTTACCTTTTATGTTCATATAATTTATGGTTTTTATGCCAAAAAAATCTCAAACGTCAATTGATAAATTGTGGCACGTTGGGAGGTCTATGAGAAAAGACACAAATATGTCATACTATTCATTGATGAATCAAGAGCAATAATATATTGAAGAGATGCAAGCTACTACTATTTCATTGACAATAATATTATACCTACCTCAAGAGGTAGTTCAGGTAAACTGTGTGGTCTACCTCAAGGTGTACGCATCGTAGCTTCTTTCGAAATTCACATATCGACTTGAGAGAATTGACAAAAATAAAAAAGCCCAAAGTGGCATACACATATGTATGCATTCACATGAATGAAGAAAGATGATGGTCATCTTTCTCCATTCATAAATACCATCTTGAATGGCTCAAGTGTGTAAATGATATATTTTATTTTATCTATACCTAATGTATATCATAAAAGTCTTTACCTTCACTAAAGAATCTCCTGTTGATTCAATTTTTGAAACCATTCAAGTGAAAATGTTATTTCAGGATTTATAAAAGTTTGGGTAAATATATATATTTATCGAATTTTCTATAGATCCTCAAATAATATTTGCTTATTTTCTCAATGGTCGGACAAGGAAAATACTTATGTATACACATGTATATGTTTCTAAATAATACATCTAAGCTGTATATGAATTGATAATTTTATTATATATGCTTCAAGAATTAATAATTCCCACGAAACATAAAAAATAGCATTTGAATCTATATTAAAAATTAATCTCGTTCGCAATTATTCCAACTGCAGTTACAAATTAATATTTAACCATATATAAAATAAACAGCAAATAAATTATTTACATGAGAATAATCTGCGGGGGTTTGTTGTGTGGTACAATCAGACACACATAACTGAGAATAAAATGACCGAAAAATCCCAGTGGATTATCAAAAGATAGTCCCACGAGGACGTACATATATATGTAGTGTAAAAATAGAGGATTGTATACATATATAAGAGAGGGGTTTGTCGTGATGAATAAACGATGTCGCCGTGGGAGTCCTGTGGAAGTTCCTCGGCACGCCCTGGTTCCCCTGATGAAACACGTTGCAATTTGCCTCGCACGCATTTTGTGCTGGGAAAGCCAAAAGCCTCCGCTTCTTCTCTTTTATTCTTTTTTTTTTTTTTTTTTTTTCATTCCTCAGTATACATCTATGTATTTATACCGACATGTATATAAATAGTATATGTATATCTACAGCTTATATAGCTGTGTATATGTACAGTAGCGGTACGTACACAAGTAGTAATAGTAATATTATATATACACGTATATAACTACAGCCATCAGGGAGCTATTCGACTTTATTTAATGCCCGAAAAGTGGGCGTGCGTGACCACCGCAGATATTCACCCTAAATGGTAAATCATTCTCGAATCATGTTTACTGATGACAATGGATTTATACTTGGAATAACACGTGTGTGATGACACCGATGGCAAACTATATTTAATATATAATTTAAAATAATTTTTTATTTCTATTTTACCAATGATGATCAGAGTGCTGGAGAGCCTGGCAAATAATATCTTTTAATTTTTTGCATATAAAAATTTAAATGAGATTAATTGCGGATGGAAATAAAAAATTGTATGAGAAGAAATGTAAAATAACACTGGAATATCATGTGGAGAAAGAAAAAGTTTGTGTCATTATCTCTTGAAAGGAAGTAAAGGTTGTTGTGGTTTATTTATATATGTGTGTGTGTGTGTGTGTATGTTAAACTTTTATACGTAAAAAATTCCATATTGGTAACACATATACAGGTTTATATTCTATACTGCAGGCAAATTGAAACACAGCTCATACATTCTTTTATTTTTTTTTGTCCTCGCTAAATTTCAAAGTTACTGTAGAACAAAAGTGGAGTTCAGAGAATGTTCAATTACTAACATTAAAAATATACCGAACATAAATGTGAATATCACTCATATACAATTTCCTAATTTTCATTTCAGAACATTTACATAAAGTACAGCCTTTATATATTTGTAAGCCGAGAGAATTTACGACCTAATAGCTAAATGAGCAGTATGCAGACAAGACAAGTGTATAGTCCAGTTAATCAATAAGAAGTCAACTTTGCTGAGGAATTATTCAGACCCTTTGCAAAGTTCCAATCATATATTGTTTGGTTTCTTCTTCAGGATACCTCATTGTATATATATATAAATACATATATATTATAATCCTCTTCATACACATGCATATTATAATAAGCATCATAACTTCAGTGTTGTATATTTCTGATTGCAAATATTATTTGCACTCGACTCGTGAAAATTACTGCAAGACGAAAAATATATTTTCACCATTAATAAACACAGCCAGCGTGATCTTTGAATATAATTAAATAATAGAGTGAATGACAGAATAATAGTGGATATTATATATTCAATTAAAAAAAGAATACAAGTCATTTGTAGATTCGCCATTGTACGTGCTAATTATGAGATGAATAGAATTAATAATCCCAAAGAAAAGTGAATTTGTTCCTCGGTAAATAAAATAAAAATCATATTAATTTAACCGTCAACGAAATAATTATTCTCTATATATATACCGCAAGACGTTGATGTTGTGGCGCACGCCTCGTCACGCAAAAGAGGATATATACAACGCTTTCCTACTGGAACGATGCGTGAAACGACGAGCATGGACTAACGCCCCGAGTATAATGGACCAACCGTTCTCTTTCGCACTCGAATGTCAGATTAAATCTCTTGTCACCGCTCAATCCAATAAAAACTTCGTTTCATTCCCCTTTTGACGTAACCACTGAATCGTGAAATAGCGCGCGTGTGCCTTTCCATATATACTAGTATATAAATACACACATATATACATGAATTATATAAATATTTCTGTGAATATATATTTTGGGTAAAAACAATGCACGGGCAGGTGACGCTGGACAATGGCGAAACTGCTTTTTAATTGCTGAATAATAGGCACACTGCGCAAACGACCACACCTTGCGCTATTGTCTCTTGTATTTTATAATATTATTTCCGTTCAATGATCATGGTAAATACAAATGATATATGATGATGAGGAGAAAGAAAAAAAAATTAATTTTTCGTGCTATTAATATTCAATATAATTTATCAATCGATTCATTTAATTATTGTTTGTATATAACTGATGAAAATATTATCATTGAGATTAAAGAAAAATATTAAAATGAATGGAATATATATATATGTTCAACTGTGTTTTACACATAGGTATAGGTATATCGGATATATATGGGGGCTTTTGTTTTGTCCGGCGTGTTTGTTTTCTCGCGCGGCACAATCCATTTTTCGCATGACTAATCACATTGAATCTTAATTAATGTCGAGATTGAAGAACAATCACGCCGATAATTGCTTGTATACCAACAATGTTCCGTTCCTCCATCTAATGTCCGTATAAAAATTGCCTGTGGCACAATGTTTGTACCCTAAAACGTGACAGGGGGGCGTGGTAGTGTGCCATTGCAGAAATTCGTCTTTGGGACTCTTTCTTTCACGTAAAATGCCAGATGTCTCACATGTGGCGGACGTTCAGCGGATACACTGCCAACGCCACTGCTGTCGTTGTGTTCCTTTGTATTATTTAGATTAAATGAAAATAGAAGAAAAGAAAAATTAATAATGCTTTATATAGTTAGAATTTGGATATCATGCGAATTTATATATTCATATTGTAAAAGGTTCAATTGATAATATATCAAATTATTTTATTTATGTTTTAAATATATACATTTATTATAAAATAATTACGATTTGACGACAACGACTGCAATATTGATCATTCATCGTGCGGATAATTTTTAAGTCTCACTGAGGAGGTCGACAAAACATAATGAAACATGACACGGCAATGGAATGGTTTGACAGTGCACAAATCTATGGATATTCAATAACGAGGATCATTAGGTCTCACCCAAGAGATGGGCGGGTGAAAGCAAAATCCCTTCTGTGATATCTGACGCCTGACACGTGCTTCAAACACACCTACAACGATGCATGTATATATTCCTAATGTGCCACATAATATGATAAAACAAGAAAGAAAAAAAAAAAGAAAAAATATGTTTTATAATTGGGAAAAATCGAAATTTTTCTTTTTCAAGTTGAAGTAATTATTTATAAATAAATTTATTGTGCAAAGTTGGCACAGTGATTTTTTTTTTTTCATTTGTTTTCTGTGTGAAATATAACGCTCAGAAAATTTCCATCTATCGTTTATACGTTAATGTAGTGACATGGACGTTTCCTGAATCATTAAACAGTTCTTGCGACCCCGCAGTGGTTGGTAAAAGAGGCCAATATAAGGGGGATGACGATGGTGGTATATACTGTGTGGTGGTGGTGGTGGTGAGAACCTCCTGTGCGAGGGTTAAACTTCTGAGAACGAAGCATTTAATCACTCTGGCAATTAGTATGATTCACGGCTGACGTCTCTATCCGCGGCAGGCACTCGGCCACTGCCTCATTTCTTTATTCAATTTGACTCGCTCTTCGACGCCTCCAAATTAGCAATTCATTGAAGGCATACCACACGAATAACGTGTTAATAATTTCTTCTTCGTCACAATTATATCACGCAATATATGAACACGCTTATGTCTTCAAATGTGAACATTAGAATTATTCTTCTATTTGTTTGTTTTTTTTTTTTTTCCAATTTTTGTGTATAATGATATTAAAATTTTATTTATTGATTATTTCATTTTTATAATTACATAATTCTCATTGCTCAATTTAAATAATATATTTTTCATTCCCATACATAATATAAATGATGGAATTATTAAAATTCAAGGAAAAGTAACTGAAAAATTATCGAATTATCGGTTTCATTGCAGTTATTATATATTTATATCGTGTCTGAATATATCGTCAAAACCACATCCTCACAGCTCACCGGAAGTTAAGTCGACTCGTTCATTCCTTCATAATAATTTCTCTCATGTTTAATTTTTTTTTTTTTATATTTTCTATTCATAATTTGTTTTCCTTCTTCAAATATATGCCTGAAATAAAATCCATTCATCACCCTAAAATTCACGTGTTGGTGCGCCCTTCATTCTTATATGATGAGAGATTATCAATATAGATACGCGAGAAAATAAAGAATTGATTTTTGCTGGTCACTCTTTTCGACGATAGTTATATTATATTTTATTAATAGCTAAAGATCAAAGATGAATGACGAATGATGTTCGTATTGCATTGCCACGATCCCTTATAAATAAATAATATATATTTGTTCAAATGTACATATATATATAATGAAATATTTATAGTTTCACACAGCAATAAATATATTCATATATATTATCAATTCTTCAGCATCGCGTTCCATACAAAAACAATATTTCGAGTCACTTTCATCATTAAATCATTACAAATGCAGCATGTATAATAGTATAAAAATTATCATATTAATATGATTTGTGGGTCTATGTATGATGCAACGCATGGGAAAATAATTTATGAGTGTATATATAATATTTATACAAAAAATCAAAAGTATCATAACTACTTCATTACACATACCATTCATACATCCAAGAAAAAAATTTTTTTTTCAACTTTATTCATCGTTAAATTACGTATAACCGCAGTATGAGGTAGCAACTGTATGCGTTCTTTTGATGTTTCTCTCGCCGTCGGTTGACGCTCGACGATAAATTGACGTCATTTAAATGACAACGAGTACGAAGTAGTTTGAGTTACAGAAATATATGATATAGTGACGTTCACACATCATAAAAATTCGTGGTAAATGTTGAGCGAAAATATATTCTAAAATTAAAATGTATACAAAATTTCATTGAGAAATTTTTATTATTAAACTGCAACCTTATTACTGTTGAATTTTTTTGTTTGTTACTAATAATAAATCAATTGGATATAAGAGGGATGAGATCGTGCAGGTTGATGCAATCTAATCTTGTATTATCGTACAATCAATTACGACATACAATCACTGAGGGTATAAATTCATTTCAAACCAACAATCGATTCACATCATGCAGTAGTGTCTATATACTTTATACATACGTTAATGTATGTATATATGTGTGTACATACGAGGGTTATGTTCAGTTGCAAACGGACTCGACCCCCTGCGTGTCCCTTGCAAATTTTACTTTCATCATATGAGCTAACCAGATACTTTAATGACCTTTAACGATGATCAATTAAGTGCAATAGTAGTAGTAGTAGAAGTAGTAACGGTATAGAAACGTAATGATATTAAACTGGATCCAACATGTTATACGTACCTACTGACCAAAGGATATTTTTGATTAGGAATCTACGTTTGGTGTTGTGTAACTATTAAATTTAGTCAAATTGTCCAGCTCATTTTCATTATCGTGATAAATTATTTCTACTGACTTGATGGGGGAAATTTCTTTTTTTTTTTTCCTTTTGTTAGCATGCTATAGTTCGTATCATAACGAACTATATAATTAAGTAAATTATTGGTCGTATGGGACCAAATTAAAAGAATAAATTTTTAATCAATACGCCCTGACATTAACGCAGGATTTAACATTAATTTATACTATCACGTATGAATATTTTCTCTCAATTATTCATGTACGATGAAATATAACATAATTACAGTGTATTATCAAGTTTAAAATGCAGTGATTTATTTAAAAAATATAATTCTTTATAAATATTAGAAGGATATAAGGATCAATGAAATATAATGAAACAAATTATTTAAAACGACAGTGAATGTATAAAAATAAATTTGAGGTTTTATTTGCTTTTAAATAACGTCGTACATTTGAGAATATATGTGTGGTTGTGTAGTTCCATTAATGTATGGATTTATACTTCATCTCATTACCTTAACGAAGAGCCTGTCTGCCTCCCTGATGGTCCACTATATATATTAAGGAAAGATTGCTTCGTTTCAAGAGGGCGGCACTTTTGGTAATAGGATGCGCGTGCCAGTCTCATTGGTGTTTGTCTTACACGCGTGTCAGAATTACGTTGTGCTTTTCTTGTTAGTGACTGACAAAAGTACCGTGGATAGAGTCTTTTGACTTTGGAAAACATCGGAGATACTGTTGGCCATATGTTCTTACCTTATTAATGTATTTTCCAGATTCTCATTTTAACTTCCACATAATGTCGTGAAATTATGTTCATTTATTTATTTTATTTTCATTTTATTTTACAGAACTTAAATATTTGACGAGAACTTAAATTATAGATTATTATAATTAACAAAAAAATTTTTAAAAAAGGGTGGATTTACTGTCATCAAGATACATCCTGTATTGTTAGCAATGTCGTTAATGTGGACTACAATACTCTGATGAATAATTATGCTACAATCATCCCCTTCCTTCATAAAAAAAAAAAATAAATAAATATGATTTTTTCTAGAAAAATTAAATTTTTATAAATTATTATTTCTTTTTGATTACTATTTTTTTTCCCCTAAACAAATTCGTTATTACGAGTCTAGTTATCCCCAGTATGATTACTCATTTTATATTGGTGTCACTCAAATAACGTAAAAAAAATATCCCAACGTAAAAAAAAAAAACAAAAAATAACTTTTTATGTCGGTTCATTCGAGAGAGCGATGAAAAAGTGGGCCGTGGCGGTGAGACTTTGGTAAAATGAGAGCAAAAGCATTCCGACGTAATATACTAAAGGAAAGTTTTTGGGGTTTGTTAAACAGACCCATAATGTATCTACATACACACTACATATATATATATGTAGTGTGGGACTTTTGCTAGTTGTACGACTATGATACTTGGACATATATATAATCTACTCTGTGTGTTGTCTTTGTCATATGCCGGCACTTATAATAATACTTAACTTACGAAACGCCACCCACGTATTTTTCTTTCTTTCACTCAATTTTTTTTTTTTCTATGTAAAACTAGTAATATATATATTTATATGTATGTGTAATTTTAATTAAGAACATGTGTATGTAACTGTGAAACATATAGGAACAACTAAGGAAATTGAATTTATATTTTAAGAACAATAAATGAACATGAGGATTTGCACATAATAAATAAGAAGATATATATACTATTGAAAATAAATTTCATTTCTCATTTTACTTGAAAAAAAATTAAGTACGATAAATTTGAAAAATTATCAATGGACCAACCATGAAAAAACTTTACAGATTTTTGGAATTATATTATATATGTACAGATTTGAATGTATTTTTTACGATATGAATTTCAATCAGTGGCTGGTACGATGTGGCGTATGGGGTTTCGAAATTGAATAAAAATTAATATTCAACCCTCCTTGGATTAAATCACCGTAAAAGGCACCTCCATCTTATTGTTGGATGCTCGAGCATATTAACCGCACCCCCCGTGCATAGCCATGGCGCCCCCAGTTGTGAAAAAATCTTCAATGTCATCACAGGAATGCTGTTTTACATAATGATTTTATTTTGTAATCCAAGCAATATTGATTTCGCATTGTCCACAGTGTCGTTGAAAATTGGCAAACTTTAAATAAAATCCTTAGATTAATATTAATACAATGTTTTCAAATTAATATCAAAGTAAACACTAGAATTATTAACATCATACGCGATATATTTTATTAGTAATAAAATAATGTGATTATTAATGTTAGAGTGATGGGAAAATTGTGTTCAATTGAATGATAAGTTATTTATTTTATTTATAGAAAAATCGAATAATTTAAGTATGATGAAGATGATCCAAGTCATCTCCGGTAATAATGTTGAGAAACAGACTGATAGGTATATAGCGAGCAAGAGTATGTATATAATGATGTGTGTGGTCGATTATACATATATTATATTGTGACCCTTGGTGGAGTGCAGAAGAGGGAGAGATATTGCCGGCATGACTGCACAATATTAACTGCCCAAACTGCATTTGTCTGGGATTGGCATGGGCGAATTGAATTGATCAGGCAATAACAAAGAGTACATAGAGTAAATATATATTGAACTGGTCGATTAGAAACGACCTGCTATTTCATCATTATTATATAACGATATGTATCCATGGATCAGAGTCTAAGTTAAATTTACTTTTGCTAATGGACCGTTTTATCGCAAATACTTTATTTTTTTTTTTTTTTACATAATTCAATTCATCCCTCCCTTTTTTGTGTATTTAAATTATTATTATATTTTTTTTTATTATTTAAATTCGACCACACAACATCCCCTTGGAGGAAGTTGATGCGTATGCTGATGGTATAAAAGCAGACATGACGATTTTATCTGACAAATAAGAGAAAGAGAGTGTGGCAGAGAGGGGATGACTATAAGTACGTGCATGATGGGAGTGAAGGGAAGCTGGTGATGTTATGACGGGACATTTCATGGGTGGAAGAACTTGGGAGCTAACGGCCCGTGCGATATTACCACCGCAAAACTTTCCATCTCTTCTTTTCTTGGCCTCGTGTATATGTAAATACATTTTTGTTTTTTTGATGATTTTTTTATTGACTCGCGAATTTTTCTTCATGTTGTTAGGCAAATTTATTGAAATGCCAAGTACCACAGCCGGGTATTTGATCCTAGGAATAATTATTAAGGATACACGTGATCGAAATAATAATTGATAAGGCTCAATTCGTTCTCACAAAAGCATCTTTTATTTTTTGTTTTTTTGTTGATTTGTTTATCTTGTTAAAACGAATTTCCATAATCATCTATAATAATACTTCAATAATAACTCATTATTTACTTTAATAATTAATAATTAATAATTAATAATAATTAATATATAATAATTGTAAGATACTACTAGCTTTTTTTTTTTTTTAACGGGTGGGCTAATATTGAGATGCGGCAACATCCGAGAGAACAAGTTCCATGCATCTCGTTCATCTGCGATAAAGAACCAGGAATCTCTATACATAAATAGATAAATACGTATAAATAATTTTATATTATTATTTATACATATATATCATGAAATAAAAAATTCATCTATTAAAAAGAATAAAAAACCCGTTACCTGGCCGAACGTCGATGATTAGTATCGTGGCCGCGTGGAGTTTAGTATACGTGCAATCATTATGTTCGCGACGATTTTATTGAACGCGTGTTGGCAACATAACAATTCGCATTCATTTAATGTACAGCCATTGTGTATATTAAAGTATGTGTAATATATAATATATATATACATATATAAGTATTTATGTATACATATGTGTATATATTTCTTTCAATTATGTCTTTATACAATATTATATTCTAGAATATAATATAATATTATCTCTGCCATGCATTATGCATAGTATTTACAAGTAGAACAATCGGACAGAATTTAGTTTAAAGTGTGTTTATGTTTTATGTGTTTGTGTGTGTTGCTGGATGCGTTTATGTACGTGTATAATTTTTATATATATTTGCAACTTCAGTGAATAATGTCCCACCAGTGCGACAGTGCAGGATTAAAAGGATAAAGAGATTTTAAGGAGTTTAAAGATTATGTACAGGTGCTGGGGATGATGGTGATGGAGTTTGGGCATTGCCTGGTGTGCCAGGATTTTGTGTAATAGTGTAAGAATTATTTGAACGTGTTTGTTGTTGGAACAGATTATTACGAAGTGACTGTGTTTGCTGTTGTTGTTGTTGTTGTTGTTGTTGTTGTTGTTGTTGTTGCTGTTGTTGATGGAGGTGTTGATTAATTTGATGATGATGATGGTGATGATGGGAATTTATTGAATGACTTTGATGTTGAAGGAGATTCAAATTGAGGGGGTAAGATAGTGGGGAGCCCAGGGCCGTTGTGGTGCCGTTATTGCAGCCACCGGCTCCGGGCCCCACCGGGCTCAGTGCATGCTCATCCCCGCGTGAGGATGGTGCGCTGCCACAGAGGTTGCGTGATGATGAGGATGGTGCATTAGAGGCGGGAGATGAGGGTGGTGGGGATGGTGTGACGTTAGTGGCGGTGGTGTCATCTGCATTGGGGTCATGGGAGTTGTCGGTTGGTGACCGGTGGCCTGGGACGTGACGTTGGCGTCCTGGCCGACTGGTGGTACCCCCGCCAGGGCCTGCTGCTGTTGCTGCGGCCCCGGCTGAGCTGCCACCACTGGCACCACCGCCCCCGTGCTGTTGGAATTGGGACTCTGCTGACTCCCGTTGTCCTCGCTGTCTGAGCAGGACTCGGCTGAGGAGCTCCCCGCTCCCCCCTTGCCCTTGCTGCCGCTGCTGCTGCTGCTGCTGCTGTGGGTCTTGACGTGCTTCGCGAGATGGTCGCTGCGCATGAACCGCTTGTTGCAGACCGGGCAGGCGAATCTCTTTTCTCCGGTGTGGGTTCGAAGGTGCCGCTGCAACTCATCCGAACGTGTGAACCGCTTGCCACAGAAAAGCCAGTTGCAAACAAACGGTCGCTCACCAGTGTGCCACCGTAAGTGGGCCTTCAGATGTGACGTCTTCCCGTAGACCTTGCCGCATCCAGGTATGTGGCAGCTGTGGATGTTCTTCTTCCTTAGGTGGACACCGGCGGGACCGAGTCTCTCAGCTTCTTGGCAATTTGGACAGTCACAAGTTGCCCGACCAGTGTAACGTCTTTGAGAACGTGGCGATGGCGCTTGACTTACGCCTGTTCCCGTACCACCTTGAGGACTTCCAGCACCACCACCACCACTTGTTGCGGCATGATGGGCATGGAGTCCAAAACCTGGTGGACCACCGGGCAACATTGACTTGTACGTATCTTGGAGTAAATTATGACTGGCTGTTGTGGCGGACGTCAATAAATGATTGCCTGCTAAAGCTAGGCTTGTTGAATAATCAGCTGAGTAATTGGCCATTTGTGCGTGAACACCAACGGTACCGCTTACATCAAGCCAACCTCCTGTAGCGGCACCATGAACGTCCCACCAACCATCACCGGCTTTTATACCACCGTGTGTAGCACCAGGCATTGCATTAAATGGCCAAGATTCGTACGGATGTCGGCCATAAACTGAACCAAGTGTCGCACCCTCCACTTTACCAAGCAGACTGCTTTGATGATGATGGGGATCACTGGCCGGTTGTGCTGACGCTGTGCCTGGAAAGTACAAGTCACTGCCATATTGCGGCGCCGTTGAAGCGCAAGAGGTAATTGGTGCTCTCGCATAACCGCCGGTGCTTCCTGCGCTGCTCGTTGCCGCTGGTCGTTGGGTCACTCCTGTTGTTGTACAGCCACCACCACCGCCTCCAGTGTGTTGTGGTGAACTCCCGCTGCTTTGTGGACTTTTTTTCCATGGATGAAAACCTTTTCCAACTGCGGCATCAGCCAGGGGTGGTGGACTTTTGCTGCTCAATTTGTTGCATTGCGCAGCGAGCATCGCCAGCGGGGTGCCTCGTAGTCCAGGATGCTCCTGCAACACATTAACAAATTATATTAGAGTTAGTGCTTCATTTGTTTAATTGTACTATTTAATTCTAAAAGTATATTTAAATTATCTAAATATTTTTCTTAGCAATTTTTATGCGAAAAAAATTAGATCATTATATCAGAGTCAATTAAACTATTCATAATCATATGCTTTACTTTAATAAGAAAATTGAGTCGTCACCAGAATTGTTCATTTCTTTACTCTACAAAAAAAAATTTTATATGAATATTAACACGACTAGAAGAAACCAAAATGTAGTTTCCTACTGAGGGAATTTTTATAATGACTCTAAATTGGTATACAAGGAACGTTGCTTTACCCTAGAAAGATTGGAGATTGCCTAGCTGCAGTTAATAGAGTTCAGAAACGACGATGATGACAGCAACGATGAAGCCGACGATAAATAAGAAAAGACACGTCTTCAAAGTAGTTTTATGTAAATTCATTTCAATATTACTGCTAGAAGAATACGTTAATGGACTTGAAAATCCCTTCCGAATATACGATTTCGATTATTGACATAATGACGAAGACTGTATAATATACACAAATAGCCGGTTTCAGTAATTGCCAATGATTGAATATGTTCATCAATGCAACGATCAGAAACAACGTATGGTAGTCGATGAACATGAAAAAGGTCAATATAAGTATATATATATATATACAGACATTTATCATACATACATACATACATACATCATGCATCCTTTCGTAAATTGGACCTTGAAGAGTAATGAGATTGAAAGCATAAACTAAAAATGTACGGGGTCTAACCTAAATTAGCAGTTTTATGTAAATCACTATATTCTCAGCTAGCTCCCGAACTTTCATGATGCGACGGAGGATGTCAGCGATTGGACCAATAGAGAAACGCCGCAGTTGTCTGTCCACGTAAACCAAAAGAGAAAGGGATCGAGTTAGCGGCACAAGGACAGATAAGGTTGCGCGTGAACCTGGATGAGATGAAGGACTGGGCGCAGAAAGAAGGATATAAATGTGTATATATATATATATATGAAGAGAAAACCCAAGCATATTCGGACAAAAAGGTAAAGCAAAGGGTCCGCGCGGAAGCAGGAGGAAATTAAAGTCTGGCGGCCTGCGGCCATTAGTAGCCGGCGCCATTGAGGCGACACGCCCCCCTACGCGTCTCTACGTCGCACCAACACCAACGTTACGTTGGACAATCGTACAAAAACCTTAGTGTATAACCCCATATAGACAAGAACAAAAACAGAATTATTTGATTTCAAGCCAAGAGGGGACAATTACTGAAGAATGTTTCGTTGTTATCTCTGTATGTATAAAGATGTTTTTGAAATGAATAAAATTGTTTTTTTCCTCATTGAACAGTAGGAATGCTCTATATAAACAAATATATATTAACGGTTTATTGACAAGGCAGAAATGTGTGCGCAACCTTTCGAAAGGACAGCATAAAATGCTTATTTCTCACCGTCGCGCCCGTTGCCCGGGCATTGGGGACTGTTGGAGGAAAGAGGGTGAAGCGCGCGCGATGAGGGTAGGAAAACGCACTAGCGTATCTCCGTTAGATTTATATATATACATACATACATACATACATACATACATACACAAGGGCCACGCCCACTTCAAGCTCGACGGTTGTAGGTTATAGGTACGGGGGATAGGTATTGATCCAGTCGAACAATACGATGTGCCCTCCACGGAGACAACGACATCTCTCAATTAGCCATCGAGAAACGAGCAAGAGCACAACGGAGCGCTTGAACGTTCGAGCTATTGAGAGATCCACCCATTGACAAATATACTTGAATAACTCGTACTTGAATTAATCACATGCAAATTCTCCCCATTCATTATATACACACACATATAAATACATATATATTTTTTACTTTAACTATTTTCACTCAATGATGAGTGGCATTAGCCTGAAGGTGTAAAAGTGAACGTGCATTCAGTATGAAATATAGGTTTGCAAGGTTATATAGAAGACCATATACCATATCAAACAAATCTAAATGTAAAAATATGTGAGTGGATATATGTTGTATATATAAAGCTAGTGGCAAAATTGACTTTCGAATTACTGGGATTATCTGTAAATAAGAACGTGTCGGGTGCATAAATAGGGTTATTGATTAGTTCAATATCTAGTGCCGGTTGGACGACTTGGTCTGTAATTATTTCGCGTAGAACGAAAAGGAGTCGTTATATTGCGGTAGCGCCATGAACACCGGCTCTGGCGCCTTCAAGTCGCCATCTTTATATCCATACGTTACCTCACAATATTCCCCCCTTTGCCTCTTTTCCATTGCACACCTCTTTCTCTTTACATGTGCCCACCTTTCTACTCTCTCTCTACTTACTCTCTGTGAACACACCCGTCAATTATCGTAGAACTTGTAACGTATTCATATATATCTACACGCACACACGAACCTTCCGCACCTACTTCACCGTTATCTGAATTTTCATTTATCGTAACACACATTAATAATAGTTAACACACATTTGCCAATCATTGAAAATCATTATATGGTTTTTTTCTTTTCTTTTCTGTTAATACGAATATATAATTAATAAATATATATTTTTATTTATAAATAGCGGTTGATTCATCATTTGAATTGAATGTAAAAAAAGAAAAAAAAAAACTCTGATATAATTTTGAAGACAGACGTCATTTATAAATCCTTTGTTTCAAATGGCATGACGTCACACGTCACTGTCCCAATCGAAAATCCGGACTAGAACTAGTAACGCCTCAGGCGATACACCGCGGTATAAATTAACCGCATGGTGGCTTGACCATCTTTCTTCACCTTTCATTCGTCTTCTCAGAATTATATGTATTATACATATATATTTTTATTCGTTCAAATAATAAATATAGATATAGAAATCTATTTATTTTAAAAGAATAAACAATTATATAACGTTAACGTTCAACGAGTATTGAGGTTCATATTCTTAATGTCATAATATATCGAACCAACAAATTTTGGTATCCACGAGAACAAGAAAGAAGTATTGATATGTATATATAATATTATATTTCCTATAGCAAACTCATCCGTTTACATATATACATATTACATATATATTTATGTACTTTTGTATAGATGGAAGAATATAGTGCACATTAAAAATAAAATATAATCAGAGACATGACAGTGAAAGTGTTGGCCAACAAACCACCACCGCCAACACTTCGTCGAACAAGTGACAGCTGCGGTGAAGAAAAGAGATATATATAAATGTGTGTGTGTGTGTGTATATATATTGAGGTTGTATTGAAAATGGAAGGGCAAGAGTGGTGAGTCCTGTCTCACTCACTTAACAGAACGATGAACAGTGCGTGTAGGGTGCGAACGAGGTAAATGAAAGGGTGAGTTACGAAACTCAACCACCGGTTGGTCGATGTATGGCGAACCGCAGCTGACGTCTCTGTAGAAAATCGCGACTATATACTCATTATATACTATGTAGTGTACATAATAACCACTACATTTGTATTAGTGTTGATGATTTCTGTGTACGAAGTAGTGACGTTTCTCCCTATGTCATTATTACTCGTATAGTTATGATATGTATGTATAAAAATATAAACATATAATTTACACTTATACTTTTCTTTTTTTTTTTTTAAGCTTTGATCTTTCGTTCATTTATTATTAAACAAATGAGAGAGGATTTTAAATGCAAAAAGGAAAATAATCCGAGAAATAAGTTACAGGAGTTGTATTGTCAAAATTAAATATAACCGATTTTTTCTTCGTACATTTCATGGATTTTAGATTACCACATGGATATTTTTGTAGTTTCCACGTAAAACTCGTCAGCCGACAGACTGAAAGAACAAGACGAGCGCAAGGGGGGAAAAAAAAAAGTAAAATGGTAAAGATAATAAAAAAGGTGAGTTGGGAAAAAAAAAAAAAAAAGAAAACAAGGCGAAGAAAAAGATAAAAGAGACAGAAAGGCACCTGCGCCGACAATCTACTGGATGAGCTTTTGATTGGATTCACCTGCGCGTTATATGAATCTACGGCATCGATTTTTGTTTCGAAATATATATACACGTTCACCCGTACTTTGATTTAAAAATTTGTATCACAAAGTGCACGTAAATAATTCGCGTTATTAACTCGACAATTCAAGAAAATTATCACTAAAAAAAGATTACAACCAAAATTAATATAACTTTTTTTTTTTTTTCAATTTAAACAGAAAAAAATATATTTTATTCATTGGGATAAAGACTAATCACATTATTCATGATTCATGAGTGACCGCGCGAATGCATCTGCATCAATAAGACCTCGACACACACACACACACACACACATCATAACCATCCGTATATAAATTTCAGAGCGCCTGTGATGTTAGTTCCCACCAAAGTGCGGCACGGCTACCTGTTACCCTTCCACCTAAATTATATTTTTTAATTAAATCCATCGTAAGAACGATGAAGAGACCAGAAGAGGGTTGATACAAGTGAAGAAGCAAGAGGGAGCAAGTGCCAGTGGCAATAGTGCCCTCTATCAGCTCTTGGTGATGGCACGATGAGCGTGCGCTTGCATTATATCTAACCAAAAGACCTTTTGGGTCCTAAATATATACTCGGTGAGAGAGTTGCCGCATGGCCTCGGGCCAACAGGGAGCTCTTGAGATTTATTCGGTCATCTCGTTCAGGGGGCGCCGCTATATTCTGCTTCCTAATCGAGCTTTCTGCTTCCATGCTCATTTGTTCAACGATTCTCGCGTCACTTTCACAGCACACCGAGTGTGCATAAGATATCTGCTCCAATATTTAAAACAACTCAAAGACCAGTAGGATCTATATAAAGCACTAAGAGGATGAGAGTAAAAAAAAAAAAAAAGAAATTAAATAAACGAATGTATATACACGCTGACAAGTTACATAGCTGCCAATTCATTAGCGCTCGTAAATTTGTTACGTTGTTTTAGCATTGAATATTAAACGAGTATTATTCACCACCATAACTTAATCTTTAAAAAAATAATTTGATTAATATGTTCAGATTTTTATATTACTTTTCGCCACTACTGCAACAAGTCAACTATATTTTTACAGTTGATCGTTAAGAGTTTGGTTAATAATAAAAAGTATATCTAAATATACATAGTGTATTACTGAGATGTTTTTCAAATTGATGAAATTTGCAGATCATATATAATATTACAAATAAAGAGACGCGTATATCAGCGAGTGTGAAATAAATATATTTAAATGTAAAACGAAAAAATCTTAGTGATAAAAGGCAAAAAGACAGACAACACTAACACTATATACTGAATATTTACATCTGATAATTTATCGTATACACTTAAAGGTATATACCGAAGTAATATTAAACATATATCACCTCTGCAAACGCATTTTTATTACATATAAACTTCCAAATGCGCGTCACCTAGATTAATGCTCTTTTCCATACTATTTCAAGCATCATAAAATGCCGCGTAGCAATAAAATTTAATGATTTTGCCTCATCAGTATAAATTTCAATTTTATTTTAATTTAATTTTTTTTTTTTTCTCTCTTATGAGAATACTATATCCATATATTATAAATATATATGTATCTAGCTATATATAGTTTCACTGTGGGAATAAAGATAATTGAGTTTTAGGTAAAAAAATATAACTCTAAGAATATTTATTCTGTCACTGTGAAAATTACAGCGCCTGATTGATGCATCTATTATACCTGTTAATCATTAAAAAAAATTTATAAAATTGGTATAAAAATTAAAAGTTAACTGCAACACGTTCGACATTTACGTTAGCATACACACGTATGTATTTATATACTTACATATAAGAATGTTGTATATATACACATAGAAAAGAGCTAGTGAATAGAGTGATGGTGGGGTAAAGGCGTAAAGAGTGTATCGGTAGCCTCTTTACATTAGCATATAGAAGGAATTGCCCTCAGGCATGTTTTCGTTATAAATGTGCGCGCGTTGCCCGACGGTATTATAGCCATTTATATTGGTCCCCATGGGTTTCACACACAGCTACTACCAGGTTTGTATTTATTAACGAAAATACATTATTTTTTCCGCCCGTCACATTTACTGCTCTTCGTCTCGTTAAGAAGCCGAGACTAATTCGTTCAACACGAAAGAAACTTGTCTGGTTGTTATTGCAATGCAGATTTCAGTTACATATATACATAATAAATATATTATAATTATTGAATATAATTTTTAGAAGATCGAGATCGCATGAAATACGATCGAAAATTTTATTAATATGAAATTTAAAAAATAAAAATTTCAAATAAAAAGGTAAACTAGTTAGAATATGTGAATATGTGTATAAATTCAACGTGGTGGTCTCTGAAGGCGGCGCGGTTCTCTTTCAATTATGAGGAGACTTTCACGGTCACGATAGACGTGTAAATGTAGCGCCGGTATATACAGCTTTTATATATATCGCTGTTGTGGACGAGCCAAAAGACGTTGAAATGATTATAGCCAGATAAATTGGTCGGATTATTAGCATTTAAACGAAGGTGTTACACAATCCATGATATTTTGTGTATGTGAAAAATATAATATATATATGAGGAACTAAATATTTTTTTTACTCTTCCCCTTTTATTAATATTGTCTTCTTTGTTGGTAATATCACGATATAATTACTATACATTGACACGCGCTGGATGTTTCTACTTCATTAAATATCATGCCAATAATGATCTAAATTAACGACACTTCATAGAAATAATATATTATTGTGTAAATATTTATTGTTAATTGTGTGCATAAGGAATCAATTATTTTCATTTGTTTCTTTGTTCCGTCACTGTTTTTTTTTTTTTTAAGTCTGTCATTCTTTTAATTTATCCAAGGTCGCGATGTAATTATATTTATTTATAATTTTATAATCATCAAGAGGCGCGTATAAAAAACATTATATTTTACCGTCCGAATAAAAAATGCTGCTATTTTTTGCATTAAAATAAAATTTATAAAAGCATACTTATACATATTTGTATATGTAAATATTTGAAATTGGGTTGTATCAATAATAATTATTTACTAGGAAATATTTTAGTCGTGAAAAGAAAAATTATGCTGTAATAGAAGCTTGAAAGGATGCCGAGAATATAATTTAAACACCCGGCATATTTTATGTGATGTAAAAGAGCCAGATGATCTGATGATCTCACTGTGGAGGGACCACAAAAATTTCTTCGGGGCGGCAACCGTGTTAACTGCCAAAGAACCACTAAAAAAAAAAAATATTATTATTTATATCGATAACCACATTACTTTTATTTTCTTCTATTCAATAATTATATTTTCCTACTTTTATTCCACATTAATATTAACGATAAAAATAACAACGTGAGCTTTATTTATTTTTTGATGCTGTGTCATATGTTATAATTTCCACGAGTTATATATTTTACGTGTTCACCCAGCATAAATATTGAGTCATTCAAATATACAATATGTATGAGTTAACGTAAACGCAAGGTCTCAATAAACAATGTTGACGAGGTGTAAATAACTGAGGGCCAGAAGAAAATGCCAAGTTATCGCAGGCAAACGGGAATTAACTCACTAGATGAGTAAAGCAATTTGTGCCGCGATGAGGCGTGCAACGAACACCAAACAACTTGCCAACAGAAAATTTCCGTATATATATATATTTTTACGTAAACATAAATATATATATTATATAAAATTTGCTGCCCGATGGCACAACAAACTGTCACTAAATCATATATGCCTCATTGATGCGCCATATTATATATTTTCCTATTTTTTTTGATCTTTATGTAAACAAATTAAAATGACGTTCATTATGAAAGTATAAATATGTATTTGGAGATATGGAATACTGAAGTTTAACAATGTAATCAGTGGAATATTTCATTTATTTATCTTGTGATTTATATTGTTTTGTACATCTTATAATATTATATATCTGCACCAGAGTGAATTTACGTCCGCATGTACATAATCGAAAGTTGGTTCATTCACGCCGTGTCACGTAACGAGATGAAAAGTGCATGCTTACCGCGACTATGAATTATACTGAACGTGATTATAGACATTATGTGCATGTAGCGCAATAAACGGCTTTATAGGAGCTCTGTAAAAACATACCAATAAGACGAAAAATATTTTTTACATACAGGATTTTTCATTTTGTCTCTGGTTTGATTAATAATAAAAAACGAATGTGGATATTGAAACCATTCGAATATTTTCATTAATCTATTTATGATCACATTATATATAAACCGCAACTCTTTATAATTAATGCAAATAGTAAAAAAAAAAATAAAATAAAATTAGAATTATAAATTGATTGAAAAATAAAAAAAATTTTATACCATTTAAATATATTTTAATCCGCGATAATAAATTCTCCGTGTATATAACTATTAAACAATTAATTATATTATCAATTATAATTTGCACAATAGATATAGATGATGTTACGTTTAGGAATGCATTGTAGTTTCTTTGGCACTCGACTCACGAGCAAATTGGTTTGCGTGTCTTCGTCAAATTCCTGGGATTTATAGCTTCATTGCGCGCAGATTGTACATATTTGCGCGCGTTTTACGCACACAAGGGGTTGCTAACACACTATATACACAAATACATTTATAATATATAAATATATTTAGACACACATTTGTATGTACATGTACATTTGGATGTGTATATACGCGCAGCTATAACATATATCCATATCATTTTTCTAGATGCACGGCACTCTCGTGTGGATAACTCATGTATGACCCCTGTGCAGGACACGTACAGGATATATACGCCATGTATATGCACTGGACATACTGCGGTGCGCACGTGTGATGACTGAGAAGATATATATATATATATATGTATAAACATATACCGCAGGTATACGCGCATGTATAAAAGAGGAAATAATAGTGAGAGTAACTAATGGTTATGATCTTTACATTTACACTGTTTCCATTGTGTTAACGCAAACATATATTTTTCACTAATTGCGGTTTTTATCAGATTTAAACATTGTATCGTTATTAATATTATAATATTAGTATTGAAATAATGAAGATTTATTTAATATATGAATATTTTGTATGAATAAGTATATTTTTTAATTTAATTTATGAATAATTTTAATTTTATTGAATAAAATTAATTTTATGTATTTGTAATTTACAAAAGGATTTTGTGCGCTTTTCTAAGTTTATCATCAGATCATTGCTATATTGAATCACTCTATTAGAAGGATATATCCCTAGATAAACCACCCTACATCCCTATTGATACGTCGCCCCACATCGAGTAACGTTCTTTCGACATCACTGCACCAGACTGTGACATATTAGACCATCCCTTGAGACCATCATCCCTCAAGGATATATAAATATATATAGAGCGAAGATTCACGTTTAAATATGGACAAGAATGTGAAAGAGAGGGTGAGAAAGAGAGATGGTAAACGGAGTGTATGTATATGTGAGGGTGACTTTTTGGGTGAATTTATTGTTTTGTGACTTAGTATTAGTTGATCGCCATAGAGGGCAATAGGACCACTGGTAAGAGACTATATACACGACCCTTCTTGAAACCTTCAATGATAGTTGAGTCATGTGAATATAACAGTTTGCTATATAAACTTCTCGTTTAGATGGTGAATCAAAGAGGTCGTAAATAAATTGATGGTAAAGTGGCGATGGTACTTGACATTCTCCTGAATTATTCCGGTCATTTTTCTTTTTTGATTTTTTTCACTATTATTTTATGTGTTTGCATTTTTTTTTTTTTCATATACACGCTTTTTTTTTTCCATGTTCCAGCTATGTCCTAGAGCAAGTGAGGATTTATTGGGTCAACTTTTACTATACACACAGACATGGTGAGTAGAAAATGTGGAGTATTAGTAATGTGAATGTGTATGAGGGAGGGTCGAGCAGGAATATAATCACGTTAACTATAAAAATTCATGGGGCCGAGCAATCGTTTTTCGAGTATATTACCATTTTTTTTTCTCAAGTGTCGCGTGTGTATCATTCATATGTATGCATCTATATAAAAACATGTTTATACGTCAAATTAATATAATGGATATTTTCATACATGTTTTTTTTTTTTATTTATATGCATATATGAATCAAAGGGTTGTGTATAAATTATTAAAATTAAGACACAATTAAATATTCATCTTCTAAAGCGTTAAATGAAGATAAGAGAATATAATATTTAAATCAAAGAATTCCACAGAGTTCATAATGAATTTTTTTTTTTCCCCATTGCGAAATGACAAAGATTAAAACGATAAAATTATAAGAATTAAAAAATTATATAAAATCATCTAAATTAATAAATCATATTTTTGACATATCTCCATTATCTGATCACGCAGGGAGAACTAATGAATTGGTGACCATACATCAGATATCTATATTTATATATATATCCCTATATGAATAAAAGCGTATATAATTATTTCACTTTTTTCACTCGAGATTTCAATCGATAAACCCCTATATCTAGGCGGACACAGAAACGGTAAATAATAATACTTTTTTACCAACTACGGTTATCGGTAAGGTCGTGTAATTATCTTAAACCGGTCTCGAACATCGCGCATTATACGTGTACACACACTTGAGTATAAAATAAAATAATAAAAAGAATGAATATTACCCTCAACGTTCGCAAGACTCATCGAATATACAAAAATACTTTAAGCAATCACGACTTTGTATATAAACTTTTTCAACGTGTTATATATGGGATATTACATAATAAACCGTCATTATAATCGTTCAATATATATTTTTTTATCACATTGCTATATACAATACACCGATGTAAACCCTGATGAGTAGTAAACATTTCTCCGCCATACGGACCAGCTTTATAAAAAATTCAAAAACACTATTTAAAAAAAAAAATAGACAATCGACACATCAATAAAATTTGATGTCAATATGTTTATATGGATGCATCATCAACAGATCCACACTGAAGTATTATATATCATCGTGAAAAAAAAAAAAAAGAAAACAGCTACGCTAAAAAACTCTAAGCTCCACGTCTCTCATCGCGTTGTCACACTCGATCAAAACACGTCGTCGTCCAGTTGATAAATTATCGTGCGTATTTATACTTTGAGAGGGTGATGCACCGATGGTGTTTTGCCTTGCACCACAGGGTTTTGGTACCCCCTGGCGTGGGCTCACTCGAGGTCGTGTCATGTCTCAGACCATACAGTGTGTTATAGAAAGCCGGTGTGTGCTGCATGCACTGTATATGAACGCGTATATACGATATAATACTGTTCAACGTTAAATCGCCCCGCGGGATACTCTATTGTTCGTTGTTATTGCGCACTCTCAATATATATAAAGGGCCACTCTTGTGGCTCTTCATACATGTATATGTATACCGTCTCACTATACTTTATATTATTCGATGGAGGGATCGATAAAGAATAAGATGAAAGAGAAAACAAATTTTGAGTTGTAATATTCAAGATGATGTGGCGTTCTGATTAATGCCCGTTAATTCAATGAAGCCGAGTGCGAAGAACATTGTTTGCAGAGGGGACCCTGGAGTCATTTCAATTATCGTGTCATGAACTACTCAACACTCAACACTATTTATAAATATATATCCCCCATGTCGATGCATTTCTTGAAATAATATTTGCTATTATTTATACATACGTTTCTTCATAATTTTAATTATTAATTTTAATATCTTAAAATCATAAGGAATATAAATATATAAAGATAGCAAACAGAATGTATAATTAAGTGAGAAAAAAAATCTGGCTACGAAAATACATTGTGAATTCAGTGTAAATATGGCCGTTTATAATATATTATAAATTTTTTCTAATGTCGATCAATCATACACGCTCGTAAAGGAGTTGTGCAGTGTATATATACCTATGAGACACTATATCGTCGGCCATATTGATACCCCAGAACATCTGTCAGTTAAAGTGACTCGACTCTAAACTGCAAAATATATAAATACAATCGATCGATGTGATAAATATAATAAATTTAATATTAATAAATATATTTGCATGAATATACTTTGTATGAATGAATAAATAAATAAATAAATAATAAATAATCTGTGATATTATTTGAATCAATAAATACTACTTGAAAATATTGAGTAGAGGTAAATAATGTAAATTTAGTAAAAATAGTAAAATATATCCTTCAGGTAAATCTCTACACTTATTTATACTATTTCACTGCATCAATCTATCTCTTTGGCTGTGTTGTTGAGTCTCATGAAAAGGGCATGCGGTCCTTTCATCCCCCGTGACGAACGACGGACGGGGCACGTTACAACAATTGCTCTACGGCCGTTCGCAGTCTATTGTTACACTCGAAAATGTCAACGGGGCAACTATGTACATGTACATATATATATATTTAAACTTGGTCGAGGGACGAATAGTCTACGCTATCGAATCGGATTATAGGATCAGCCATACTTAGTTGTGCGCTTATACATTTTAGTAAGTTCTCCATGAAGAGTGAAGTGGAGCATGTTTCTCATTTTTTCTTTTTCTTCTCTTTTCCTTTCCTCTTTCTCTCTCTTTTTTTTTCTCTTCCTCTCACACACAAGCACACTATATTCCTTACAGTCTGTTTCTCATCCTGCCTATCTTCTTATTACTTCTTTACTGCACACTTACGTAATATACATATCAATAATTTATCATTGTAATTTTTGTTTTAGCAAAAAGAAAAAGAAAATTATTCAATCAATTATTAAATACTTTGGATTGATATTATATTCTATCCAACATGTATATGCAGCTATAAGAAAAATATAAATTTACACATATGTGGAGTATAATGTGCAGTATATGTCAACACATAAACGAGATAGCCGTCTTGAAATGTCAAGTAAAGTTGAATAAATAAATTGTAAAAATGTCACACTGTTCTACACGATAAATTAAACTGATACATGTTTATATTATAAGTTATTGTCATCATTGCAATATATGATTGATGATTAATTATTAACGCTAGATATATATATGTAAACAGCAAATGTACACGTGTAAAGACGATATGAATTATTACATACAGACTTAATCAATGAAATAACATGGTATATAATACAAAAAACGAATTTATATTGTATCTTTTTTATTGGTGTATATAATACTAAATTACTGCACATATTATAGCAATTTATTATAGGATATGTCGTGCTTTAGATAGATAAATATCGATAAAAATTCATGCTTTATTATTATAAATATATTATCTCATTGAATCAATGTAGAGAAATTTTTTGAATGTAGAAAAAAAAAAAATTCAATGAGAAAAAAAAATATAAATTGTAAATTTTTCACGTGGTGTAGAACGGTATACGTGAGACTGCAGATCAATAATCGTCTCCATTAGCAGGATCAAATGACAAAAGAGGAAGTGTATAAGTATCGTATTACCGTGTCCCACGCATCCTATCAAGTGAATCCTATTGGACACAATGGATGTTAGATAAATAATTGGCT
The DNA here is from genome assembly GCA_918226075.1 of Microctonus brassicae. Classification (NCBI taxonomy): domain Eukaryota; kingdom Metazoa; phylum Arthropoda; class Insecta; order Hymenoptera; family Braconidae; genus Microctonus; species Microctonus brassicae. Next base: position 3,595,809 of record OW445485.1, on the reverse strand, counting down.
CGGTTTTACAGAAGCACAGGTATATACATCAAATATAGATAGACACAGTTCTTTTCATTTGTTGTTGAAAAACCTTTACGTAAAGATTCGTGTGTAAAAGCGACACTTGATACGTACATGCACCGGATACGCGCGTCTTCTTTTCAATTATTATATAAGTATAAATATATATGTGACGAAAATATAATTCAAACTTTATACGTGACAAAATTTTTTACTACAGACAGTAGTGTATCAATTGTGAGTGGGGAATAAAAAAAAAAAATACTTGAAAATAAAAGAATATAAAAGTTCTGACGATGATGGTTTAAAATATAATAATAATAACTGACAAAAGGGCGAATTTACTTTATATCTATATATCAACGTTTGGTCATTATAAAAACTGAGCATATAAATATATCACGTACAAAGAAATGTAATTTTAGAATACATTATATATTATATATGTACGATATATATTATTCCAAGACTAGAGAGAGAGTGATTCTCTGGACGTCTATCGTGTGGCTTTCGATCGACCGCGATTGCCGCAAAAATATACATATATATCTAACCAACTCACGGATATATATATATATATATATGTTCACATTTATATACACACAACCCCCGTCGTGACTTTGGATGTTAAATATGAAAATAAAAACGATAAAAGCGACGGCGAGCGACTGGGTAGGTCGAGTAGCGAGAACACGCACGTGTGACGTTCCCGTGGTCGACGTCATCCACCGTGCCGACAAGCACATAGTCACTTATTATATGTATATATAACTAAATACATATATGTATATATATACATGGATATATATCCATATTTATATTAGAGTTGAGCAGCAGCAACGACAAGTCAAACTTTTCACTAAAGATTAATTTAGGCAGACGAAGCTAATACACATCACAAGATTTTTCTACGCGCACACACTTAATTAATATTCTTCTGCTTCTTCAATAAATACATATATACATATATATATATATGTGTGTGTGTTATATGTATATATATGTATATATATTTATATATACGTATATATATATTTTTTTTAGTGCTGCGGATTTAATTACTTTTTTACCGCGTCCGCGTTCACTCGTAAATCATCTGTCGAGCCTCGTTGGCGGCACTCTTTGCAGTCAAGTCATAAAGTAAAGTTCTCCAGTGTGTGTATACGTACTTTCAGGAAGAAATGAAGTGAGTGACAAGAAGAACAAAAAAAAAAAAAAAAAAATTTATAAGCGGGTCAATTAAGAAATAACAGGAGCATATGTCGCGTGAGAATTATAAGAAAAATTGAACAATGCTATTGCGAAAAAAGAAAAAAATATATAGTGATGTGTATTGTGTGTGTATATATATTTTATTTTGTATTATGTTATTATATATGGTAGATGTCCAAGTGAGTATATATCTGTGTGTATAGATATTAAGCTGCACCATTTTGGTCTGTCAAAACAGACCAGAAAATCCTAGATCATCCGCTGGTTAATCCCGAACGATAAAAGCTTTAGCGAACATTAAGAGATCGAGGGTATTACTAAATATAGATGTTATAGGTAGTAAGTAGAGTATGTATATATATATATATGGTTGAGTACCTATATAATATTATTGTAGCCGGAAGTGTAGTACAAAACGATCAAATAATAATTGCTCCAAAGTATTTCAATAAAATCCAAATAAATATGCAATAAAACTGTTATAGTAATTTTAACTATTCATAAGTGGAAATAATCTTTAACTGTAAAAGTTTAAAAGATCCATATGAAAGATGTTTTGAGAGAATTAAAAGGAAAAAAAAAAAAAATTTTGTTGACTTTTGGAGTTAAAGATGTCGATCTTAGAGAGCCAGCTAAAGAACAAAAGATGAAAATGAATTGTCCAAGTGGACACTAATTTGCTCTACTGTAGTTTAACAGCGCTGAAAATTTACAATCGTGATCTTATCTAAATCCTTCTCTTGTGCTGCATATAAGAAAGCCTACTAGAAAGTCTTTTTAAATAGATGAACAAGTGTCCAATAAGCCACACGGTTTGAGATCGATTATTGGACCCACAACACTATTGTCAGTAGCACCTGATTTACAAGATAGGAATAATACCAATAGGGCAACGTGATCACGACAGCATACTACAGTTTTCTATATAATATATATGTCTACCTGCTTGCGAAGGATAATGATCTCAACTGATCTTTATCGTATTCAGTAGTATAAGGTGGCCAATTGTTCACTTTATATTGAAATTTAATATTTATTCCATATGTAATATTATTGACGATGAAAATTTTAAATAATTATATTAACTCGTCCGTCGGAAAACTGATAATTCTACGTATGTAATATCATTGAATAATACGCCAGAATATATAAATATAAATATAAATATATTTATCAATAACGAATTGATATAAATTGTGGTAGAGGTCCAAATGGATCCAAAGGACATCGAGACACTCACCACATGACCGTGAGCAGGTGACTTGCTGATGGATTGTAGCTGCGGATATAGCTGACCAGCCGCGGCTGGTGTCATGTCCGTCAGCATCTCAAAGGTCTCCGTGCTGTTTCGTGGCACGAGTCTCCACGGATGTGTCCGTTCCTTCGTTTCCGTCAGTGACAATAGGACAGAGAAACAGAAGAAGAAAAAAAAAAAAAAATTCGAGGTGTATAATAAACCGGATGTGTATACACACTCGTCAATAATAAATGACACACAAATTTAAATGTAAACTGATCATACGCATAAATTAATAATTATATGTACATGTATGTGTGAATGTATTTGTCTGTAAGTATGTATATATAAATATTAATAATGTATTTTTATCTCCTCCTTTGCCGTTTATTTTCACACAATATTATAATCACGGCACAAATTTAATTTATCGTCTTTGCATTAGTCGAAAATTATATTTTTTTGTTTTATCGCTGGCAATCCAGCGCCGTCAGACATGGCCGTTATAGGCCGATTTTCTTATGTTGTGAATTAATGTTTAATACAAAAAATTACTGTACGATGTTGAATGTAACCGGTTAACCGTGGTTGCCCGCTCTCCGCGCCGTGACTGACTGGCCAACCGTTCGAGTTTAGTCAGACCAGGCTCGCTGTGAATCGCTTTGAAGAGTAGGGTAACGCGCGCCAACACACATACACTTTCCCCCTCGCGATATCTGCGCTCCCTTCACAGTAAAAAAGAAGGTTGGGTTTGAGGGGCGGTAACCCAGTGAATTTAGTAAACGCCCACAACCGCCTACACACTGCAAATCCACTTTAACTTTTCTTGTCTGCGCGCGTTCTCAGCTCTCCCCACTTGAATCAAAATGAAATCCCCTCAGAACTATCTACATTTGACCCCCCCACTCTATCGTCTTTATCAACAACTTTGGAGTGTGCTTAGTGACGTAAAGGGGGAGGTCGCGACAACCACAGGGAAAAGATAGAGAGTGAACAGGCTCCGCGGCGGTATCAACGGTAAAATGCGCGCGCACAGTGGTACACACAAAAGTTGGCCAAGTTGATCGTGTGGTAGGAGTAAAGCCAACAGTTTCACCGACCCATTCACATATACGTATGTATATTCCCCTTTTTCCTTTTATTCCGCTCGTACTGCAACCCTATCTGACGTTGTGCTACGATTTTTTTTTTTATTTTATTTTTTTTTATTATTATTATTTTTTTTTTCGTTTATTTCAGTCTTTGTTTTGCCGTAAAATTTATTACTTCTTTTCTCGCGAGGTCTTATATACCACAGTGAAGGCCCCACGCGTACATATAGACATATACATTATGTACAGCATTTATATACAATAAGATATACGATCGAATATTTCGAGTCGTGTATATATATTTATTTATATGTATGTATGTATACATATGTGCGAATAGTACGTAGATGTGGGTAGTACATAACACAGGGTGATGTTTTTGCCTCTGCTCTTCCGACGGTACGCGAGTGATTTAACGCAGTCAAGAAAATAGAAATATATTCCTAAAATTATTTTGCCATATAGTGATGCGATCACTGTGTGCATGTGTGTGTGTGTTTATATATATACGTGTTTATATCAGTAGATGTGTGTGAAATGGCCGGGTCCACATTCTATCCCAAAGGATGAGGCTCATTTTCGGTTATTATTAAACAGTAAAATTTTAATGATATCCACAAACTTTTAAAATTAAAAAAACAAAAAAAAAATTCATATATAATTTAGTATAGAAATATCGCATGATCTCATATGACATCCTAATGTGATTTTAATCGTGGAGTTTGTAATTTAAATGTTATATTGACTCGGCCTTATAAAACAGAACAAACTCAAAATGTTTGTGGATATATATAAAAAATTATTTATATACATAAAATAAAAGAGATATATAGAGGTCAATTGTTGCTTGAATATATACCGTGTATCATATAATTGCATTATTTATGTATATATTCCGTGAGTTCGCATATTTTTTTATATAATTGATACATAATTAATAATTGTCTTCAACAATTGTCGAATCGATTTAATCGTTTAAGTTTATAAAGAGAGTCAAGGGAAACATGTCAAGAAATAATATACATATCTCGCAATATTATTATAAATTGTGATTTTAAAACACATTGTCGTTCACAATGTTTCAACGGGTATATACATACATAGTAATAGTTATATGTATATTGAATTATTTATTTGAATTTACTGCAAAATAATATGATATATATCTTATAAATAATGTAATATAAATTATAGATCTATTACCTCAATATGCGACTACAAACTTATATAAAACTATAAATTATTGATATAAAATTTTGCTAACATATATACATTATACATAATGAAAATATAATAGGTATTAAATATTTATTAAATGATATATTTACTTTAATGTTTTCATCATTAGAAGATATTTATATTATTTATATATATAACTGCATTTTTATTCTCTATTGATAAACGTAGAAATCGTGTGAGAAATTATTGTGTGAATTGATGAGAGAGTTGTGCCCAGGTTTATATAAAATATTAGGGAGATTAATTTTATAAAAAAAAATAAAGAAGAAATGAAAAACTTTTTGTAGTAAAGGATGCATTAATCACTATACTTCACACATCCACCCTCTTTCTATAGAGTTGACGCGTGCTCTTATAACGCTGCCTAAAACACGATGATGTGAACATCGCGTGCCACATCCCTTTCCAAAAGGTGTCTATGTATTCCATTGGTTTTCCTACCCTATCGACGGATATATATAATAGATGTGAATTTTTAACGAGAGAAAAGAAATGTTGAAAAATATCAATGTCAATATGTAGCCAAAAAATCGCATAATGTAAACTAATTATTAATAAATTTATACAGTTATTTTAGCAACTTTAAGTGTTGCATTCAAGCATTGACAGTGTATTGCTAATTTTATGATCATTCTAACAGGAATTTTATATAACACAATAACATATTGCAATAATTATTCGATCAGTTATAATAATCAACTCATATTAACTCAACTAGTTTAATAAAAGTGTTGACTAATCAACAAGTACGTGATGATTATATTAATTATTCATCTATACTTATAACTGAGGTATTAATAAAATATATCCACATATTTATCGCGTGTTTATTCGTTAATTATTAATGGATATAATAGTTATAAAAAACAGTTGATTTATCGATGGAACTGATAAATATTTTCACTGATGGATTATTGATTGACATTCAATGCGAATTAATCGAAGGATAAAAATCTTTAGTGCTGAATTAGATAATGACAAACTCCAACTTCAATGAATAAAAAATAATTTATAATGTCAATGTATATATATATAAGTAGATAAATGTATATAATATATGTGTTAGACGACGATATGTAATCGCGGTTGATTTACGAACTCACAAACCGCCCAGTTCTGATTTCGTCAGCACATATGTAATGTACATGTGTAGATATATGTATATATATATAACGTATGTATCATATACTCCATTTGAATTACGTACAGTAGGAATTCTCAAGATATTCTCGAGTCACAGAGACAGTGGCTGTAAATTTATGAGGTATTTTTCGGAAAACATCGTAACTCATGATCACTTAAGTCATTTTGTTTTCTTAAGTATATATATTTTTAAATAAAATAAAAAAATAGATATTTATGTATATATGTATACCTATCTTTATATATTTGTTTGTCACACAGTCACAGTGAGGGTAATTGACATCTGTATATAATCCTGAAAATTATACTTTATACGTCACTAAACTAAAAAATTAAAGGGTCAAAAAATTTCCGAAATTTTTTCCAAATTTGACAAGGCTGTATTTCAGTGAAAAATGGTCATATCGAGGTTTTAAAAAAACGAAATTGAAGCTGGATCAACAAGCTATCCAACCCAGTTGATGGTTTAGCTAAAAAAAATTTTCCTAAATTCGTGAATTCAAAGAAAAAAAAAAAGACAAAAAATTTTAGAAATTTTTTTTTTCGCGTTATTTCTTAGAATCACGTAATCACCGTAACTCTCAATGACTTTTTCGTCACAAGGTCTGAAAAGTAGAGACTCAGAGCTTCAAAATGCTTTTTTTGGAAACTCGATACAACCATTTTTCACTGAAATAAAGTCTGTCCAAAAACACGAAAAAATTTCGGGAATTTTTTTGACCCTTTAATTTTTTGGTTTAGTGTATTTCTCTATATTTATACCTCACGATTCCTCAAAATACCACAATATTATTCCGATGTAAAATGATCGCGACTATGTGCATATATGTTTAAAGTATGTACATATATACATACATATCCATCCAAAATTGATATATTGACCGTGAGAATTATACGAATAATATATACATAAAAGCTGTAGACGGTAATATAATTACCAATAATTCCGGTAATAAATGTTTACAAGTAAAATGCACTTTATAATTATTAGCAAATATGTATCGCGTATGTATAGAAAAAAATAAAGGAGTATAAATATAAACATGAAATACATATTGAATGTATAGCAATATATAAAATATCGCGTGACCAAGAGTTTCCTGCATTCCACATCCTCAATATTAATTTTTACAATTCATCTATGGTATGTATATATTTATATTGGATTTAGTATTAATTAAGGCATTGGTATATTGTATTATGTAAGGATAATTCATCTAATAACGGAAGATTTATAGTATGACCGTATTCTGTCACTAATGACTCTCATTATTCAGTTATAATGAGTATTTAAGAGCGAGTAAAACATGAGCACGCTTAAAATTGAGAAAAACCGCCATCAACTTCACACGTATGCATATATAACCTAGCTCGAAAGTTGAGATTGCAGAATGACGTGCAAACTGAGGGACGCCCTCGTCCGCCCCATGGCAATACGGTAATCACTATAATTATTTATCGAGCCCTTATATTAATATCCCCCAGCAACGTCTCTCTTTCTATCTCATATTTTTTATTTTTTATTTCTTTGTCGATTCGTCGTTCATTTGGACCGTTATCATTATCAATACCAATGTTATATCATCAAATTTAAGTAAATATATAAATATATTTCTTCGATTATATGACGAATTAAATAAACTCTATACCACATTTTTTTAAACTATTTTCATACTTGCTAAGAAAAATTTAATTTGCTTTTGAAAGAAAAAATCATTGTAAATATTTATGACTATAAATTACCAAGTATATTTTTTAAATATCCAGTCAAAAATATTTTTTTTTTCTTTTTCTTTTGTTTCTTTTTTTTATTTTATTTTTTTTATGGAAATTGAATGAAATAATTTTCAGTTTCCGCCGGAGATATATAAATAAATGCATAAATGCAACATTTTTCATATGATTCATAACGAAGCTACATGTTGATAAATAAATTGAATTTACTAAAGAAAATTGGCATGGTGCAAATGGTATACATGTATATGGAAGAATATTTTTTGATATTCAACCGTGTAACGCGTAACATTTTGTATTGGCAGTTATGAATGCCACGGGAGATGAACAATTAATGAAGGGAAGATTCTGTACCGCCCATAACGCCATCGCCCAAGCATTCATTCTGTCGATCGGTTGATCTTGTCAAATATCGTTAGGTATATAAGCGAATATAACGCGGGCTTTATGACTTTCAATTGCGGAAGGCGCCTGTCGACACCCTCTCGTTCTTTCACTACTGAAAAAGCCACTCACTGACGCGATCGCGTGATGCCTATTTTTTTAGGGGAAATGTCGTTGTTAGGGCGTACACACCAACTGTGAATATATGTACATTTGCGTGAATGTTTATACATATATGTATACAAAAGCATATAAATGTGTGTGATCCGCTGGAGGCCAAATTTGAAGCTCGAAATAAATCTTTGGATATTTTGTAAATCGACTTGAGGCTTTTCTTAATTATATATCAACATGTCCTCAGGCTAAACATGAATATCTTATTGAATATATCTCAGGGTGACATAATTGAAGTATAAATCACCTTAATAAATTTTTTTTGTTTGCAAATTTTTTTTTTTTCTTCATTTTATATTTTCTTTTTTTTTTTTTCATTTTATCTAAGTATTAGTAATTTTTTTTTCTTCAACTAATAACTGACACAGTTTTTTTTAGATAATAGCAAGCAGCTATCACTCTTTGTCCTGTAGTTTAAATTAATAAGTTTACTGGCTGTGAATCAAATTGATTAGCTAGTGGTGAATTAAATTTTCTACTCAGATATATGTATCATGTACACGTTTTCACGTCGGATCTTTCTCTCCACTTTTATATATTAACGAATGAGCACACAAATACATGTATACTTGTTCACAGAGGGACTTTATAACGCGTGATAAAATCATTTGCATGCGCCACGTATACCGCTCATCGTGCGGTTAATTGCTGGGCTTGGAATGAAAAATGTTGCCCCGACAAGCAAGCGAGAGTTTAAATATACTCAAAGACTGATAAGACGCGTGTACTCTAAGTAAATCTTTGACGGTTTCATTGTAAACGCCGTTGTTATACAGAAATTATACCAGCATATAAAAAAAAAAAACAAACAAAAGTTTCGTAATACAATTTAGACAAAATTAAACCGTCAAAAAAATATTTATAAAATAAGTTGATAAACGATTATAAAAATTACCTCGAGATATTCAGTGTCAGTAGATGAATGATTAATCTGCTGTGGTGCAGATGTCATTGACACTACACGTTGAGGATGAGCTGGTTGTGGATATTGATATGCACAATTCATATTTGCACAATCACAAATAATTTATAATATCAAATATAAATTAATCATATAAAAACCGAAGAAAAAAAAATTACTTTTCTTCTTCTCAAATAATAACCAATAATTAATTTAATGGTTTTTATATACTCAATAAAAATAAATCACTGTATATTTTAACACTCGAATTAATCCATTGGTGTAAGTATACGTATAATAAAAATAAATTCACATAAAGAATAAATAAATGACAGCATAAAATGTAACTATGCATAAATATGTAGGACAAGATGTTTCACGCAACAGACAACAATTATAACTGAGGTTTTTCGAAGCGACGCCGTGCGTTGGAGGCCGCGCACTGCTCGCGTGGAGGCGGAACATTCCCGCGCACATACATATATACATTCATACATATGCAATATATTTGCCACTCGATATATAACCAACCGCCTTTATCTTTCTTATTCACAGTGATAGACGCGTGTGCGCGCGCTTATACGTAGGTATATAATAAAGGTCTAGATATATATGCATACCTATATGTATTCACATACACATGGACATTATACATATAGGTATATATATGTCTGATGGATATATATGAATTAGTGAGAGCGTATAGTCTAGCGAGTGCATGCGAGTTGAGACTTGAAAAGATGCCCGCAATCCCTTCATAATATTTGTATTTTTGTTTGTGTGTGTGTGTGTGTGCGTGTGTGTGTATCTATAAGGTACATATGCATGTGTGGAGGGAGAAGGTGTTGATGCTGTGCTCTGGTGGGGTCTCCGACCGCCCTCTATATAGTCCCTCTTCTTGAAAATAAAAAATTAAAAAAATTAAAAGAAGAAAAAAATATATATATATATATATATATATGTATATACTTTTTGCAACCCCATCTAGAGATGTGTTGTGCCCCCACCAATATCTTGGAGATACGATCTCCACGATCGCGTCTCGACCAATTAAAATTCTCTGATGACCACGTGATGCCACGCACTTTCAGTTAATCTTCATGGATGCGTTTATACGTATATAAATATAATATATTGAGTGTTTTATATATTTTAATTAATCAATTTTTTGTTGTTTCAATCGAAAATATTTTCAATAATACATTTTTCAATCATTTTCCATTTTACTTTTATTCATTGATATATTATTATTATTTTGTTTTTTTTTCGAATTATGTGGATGATAAAGTGACGTGCATTTTTGTTATTGTTTAGTTTTATTTGTGATGATTAATTTTATTATGTTTAGTGGTTGGAAATTTTATTCGTTATTTTTTCTCTTTCAATTTAATGAAACGTAAAACATTGTTGAAAAATAACGGTTCAATTTTTGAGCCATATTTGATTGATTTTATTATGAGAAATATACTAAAGGGTTCATTCAAATAATTACTTGGTATCATGAATGATAAATGCACATATGTATTGTGATACATGGTCGAAAATTAAATTTTTCAGATATATAATGAACATAATAGAATAATTATTTTCCCATTTTCCTGCATTGATCATTAATAGGCTATTTAGTTTACTGTTAATTCTTACGATTTTAATCATAAGTATATATTTCGTAATCTACGATTATTTCATTTTCAAACTAGATATATTACAAGAAACATATATTTTTGTTTACATTCTAATGACTGATATGAGATAGTCTTTTCTCTAATACAATATGACATCAATTCATTTACCCCAACCCATCATTGTCAGAGACATTATAAAATGAGAAAATACATATGTGTTATGACGTCTTTTCCACATACAAATAATAATTTTCTTATATAGAATAGACATCCCCAAGCATTTATTCATCAACCTCAGTCAAAAGCACATTAAATAGTTCCTGCAGATCTTGTCATTACAGTCAGCTTCAAGCAATTTCAACAAAATGAACATGGAACTCATTGTAATTAAACTCAATTAATAATAAATATAAAGAACTAAAATGAATGAAAATTGAAATTAAACATAATTATAATCAACAAAAATGTAATTATTTACATATTACGTTTATCATTCACTAGGAGGGTCTTTCCAAGAAACTATAATTTTGCATTGCTAAACACTATCATATACATATTTATACACATTTATTTTTCTTTGAATTTCCAACATAAAATATTAGATATTTAATTTGTTCACCGTGAAAATGAGCAGCCATTACGGAACTCTGTATATCTGATTGGGGTTGCTTGGTGTGACGAACACATTTACTCATACACACCATGTACACTAAACACGTACCGACGTGGAAAATCTAACTACCTCAAGTACACGATATACGCGCGCACGCACGTTACGCGTCGGGGCGCATAATTATGTTGTTAAGTAATACGCTGACAATGTTCAAATAAATATAAATTATATTTTATAGTAGTTTATGATAAATTAATCTTCTATTCTTCTTTTTATTTTTTCCTCTTTTCCTTTTTTTTATTGACGAGCACAATAGTTGGACAAATATAAGTATTGAATAGAGTATTATATTTAGGTATATAAGCAATAGCTCAATCAATTTCATCTTTAAAATTATATTTTTCATCTCTTCAGGATATGCTTGTCGCAATTGGTAACGCCCACAATTTCTCGAACTAGCGCCCATCGGTTGGTAACAATCACTCTCGCCTTTATGATTCGTCAGCGAAGCGATGAATGAACGAACGAGTTGAAGGAACGATGATACTCAATCTCTCAATCGTCAGTATATACATGTTTATATGTATATGAACGGGTAAATTCAATGAATGGATTCTCATATAGTCTTTATAAAACACATAATAGGGGAGTGTACCTTAAATAGCTGGTGTAACTCGATGCAGTGGGAACCCAATGTGTGCTTCATTCATTCATCAAGTATAAGAAAGTTACGAAAGAGTATTTATATTTGAATATATAACTATATGCATTACAAATCTATTTTAATAAAAAATTATTGCACATGTATATATGTACTTGTATGCAATTTGTATTGGCTATTTATTGCAAAAAGTGTATAAGAAAAAAAAAATGATAATTTTTTATTCATTTATAGAGAAATAAAAGAAATAAAATAATTAATTAACATTTACAGTATTCAGTTAGAATATTATTCAACTATATTTTCCTGAATTTAATTATATTTTTTTTTCTTTTTGTTAAATATAAATCATCCCCTTCAATTATGATAGTTGTCAGGACTTTCCATGTTCTTAGAAATATTAATTTAAGTCATCCACGTTAATCATGTATTCATTGGGTTTTTTTAGACAGTTGGTTTAGACAGACTATACTTATAACGATAAGATCATTAAATTGATTATCACACAATTTATATACATATATATGAACACACTGAAACCTAAATAATAATAAAAAAAAACCGGATTCAACCGTTTGCCATACGATTACGAAAAAAATACATATTCTAAATAAAAAAAACCCGGCTTAATTATTTTCTCATATAATCAAATGTTTTTTTTTTCCATATAATATTTCTCGACAATAATGCATAAAACATGCATATTATACATGCCTTTGCGTTAACCCCACTGTCCCTTAAATATAATTAAATATAAATTTACAAACAAACCTCTCGCGACCAGGTGAAAATTAAAATTTTTCAAACAGGAAAAAAAAAAAAAACAAATGGAAAACTAAAGTGGGAGCGTCGAGCACGTGTCCCTACATGTAGTTACCATGAAGATTAACGAGCTCATCAAGCATTTATATTATAATCTCGAGAAGTAAATAGCGCACAGGAAGACATGATCGCGGTGCGGTTGGGTCTGTTGAAAAATTGTGATGACTGGATGCAGTCATAGAGACGCCAAATACTAAACCACAATGAAGTAAAGCTGAAAAGGAAGAAGAAGAAGAAGAAACAATGATTGAAGGAAATAAAAGTGGATGGACGGCTGGTCAGTGAAACACTACCAGCGAAAGGCCGTTTTCTTTTGAGCGTAGACAGACGCGCTCTGTTATTATATCTGTATAGTATATATATATATATACATATATATGTATATATTCACGCTGTTATGTATATAGAAACATTGGTTGAATTTAAGCGCGAGAGACGAGCTGTAACGTTGCTTATACTATGAGAGAAGAGAAAGAATAATAGCCGCCTCCCCCTACGCAGTCTGCAATTAAAAACTTTGAACTTCTCTCATTCTCTTCGTCTTCACCACTGCGTGAATATGCAGTCGCCATTATGAAGTGAATCTTCGAGAAAAAATATTTATTACACACACACACACATATGCACATATATTTATGTGCATTTATTATATACTTATATTCGAGTAGTCCTGATGAGGCAGACGATATTAAGTTGTATGGAAAACTTATGAGTTTGATAATTTATTTATTATTGAAGATGTATAAAAATATATGTGGATAATTGTAGCTTTTTAATATATAATGAGAGTGTAATAGAGAAAATGGAAAATTTGTAAAATTAATTACGACGCAAACTCTAAAAATATTCTTAAGTGTATATAAGAGACAATAAAGTTTATATTTATGCCTTTTAGGCACGTGCCAATATTCTTTCGTGAAGGTTTACGTGCTCACTCGAGCGATTCGAAAGCGCGTTTAAGTGCCCCATAGAGAGAGAAGGTCTCTATGTAGCCGTCATGTCCGTACTGTTATATCTAATATACTGAAGTAAGCAAAAGAGCGCTTATTCCTCAAGCTTGTTTTCCGTCGTCTCCGTTTTTATTTTTCTCTCTTATTTTTTTTTTATTCCCTTTTCGCACAGTTTTTTTTTTTCTTCTTTTTTGTGAATACGATTGTTTGACAAAGCAATATCGGGTCCTGTTCTTTCTTTTTTTTTTTTTTTTCACCCCCTCGAATCGGAAGAGGAAACATTCCCCGTTTTATCGGAAATGTTTTGAAGAGAAAAAAAAAATAGGCTATCGATAGAGGGTCCAAGAAAAGGGTATTAAATGACATGATGCTGGACGGACGTGAAGCCCCATAAACGATGTTCTTTGCAAATATCTCTTGTTTATAATACGTACAAATATAATACTTACTCATACTTTTATAAAAAGTATTGCCATAAATACTGTCAGAATAGTAAATATTATGATAATCAATAATAAAAATAATTGTACCATGATAAGAGAGTTATATTTTTCAATAAAAAAATATTACATGCATACATAGATACATATATATGTGTATATATCTATAAACGATGTATTTAAATGTTAAAAGAAAAGTTGGAGGCGCGATATACCAACAGTGGCAGTGGCACGACTGGTACAACTAGCATTACGAGTTACGCGAGCATGGTAATCACGATGATTTCAACTGTTCAAGTGGGTCATCATCTCGTCACTACGTCACCTGGGGCCAAAAAAGAAACACGGCCCACCAACTCAATATACATTATGTGACCCTACCTGTCACACATGTAAAAACACCAAATAAATATACACATTTACATCAAGCATAAAGTAAAAAAAAAAAAAAAAAATAATCAAATAAATAAATATCTATACACATATCGATTAGCTTTATTTCGACTGAACTCTTTTTCATTCTCTTCTTCATTGCTATTGACCTTGCAAGCCCCCTCTCCCCCTCCTTCAAAAAAGGAACGGATGGTTTATGGACTTATCAATCATTTGGTAGCCGCTTTTGAAACCGTGGTACGTTCTTACCGAATGCAGCCTGTTATTAGCGACGATTAAAAGATTCCATGAGACGCGGTGTGTGAGCGGAGTGCGGTGAAGTTGAGTAGTACAAGAGTGGAAGAATGAGAAAGAAAAAGGGCGAAGGGGGAGGAAGAGATAGAAAGAGTGAAAATAAATAAATAAATAAATAATATATATATATATATTTGTGTATATGTATATGTATGCGTTGTTATATAGCAGGGTTCCGGTGCGGCGTTTGTGGTTGTACGTTTCTTTGATTCATTTCATTGACAAGATTTATGATCACTATATACAGTGTGACTAGTATATATATATATATATAGAAGGGAAACGCGTGTACATATGTATAAAAATATACTCACATAAAATAGTGAAATTATATTCAAAAGATTTTTAAATATTTATCATGCATTATTACAAATGAAAATTTGTGATATAATTATTTTCATATATTAATTCATCGATTAATTAATATTTATAATAATGAATAATATTAATTAAATTTATAATTATTATATCTGTAAATTATATCGAGGATTTTTGTAATGTATGAGCGTATATAATTTTTTTTTTTTTTTTTTTATTGTGTACAAGACACCATTATGGTGGTTGGCATTTATTCATGATGTACCTATACACATGGATTGCATATTGGATGTGTATATAATATATACAAAGTATATATAAACACAGATATGTATTATGTGTGCAATGCCGTTCAGCGAGATGTCTTCAAAGTAGTGGAGGAAAAAAAGATAAATAACATAGGCTACAATAAATGTATGTATATATATATATCTGTATGTATTATATATGTATACGCGAAAGTCAGTGTAAGGTGATATATGCTTCGTTCGTGCCTCTCGTGGTAGGAATGAGAAAACGCATCGGTCAGGTCGTGTTGCAAATTATGGTAGGGGTAAAGGTATAAAATATATATTGCATCAGTGTGAAATAAAATGGTGGCGCCTCGGTATATAACTGATGAGAAAATGTATATACGATGCGCATTTTATTTTCAATAAAATGTTAGTTAACTATCTTACATATTTATTTCCATAAAAATTTATCAAACAAATGTAATATTAATTATTTAAATATATATTTATACATTTGTATTTTTTTTTTTAAATTGTATTTATTAATTTCATAGTGTAATATAATTTATTATCAATTTAATTATTATTTTGTTTATTTTAATATATATTGGTACGTTTGTATTTTTAAAAAAAAATTTTGATCATTATTTTAATTATTTAAATATATATTTATACATTTGTATTTTTTTTTTCAAATTGTATTTATTAATTTCATAGTGTAATATAATTTATTATCAATTTAATTATTATTTTGTTTATTTAAATATATATTTATACATTTGTATTTTTTTTTTTTAATTTTATTTATTAATTTTATTTATTAATTTCATAGTGTAATATAATTTATCATCAATTTAATTATTATTTTGTTTATTTAAATATATATTTATACATTTGTATTTTTTTTTTAATTTTATTTATTAATTTTATTTATTAATTTCATAGTGTAATATAATTTATCATCAAATTAATTATTATTTTGTTTATTTAAATATATATTTATACATTTGTATTTTTTTTTTTTAATTGTATTTATTAATTTCATAGTGTCATATAATTTATTATCAATTTAATTATTATTTTGTTTATTTAATAATATATTTATACGTTTGTATTTTTTAAAAAAAATTTTGATCATTATTTTAATTATTTAAATATATATTTATACATTCGTATTTTTTTTTTAAATTGTATTAATTAATCTCATAGTGTAATATAATTTATTAAATAACAATTTAATCATTATTTTAATATTTAAACATGATATGTTCGAATCACAAAAATAATTTTGAATTAAAATTGTAAACAGGATGAAGAATGAAATTAAATGATAATTTGAGATATGGAAAATTTTTTTTTATATACATGTATTTATGCGTATTGCACACTTTATAAATGACGTACCTATTCCCAAGGCATATTTGAGACCGCGACGAGTATATATATACTATATAGGAATGAAAGTACGTCAGGTGAGAGGGGAAGTATGAGAAAGATAAAGTGAAGGAGAGGGTAAGAAAGAGAAAGAATGCCAGGAGTGGGCCCTCAAACCCGGTAATTAAATAGCTGAACCCTGCAATTACGGCCACTAAATCGTGGCGGGGCCCTGGACCCATCGAAGCGAAGGGCCCCGCCAGACACAAAAAACAACGTCGAAACATTGCTTATCCCACAAACAACGGGTCCAGTATATATCCTAACGCCAAGCGAATGTAAAGAGACGCCTTATAGACTATATACATTCATATATATATATATATATATATGTGTACCTATATATATATATTGTGGGGGTGGTTTTGCTATATGTGTGGGAACCTGATCGAAGATGCATTAGACAACACGTCGTTGCTAAAAACACTCTCGTTTTTATTTTAAAATATTTTTTTAATGCATTCATATTTTTTTTTTTTCTACTTTTTTTGTAATCTATCCCAGATCTAAAACGATTGTTCGGCATTATCTTGATTTCATTCGCCGCGGATTATCTCTTTTTGATTTTTCTCACAGTTCTTTTGCGGCACCTTATTATCCTTTTTTTTTTTTTTTTAATATTTAAAATGTTCAATAAATATCCATAGCGATTCATTTTAATTTATGCAAACTCATAACTTTGCGATGCTTGAATTTTATTCTTAAAAAAAAATAGTTAATTAGAAATTATTAAACCGACGAAATATTAAATATTGTGCAATTTTGCATCATTAAATTATATTGAAAATTCTTCAATTTAATGACAAATATAAAGATAAAAAAATATATATATATATATATATATATATTACGTAAGATGATTAAAAATTGAGGAAAAAAATTCAAATGAATATGTATAAAAATAACAAATACGTTTTATAATTATTGAAATGACTTGGGCCAATAGCAGACAAGATTGAAGATAATGGTAACAAACCATCTTCCTTCCTGAACAGAACGTCGGACAAGACAGAGATGATTGAACGGCGTATATACTCATGTACATAACCGAATATACATAAGGGGAACTGAGTGCTGCCAGTGAATTAAAGAGACGAGAGAGGCCCATGAGTCGCGATGCATCGTGATTTCCGTATATGCGAAATTGAGCGCGTGCACGCGCAAGATACAATTCATGTATTTACATACATAAGCAAAGTTCGTTGTGTATATAAAATGTTTGAGAGAAAGGGGGAGCGACAAAGAGCTGTATAAAGGGACGAGATGGATGGCCGAGCATCACGCTCCTTGGAGTATTAAAATATCAACCATCCCACTCTCTACTCCATCGCCATTCTCTCTTTACCCCTCTTGCCCAGCTGTCCCGTGTTGTAGCCCATTAATTCGCATTAAATAAATCACCCACCCACTCGGTTTCTCGACGATTTTTTTTTTTATATTCAAAACTCACTCTGATATATATCTAAGATATTTACCGATGTACCAAAAGCAATTTCAGCAAGATTTTAATACAAATTTTTTCTCCATGTTTTGTAATTTTATAACACGATGAAAAAAAAAATAAAATGACTTTTAAATTAAATTTAAATAATTATAAATTCAGTCAATTCAATGTTGCATTTAATTAGAAATGTCGATATTTTATTGAATTGAATAATATTTATTTCAAGTAAATTTTATTCATTTAAAGCTATGAAAAATAATATAAAAATTACCACAAATAATTTGTGGAATTATAATTTTTTTCCCCTTAAAACTGTGCAGCTTAATTATATACCGTTTTCCAATCTTAACAAATCTACAGTGTTTTATACTTTATATTGCAAAGCACTCGTGTATGTACCTATACGTATCCAATGAAGAAAAGAAACAAGCGCAACTTTATACACCTATAACGTTATCTATGTACAAGAGTACAACGAATTAATTAATTTTTTTTTTTTTACCGAACAAAATAATACATAGAAACTATATGAAAGTATTAAAGGTATATTACAAGCAAAATCATTGGAATGCAGCATCACAAGTATATAAATATCCAAACATCGTTTTTATAAAAAGAAATGAAATAAAACGAGATTATCTAGCTTTCATTGTGAATTCATTCGATGATTGAACATGTAGCAGATAATTCTTGTAATATATAAATAATATATCAAACATTTTATATATCTTTTTATTTATATATCTCTGCACAGTATTTATAAACATATACCTACGATATAGCGTAACATTTTACATTACACTGTTGTCTCGATGATACTGATATATAAAATCCACGTTAATTACAAAGTTAATTACAAAAAGTTTGAACATGAATCGCTTATTCGTGCATTATAGGTATTAGGTATACTTAATTGTGTTTGATAAAACCTATTTCAAATTAAATACGTAGTTTTATACATCTCATACATGTTAATATAAAAAAAAAATTCAAATAGTTTCGTTGATAAAATATTTTATAATTTTAAAATTCCCGATAGTGATAGTTTACTTATCGGTAGTATATTTAAATCAGGGTTTAATAAATTATTGTATGATATATATTAACGTATAATAAAAATCAAAGAAAAATTGAAAGAATAAAGAAATGTATTATATCGCACGCTTAAAAGTTGCCCCGCTGCGGCCACACGCTGAGCGATAACCTTCCGACACACACCTCTATGACATTGTTGAACCCCAGGTGGTTTAAATTTAACAAATAGGATGGCTAATGCATTCCATTTATGATATTCAATATTTAGTTTTCACACATCTGCATAATAAACACGTGGAGTGTTAAATGAACATATATATTATCTAGATAATCATTATTTTTTTCTCACTTTAATCACTCAACACGTCAATTCACGAATCTATAATAAAATATTTATACAAAATAATAGCAAAAAAAAATCTGAATAAATTATTTTTCTCTTCTCAATCGTGATCTAAATAAATATCACTAGTCAATAAAATATTCAACAGTAACAATAATAAGATAAATATAATTATTACACCTTAGTATATATAATATTATTTAAATAATAATATTACTTATAGATTAGATATGCAGTTTATATATATAAAATATAAATACAAATATATATATTCATTATTTAGTCGTGCAAGAGTGAGCTTGTACGTGTCTACAACGATGTCCTGCCTCTTTCTTCCATCATACATTGGTATATAGTATAGGCGCGACTGGTGGTTACCGCACGTGGTTATCAAGTTAACCCTTTGCGCCTCGTTCCCGCAAGCGCAAAGAGAAGTCCTGATGTGGCCGTGCACGCGTTCACTGACTCTTGGTCTCTCAAGCAAGGTGTGAAACCACTCGAAAGCAAAGAGCCCAGAAATTGCGGCCCATTATCCAGTAATGTGCCTCTCTCCTTGCACCAACACTTGCAATCGTTGCTTTTCACACTTCTCCCCTTACCAAGTATATAAATATATATATATATATATATATATTCACGATATATCTGATATCACGCTTTTCTTTCATCTCACTGTACACTCTATAAATGTATGTATACCCACATCATTATGTACTTTGCAAACGAGTATTATATATTGGCCTTCATTTGACGCAATTTCAAGTCATATCACTCATTATTTTTTTTTTTTTTTTTTGTGTCAGGCTTTGAATATTGAACATAACATGAGGATTATTTTTCGTTTCAATGCTCAACGTACATGGGGATATTTTCTGTTTATTGTATATACGAAAAATATCGTAGTTGTGATTGATTGTTGATATATAAATGATACTTTAGTATATTTTATAAAAATGTAGTTATTACTCATATTATTTCTAATGATTTTATTTATTTTTTTCTTTTTTCACTGGGTGTTTTTTATATATAAAAAAATAGAGAAGAGAATGATATGAATTGAAATTGGATGGTGGGATATATTGAGAATATATACACACAAAAGCATTGAATTTCTATACTCCCAAAATTGAGAGAATTATTATCGACTGTATTTCATATCATTTTCCCACTACACGCGCCTTGTGCTGATAAATCATCCACTTCAATGGTCACTGTGGCACAAGAATTGTTCATATTTATCGGGACCATTGAGTGTTGGTAGTTAATATTATTCATTGATATATAAGTCAATACTTTTGCGTTCAGTAATACAAGGATAAATTTCCCTCATTCATGTTCAATGCGTTATTATTTTGCGCCGCGCTTCAATTCACATTTTACCATACACTATATTCAACATGTATGTATATATATTATATTATATTATATTATACATATACATAGTTAATATGTAGGTAACATGTGTGTATATATCAGCATGAACGACGTGCACAAATCTCTCACGTTGCAAGTCTACACATGTATAATATTTGATGTTCGTGACGTGGACGATTTGATCAATGTGCACCTGCAGCGCTCTAACTATTTCACGTCCCGGATAACGAATAAAACGTAGCCAATCGTTTTGAATATTGTTAACTGGTCGTATGACGATGCTTTATTATGATTGGTGTGTTTTTTTTGTATTCAAACAAAAAAAAAAATATATTTCTATCTTATTTTATCAAATTCATCAATTTTTTTATTTTTATAAAACACAATTAACTTTCACGTTGCAATTACACAAGCACGAATATAATACATCAATCAACAGTACATTATCCACATATAGATGAATCAATTGATTATATTTTTAATTTTAATTTTAATAATTTTGATTAAATTACAAAAAATCATCACATTTATTTTTCAACCCTTTATCGATTTATCACTTGTAATGTGTTTGAAAAAAATTGATATCAATTTATATACTATACCACAATGTCTCAGCATATGTGCAAATAACAAAAAAAAAAATCTAAATGAATAGTAAATATACATAGGGGTTTTAATACACATAGACTCATAGAGTATCGGAAATAAATGCGGTGTAGATACGCACGAGTGGGCTGTGACACATCAGGTATAGTTGGTCGCGTACACCCATACTATATTCTCTCTTTGCTCTCTCTCTCTATATATATACGTATACATGTATGTATATAATCGTATAACATATACCGTCGCCAAGTTCACGAGCAGTAGCGCGAGGAAGAGACGAACTATGGTGTGCGTTGCCCTGTAATCGTGAAATTGCGCGCTGTAATAATTGTAGCTTTTGGCCTGTCATCATGCCATGGGACATGAACAAATAAGTACTGCTATTCTATATATGTATATGAGTATACTTTCACAACTGAACTATCCTGCATAGGGACGAATATATTTCACGCATGTATGTACAATTATATGTATATGTATTATATCCCGCGCATATGTATTTATTTTATAACTCTCTCTCGTTATCGTTTGATATATGAAGTGAAATGAGAGAGATTGCAAATCGCATAAAGATTATAACAGGAAAATTCTTGTTAGGTTATAAGTATTTGTAATTAACTGAAAAATTTTATTGCTGGATAAATAATTATTGTGTATTTTTATACATTTTAATTATAATCCTCGTCGTTTATTGATTAACATCAGAATTATTTTTCGTAATGAAAATTATTATTTTTTATTTCCTTTTTTTTTTCTTTGGTAATTTATTTTATTTTTTTATGTATTTAAATTGGATATGAGCTTAGTTTTTATTCTCAAATGACTACAATAGAAATGAAAAAAATTTTTTCCCACAAACGGGATGATGTAAAAAGCCTTGTAAAGAAAGACATAAATTTATATAGGATACTAATGAGAATATGCCCTGAGGTTATCTACATCATCGGGTCCAATTGCATTAATTCCAGCAGCCTTTATTATCACATTTATTCGGAGCCATCGAACTCATTCTATTTCATATCCCTAAATAAATGAATGTGCGGTCGCACGCTTGCCCTGCGGTCATCCACTGATGCTGATGCAAAAGAAAGAAAAAGAAAAAAAAACTCTCGTACCATTTTATACAGTATTATCATATCTTCAGTTTAACAATCTTACATCGCAAATATGCTCATTTCTTTTACGACTATTTCTTCATCATCACCATCACAATCTTTATTGCATATCATCATTATAATCATGATTATCTACCTCTTTCATCCTCCCTGATCTTGCCATTTCACACTATCAACATAAACAACTTTGAGTATAGTCGGTAAAAAAATATTTCTTGATTCATAACTACAAATTATAATGAGTAATATATTTATCTGCAATATAAAATGCCAAAACAATATATAAAAGCTAACTACAAATGTAGAGAGAATAATATTTGTTAATCTATATATATATATATTTATATAACATGGGAACACAATAAAAAATATATAATAGTAAGAACAAAAGTATAAGCAATCATTCTCAATAAACAACAGAAACTGAGTGAGGAAGATAAAAGAGATACAGAGAGAGAATGATTAAAAAATATATTTAATAACACCCTTTGACTGAAAGAAAGAGAGCTATTATGCAGTTTGCATAGACGCAAATCGCCTCTGGCATTTGTATCGCAAAACTATATGTATACTCCTACTTTGCCGTGACCTGAAGCGCGCAAATACTTTTTTATTTTGTCCATTCGCGCTCTTCGTTTCTCTTATATTCAACTGTATATCTATCTGTATATTCACCAACTAAATGTACAGATGACGAGGGTGTCGTGTGTGTGTATATATATTTCATTCTTTGTATATCTTCTGACGTATCCACGAACTACCATCACAGACAGTTCTCTAACTTCAAGTATATTTTGACGTTTGAATGAACAACAAAATTACATATTGTGCTAGATGTATAGTCAGGGTTTGAAAAAGAAATAAATAAATATATTTTTCATGGGGATTTTTGCCCAAAGCGTAATATACACTGAACGTGAGATTAATATTTTGAGAATATATTCATTGATATACAGATAAATTAATGAAAATACTCTGTCCAAATGAATATTATACTGATAAAAACCATGTGAATTTTTAGATAGAAAAATTATTTAATATACAGTCATGAAAATTATTCTACAATGTAAATTACAAAATTTCTAGTGTAATAAATTTTTTCTATGGTTGTAGCTAAATATTTCTTCAAATGTATTTATTCGCACGATAATAATGTGTAGGGAAAAGCATTAGATTTGATAAAATAAATATATAGTTTACGATATTTTGTTGAGATGTGAAGTAATGGTGTTTTTTGATAATCGATGAATAAATTCACAATTGTATTTTCAACTGGTGGGAGGCAGCTGCTCTCTTAAACACTTTTATATACACATCTTTGAAGATTTTATCATATTCAGATACAGCTGCCGTCTAAGTGGGTGCCTATGGAAGGGTATTATTTCACGATTGTTCGATCTACATACCTCTATATCGTATTTGAATCGATCTCCATCCAGTAAATCTATTGATCATCAGTTATATACACTTTACAGAAATATAATTATGCATGTAAATTAATTTAATGAACTATAATATTAATTATAAAATGTATTGGAAATTTATTGAAGATTATATGAATAATAAATGGCGAATCGTTATTATATCTATATAAAATAAGCTGATGGGAATAAATTATTTACTAGTTGTCGCTACAATAAATCGTGTCTTTTATAGCGTACGCGTATAATGCAATAATGATTATTTAATTTCTTGTATATGTTATCGAGAATAATTTTCTCTGGAATCTTGTCGTTGTTGCTGTATGTACACGTGGGAGTATTGAAAGATATTCTTCGATCGTAAATATATGCGTGAAAATAATTAACTCACTCATGTAAATTATAAAAACTTTTATAAAATCGATTCAAACATTTTTTTTTTTTGTATTATTAATTATTTTCTCATTTGCTTTGCACATTATATTTAATTTATTTATCTTCGATTATTTGTATTTATTCTTCAGATATTAAACTGCAAATAAATAATGTATATACACAATTATTAGTGTGGTATTATTAAGAAATGAAATTAATTTATTGTATATAATTTAGATTGAAAATTAATAATGAAGGAAAATATAAATATCAATGGATGTATACACACAATATCCTCCCACGCGTGTATCGTTAAATTGAATGTGAAGTAACGTTGATAAATATCACGAACGGACACTGTATGGCATCTTGAGTCTATGCTAATATGATAAACGTACAGTATGATGGCTGTATTTAATCGAGAAAATTTCACATCCAGTGAAAGAACGTCAGTATTTCCTGCTCTTAAATAAACCTTAACAACATACACACACACTCTAAAGTCTTGATCTATTTTACATTATAAATTCATTAACATTTCTCATAGATTTTTATCATTCTCCGCAAAGTTAATCCTTTTTTTTTCAACCATATTCATTGCTTATAATATACAAACAAAAAATATTTATAAACAAATATTCAAAAAAAAAATAATTAATCCATTCAAACTCTCGATTCTATAATAAAACATTAATAATATTCAGATATATTCCAAAGTAGCATGAATATAAACAGGATGAAACAGGTAAAGAGATATACAACACTGTGCTTTCACTCGAGTTGCAATAAAAGGTATAGAAAAAATAAATAAATAAATAAATAAATGGCACGATATCAGATGTAAGATATATATTTGAGATGGCGCGTACATGTAGCCTCGTTTGTCATGCACCGATGCATTCATATCAATCGGTTCATGCATATGCATCGCGCAATTTCAAGGGGGAAACACACACTAGTAAATTCACACATACTGACACATAGATCAGACATATTAACTATAAATAAATGCATATATTAATTTATATCCATATATAACATATTGATGAATAAATATATATACATACATACATACATACACATACCTATATATGTATAAGTATCTATAACATTTAATATGTATATACATATTATAGTTGAGTTTACACTTATATGAACATATAAGTGAGCGAATACGCGAAGGAAAGGAGTTTTATGTTAGTATTTTAGATATATATGTATACTAGAGGTCATTTAAGAGACGCTGTCGCATAAATTTTCGCGTGTGGGCATTCGTTCACCGTGCAATCGTTAATTGCCGCCTTTGGCACGAAAATATAGTTAGATTAAATCGAATTGTGTTGCACCGACCGCGATAGAATCACGATGTTATATTGCGTAGTTTTTATCTATTACTATATAGACGTTTATTTTGCCCTCATTGATTATATCACAGGATAATATTTAATGTATCACATCAGGAACAGGTAATACATGTGTGTGTACTAGTAAGGATATATGCTTTTAACTTTATAATATATTGTATACATGTATTTTGTTAATTTGTATATGCATTGAAGAATAAATAAAATTGATTTATAAATTTGAAATAAATTCATTCAACTGAATTTTGTTCATAAAATAGCTTTTACATATATCCAACTCATAATTAAATAAACAAATATATATTTCAGATATTAATGAAAAGTTATAGCGACTATTGAAAAGTGTAATTTAATTTTCAGATTTATATTTATTATTTGGAATTTATAATTTTGTAATAATTTATCTAATCTATACGTATATAAATGTATTAATATAAAATATAATTAGCTACTGTTATACGAAATAAAATATATTGACAAAAATATAAACGGTTAAAAGAAAGAAAATAAAGAAAAAAAAAAAGATGTGTTTGTGTAAATAGTTTGTTTTGTGCTGATGATTTGATTTCTTTTTTAGTAATTGACGCAGTCACGAGAACATCGCTCTTAGTGTTTAATATATATTATATATTTAATACATATGTATACATATATCTGTTCAATATATATACACATTAGTATATGTATACATACTTCCTCGAATTTCTTGAGTATATTTATTGCTGACACGCGAGAGCGCACAAACAGCGACATCCTGCAGCATATTATAATACACAAGTGGTGGCAGCGGTTAGTGCTCGGGCGCTCTTGGCTGTCCAACGCTTATACCAGCATACATCTACCAACTAATACTACTGATATGTATGTATATGCCGCACCATGCAAGTCTATTTTCACTGACATCGCGTGCGCGGCTTCCTCGTTCACGATCTATTCTAATCCCGTGGATCTACATCGATTGTGTTAATGATGGGAAGCAAAACAGGAGTAACAAACCATCCTTGTAGTTGATATGTATTGAGAAATAAAAATAAAAATTTGTTACGCTGCAACAGCGTACATCAGATATAAAATTATACTTACATATAATTGTTGCTCTTTTCTCGAATGTTTAATTATCTATTACAATATTATGATACACCGTACGTTATCCACTTACCGGCTGAAACAAAAAAAAAAAAAAGAAAAGAATTCCTTTTAATTCATTTTAAAAAAAAAGTTTTTTTTTTTTGTTGAAATTGATGAAAAATTTTTTTTTATGCTTTGGAAATTGAATAAAATCAGTTATCTCCACGTGGAAATTTACTACACTGTTATGATAATGTAGTGGTGGTATATGTATATTTGTGCGTATTACAGAAATGTTGGTACTTGGATTGGAACATGCGAGAGAGTCGCGCGCGGCTTTGGTAAAAGTCTGGATAAGAGAGAAAGACGTGATCGATGCTCGTGGGATGCGAGGGCGTTTCTGGTGCGGGGGGTGCTTGAGACAAATGGACGTCGCGCGTCTCTCGACCACGCCCTCTCGCGAGTGAAGAGCTGTGTGCTCTCTCTCTCTCTCTCGCTACAGCAAGGAAGATAAAGAAAGTTTGTGCAAGCAGTGAGAAGAGAGGCCAAGAGTACATCGTCGAACAAAATAAAAGAAATAAAGTGCGTGCATGAGAGGAAGAATAAAATGCCGGCATATGTATATGTATGTATGGATGTGGTTGGTTGGTTGGTTGGTTGGTTGGTTGGTTGGTGAATTCATGTGCTTGAGGGTAACGTATACATATAGAAAACAATGAGAACGTGCGGAGTAGTTTATTTCAGAGAGACCCCATCTAAGATAACTATACGCACCTCGACCCTCTTCGTAAAATAACTTTTTTGACTTTGTCTTAATATACTTCTGTGACCCCCGTAGACTTGTACCATTAACCGTAGATGATTTTACTCTTATTAAAAATTTTTTATCAAACTTGAAGTGACTTTTAAAAATATTTGGAAATATAAATCAATTATAAATACTCGAAAAAATAAAATTTCCTTTGATTCTGAATGAATTATGTTTTTATTTATTTTATCTAGATACTATTATCAAGTTTTATTAATTATGAAATAAATATCGTTCATGATTGAAGAATATATCATGATAATATTTTATAATATTATTACATTACCGAAATAAAAATTAATTAAAAATGAATAGACTCATTTGATTGAAAGTACAGTGAATAAATTCAGTCGACAAATAAATTTAATTTGTTTAGAAAATGATTAGGAATTTTTTTTTTTCATATATGAGAAGGTAAATAATAGGTTTATATTATTTACTACTATAATATAATATTAATATTTTGAAAGGCATAATTTTATATACAGTTTGTTAACATGAATATATTGTATGTGATCTGGCGTAAAATCTGGAAAATAATTCTAATAAAATGTATCTGTTAACAATAAGGCACGGTACTGAGCGAGAAGCGTTAGGAATAAACATGACGTCCCATTGTGAGACCACCCAAAGTGGTTGTCCAGACATATGTCGACGTATCATCGAGGTTGAGATATATTATAAACGCAATTTACCTGTATCTAACAGCGGGATTCACAAGATAAGGCGATGAACGCAGGTGTTTAGTGTCCGCCAGTCATCGCATTGTCATTACTTACCACAGTGACGTACAGATTCGCGTTTATATATGTATAGTAAAGAGTATATGCATCGATATATCACACGAATATATACTACTCTAACAATACAATACCACAAACTCATTATTTTTTTTATTTTTTAAATCCCATCGCCAGATATCCGGTACCCATTCAACAAATTTATGAATCAATATTCATTCATCTTTTCAATTATAATTATAAATTGTATTACATTGTAATAAAAAAAAAATTATTATTTGCAATTATGCACTGAGAAAAAATATTTAACAAAGCAACAAAATTTATTATATCGAATCAAAAAATTGTCTCAAATAATTATTAAATATTTTAAAATGATAATGATTTATTCGGCATCCAGAATTTTTTTTATTCATCATTCTATTAAATATAATTTATCAGCTGATAAATATTAAATAATCAGATATTATAACGAGAAATAATTCAACAAGTGGATGATAATGTTGATGATCTATTGTCGCAAGATGCGTGTGAATTTCATTCGACTCAATAATTACGCCCACGTGTATAACAAAACGAAAAAATGTACAAAAATAATATTAAATAGCTTTGAGCATTGTATGTATACATTAGAAAAAGAAAAAAAATAATAAATAAAAAGAAACAACGTTGCATTCATCTTGATTTAAACCACGATGCGCCCACGAGTTCCACGAGTATGTACGTTCATGTGAAATGTGTGTATATAATATGAAGGAGACTATATATGAAGCTCGATAACGATCGCCATCCTTCGATATATGTTCATGTATATATATTATATACATGTATATTTATATACACATAAACATTTGCGTGGGTTCGTTCGTTTCATGAGGATCTGTATAATATATACACGCTTCAATGCTGAAGATGTCCATTGAATTCAATAATTCTTTAATGCGGCCGCCCATTCGTGGGCAGACGATATAAAAGTATATGTGTGATGTATTCAAATATATCTATGTATGAGTAACAATGAAAGTATAGCTGATAATATTCTCGATGAATATACAAGAATACAAGCCTGAACAATCTAAGATTTTTTTTTTTTTTTATATTCATTATAATGCGTAGGTGTTTAGACTTATTTTAAATAATATACCGCTCATAAATATATTTATATGTGCGTTATATGCATTGTAGAATCTCGTCAGAGACTATGATACAAAGGAGGAAAGACGAGAATATTATTTTATCTGGTTGAGATAATTACATTTACAATTGTACTCAAAGTTCACAACTTGAAGGAGAACATTTTAAATTCACATTTACTCAGAGTTACTGCAATAAATTATCTTCTAGTTAATATTTTTGTGTATGGAGCGACAATATACATAGATATATATAGATTATTTTCATGTATATATGTATAAAATATTAAATAAAATGGCATAAAAAAAAAAAGGATTACATACGAGAAACAAGGAGGCGCGGTCTAGGGTAAAAAGTAAAGCAACGAGAGGTGAATGTTCGCATTTTCTACGACGTGCACGAATTATTAATCTCGTCATGCGTCACCGCCCCAGCATCCGGCGGTCGCGGGGTGGGACATGACCTAGCTGAGGCGATGACAACAGCAAAGATATTCCTGAAGACAAACGAAGAAAAAAAAATATAATTTGATTAAAGAATTTATTCAATGATTTATATAATCATTTCAACTTCTATCTAATTTATTACATGAGTAATTATTATTATAATATATACACATATGTGTGTGTATTCTCTGCAAAATAAATTGCAACAATAAAATTAAAATATACAAAGCAAAAAATGAACATGAAATAATTCTTAATTATTGAATAAATTGCCAATTTTATCTATTACAAATTCATGTAACAAAGCAAAAGAGACAATTTGTACTCACCGAGTACATATATGTATGTATGTATGTATGTATATTGCGCCGCGCGCGCGCATCAACTATATATATCGCATGTGCCCTGTTTTACGCTTTTCCCACCATGATATGTGCGCGTGCCTGGCTATATACGGATACTCACGCGCGTGCTCCGAACTCAAGATAGAGCATACAGAGACGCTGCGTTGCTCTTGGTATTTCGACTTAGTCTGGGTATATGGGTATAATAAATATCTGGAATATGTGTATGTGAAGAGACGTATAAAATGTACGTGTGCGTCATGGCTTTCAGAGTGCCACGCCCATTGCGACCGCGCTCGTTCATCCGCGACGAGAGCAAAGACATTGCTCGAGGACAAGATACCATACAACGACTACTACAACTCAAGCTGTGTGCATGTATGTATGTATGTATGTATTTATGTATGTATTATATATATAGTGTACATAGTATGTACGATGTTGGAAGAATTTTAAAGTGGGCTCTAAAATTTAATGAAAATATGTAAAAAGAAATAATTAAATTTTACATTTCTAAATTATTTTTGCTTTTACATTTATTTTATTTATTGATAAATAATTATGATATTTATTTACTGATGAATATATTAAGTGTGAAAAAATTATTTTTGATATCTTTAATTATTTTTCTGTATAGAAATATTTTTAATATTGAACGCTGATATAGTGAATAATTTTTTTTTTTATTATTAAATATTGAAAAAATGTGAATTGCACATTTTTATACACAAGTAATATTTGTAATATTTTTCTTATAATTCATTTAATATTAATGACAAAGGTATTTATTTATTTACAGATGATTTTATTTTACTGGGTAAAAATTAAGCAGGTGCTCAAATTTCGGGCATGCAGGTGCACTCGAAATAAAAACACAAGAAAATACTTATATAAATATAAATAATACAAAAAAACCACGGAGGTTGGATCAAACAGCAAAAATACCCAAACTATACGCATATGATATATAACAATATTGGAAATAATACTAAAACAAACCATCATCGATTAAATTAAATACATCAGTAGTCAGACGCCACTTAATTTTAACCCAATAAAAAAAAGTCGAAAAATTTTATAAATTTCAATTTCTTTTATTCATCCTCCGATTTAATATTCCCGCAAGTGATCATCGATGGATGATTATTAAACTGCATTGATAATAAAAACAGGTACGTACATCATTCGAGCAATATAAAAGTCGCGATATCGGATTGAACGCAAATATAATCCAATATGTATACGTATGTGTATTTTATATATATCAAAATAATTGCGCGTTCGCGCTCAAGTTGCGGGCGGAGAATGAATTCCGTGAGCCGCCTCCACGACTCCCGGTTGTAATTATTGAAACTCCCTCTCTCCCTCATCACCCTTCCCAACTCGTTTGAATCCTAACAGCCATATTCCGAGCATCCACTTCATTCCCAACCCGCCATGCATCGGCAACAACCCTCACATAAACGCGCGTACATCCATATACATCTTCACATCTATATATACATATGTATGTACATGTTATGCAATCAAAAGTGAACATCGATGCGAAACCCTTGGTATAAATCGCCCGTTATTATTTTTGCTCCGTCTTCTTTATACCAATTGAGCTACATATATATCCTTTTCTCTCTTCTTATCGATATTTTTCTTTATTTTATTATTCTCTTTCGCGCCGTGTATTTTATACAGCACCATCATGTTCTTCGTCTCGGAAGCTTCACTAAGCTGACGCGAAGATTACTGGAATTAAGTAACCCCTTGCACCCATTGATTCATCCAAAGAGCAAGTTGGACCCAAGCTAAATGCTCTTTCTTATACATATATACAGAATGAAGAGGTGAGGATTGCTCTGATGATTTTACTCCTCGTTGTAATCACCATGACATCACTGTATAATTCAAAAAAAAATGTATATATGTATTATTTTATTCGAAATAATTTTTTGTATGTATACATAAATGTATTTTTTTTTTTTTTTTTTTGAAAGTGAACAGTAGACAGCTCGCACACAAATTGAAAATCAAAGTGACAATTTAATTGTTTAATTGGTATGTTTTGACGGATGACGAAAATCACGGTCTAGAGCATTTATTTATATATACATATGTACATATATAAAATATAAAATATATATGTATGGATACATGGTTGTGTATATATAAATAGAGGCGACATCGTCCAGTATCCCAATGGAATAATTATTATTTTATCTCAGATATATATACAGAGTGTGTAGTCTTCAGAGGGGCGGAGATATGCACATCGATGTATATTATATATACATACATATATGTAAAATGGTATGTACATTTGCTCTTCAGGCAAGCTATATAACTATAAACGTATCATTATTATTTCTCATAATTCATTCACGTGAGATCTTGATAGAGTGCAATTATTTAAAATACTTGAACTCTGTTTTGATAAATATTCATCGTGCTTTCTAACATAAAATAAATATAAAAATTATATATAAATTATTTTATTTTTTATTGTAACAATTATTATTGAAAATTATTTTTATAAATTAATTTTTTCACCTTTGTTTTATTGTTATTTTTTGTAATTTACGATAGAGATAATGATGATTATCTGTTCAGTACTGATTCTAAGATGAGGTAAATTTGTATAAATATTCATCGAAATTTCGTCCTAAATTTATAATTGACCGCATATTTTCGGCTTTAGAGATTAAAAATGATTGGATATGACATACAGACTTCAAGTTCATACCTGCTGCACCTGTCTCTGTGCCAATCTATATACATATATATATATATTCCTCTGTCACTTTTGTCATGACGTTGAATTTTTAAAAAGATTGCAAAACACGATAGGAAGTATCGTAAGTGCTTTCTATTTGTGAATGTATTATGCAGTACACTATATATTCATAACGCTCTCAAATGACAGAATAAAGAATAAATTATGACAACTATACATACATACATACATACATACATCACATATAAATGCATGGATATACATATTGCACACATCGATTGACAGAACAGTGAATGCCATTTGACTTGAATTTCTACATAGCATCAATCGGAATATAAATGACTATCACATCTGCTATCAAACAATTTCACACGACACCCCATATACCTTTTGATCATACAGCGCACTTATTGTGTCCATGCATGTGTATACCTGTCCACTCGTCCGTCAGCAGGACACGAATTGAAAAAAAAAAAAAAAAAAATGAATAATAGTAATAGAGGTAGGAAATAAAAATAAAAACGTGGAGAAAGCGTAGAAATACCAACGTGTCATCATTGGCGTGATGGGCAGGGTGGGATTGCGACAGTTGTCACTCGTCGCTAAAATCATAGGTTGAATTTATTCTACAACCGCGAAACGATTTCATATATATAGTAATACATAGCCATTTATCAAGCACGAAACAGTCACAAAGTTTTGTATTTTTTTATTTTTAAACAAACGAATATATAAAAGTAAAATATATATTAAAAAATCACAAATAATTTTTAAATAATAGTATTATATTAATATTTTCTCTCACGCGTCTATTTTGACTAATTCAGTATAACTATATTTATGTATGTAAATAAATAAAGTAGCTATAAATCACCCATCTACCCCTGTAGTGTTTTGATCATTCTACATCCGCTACAAATACACAGGGGTTAGAGAGCACGAGATAGAAAAAGTGAAATTGCACATTTACTAAATATATATATATATACCTATAGAGATTGACGATATAAGGGCGAAATATACCGGGATGAAGTGCGACAACGACGACAACGACGATGACAATAAGGACAACGACCCTCCCTGGGGTTGTCGAGACTTTGCGGCAGATTAAATCACCACCGGTTAGCGTTTGATTAAACTCGGGGATTGAGACCAATGTTAATGTTCGCATTCGTTCTCAATTGCATGCCGGGAAAATTGACGCGACATAATTCTCCACTGCTACCACGGTGTATATGTATATACAGACACTGAGTATGAATAATAAAAAAAAATCTAATAAACGTGGAGCATGTAAATTATATTGTTTTTGTTATAAAGTGAATATACATTTAAAATTTTTATTGTTTACATTTTTCACGATTATATTTTTTTTCTCACATTAAAAATTGGAATTTTTCATCGTAAATTATAAATTAATTTTTTTTTATTCTACGAATTGTATAAATATTAAAAAAAAAAATTAATTCCCGTAATTTAATTTGTAATATTGGACTAAATATTTATTTCAAGCAATTAATATTTGTTTGAAATAAATAATGATTATTTAATTTTATTATATTATCATAAATATTATTATTATATACATTATTCTCTGTGTAGGTTTGTGAATAATTGATTTTTATATATAATTAACATGAAGCGAGGATCGTATTAGTCAGGAATATCGTGTCAAGGACCACCCGCAGCGACGAGTATTATTCCCCAATCCTTATTGTTTCCTCCCCAAGCTCGCTCGTTTGCTCTTTCTCTCGCAAATTCTCTTCATAATACACGACAGAACAGGATTCAAAGCAAGGGGAAACCACAATCTCTTATGCTCTTCTTCTATACGATATTTTTGCTAATAAATTATTTAAGGACATCAGCCAATGGAAATGACATTGTTTGATATTGCGGTGAGTATTTTGACACGTGATTATTGTCCGTTATAATAATATAAATTTTCTCTAGTGCATTATTGTTAGCTATACATAAACAGATATAAATTAAAATAAATAAAAGAAAAAATAATTAATCAATCCATTTTAAAAAATATCATTTATAATATAATTGCATTTTACTATTTGTAAACGTTGAAATTTCTTTGGATTAGCAAAAGGGTTAACTGATGGACGACGTTGATGGCGCCATGGAGCACCAAAGAGCGTGTCCCTTTGTCTATCGTCTGCCGACGAACCAACACCCACGCCAAAGTTCATCTGACCTACCAATCCCTTTTTGCTTCACCCTATCTAACTGGTCCTTTTGTTTTAACTCTATGTATACCTCTTTTTTCATTTTTTTTTTTTTTCTTTCATTCTTTCTTCTCGCCCTCGGTATATATAACGCCGCCAATCGTTTT
Organism: Microctonus brassicae; assembly: GCA_918226075.1. Classification (NCBI taxonomy): domain Eukaryota; kingdom Metazoa; phylum Arthropoda; class Insecta; order Hymenoptera; family Braconidae; genus Microctonus; species Microctonus brassicae. The sequence continues at coordinate 3,560,222 of OW445485.1, read as the reverse complement.
CTCCCCTAAAATCACCGTGAGACCTATCTACAAATATATTTATTTATATATACAGCGGCTTTTGGCTTTTGTTTCAGAAAATGGCTCTGAATTCCCATGCGCGTAAAGTTATATGTAAAATAATAAAGGTGTGTGACATGAGAAATATATATATTTAACACTCCAAGCAATCGATTAGTTCAGAAATATATTTTTATCATGCTTTATACGTTTACTAAAAAAAAAAAAAAAAAAAATATACTAAAGCAACTTGATATACTATATTAACATTTAATATATAACATTAATAATAACTAGCATGTGTATATATTATTTCAAATATTATATATTAATATAATATAGTAGCTAGAAATATTTTCTTTTTCATTAATGTATATTTTATTATTGATTTTCTTATAAATACTTAGTGGAGATTTCAATAAATTTTACAAATAAAAAATAATGAATCAATGAATTATAGTCTACATGAGAGTTCATCCAGACATCAGGTATATATGTATACATATATGTACAGAATGACATGAGGTGTACTTGTATAGTTGGATAAAGTACACGTAATTTTCGAGGCTCTAATTTGTCAAAGCTTCATTACGCGGAGCCAGTCGAGACCCATACTTAGCGCACGAACGGCGGGGTAATCATAGTTTAAATTCGGGTCCATCCATTGAAAATCAGTGGCTCCGAGACCCGGTTCGCAATCAAGATCCCTGCTTGAAATGGGGAGAGGAACAGAGAGACGAGTTGAGAGGGGGTGGATTGGAAGGCTATCATGGGGGCATTTGATCCGTGGCGAGTCATCAATATTGCATGAAGGGACCAATGAGCCGGTGCGCAATTCTGTACCACTGTCATCTATCTATATACATTATATATATTGTAGTGATACGATGAGAGATCAAGTGAATAGTCGCACGAAATTGAAACAGTTATATGTTTATGTGGTGAATTTATATATATTGATATATAATCCTATGGGGTATTTGTACTCACAGTCTGTTGATAGTTCATGGGATTATATTATATAAATGAAATTGAATGATACATCAGGGTATAAATAAATAATAGACACTATTGGGAAAATAAAATATAAAACCAGACAATATAAATACGTAAAATAAATAAATTAAATTAGGTCTAGAGAACCGATAAAAATCAAAGAGGTTTAAAATTTATATGAGGGATATCTGATATTTAGTTAATTTAAAAAAAAGGGCTGGACTTTGATGCGTTTGGTAATTAACACTGAAATGGCGGTTACACCAATAACGTATCATATATACATTGTATGTCTACATATGGATATATGCAGGGATGCTGGATAATATTCATTTGAAATCTACGGCGTCTTGTAAGAAAATTAGTTTTCTGTCGATATCAATCAGTGGTATACTCCCTCACGACCTTCGCGTCTTTATTCCGGTTTTTTGATGGGTTATTCTACCATCCATACGCGTATATAACGGATAAAAATATAATGTTGAAATAAATATATGTTTAACCTATACCTATATCTGTATCATCTTGAATAAAAAAAATAAATAAATAAATAAATAATAATAACTAAATAAATAATTCAACGTGAAATGAAGATGGAATTAAAATCGAAATGAACGGTGTATTAGCAGTACATTACAATGGTCGGATGATTGAATGTACGTTTGGTACGTGCGTAAGTTGTCCCGAAGGCAAGCAGGTCGCGTCTCTCGAGGCAATCGCGCGGATCGACCACCAAAGTGGCAGAGATTGCGAAACCGGGCGGGCACACATATATATAGATACACGAAAAGCACGAGGAATAAAATTAAAAAATGATAATAAAGAAGAATGTAAAACTTGAAGAGAAACGAATGATGAGACAAAGCAAAAGATGGTAAAAACATTTTAAAACAACGAAGGATGATGAGTCATTGTATGCTGCAGCAAGAGGAAAGAGCAATAATCATATGATAGATGAAGAAAAGGGGGATGAAAAGAATGATAAAGGGATGAGAGATATTATATATATTGAAAAATGTTATAGAGTAAAGGTGGCGTGATGCAAAAAAATGAAAACGAGATGAATAAGAAGAAGCACGCAATGAAATTTAATTTGTTGTATATAAAATGGAAAAAAATCCCCAAGTTCGCCCACTTCAAATCAAAACGAACATAAAGAACTTTTAGTTTTCATTGTTATATGTATATACACGTATAAATTATTATGAGTATACATATGTATTACATACTGTGTGCACACATGAATACAGCGGAAATAACAAAATTGTGCCGATGCATAAAGAAGCAACTGGCGCATTTAAATTTCAATCATATATGAATATTGTAGAGAAAATTATTCATTGGAACGACAGAGCCGGAAAGCTGCAAATTCACTGACATTAAATATTACCTTTAGCAAAATCGCAATACATAAAACAAAACAAAAAAAAAGGGACGATAAGATTGTAAAAGGTTGTACTCAACATTTTTATTGAGTTTAAAATTTTATTTCAGCGATATTTGCACGTCAAGGACGCCAAGTGCGATGCAAAAGTGCTGACGTTGAGGATATCAAATAGCTCGGGTCCTGTCGAACACTAAGGTAAAGTTGAATCACCGACGCTGACATCAGATGGCATCTGATCCATTCCATGTAGCATATACTCTCATATATGAACGGGTGTGTGTATATGTATACGTGTAATGGCTAGGTCGAGCCGTGGACGAATAGGAGAAGAGTGGCGAGAGGAAGATAGAGAGAGAGAGAGGGATCATGCGACGTGACCGCGTGCGGAGAGAATCGATGGGTTTCTGGCATCTTGGATATACCGCGCAGACGTCCCACCCCATACGTGACTCTTTGCTGACTTGGTGTTTTTCGTGATCCGAAAGAACTTCACGCGACATTAGGCAACACCGGAATTGGTTTTTTTTTTATTTAACATTTTTTTTTTTTTCCTACTTGTCGCATTCAGTGAAATTACTTCGTGCTGAAGTGGTGAACAATTCTGTGGTGAACACTTGAATATAAATGCGTGTCAAGGAAAAGAAAAAAAAAAGGAATTGACCGAGAAAATAGTTGAATAATAAATTATTGTTACAATAGGGGAGAAAAATAGAAATGTAAAAATAAATCCCATTCGATTGAAGAGGTCACAAATACTGCTGAGTATATATAAATAGTATCTTTGTCACACGTTACGAATGAATAGACTTATCATTGTGGGGAAATGGACACTCATAGACTTGTGAATACATAAGTGTAGATAAAATCAGAAGGGGAATATAAAAAAACAAAATAATAAAAGCAGAAAAAGGGATTTTGATGCGTACCTACACTTTTTTCACTTTAGCATATTTTTTTTTCTAAATTGAAACATTGGAGTGGATCAGGTTATAGTGGCAATAGCCACTTATCTGAATACATTTTGTGGCGCACTATGCTACTATAATTATTGAAATTGTAAGTTATGACTAAAAAAAAAAAATAGTAGCAAAGTACAATTACCTTGACATGACCGCGTTAATAACGTCCATTTGCATTTATTTATGTCAAAAACAGAAGAAAAAATATAAAGTGTGTCATGCAAACTGCAAGCAGTGTCACCATACTGTATTTATATTAAAAAAAAAAAAAAATATTTATATATTAATGATAATGACAAAGACTTTTTCCTTCTACTCCAATTTTAATTATCATCCGGCGACAAAGTACTTATGAAATATCTGATAACCCAAGGTCAACGACAAGAAACTTGGGAGATCGCGTGACACTGAGAGTTATCGCTCATTGAAACAAACTGTGGAACATATAATGACAATATTTTCTGTCGGCTTGGTGCAAAGAATCACGATTCATAAGCTTGCACCATAAATTAATTATATTACGACATCCCCAAACTATAATATAGTAATGCATAAGTATTATTTCGCATCACATTATTGTTATAAATATCAATACATAATATATATTCCATCACGACTACGATGAATATTAAAATATTGATTCTACAGATATAATTAATTATTATAATCCTCTACTTAAATCACTATACTTTTGCACAACATAATGACAACGTTGTTTAAAGCAATTTAGCTAAAAGCTAACTACCATTTATTAGATAATATATATACATATACGTGTGTGTATATATTCTTTGTAGGGTGTGTAACAGGTTTAAACAGTGGCATTTAAAGTCACTTGGTTAATCAATAGCTTAAAAAGCATTTAAACTTCACTTGTTACGCAGGCATTCATTTTCTTCCTGTCAACTTAATGTCAACGTAATATTTTTTCAAACACGATACAATACATTTAAAATCAATATCCATATAATTGAAAATGTGAGAATTATATGTATATGTTAGTACATATTATTATTACATGATCCAACGCACACGCCAATATACATTCATATTGCCATATATAATATTATAATAATTCATAATCATATCACGCAGACTATTTAATACGATCGCAAATATTACGCAATCAAATTTAGTATAATTATAAATGTCACATCTACTTCAACTTATATATACACATAATTTTGTTGAATGAAGAAAAAAAAAAAGAAGATGAAAAAAATAAAGGAGATAAAATTTTTTAGTATATTGCAAAACGGTCGGGTATACTAATATTTTTTTGTTAGTATAATATTCTTGTAGATATTAAAAACCCTTCAACTCCCATTTCTGATTTAATGTGTATTTTTTCTTCGTCGCACCGCACTTCGTGGAAGGCACAAAGTCGAAGATCGTGAGTGCTGGATATACGTAAGAAAAAAAAAAAAAAAAAAAAAAGTATGAACAAATTCTTTTTTCTTATTTTCTTCACTTCAATTAATGGTCCCAAGGTCATTGTAAAATAAGCACACGCAATGATATAGCAGATTCATTTTAGGTAAAAAAAAAAAAGAAAAAAAAAATTAATAATAAAAAATTAAATTTCATCATGATGTATGTTGAATGATCATTACAGTTGATGTGACAAAATAATTATAATATTAAAAATTCATTAGCATATACATAATAGCCGGTCTATATACAAATGCATACATATATGGTGCGGTAATATATATAAATATAAAATGAAAAATTATGATAATTTGTGAAAAATATAATGATAAATGTGTATTATCCATTTTACTATCAATAATTTGAGACACTTTCTAAGTGTTGTACCAACATCATCAGCATTGCTGTCGATGTTCGTAGAATGAGAGATGGTCGTCGTGCAGCTTCACAGAAATACGATGCTCGAGAGCGATTATTGTGCCATTACTGCGACCACACGCGAATGAACGTTTACATCAACCGCGAGATTAACAGCGAGATTAAGCTGGCCGCAGGATCGGATGTGTAACGTTAGCACGAAAGAGATCTGCATGTACATATGAATCAGGTAAACGGCTAAATGTATATATAGATAGAAATATAAATCTACACGCAGTAGGTATATAATTTTTTTTTAAACCGCATATATATAAAAATAAAACTTGGCAATAATGAACCATTAGCACCATGTAGGAAGTATTATTCCACATTGCATGAAAATTCAAATGCCCACATTTTTTTATACATACAACAATTTATCGACCATTTTAAATATTAATCGATATTTTATGATGAATAACTAGTATATATTTAACACACATTAAATACACATTTGATATATTTTTTTTCTTTGAATAGGAAGTTGAAATAATTATAATTGCATTTAATGATTTAAATTTAATTAATTAATTACATTAATAAATAATATATCACGAATAAAATACAATTAAATTTAATATAAAAATCATAATTATTATATGTATAAATTTATAAATTATAAAATTACGTTATAATTAATTGAATTATTATATAAACATTTTTCTATATTCTACAATGCTGTCCTGATAGCAAATATAAGAGAGTCCTTTCATCATGGCAAATGCAGTTTGAGCAGGTTATTTGGAAAATGGCGGGTGATGCGTCTGGCGGTATATAAATGCCTAAAGGCCTGTCGATTACTCAGGAATGAGGAGATACCGGTATTGCGCGGCATCGGAGTGCAGACGATCAGGTTATACTGAATACAGTACAACCTGTATACCAATATACAAATTTTAAGAATTGCATGATCTGTATTGTATATATATAAGGGTTGTATATATATTATATGGCGCTTTCTACACCCGCGCACGTGCAGGTAATAATATTTTCTTTCACCTTTTAATATATATACATATATATACACACTTTTATCTTACAAATATGCTATAAACCAATTACTCTTTCCACGTAAAACCGCATAAACATTTACATATAACTTATAAGTTTATGTATATAATCTATGCATAATTTATTCAATTTATTATACGCACATATAATAATTCAACGATGTAATTTACGAATTATTAATAAAATCAAAACTTGACTCCGATGATTATGGTCTTTATAAATTACAAAATATGAAATTTAATACACAGCATTGTATAACAGCTGTGGTAAATATATATGTATGTATATCCATGTATATATGTGCAGTACATTGATATATTTATTTTTATAAAGCAATAACATCACGCACAGCATATGGTTTATTACATTTTCGCACATTTGGAATACTTGAAGAAGATATAGAACATGAGGATGGAAGGATTGTAAAAAATAATAACGAATGACTTGAGGTGATTTCGACAGAAGCATCTTTAAAAAACCGTTATTCCGCCATCTGTCAGTTAATGGTTGGTGTACCGTTCGATTGGTGAACCAAACATTATAAAGGCAAAGAGAAATTGGTTCTGATAATTGGTCAGTGGCTTCCAATAATTTCTCCGTCGACAATTTACTAACATCTAATGCAACGTGAACAATTAAATTTTTTTTTCTATCCAAGCAAAGTTTGAAATAAAAACTCTGACTATTCATATAGTCAAGTAATATATTTATATATAAAATCTTATTATATATAACTATAAAATTGACATGAATTTTTGTTCCGATACAGAATAATGATTGGACCAAAATAAAAAATGAATAAATAAATATATATAAAAGAGAATGAAAGAGCTGGATGGCGTGTAGGAATTTGAGTGAAGACTTCGCGGCCTTTCTGTTAACGGAAGCGTTGCCATGAATCCCGTATAACTGCAAGGGATAAATAAATATAAAAAAAAGTGTGTATATATATATACACACAAGAAGAGCGAAAAGAGTTTATCAGAAAGTGTAAAGATTGAGGCTCAAAAAAATGTCGAATACTATAAGGGAATATAAAGTGAGTGGAAACAAGAAGAAGATCTCGTGCGTGGCGTTTCTGAGATTTCTGAGAAGCCAGCCGGAAAGAACAATAAAAATAATCACTCCAACAAACTTAATCCAGACTATTGTTAACGTATGCTGTTTGCTATTTGCCTTAATGACATCTAATTGCTTTCCAGCGTTGTGCACAGTGAAACACACCGCGCGATATGGTATAGCGCGCGACTAATTTGTAAAAGCGTCCGGGCAGTAATTACAATATAAAGAGAATTGTCATTACTTTATGTACATATAAAATATTTTTCACATTTGAATTATTCGCCACAGTAATTATAAACATTTCAACATTCGTATATTGAATGCCAAAATATAAATTTATATAAGGATTGTATATTAACAACGAAAATATTTGCAGCATATTATAGTGATGTCTCTCACGATATCGAGGCCTCGCGTGGCGCTCGTAATTTCCAACCCGATGGGGGAATTCCATGAAGTGCAATCTACGTTCAAACAAAACGATGTCGACCTGTCACCTTTAGCTTTGTGCTTTTGAATGGAGTTATATTTTTTTTTTTTTTTCCATATGCAAAAATGTTTCAGTAATATATTATGAAGTAAGAATATATTTTTTATACGCATTGCGCTGCACGTATAATTATATTTTAAATATTGAGTGGTATGTATAATGTTATACACATACTGCAGTGACAGATTTCACAATATGTACATGAGTTTCATGTGACAAAAAGAAATAATACTACAATATCATTTTAACTACACGCACTTTAATATATTAACAAAAAAAATTAATAGTATATGAAATATTACTCGTAATTTATATACTTAATATTTTTTTAATCGCGTGAAATAAAATATTATACACGAATCTATTTATAATTTTCGCAATGTGATCTATTGCACATATTATTCCATTCTATTTGCAATAAAATTTGACTTAAAAACTGATATAAAACAAATAAAAGTAATAGAATTTTTACCCACATTATGAACAAAAAAAATAACTAAATTTCCCCCAGTATTTTTTTTTGTTGCACCGCGACACTGCAGTCTTTAAATAGATCATACACTAGTCAGAAAAATCAATGCAACAGATTTATACAGTATCGATCAAATATGATATTTTCATAAATTATCCATGAATATATCTATTTATTTTTCTCTTCTAAGCTGCCATGTCTTTCTATACATGGCACACATGAGATGCAAGTATAATTACTACGGTAAGTTGCCGCCGGAAAAAGAAGCCCGTCCGTGATGAACGCGCGCCAGAGTATTCTTTCTGCCTACTTGGCGTGAACTGGCGCGACCGGCAATTACTGCATACTTGTGGCATGTCCAGTAATTATCAGTACGATCGGCCGGCATCCGTATAGGTTCGTTCGTCCGCATCATCCGTTTATAATCGTGCTCCCACTCCGTATCATTTTAGACTTGACAACCCAGCCATGTAAATATATATATATACGATAAAATATTGTATATATATATACATATATACATATATCCCAGTAGAATAATATTTAATATGATACGAACATGCGCTAGTAGACGATGTTAATGTTAAATATATTAAAGAAAAATGAGCCAAAGAAAAGTTGTCGGAGAAATATACGCGCGTGAGTCTTCTTCTTGTCGGGGAACTATATCCAACCAGTCTGAAGCAAAGTCAGAAAGTGTGTGGCTGAGGCACACACGAAGTTGATGCTTCGCAGGTAATTGCTAGGCCGACGGGTCGATAATGAGCCTTGGCTTCGGGGAACCGATTACACCCGGTCCGCGAGCGAGAGCCAAAAGCAGAGAGCTCTGGACGAGTTTCCACTCTCCAGGACCCAGTAAAAAGAGAGATAGGTAAAGGAAGAGAGAGATAAAGGGAGAGAGAGAGAGAGAGAGAAAGGGAGTGTGTAACACAAGATGAGGTTGATACGTTGAAAAAAAAAAAAAAGAGACAAAGGCAAAATGATGAAAGCTTTGGCATCAGTGGGGACTATATGTATACTGAGTTCTTGAAAAAATAAAAATTTAAAGTTCCTATTCTCTTTTACTGTATGAGGGTATACCCGATGTTAGAGTAGAGACTAATGGAGGAATCTTTCGGTGGTAGGTTCCCACCAAATCTACTGAAATTGGACAAGTTTTTTTTTTTTTTGTTTTTTATTTTCCATATATCCTTTATTTTTTACCTTTTTTTTCTATGTGTTATAAAAATGTCCACGACGTCATGTGATATGAAAATATAATCACAAACTCATTGGATATAATACACCAATCATCAATTAGGTATAAAATAATTTGCGTTTTTGAATTATATAAAAATGAATTGAATTTCTGAGTTATATTATAAATATGTCGATTTTATAGTGAGTATATTTTTTATTTTATGGAAAATATGTGTATAATTTATTGACCGGAGTCAATGAAAGGTGATGACGAAGAAGTTAATTCTTCTATAATATTAACATCCATCATCATTTGACCAGTTAGTTGAGTATAGTAACAGTTAAAATTACAGCAATAGAAATTTATTGAGAATACAAGAACGACTCGATTCCAATGACGATAAAAATTGCCAACGATTATAAAATTATCATTTCCATATTATTTATAAAGTTCCTTTGGCAAAAAAAAATATAAAACATAATGTATATACAGGTATCAGAACGCAAACGGAAAGCAAATATTTATGAAGAGCTTCCTGCATGCAATATAAAATCGACCAAGTTTCACATAAGGATGATCATCTATGACACGTATACACTTGGTTCTTTTGAGCCTTTTGAATGAGGTGGTTGATCTAATTTCTCGTGCAGTCGTGCAGAAAATGATTGGCGTACTCGATTACAAAACTGTTTCTACTCTTTTAGCTTAAGGCTTTTCAACCTCGCTTACATTCCTAATGCTTTTTCACGATGATTTTTATATATATTTTTTTTTTTTACCATCACTTTATTACTTTTTATCATCCGAAGCTTCTAGCTATCAGTTTATATCCACTAGTTCATAATAATATAACACTCATCATCAAGCATGATCGTCGGTATACTAGTATTTTTAGTATACACACAAAGAAAAAAAAATTGCTGGCATGAAATAAATAATTAAATATTTTTTGTTCGAAACAAATATTCAATTCAATGAAATAAATTTAATTACTTCAATTAATTTCATTTTCTCAGTGTGGTTTTTTTTTATTTATTTCACTGAAAATATTTTATTTACCAATGTATATATATTTCTTTATAGCAGTTCAGTTCAAGATATATAATAATAATTGAAACACGAAGAGAATGTGCGAATGTTTGCGAAGAAAGAGATTATAAAAACACCAAGACTATTTGTTTATGCACAAAAAACGACTTTGTCCATCTGATGTCTTAATTCCCGCAGTGTTGCATAATCTCGTAACAGCTGGAACATCCCCCCGGCAATCGAACGGCAAATTAGTTCCATCTGGTGCTGTGCCCTGATTCTTCAACCGGTAGCTCTTGCCTTCGGGGGGTGTCTCTCTCCTCAACATCGTCGTGGTCAATATACATATATGCATACATATATAAAAATATTCTTATACATACGAGCATTATATATACGAGGTTGTGTCGCGGTTGGTGTTTCTCGTGGCGTCAATTAACAGGTGTATGTACATTTGTATTGTGTAACAATTCACATTTATAAAATGATAAAATAATAAAATATTGATATATATTCGAGTAATACATTAAAATTCATAGCACGAATTTTTTATCGGAATAATTAATTTTGTATTTAATTTACGAAAGTTTTTCAAGTCAAAAGATATGTAAATAATAGTAGATTGAATAATATTAATTAGAAAAATATCAGAAGTTAATTATTATAGCTAAAATATTATTGTTATAGTTACTTTTGTATATGAAGAAAAAAAAAATTTTTCTGTCAATTTGCACTGCTGTAATTTTTATAATTATTAAGGCCACATCCGACGGAACGCACAAATATATACTCTTGTCTCTTAATCGAGTAATATAATCATTAATTTAATGACATTACCTGTCATTGTTATGTATTCCACCGAAAATATTTACATAATACACTCGACAGAATATTGAAAATCCTCACAGACTTAATCCTGGTTTAGAATTAATTAATTCTAGAAAAAATTATGTTTATTATTTTCTTTTTGCGGGATTTAGTCATAGCGGCGCCTCGCTAGTCGGATAGAAATTAATTAGATTTGTGTGGGTGTATATAAAATAAGGCGAGTGAATATATATAATCTCACGATCTTCTTCCTTTATTTTTTTTTCCTCTTAAATTTTTTTTTATTATCCATTCACGATGAGACGAAATGAATTTATGAATTAATATATATACTCCAATTCTATTTATCATCGTAGAAACATCAAAGCAAGTACAAAAATTGTTAACTATATTCTTTGTATAATAATTAATTCTAAATTAATTAATAATTCACTTCATCATTCTTGTATTCAAAAATTCATGTTGGAAAATAAATTAATTTATATTTTCATTTTTACTGGTCGTAAATATATCAGTACTTCTTTGTCACATATATATAAATGGGTAAAAGACTTGTTAGAAATTTAACATCATGTCTGCATGCGATTTTGAAAGACGTGCGCGCGATACCTCAGCACAGGTAAAACCTTGAAGAATCCTTGATGTATAGGGGGGCGTAGACGAGCATACTAACATTGTAACGTTTATTATATTGGCGAGAAATGCGGCGTGTGATGCGGGGGTGCTACAAGACTATACACATTCATATAACCTTTTTATAAACATACACATATATATAATGTATAGAGTTCTCTTTTACGAAGAGAAACAAACCATCCTATGGGTTTAAATAATCGTAAAAGGTTGGCGAAACCATTTTCAACGAGTATTCTTAATTCATCTGAACGATTTTAAACTCACAGAAGAGCCGCGTAAATTTATGATCATACCAACGTTGTTTTATTTGAAAAAAAAATACCCCCATTCATATTAGCAAATAAATATTATCGAAAATGAAACAATGTAACAGTTCAAAGACCCATAAATATTTTTTCTTCAGTATAATAATGAATTTTTAATTAAAATAATGTAAATAATTGAATATTATAATGTGCATAGTAAATATTTATCAATTATCAATAGTGTAAAAACTCACGTTTATGCTAATTAAGGGTGCAGTGGGGCTGCTACCCCTGCGGCTACTGCCGCCCCCGATCTCCGCCTCCAGCTTATTGGAAGCACGTTTCTTTTAGTCTCAGTATTAGCTTCAAAAACAAAACGTATAATCTTTATTTATTTATATTCACGAATATTTTTATATACTCATCCCGGAAACTGCAGTACAAAAATATATTTATTATTAATAATTATTTATTTATTTTTTTCTTATTTTTATTTCAGATATTCATCGCGCAATGAGTTTATTATAAAATTAATTTTCCTTTAACGTTATTTAATTTATATTCACTTATTCAATTGCACCTCGACAACTAGCTTAAAACACTCAAGCAATAAAAATAATATTGAAAAGATAAATATTAAAATAGTCAACACAATCTTTTTATAAACACAAATTATTTTATTATAAATACAATATCGTGATGTTCAATAAACACCGCGTGCACTGCCGCCGAGAAACACAATGAGAATCAGACCACGTGGAGAAACTGCTGTGAAATACAGTTCGCGTCTTTGATCCTCAAAGATAGACAGAGAGAGAGAGAGAGAGACAGACAGACAGAGAGAGAGAGACAGAGGGAGACACAGTCCTCCCACTTTTATTTTTCTCCTTATACTAAATCACTTTCATATATTATTTTTTATATCACAAAAAATATTAATAATATCTCCTCATTTTTTTTTCCTTTCAATTGTACATACCATTCATTTAATAATTTGTTAAATAATTTTCGACTTCAATAAAATATTTATAATTATACCGGGATTTACATACAGTCTCGTGCTTTATTTATTTTTTTTTTATTTGCATAATCAAACAACGAAAGCGATAAAGAGCAAGACACGCGGCCAGCGCTCTCTTTGAATCCCTTGAACACTAACTTTACGTTCCGCGGGTTCCGCGTACTTGGTTGAACGCGACTCTGGAATTGACGTGGCGCCACCCCCTCCTCATCGTCATCGCTACCACCTCTTTCTCGCTCTCCTCCTCATTCTCCTCTCTTCAACATCGTCCTCACACGTCACCCCTCTCTTTTACCTCTTCACTCAGTCATTCCCTCTTTTTCTCTTCATCTGATATATTCCTACGTGTATGAGATACATATATATATTGTATATATAATACATATATATGTATACCTGATGCATCATTGTATACCACACCAATCGTTTCTTTTCCATTCTTTCTTCTCATCTCGTCTCCTACAGGACTTTTCCCTATAATTTACTCTGTGGGCCTCTGGTAAATTTTTTGTTTTATTTTATATTTGCGCCCGAGCTCTCTCCATCGCCACAACGAACTTACACGCCAGCCATGAATCTTTGCCGGTGCTACGTTGTGCGCAACACGCCCATTTAATAGCACCCCCTTGGCATTTTCCATTCACAGTGGTGCCATCTCTTGAACGAACAAACGACTAGGATATACATTGATTCGTTATATACGAATTTAACTGCAGGAACGTGAGTGAAAATTGTAGTACCCCAAATGAAATATCTTTCACCTCTTTCACCTTTTTACAATTAATTATTTAAAATACCGTCAATTTTTTTCTCCCTTTTCACTATCCATTTACTATATATTCATTGGATGAGCATTATAAAAATAAAAAATTAAATAACGTAGTTGTATTATAGAGTGTGTAATCATTTTTTTTTTTGTTCTGTGAATTGATAAATTAATAATTTTAATGTAGAAATATTTGAGCGATTAAACAATATTTTATTTGTTTATGTTGATAAATATGTAAATTATTATTTTTAATAATGATGAAGTTTGATATTGTTATTGTTTATTTTTTTTATTATTATCGTTATGATGAATAAAAAATTTTGATGCACACTAACGTAACGGTGAACTACACACTTTGAAATTATTTGTCATCATATATCATTGAAACTCTCGCGTGTCTTCGCGATATTTTTTTAAGGGCGTGGTAAAGGAAGTATCGAGTGACAGAATAGTATATATATATATATACTAGAGGGTATATAAATCTGATATATCCGTACGACAAAGGGATGATTTGACAATATTTGAAATTTTTTTTCTGCATTATTATTATTAGTAATATACTATTGATGCATATATTCTTAAATCTGCTGTAAATAAAAATATTTATGAGTATATAAATATTTGCGATTAAAAATTTATATCGTTATTAAATTCACATAAATCATGTAATAGTTTGAAGAAATGATTTTTACTCACAATTACAATTATAGTATTGACAATATATCCAATTATTTACAAAGAAATATACAGCATTTTTATACCTACAGGCACAATTATTTTATATACCACTATAACAATTAAATTTTATTAAAAGTATTTAAATTGAATATATTTAAACCGTTGGAAACATCATTGGAATATATTGCGGCTGTGAAGACATTATTAATTGATCATTCTGTTTAACAGGTTGATTTTCCTTGTCTTTTTTCGTTGATTTTTTCTTTTGATTATCGTGCGTTTTAACATGCTTAGTCAAATGATCGCTTCGCATAAATCGTTTACCACACGTTTGACAGGCAAATCTTTTTTCACCTGTATGAGTTCGAACGTGTCGTTGTAATTCGTCACTTCGCGTAAAACGTTTACCACAAGCCAGCCAATCACATACAAACGGTCGTTCACCACTGTGCCATCTCAAATGTGCTTTAAGATGCGACGTTTTACCATACACTTTGCTACAACCAGGTATATGACAAATATGCTGACGTTTTCCATCTACACCAACCTGATTGCCACCATCAATTTGACAATTTGGACATCTGCATCTTGTACACTTTCTGCCGGGTTTTGATTCATCAATTAAAGTGTGTTCTGCGGGCGGAGTGAGTGGCCATTGATAAGATGTTGGATGATCAGCAGGTCTTGGCGATAAATCCGATGGACTTGGATAATGCGATAGTGTTGTAATCGATGGAATTTGTGACGGTGGTATATGACTATGACCTGGCCATGAAGACGTCGACGGTAATGGATAGGATGGCGGAGTTAATGGTTCGGAAATTTGATTGTGACCAGTTGAAGATGGAAACCAGCAATATGACGGTTGTTCCATTTGAAAGTGATGATGGTGATGATGATGATGATGATGTGGTGGATGTGACGGTGGTGGTGGAGGAGGAGGAGGTGGTGGAGGCGGAGGAGGATGTGAGTGACTAGATATTTGTTGATTATATGAATGATAATTCACTCCAGAACTTCCATAATCCATACTGTATTGATGCATTGGCATTGAAAGACCAGACATTGCTGTCATTCCTGCCATTGGTGACATCATAGTAGGCATGCTCATCTGTAAATAATAATTTTTTAAATATTTATTTACAAGTATTTTTACAATTTAAGAGAAAAATATATTTATATATAATTTATTTATTTTGTGTTGTTGCGGTTTTTTTTTTATCATCATGGATCATCAAATTGCCCCATTAATTGGAAGAAATTCGAGGTGTGAACGAAAATAAAATAAAAATAAATAAAGAGAATGAGCGGGAGTAATTACCACGTCCGAAAAAAAAAAAAAAAAATACATATACCTCAAGTATATCAACTATACATAACCATCACCGCGCGCTCACGCTTCGGATGTAATATTACGCCGGGAAATTACTATAATCACACGCGAGCACCGTGATAATTTGCCATAAAATTATTGTATACAATATATATATGTATGTATGTATGTATGTCGGAATTTATGTATGTATATTTATATATAACTATGTATATACACAAAAATTATATCAAACCTGTTGATACTGCATTACTTCTGGCATATCACACTCTGCACTTTTCCACTGTCGTTATTATTTACTGATCAATATATTTCACTTTTTTTTTTTAATATCAAATGCTTCTTTATTTTTTGCACCTAATTCACTATTAATCCAATATTTATCCATGGATTATACGTAAAATCGTGAGTATCACTAATATTTAATTAAAAACACAAATAAAATGAGTCAAAGGTCTTATTTGAAAGTTGTAGCACGAGGTGAATTAACTTTATATTGTCGAACAACGAGAGCAATGATGAGCAAGAGGGAGAATGCGATTATGAAGAAGAAGGAAGAAAAAAAAAGAAAAAAAAAAAAAAAAGGGAATTGAGGTCTGGTTTTAGTTGCGCGGCCACAGGCGTTCGCCAGATAATTGCTGGTTGGCGAGCGTGTCGCCTCGGTTTTAATAACTGAGTGGACAGCGACGGTTGTAGAGGGAGGCTGAAGACGATGCTGAGTACCAGACCTGGTCCAGTGTCATTGGTGGGGAGAATACAACCATCGTGCATCGCCTATTCCAATGGGATTAATGCACTGCGCATGCGTAATCCCCTCCAGATATTTGTAAATCAACCCCCCTGTTTCTCGCATCGGGTATAGAAAGGACTGAGAGCAAAATGGAATTAGAAAGAGTGGGAGAACAGGAGAAGAGATCAAAAAAACGATGGAATGGGTCGCTTTTGTATAGTCAAGAGCTTGTTCTTGCTATATATATCTATATATTCATATATGTATATAACTACATAAAATATATCTTATATACCCACTAGACTATTTACAAATTTATATATAAATGTATAACGCGATCTCGTTTTATACCCTCTTTTTTTATATAAATTTATTTATTTTTTTCTCATCCTTGGACAATATTTCTTCATAAAATCTTCCTTTTTTTCTTTCGATTTAATATATTTTTAACTGAGAATTAATTAACATAATGAATATTTGATATTGTATAATTTAAATTGATGAATTGAATTGTTTTGTTGGCGAGCGAAAATGATTTATAATTATTACTCAGTTTGCATGATATAATCTGTTGAAGTATTTTGTCAGCAAAAAAAAAAAAAATGTATATTCAGAACGTGATTCTTGTGAGGAATAATAAGATCTCTCTATTGCCCATCCAATAAAAATACGTTCAAATATTTAGTAAAAACTTTGACTTATTTAATTTTCGTCTCGACATCGAATGTATAAAAACATTATCTAAAAATTTCAACTTTAATTCATTCATTGTTAAAATCGTAACATAGTTATACTAATATATGTAGTGTTGATAAATAATTTGTTACATCAACTATAAATCACAACTTCAACATGGAGATTAATATATTTTTATAGCTGCGCCATGAACAGAAATTTCTTAAAGTGTATAAGTAATTTCTGAAGGCGAATATACTTTACAATGCCATGAACTCTACAACATAGCAATTTCGAACGCTTTATATGCATATTGTTCAAAGTATATATCTATGTATATATGTACGCGGCACCGTAAAGCATGCATAGTGGTTTGTCGTTAATGGTTTTGGTTGTAAAGTGATCATTGGTGCTAACTTTAAAGGTGTCGACACATTTGTAGATCTTTCAATGCTGGCCGCCACATCTCTGCCATTATATATTGCCCTACTGACCTGGGTAAGTGTTGTATTATACAATACAGTAAGAATACGTCAAACGAAAGTGCATCGTACATATTTACACCCAGGATATGGATTTCGTTGTGCAGGATTTAAGAATGAAAAAGGAAAAAAAAAAAAAATGAGAAGAAAAGAAAAGTATAAAAAAAAAAAAAAGAACCATCAAAGCCACGTGTGCTACCGGAATACGGCAAAGCATTATTTCTTGTGCACTCAATGTAATATTCCTTGTCACGGTTCATTTGGAAAATATAAAACTACCCCAATTCACAATTACAATCGTAATATGTGAATATATTTCCAAACTTTTATAATTATTTATGCAGAAAAAAAAATTTTATCTTCAATATACTAAATATTATGATAAAAAATAAAAAAAAAAATAAGATAAATATTTATTGTCACGTTGTGACAGTAGTTGAAGATTAAAAAGGTTTATTTTTTGTATATATTAAAAAATTCATATTTGACATTCACAATGTGTATATACGCATGATAGAGAATTATATTGTTCTGTTGAATGATTAGATTCTTAGAAAAAAATATCTTATACATTGACTTCCGGTCTCGAATGAGCTCTATGTCCAGCATGAATCGCGTGCCTTCAATACCACAACAATTCCCAAAAATAACATCGATCATATGCCGTCAAAATTTTCAAACTACTTGAGCAATTGTTTTCTTTACCACATTGTCCCTTGAGAATTTGCAGTAGTTTCCATTCTTGATTGTCTTCTTCACTGGACAATACTTCTTATACACTTTTGCTAGCTCACCATCAGCTTTCCTAGTAGTATATATCTTCCGGTATATAACATAGATTATTGCCAAAATGGTTTGGACCGTGAAACGATTGAGTATATACACGTGTTTTTCTCTTATTTTCACTTGCTGCTTATATATATACATACACACACACTTTAGAGTGGTACAGACGACAACGTTGTAAATCTTGATAGTATGATGGTGTCCCTCGCAACCAAAAGTAAAGAATGTTGACACGCCCTTATTCTGTACCACTACCCTTTAACTTTTTCATATAAATTCACCGTGACCCCCAGTTGCATTGTCACTTAATAAGCCGCTTAGCGATTCCACAGTATCCAAATTGCCGATCCCCGTAAATATCCCACCCATGTAATTTTCTATCATGTTAATATACATTTTACAAATTTAAATTTAATTCATCTCTTCAACTACACATATATTATTCCACTAAAATTCATTTATAATTCCAATTCACTGTTTCTAAAACTCTAATCATTTAATAATAAATTTTAATTCACTTCTAAATCATATATCTAAAAAAACCAAACACTGAAAAATAATTAATAACAATCAATTATCGTCATAAACACATAAAAATATGTATATTAAAAGCAAAAAAAAAATGAGAACACGCAGTCACTATTAAAATTTGCTAAAAAAATCCATCAAATTTTTTTATATTTTATTTTTCCATAGCGCGCTTTTTTCTTTTTTTAGTTTTATCTCTAACGACAATCTCCGACCATGACATATGGTGAATGTAAAGAAAACAAAGGGAAAGCACACATGTATATATACATACATATATCCTATAAATATAAAACGAATGATTCTATTCCAACGGGGGTGAAATGATGACCTACTATATGGCACGCGGGTAAAAATGGTCCTACAGCATATAGGTATAACCAATCGAAAGGTGAAGGAAACAGTTACTCTACTGGGAAACCAAATAACTTATTATTTCTATTCAACAATAAATATAGGTATATATACATGTGTATATAATAAACGAACGTACATATATATATCTATAATATACATATATACGCACGAAGATTCACGATATATATTCTGGTGTGTCGTTCTCCGCGGGGGCCACGACTTGTCAGAAGACATTCACGAGCAATGGAGCGATGCAAATTGAGTGTGCTGGGTTTTATATGCATATATGTACAGCAGGTCAGGTCAGAAGCGATTATCCATTTTTTTTTCCTTCACTTTTATACATATATTTTGTGTATATACATATAAAAGCAGTATAGGGATATATTTACATGTATATGTATATATTATATAAATATATATACTGATGTACGAAGTGAGATCAACCTGTTCACAGTAAATATAATCGATTACCTGCTGACTTATATATGTATAGCGTTAAGTTGACTTTAGGTATATTATTCACAGGTGAATTTATTTATAGATATATATTAAAAATTTAGCGAATAAAAAAAAATTTGTATATTATATATATTTGTTTAGAGATTATTATTTTGTATTATATTTAAGTTTTGTTTGTTCAATGAAGATGGAATAGCTGATGAGAATGACTTTGAGAAAAATTTTTTTCTTAAGATTTTCGGCATTTTCTTTGAAGAAAATTTTTAAATCTTTAAGTGTATTTTAAGGTAAGCCACTGCTGCAGCGGTCGGTATATTTTTCGATGGATATATATATTTTTGTAGAAATGTCACTATAAATAATGTGCATATGTATCTTTAATATATATTATTTTTATAAATATATATTTTTATATTATAAAATCGTTGAGATTGAAAATTTTTTAATAAAAACAATTTTATTCAACTAAATCATAAAGAAATGTAAAAATTAATTTTATATTAAATTAAATAAACTCATGTTGTGATGTATATGGGACATGTAATTATTTTAATAATAATTATACAGATATTACAAAAACACAAAGCTATATATTTATTTATATTATCATCAAATTCTCGTGAATATTTTTGTATTAATTATATTAAATTAAAATCATATACCGTAAATAAATAAAAGTAAATAAATTATATAACCGTGTAAATATAATTTTACACTATATATTTTTTCATTTCATTTTTTAAAATGATTTTTTTTTCCCAGGATTAGGAAAATAATGAACTGACGAAAATCTTTAGTCGTTAGTAAATAATAATTATAAACAATCGATCATAATAATCGATATATAGTCACTCGTTATAACTGCAGGGTCCCGTAACGATAATTCTTAAGCAAACAAAGTGCCGGCAAATTTGAGTTGAACGAGCGCACGCTTCATCAATCATAGCGCACAGCTCTCGTCGGCTTCAGAACAAAACAAGACGAAGGAGCAATGAAAAAAAAAAAAATCAACATGCATCAGACCCACTATTCTCTCATAGAGTAGTCTCTTATATTATGTATACCTAAAATTTCATTAAGTATATATATATGTATGTATATAACCTACTAAAGTATATTATTTTAACCGTGAGGCGGTTTGGCACGCGCGTTAATTCTCCATTCTATTTTCTTATGACATCAAGTCTCATTTATTACTGCATCATTTTTGAACAATAGAATACAGATCATAAACCGTTAAATCCATAAACAATAGTATATAAAATCGCTTTATTTACTATTATAATAATAGGAATAAAAATTATACTTTTATATTTATTGAGTTGAAATAAATTTTTATATTCCTGAAGCACACTTCACGCTCAAAAATCACAATATCGATGCGTGCATATTAACTCAACCTGAAATAATAAATTTACTGATTATTCTATGTAATATAAATACATAAAAAAAAAAAAAAATTATACATAAAGTATAGAAAAAAAAATAAAAAAGTTGAAGTCATCTTGGAAAAAAAGGTGCATAAAAGCGGCTATACCACTCTGGAAAAAGAAATGATGATGATTCTTGTAGCATCGACTAGCATAATGTCGGGTGGTTATACATTATAGTGCGACCTGTTGCATGCCCGAATAGAAATAAAAAGGCAACGGGGGGGGTGCTATAGGCTCGTGATGCCGTGAGAATTTAAAAATCAAAGGGCGCCGTCTTATTGTGTCGTAGATCCATTACGCAACCTGACTTTTTGTAATATAGTAAGCTTGAAAATATAACAACAATAATGATAATATAAAAAGGACATCTTGTCATGCTAGAGATGTTTGATGTAGTTTCAGAAGCATTCATATTCTTGCAACAAATATATATGCCTAAAATATATCCGAATTATTTCTGTACAATAAATTTGAGAATTATTCAATTGGAAGATTAATATAATTCGTGCGATTAAACATTTGATTTATGTAATTTAATTATTTATTAAATTAGTTGAAGTGATTAAATTTAATATTCATTTGTTTGGAAAATATATAAACAATTATTTAAGTGAAACTTATTTTTTTGTTTCAGGCTCAAAATGTAGGTGTATTAAATGCAGAGAGG
Source organism: Microctonus brassicae (assembly GCA_918226075.1). NCBI lineage: Eukaryota > Metazoa > Arthropoda > Insecta > Hymenoptera > Braconidae > Microctonus > Microctonus brassicae. The sequence goes on along the minus strand of OW445485.1, from coordinate 3,538,155 downwards.
AAAATAATTATAAATGCCAAAAATAAATGGTAATTCTCACTGGAAATTAAAATTTTCTATAATTCTATTCACACTTTTCGGAGTATGCAACTTATGGTCATTTTGATTTTATTGCAAAGACAATATTGCTGAAAAATTGACACTAATTTATTGCAAAGATACAATAACATTTTTATTTGTAGTCATATTTCACATTTATAAATGCAAAATCCTTTTGGATAAATTTCTCGATGTATATATATATTTGTATTGAAATAAAATTGTTCTTAACTCTGTTCATAAGAAGACAAGTAAAACTGCCTAGAGATTATCCACTGGATTATTTACAACAACGAGATAAAATAAAATAAAATTAGTTATTTAAACGTAAAAGTAAATCCTCCATTAAATCTTTTCGATACAGTTTAAAGAGGGTTTATTCTAAAATTCGCCCAAATGAATTATAATATATGCTACGCCAACATGAAAAGTATTGTGTCAAATATGATGAGAATTCTCTGCTGAAATTTAACATATTATAATTCACACAGATTTAATTTTACTTATCCTACCCACTTATTAATCCTGCATAAATATTTATCAATAAACAAATACAAGAAAAAAGGTAAATTGAAGTTATTACTTCATTAGAAACTTTGGTAAATTTTCCTTCAAAATTATTTCATATCAATAACTAAAAGCCCAAAGATATTAAGTCTCATATGAATATCATATGACTTAATTCCTGTTGCTATTGAGGAATAAAATACTTGCAAAACTATATGAAGCGATCGCATGAGAGAGAATTTAAATGCCAACGATGTATGATTTGTGTATCCGGCTCCAGGAATTCACCAACGTGTTAGGTTTAAAGCTTTGCCGCGGTTGAGGATATATAAGCGACCACGTAACGTATAGTTTGCTTCAAAGTCCAAAAGGCATATGGCCGCGGACTGATCAAACAGTTCTTGTCCCACGTCAAATCTATAGAAGAAATTAAAACGAATATAATTGCTTCTTCCAAAACTGCGTGTGCCCGCGTGCGCATTCAAACTGATCCCACATATAGTTCCAGGTATAATCGTAAACCCTCTTGATATAAAACTAACGAATCTACTACGCTTGTCACGATTATATCGTATATTCATACGCATATACGATAAAATATTGTGACAAAAAATTTATTCTGTCCCTATACCAAAATGTAATAGCGCTGATGTATATATTTATAAAATATTATTTCAGCCATATTATATATGTATGAATATAATTTTGTGATATATAAATTCACGCAAATATTGTTGCGTATAAGATTATAATAACAAGAAAAATATATTGAAAAATAAATATAATGGAATTGAAAATTTATTAATTTGAATTTCTATAATTTAATTAATAATTCAGAGATATTGATAAAATATTGCAAATATTGTTACGTATAAGATTATAATAACAAGAAAAAATATTGATAAATAAATATAATGGAATTGAAAATTTATTAATTTGAATTTCTATAATTTAATTAATAATTCAGAGATATTGATAAAATATTGCAAATATTGTTACGTATAAGATTATAATAACAAGAAAAAATATTGATAAATAAATATAATGGAATTGAAAATTTATTAATTTGAATTTAAATAACTTAATTAATAATTCAGAGATATTGAAAATATTTAAATAGAAAGAAGAAAATATTTTTTTTTTTTTTTCTGATGCGATTGAATATATATTTCTCAGAAGGGCCATGACAAACACTGAGAGTCTGTGATGCATTGTGTGGTTTTATCTTTCAACAGCACCGTTTGTTCAACTTGACTCCAGCAGCGTGGCACGTACAAGTTCTCTATGCAGTGTGTGTTTGTGTGGCGAATGAACCAACGAATAATTTCCTTTACTTACAAACCCCCCAAGTATATCTTTATACATATATATAATCATCATTTTTATTATAACTCGATCTGTAAATATATATATCTCTTTCTATTTTATTTATAAATTGAATATCAAACTTAAATTGGAATATTATTGTTATTGATATTGGTATTTTGAATATTTTCATCATGAAATTGAGCAGGCTTTATAATGATTGTAATTAATTTGTCATAATATCTATCAAATAATGTATCATTATTGAATTATTAATTTTTTTGTATTTATGAATGACTGATTAACATTGTTTAATCTCTCATTATTATACCTAATTTACGGTAAATGATTTCACCAGTAGCTTAAGCGATTATAATTAGTGTAAAACTACCTCTATAATACCTATCCATTGTACAAATCATTTATATATATATTATATATTATATAATTATATTAATGTGTATATCATCTACAAAATAAAATTTAAAATGAAGTTTCCAAATAAAAATTAATATTTCTAATTTATATACAAACGATATTTATGTATTTTATACCTACATATACGTATATATATAAGCGGTATTTTCAAAGAAAATGTGCATTCTCAAATCCACTGAAGGGAACCCTTCACATTGTGAATTATCCGTAACGAATTTCGTGATCATCGAACAGTTAATCCATAAAAATATTCCTTTCCACTGACCATTTTATATATTTTCCAATCTCCAACACTGACCCATTTTATTATTCATATACAGCACATTGTTAATATACTGTTAGATCTATAATTATATTTTTATATATTTCCACAAGAGGAAATTGATATTAAGATATTAGAAATATTGAATGTTTTATTTTTTTTTAAATTGTAAAATTATGTGTATTTTATATATTAATATCATGCAAAATTAAAATATGAAATACTTGTTATGTAGAACATGTTGTATATGTGTAAATATACATCGTCATTGAATGTAGATATGTATATATATGTGGATCGGCATCGGTACAGTCAAAGTTCACCCCCTGTGGTGTGTCATAAAAATGCCGACGGTTTAAGTATACAATTCGATTCTATGGATATATGTGTATACACAGTCTTGGTTGGTCCAACTGACAAAGCTATATTCTTACAGCTTGATGGGAATTTTCCATGTGTTGGGAAAATTGTAACGCATATAATGCTGGCTTTTTAAGCAAACATTTGCCGACAGCTCCATATTTGTATATATTCTGATATAGTTTTTATATTCAGAGTTTTAGTGAGATGTTTCTACTTTTAATTCTTAACATTTATGTCACTTTCTATTGGAAAAATGTTTAATATATTGGTTTTAATTGTTAATTATATTCAGTCCAAGTTTATAAAGAGCTTTTTTTTTAGTTAGACAATGGTGAAAAAAATTATGTTTCAGACGTATAAAACGAATGGATTGGAATCGCGTCTGTTGCGCACTCTAGCGGGATTCTCAACGAACTTCATGAGATCACATGACTGTTTTTCAATGACCTGTGAAATTATAATATATAAATATATTTAAAATTCAAATTTTAAATTTGAAAATATGAATTTTTTTTCAAAAATCAATTTGGTTTTATAATGATATCATATTGGATATATAAATTTGGTTTCAAAAAGAATATATAATTTTACAACGAATGAAAATAATTGCAGACTTGAAATTTCCAGTATCTGGTTCATAGTGGAGTCACAGTGCTAATAAATGTATCAGTCGGTAATTAATCGTAAATAAAATACGTCGATATAATAACATGCATGTTTTATATTTTCATTTCAAACATTGTGTTTATGATAATTGAAGTTTATGGAATGCGCGAGTGGCGCTGCGCAGAGCGATTAAACAAATATTCATTCAAGTGTTCACAGCACTCAAATGAGGTTATAACTAGACAGTCTAGAGTGTCTAGACAGTTTGAGTTTTTGGAGGGCTTGAAGTGATTTGGAGTTAATTTCGACAACCTGTACATACATAGAGGTGTAATAAGCATTTATAACACCCGCATTATATGATAGTTGCCAATGTTGGCATATTATTTAATTTAAATAATTGATTAGTGATAATTATTAATCATAAAATGTCGAATTTTTCGAATTTTTTCAATGGAAAATACGCAATATTCACTGTTTTCTTGGTAAGTTTACATGGATAATACTTTTGTTGTCAATTTTTTTTTTTTTTTTTTTCAGCATTCGTGGCACCTGAATCTGTCATCCTTTTCAGTGACACGTTATACGAAATGTGAAATTTAATTAATAGATACACTCGATAAATGAAATTATGAACAGAAATTTTTCTTTTTCATATTCTGCAAATAATTCATTTGAAATAACGTCTATTAATCCCTGAAAAATTTATTAGTAATAACATAACCTGCAATTCAACTATGAATAACCTCAAAATTTAATAGCGAAAAATTTTATCAAATAAATAATCTTAAATACACTTTATTTAAGGTATTAATGATGCAAAGTTATGCCAATGGAGAAGCAGTTCACCTTACTCAAGATAATATTGATCATATATTAGGTAAATTAATTAATATTTAATAAATTATTTTTCATTATATCACAATTTTTGATTATTATCAAATCTAACAATATGTATTTATATTATAATTTATTTTAGCATCCAATGAATTAGTATTCATAAATTTTTATGCCACATGGTGTCGATTTAGCAGTTCATTAGCACCAATATTTGATGAGGCTGCTGACGCAGTGCGAGCAGCATTTCCTAATGAAGGCTCAGTAGTTATGGGAAAAGTTGATTGTGAAAAAGAGAGTAAGTATATTTCTATGAATAATAATGAATTTAATATTCCGAATTTATGCAACAAATAATTGATTTTCATTTATTGCAGGTAATGTCGCTTCGCGATTTCACATTACCAAGTATCCAACGTTAAAAGTAATTAGAAATGGTCAGCCAACAAAGCGAGAGTATCGTGGTCAACGATCCACTCAGGCATTCAAAGAATTTGTCGAGAAACAGTTAGAAGATCCAATTAAACAATTTCATGAACTTAAAGAACTGGTTAATTTAGATACAACAAAGCGTATGATTATCGGTTATTTTGATCGAAAAGACGTGCCTGAATATAATATTTTCCGTCGTGTTGCCACTAATTTAAAGGATGACTGCCAATTTCACGTAGGATTTGGGTAAGTTGGTACAATTTATTATATATAATTAATTTGAAGTCATTACTTATTTATATTACTTGTATACTTGTCCAATATTATTGTAATCTTGATATGATTTAACAAGCACTTGCTCCAAAGAAGCCTGCGAAATTGGACAATTTATTGGAATGTTGTGAGTTAATATACTCGATATTACAACTGATAGAACCATTACAGTTTTTGTTTTTTTTTACACGCCACAATTTTTATTCAAGATTTTAGTTAATGGCTCATTACACATTTTATGTGTGTTAAAGAAATAATGTACAGAATTTCTTATCAGAAATTTTGTATTATTATTCAATGCACTGGAAAAAAAAATTTTGCGATCACCAAATGAATAATATTATTATTTAAAATATTTATTCTTATTGTTCGAAAAAATTGTAGTCTTCACTAAATTTTATATCTTTTTTTGAAGAGTATCAATTATTTTATTTCATTTAATTAATGGAAAAACGAAATTAATTTTCTCACAAACTAATTATGTTTAATTAATTATAAAATATTCATTATTTTTATTTGGTTATAAAAACTTTTATTTTATATTCAAATTATTCTTCTTCATAATTATCTTCAATGAAAATAATTTATAGTAAATCACATTTTGATGTAGAATATCGAACAATTTACAAATCTCTTTTATAATAGAAAAACGATTAGTGGATGATATTTTTTTATTTTCTATTTATCAACAGCGATGCAAGCAAAAATATGCATCCACCAGAACAGCCGATTATCGTATTCAGACCAGATAAAGCACGATCAAATGATGAAGATGAAACATTTACTGGAAACATGAAAATTTTTGATGAACTGAATATTTGGGCTCAAGAAAAGTGTGTGCCTTTAGTGCGAGAAATAACATTTGAAAATGCCGAAGAATTAACAGAAGAAGGTTTACCGTTTCTTATATTATTCCACAAACCAGACGATAATGCAAGTGTCAAAGACTTCAAAGACATCGTCGCCACCCGACTAACTGATCAAAAACGTAATTATTTTATCAGTATTTTTACCACTATCAAAAATTATTATTATTTTTTTTTCACTCTAATTAATTACGTGTATTTGTCATTTTTATTTTTCTCCATAGAAAATGTAAACTTCCTCACGGCAGATGGTTTGAAATTTGCGCATCCACTTCACCACTTAGGAAAAAGTGAAAAGGATTTGCCATTAGTTGCTATTGACAGCTTTCGACACATGTACTTATTTCCTAATTTCAAGGATATTTACACTCCCGGAAAATTAAAATCATTCTTACAAGATCTTTATTCCGGAAAGCTTCATCGTGAATTCCATTATGGGCCCGATAATAATAATGAAGTATTACAAATTGATGGGCAGGTTAAAATACCAACTGCACCACCAGAATCGACATTTAAAAAATTAGCACCTAGTAAAAATCGATACACATTATTGGAGAAAGATGAACTGTAGAATCAATTGCGCAACAAATAAATTTACAGCTGTGAATTAAGCGACTCATATTTGTCATCTGAATTTTTAATACAATAAAAAAAAAAACATCGAAAAAATCTTTTCAATTTAATTTAATAACTGTAAAACGTACAGTAGAACATATAACATATTATTAACCCAATTTTTTTTTTGTTCTTCATTCAGTATTTCATAAATTATTTAGTTTTGAGATCGATTAATTCACCTGTACTCTAATCTATTATCTAAATTTTATATTTGTGCATAGCGCAGATCATTTTTTATAATCAATTTAAACGTATTTTGTATAGTAGAAACGGGTGGATTATATATCTGTAAATATGCACACATGCTTAATGTGTTTAATTAACACATCACTTCGATTGAATCATCACAATTTAACTAAGGCAACGGCTTGATGTGGCTCTGAGTGCTTATCATTTATTATTCTCAGACGATGTTATAATTTCTCTTAATCGTTTATTTTGGTTAACAAGTTATATATCTATAAAATAATCTTTTTATATATAACGAAAACTTATTTTTCATAGAATCTTGAAGAAAGTTTTTTGAAATGATACAAATATACTTTCCGAATTTTACCCAGTTTATGATGATGTTTCACCATAGATCATATTAATGTTATTATTGAATGGACAATTTCTAAGTTACTGATTACTTACTTTCTATTAAACTTTATTGTTTATCATTTCGCAGAAGCTGTAAAAAAAAAAAAAAATTAAGATAATGAGAAATGAATTATTTATTGTAAATTCGCATCAACTTCCATTATAAAATGGCTGTATTTTACGAATAACTTGATTACATTTATTACATTTCATTAATACACATCATCATTGTCTTTTTGACTTTTCATCATGTAACAATAAGAAAAGTATTTGAGTCGTTCAAAATTTTAAAGTAACATATTCAGTCGTATATTTTACGTTTTTTTTTTTTTTTTATTTATGATTGTGAATTTATTTTTTGAATTTCGTACGATTTCAATACTTTTCTCATTACTATGTGATAAAAAATTAAAAAAAAAATTGTATATTTATGAACCATGATGTGCGCTTATTTGAACGATTTTTAAAGCAGTTTTCTATAAATTTCTACGTCACATTTGGATTCGTCTTCCGGTTCAGCCGAAAATCACATGTATATATTTTCTGAACGATTTTTATATAATTAGCTAACGTGATGTAAAAGTACTGGACAAATTTACAATTTGTCAAAAAAAAAAAAAAATCTTTTTTCAATTAAAATAACACTGTAACATTGTTAAATGACATTGTTCACAAAATGTAGTTTAAACATTCATAATATCACGTCCACCTATCATACCACGTAAATTACATCATTGAAAATCATGTTTAGAATTATGAGACTGTGTCTAACAATTTCTAATAAAGTAGTGCGCATTAGGCGATTTGGATTTTTAAGTGTAAAAAATTATAACAATTTCAAATTTTAAATAAAGTACAAGTGCATAATTGAGCTTCAATACTATGAATATTGTCAAATCATTCCATGAAATTATCGCAAATAATTTATGTTAATCGAAAAGTTCATTGATCTCTGTGTCACTGATACTAATTAATTAACTTGATTTATATACTTAATATTCATACAACCCAGTATTTATATCATTGCAAATATGCCCATGTACGTATTTACACTGATTGTGCAACCTCTTTCTGAAATTGATGTTTTTTGTTATTTACTTTTCATAGCGATTTTTATTTTCATTCATTTTTTATAATGAATTAATGAAAGACTTTTCCTTATACTATTATAATTATTTCGCCAACTTTGATCACTTCGATAAAGTCCATTATAATTAATAAAATTAGTGCATGGAAATGAAGATATTAATTATTCAACGTTTTATTTTAATTTTATTTCAATAAGGTGACAATTAAATTTTCTGTTATAAAACATAATGCAATAAATAACGATGATTAAATTAAATAAATGTTGTCATGGAGCCATTCAATCTTCATTCAATGCAATAAATTTAAATAATTGTAATAACATTATGCATTTAATTATCATGTTAATTTATAATATCATTCAAAATATTCAATATTTAATGGATATTTTTGAAATTTCGTTTGATTTTTTGTTTACGTAATTTCAACAGGATTTTTTTTATTCAAACAAACATAATTATAGTCATATCAGTGCGACTTATTTATTTTTATAATAATAATCGAGGCAAACACCCAATTGCGTCAGGGTTTTATAATGAATGACAATTTTATTTAGCGTTAAATCAGCATGAAACTGACCTCATATTATTGGCGTAACATTATACAATATATAATATATTATATGTATATATAAGGTTAACCTTAATCATTATTTCATCTAAATATATATGTAATAAGTGAATCTTATCGATTTTTCATACATACCTATAGATGATTAAATATATTTATGTTTATTTTACTTTTATTTATCTCACGTATATAATAATATATGTTATTTGATTAATTCTGTAGTTTCAACGCTGGTTATCAAACGAAATTATTAAAAAATTTATTTAATAATGATTTTTTATGACAAATAATTTTATAGAAATTATATAAACTTATGATAATATCTAAAAAATATTTCTCGATCTCGAGCAATGATATCTATATTAATTTTTTTGATTAGTGCAAATTGCCTGTTTTTTTTTTTCATATACACTTTATAATTCATCACACATCACATTTTTTTATTACCACTTTTTTTTTTCATACGCATTTTCCACTTTTTATCTTATATGATACTAACTCTTCATTCTAGTTATTATACCATCATTAAAGTTCATTATATAATCAACACAAAAATAATTTCAACATTTATAAATAACTATAACTAAATAAAATTCATTGTAAGTTAATTGCAACAAAAAAAAATATGTGAACATTAGAAAAAAATTAATAAAACTCAACAATTAGCGTACAAAAGTAAAGGAAGACGTGAATCGTATTAATAAATTACAAAAATCATTAATACATTTTTTATTAATAATGGCATTGATTTTTTTTTATTATTAACTTTTTTTTCTTCAATTTTTTTTTTTTTTTTGGACGACCTACACTCTCAATCAGTGAACACACATATAACAATAATAAGATTTTGTGTAATTCAGTAATAATGTCATGATGCCATAAAATATAAATTATTGGCGTGCATAAATTTTCATTTGTTTTTAAATCTATAAAAATATTTTTTGATTAGACCGAGATAAATGAGTCCTTTTTGAACTGATGGACGTTTTGAAAGGGAGGGACTACTCATGATTTGCAAAATTATTATTCAATACTCATACAAATTATCATTATTATTATTATTAATATTATTATTATAATTATAAGTATATTATGAAATTGTAGATAATCACGACGGTCGATTAATTTATTTTTTCTTTTCACCTGTTGTCATAATAATCATTTTCTACAACAAATCATCATTTTTTATTAGGATAATTATAATTTGTAAAGTTGATATAATAAGTATTTGTATATCTTAAAATATAATTTTAATAATTCAAAGAAATAATGGATATAATTCTTGACAAATACGAAATTTATTTTTCGATATTTTTCAATGAATATAAAATGAACATTGTAATGAATAATGTACTTGAAAAAATTTTTTTTTTCATTGAATTATAAATGAAAATTAATAATTTAGGCCGTCCAGATATTGAACAACCTATTGTGATAAATTTTATTTAATATTTTTATATATTATTATTTTAATTTGCCTCATCGTGATTATCTCATGAACAATACTTATAATATTTATAACAATAAAATTCGTCGACACAGAAGTTATCATTCTATGGCATGTTATAATATTTGATGTCGTCGCATATAAGGTACTTTATTTATTTATTAATTTTTTTTTTCTTTCAAAATGCTCTTTTCAGTAATTTTATTAATTATTTCACATTTGCTTAATTTTTATTTTGCACTCTTTCAATCGGAAACGTCGATGGTAGTAGCACCATTGTTATCATTATTTTATTTTTAATTGGCTATCTTCTTTTATTCCTTAATCTCAATCATTATTGTGCGTCCACGCAAAATATTTTAATTGCCCACAGGATTAATGTAGAATAATATTTTTTATATGAATAAAATTTGTTTCATCACTCTTGAATATTGTGCAACAAGATTCGAACAGAAATACGTAACAAATTATTGTCAATCTCTCTTTTATTTTCTTTTTATTTATTTATCTATTTAATCATTTTTTTTTTTCTTACGTTCAATCATCGACGTTACCGATGATAACAACGGTGTTAATTTTTTTTTTCTCATCCCTTCTCGTACTATTTATTTATATTCACTTTTTTTTTTTTTTGAGTAATATTTCATGTATATATCTATGTAAATTCATATAACACATATAATATTCGGTCAAGTCCATATAGCTTTATCTCGCATTTCGAAATATTGTTTTACATAACAACAATGAAAATATCAATTTTGTATTTTCTCTTATTTTATCAATTACATTTTACATAAATTCCATCAATATAATCATTATATTTTCTCGCAACAATTTAATTATGTCTATTGTAATGCGAGAAAAATATTTAATCTAATTTAGTTACGTATATTCTATTTTTTTTTTGTTAATTATTTCTACAAATCTAATTTTTTTTTTTATTGGATTGATTACGGTTGTACGTCACAGATTAGCGGGTATCATGAGAGACAATGGCGAAGATGCTCAATGATTTTTTTATTCGATGTTAATGATGAGAATTTGATCTTTTTTTTTTTTTTTTCATCTTCTTCTCATTTATTAAATTATTACTCGGCAATATAATTTATTGATTATAATTAAACATACATACATACATTCAATTATATATGAATATTATTTTCGTTTATTTTTTTTTACTGTTTCAAATTGAGTTATAAGGTGTCGAAAATAGTATAGCAAACAGTTCTGTAAGTCATATGCTAATCAAAAGCTCATTTGATTGTTTTCTGATTTTTTCTGATTTTTTACTTCATCTTTTTTTTTTTCTTCACTTAATCATTAACCAAAGTATTAATATAATCTAAGTAATTATAAACAAACAATATTTTTCATCGTGTCCATTAGTTACTCACACTTGAAGTAGAAGTAGAGGATTTTTTTTTTATATGAGCGATTAAAAAGGTTAGACATTTAGTTGCAGTTATTTAATCATCATGAATTTTTATAGATTCTTCTCTTAACAATTATTATTTTATAATTTTATACTCACAGAGGGCCTTCTGTCCATCTTATGAAACGCGTCAGTGATTATTTGCTGGTAAACTTTTAATCCATATCCGTCATATTATTTCTCTCACAATATTTTATTATGTATATTATTTGCTGGAATGGATTTTTGAAATTTTTTTTTCAAACTAATTTTTAGACGTCAAGATTGTCACGAATTCTAGAGTGATACAAATTAAAATTAATTATACAAATTATTATATTTACAAAACAAGTATAATATTATATGTATTTTTTTTTTTTGACATTTTATTTACCTTCATAATTAACCATTCCATCGCCATCTAAATCCGCTTCTTTAATCATATCATCCACCTCTTCCTCCGAAAGTTTTTCACCCAAATTCGTCATCACATGACGCAATTCCATCGATGAAATCAAACCATCATTATTTTTATCAAATACTCTGATTGAAAAAATAAATTAAATCAATTTATTATTCTCAATTATTTTCATTGCATCGATTGAAGTATAAATAATTATTGAATTAGGAAAACAAAATTACCGAAATGCCTCTCGTAGTTCATCTTCGCCATCGGCGCCTTTCATTTTTTTTGACATCATTTGAAGAAATTCATTAAACTCAATAGTACCATTACCATCTTGATCGACCTCATTCACCATATCGCGCAATTCCGTCTCTAAAATATGAGTGCCATTTTGCTAATTAAAAATATAATCAGATTTTATCATAATCTCATGTGGCACAGTTGCAACAATCGATAGCATAATTAATTCATTTTGTAGCCGCAAAAAGTAAATTAATCATGTAAAAATAATATTTTATCGTAATCATTTATTTTAGTATGTTAATTAAAATATAAATAACCAAGAATTAATTCACTTGATTGCCATGTGTGATATTTATATGTGTATATAAAATCTCTAAGGACGTTTAAATGTTTGTTTAAAAGAAATTTTTCAACGTCATTGAAATTTTTTTATTATAATTCTCCCGTTAATTTCACGAAAAAGAAAAAAAAATTTTAACAATGCTGTTGAAAAATGACACTTAGACATGTTACAAAGTACATTGTTACAAACATTTTTCAGGAACTATTCACTACAAGTGGAAGTATTTCATGCTTCATAGTCAGTCAAAGTAGGTTGAAAAGAATGAATAAAGAGGAAAAGTAGCGAAAGAAACATAATGAGTTAGTTAAGTATCCACATTGTGATGCATGCATCAATTTTTTCAACTAACTATTTCACTAATTAGCAATTTATTCTTTAAATATTTTCTTTATAACTATTTACGATAAAATTAAATATTTCTTTTTTTTTCCCCCTTCAAATACATCCAGTAATAATTGTATTTATATTTATTTATTTAATATAATATTCTCGCTGTAACTCACCTGATGGTCTTTGTCCCAATGAACGCATCACAACACCCAGCTCTGCCATAGTAATTGTTCCATCCTCATCCTTATCAAACAGCATAAACGCTTCTTTAAATTCTGAAATTACAATACAATATCAAAACATTAATATAATAAATTTAATTTATTCTTTGTCTATACCGAAATGATAATATTATTGAGTATAGTAGAATGAAAACAAAAAAAAAAAAATAGCTAGACGATCACTGCACTTGGCAACGACCAAACAATTGTAAATAGTATACAAATATTTTTTGGCAACGATTATATTTACTCATAATCATATACAACAAAATATACTTTCATATATGCATCAATTGCATTGCCTATCAATTAATTATTCTTATATTTATAGTGTATATATCTATCGTCAACTCGTTGTTCGCAAGACTAAATAATGTTTGCGTGCAAGAATTCGTCGCGCAATTCATCGGGCACATAGCCAGAATACTCAACGTCGCATTCATATATCTTTAAACTACTTAAATATTATAAATCTTTATAGCGACAACTTCCCATTGGTGATTCTATAACACTTTTATTTGTATATATATAACAATGACAATGGTCATAATTTATTCCTGCATTTGTTCAGTTAATACCAAGCGATAAAACAACTGTTTCATTCCCAACAGTATTTTTTATACATTGTATATTTTATTTATAATCAGAGTTAATCAAGCTTAGCTCACCTGCCACTTGATCCTCTGTGAGTCCATATTCAGACTGAAACAAGAAATAATATTTAATCAATATTGTATAAATTTAATCCATAAATAAATTGATGCAAATTATTTTGCAGACAATTTTATTGTATCGAAAATTATATTGATAATATATTTTATATATTGCAGATTTTTTATTTGAAATAAAAATACAAACAAAAAAATTATTTTTATGATGTTTTATATGTTTAGTCTAATTATCTCATTTGAATTTTGTTTATTAATTTAAACTCCTATTTACACGTTCATGTAACATTTTTTCTAGACTTATTTACTAGAAATGAAAAAAAACAAAAAAAATAAAAACTGCTAGCCACATTTGTCCCACACGTTATTTTACACATAAGCAATGTATCACTTTGTGTTCCTCCCTTTAGTTACAGTGTATATATGTAAAAAATATATATATATGTATCATATTGAACTTATAAATAGAGTATTGGACAGATGACTAGAGAGACACTATGATAAAACGGATGTTTCTCTCGATTTTCGTTGCGTGACGAAATATACGATTGAAAAATATACTCATATGTGTTTTTACAACGCACAGTATTTTTTTTTTTCTACAAGAGTTATTCAACTAGTTTGTTATGTCATTATACATTCCATAAAATAATAAAATTATGTTTGTCAGTGGTTGGAAATAATAGAATTTTTTATAGTTTCCTGAGGGTGAAATCATTGGCACGAAATTAATGTTCAATCAAGGAACACAATAGTTTATATTTGTAGTATAAACAAATCAAAATATTCACCACGTGGTTTATAATTTATATATCGCTTATAAATAATTTTAATTTATAAAATACAATTTCGTAATAAAACTTGAGATTATTATCGGAGTAATATTATTTTTTTTTTAAATGATTTATCTTTGATTTGAAATTATTATGTTATGAAGAATAAAAACATGATTAAATATTATAATAAATTACACTTATTTGTCGTATTTGAGGATCGATAGTGCTTGTCAATCGTCGGAGCTTTCCATAAGCGGACGAATATTTTTTCTCTGTATCAACCATCGATGCACGTGTTAATATTCACTATTTAACTTTATGAATTTGATGGCTCTTTGGTTTCTTTTGAAAAATCTATTTTAATTCACTGAGAACACATGAGAAGACTTTTGAAATCAAGCTCGTGTGTCCTCCACTGTCGTGTGTAGATAGTCTCAACTCAACATTTATTACTGGCACGTCGTGGCTAAAGCGTGAGGTTTTACTGCCAGAATTCGACCCCAAATTTCTAAACGCCCGCGCGACCAATATTATATTTTGTTGGTAATACAAACTTCTAGTTTCATATTCACAATTAATTGTTTAATGTACTAAATGCAATTTTATATATTTGTACAAATGTCATGGTTATATTTGTTCATAAAGGTTTGAGAAAAAAAATAGTTGACAATTTATATTTAATTATATGTTTATATATAATTGCTTGTCGCAAAACAATATAAATGTAATTGCTGCTGCCGTGTTATATTAAAATATAACCTTCGAACGTTTTCAAACTTGTTTTGCCTTTTAATATTGGCGAGTACTCTCATCTCTTCTTTGTGATGTCGCGCCAAAATACGTCGTTGAATTGAATCAATTTTTTACAATACATATATACAAGATATATGTATTCGTAATTCTCTAATGAAAGACAACGGAGTTTATCAAATTTTTTTTGACTATGAACATAACATAAAATACAAAAGAAAATAAATTATATCGTCGACAGACTCAACGGTATTTATTATTCATCAGTTTATTGGTCTAATGAAATAAATTTTCCTTGGTATAATAAAAATATAAATGTGAATGAATTTATTGGCTGAAAATTATTTTCAAGACAAGTTGATGATAAATATTCTATTTAAATTGTAAATATGTATATATATAAATATTTAATATTGGTCGATTATATTGATATAGTGAGGTCACAATCGAAATAAAATTACAGAAGATGTAAAAAATTTAGTATTTAAATAATAAAAAATGAACTTGGGCAATTTTTAAAAAATTATATTTGGCCAAATTCGATTTATGGATATTTGATATTGAAACGAATAATAAATTGAATTAAAATGTTTGTGATATATTTTTTTGCACGTTGGTATAAGCTCAATATACGAACGAGTAACATAGGTAAAAAAAAACCACAAATAAATATAATTTATCTACGTAAATAATTTATCCACTTGACACGTATATCGAAAATCTTTGGAGGAAAAAAATCACGCAATATATTAATGTATAAAAGTTGAGAAACACTGAGTTTATATAGATATATTTATAGGATTATATGACCACTTTGAAACTATTTTGAAGACATCCGCAATGAGAGCGTATAATGGATGATTTTTCCGTGAGTACTTAAAATATTTCCTCTATAAAATAATCACAAAATTCCAAAAAAATTATAGATATTTATTATAAATGAAATAAAATTTATTACGTACTAAATTGATTGTAACTATCAAATCATATTGTTGCCTCTGGCCTTTCTTTTTGTTCTTTCCAGTCTTGACACAAGCTGCCTTTGGAGTGACTTTCACTTGTCCTTTTTGAGCGCTGGGTTTTTGGGCAGGTTTTGCCGCGCCCTTTGCCCCTGGTGCGCCCTTTTGGCCACCAGTCAACGGTGTTTTTTGTCCGGCTGTTCCTTTTTGATTCACGTGCCCGACCCCATCAGCAGGTTTGTTGCGAGCCTGTTGAATACACAAAAAATATATTATTTATTTCCATCAAAAAATATTCAATCACTAATTTTTTTTTTTATCATTAATATTTCAACTCGATATAGTTGTTCGCTTCAGCCAAAATGATGTTTCTAAAATATATTTATCAATGCCGAAGCTTACGGGAAAATTATTACAATATCTATAAAAATATTGAGATTTAGAATAAAGCTCATTATAAAATGAAAAATATAAAAATAATTTAATTCCGAATTTTTAATAATCTATCGAATATAATTATATAAATTTCAAATAATGCTAAGCATAATTGCAAAGCTCTGTATATAATAATAATATACCTGCACTAAAATTATTTATATAGAAACTGGGCCAAGCAGCGATCGAAACTTTTTGAATTAAGATGAACTCAATTGAATGCTATCATATAGAATAAAGGGAATTGTGTTTAGATAATGAATTGCAGAACGAGAAGAATATGAAAAAAGAATGGAGCGAATAATTAGCATACGGCACGTACCAAAAATAAACTCGGCTTAAATATAATGATTGTGCGGGGAGTTAAAGAAGTGGCATAAGACACACTGCATCGCGTGGGTGACAAAGTCGACGAGACTGACGAGATAATTATAGGGAGTCTAAAATTCGCCTTTTCTTATAATATATGATTGCAAGACACATTTGAATATATTCATCAAATGAAAGAAAAAAAGAATCAATTAATTAATAACAGCGTAATGTCATTTTCAAAAATTTCATTAAATTAATTTAATAATTATATTATATAAAATTCATTCAATTGATTTTCAATATGCAACAGTAAATAAAATTCTTACTGTATTAAAAATATATTTACATAGATGATAAGTAATTATAACTTGTAGGATATAATTGTTTCTATATAACATAGTAGGTTAACACAGTAATAACGTTTCCATTTATATATCATAGTGTGGAAATATTCATCACTCAGCATGTTCCCAAGAGGTTCTGTCGATGTTAAATTAATTATACCAATTAGATGTTTGTAAATGGATTCAATATGTGTATACCCACGAGTGTCTATCCTACGATAAATTGCAACTATAATTATTACAGGTTTGAGGATATATAACGTAAAGTATTATTATTATATGAGCATGTATATGTGTGTCACTCCCACGATTTTTAGCGCCTTTTCCCCACAGTGTTGTACGCTTGAAACTCTGTGGAATGTGTGACATTTTACATTTATAACTTACTATCTAAAATTCAAACATTCTCAATTTTATATCGTGCATTATTGATCAAATATTTCATGCAATTTTTTATTTGTCGTTTGAATTTTTTATTTTTTTTCAGTGTACAGGAATGTCGAATACATTCAAGAGATTATCATGCAGTGAACACACATTAAACAAATAATTTTCAGCAACCAAATAAACAACATTTGATTTAAATAAATATTATAATGGTTTCATTTATGCATTATATTTATTATAATTTGCAGCAAATATTTAGTTTATTGTAATGAATTTAGTTCATTCTTTCGCAATGCAATTAAAACATTTATTGAAAATAATAAAAAAAAAAATAATTAAATAAACAAATAAATTGGAAAATGTGAAAATAAAAATTGTAGTCAACACAGCATCATGGACCTGCGTGAAGTTGTGTATGAAAATATGTATTTCTGTCTAATCTGCTGCAATGTCGGTTTATTTGAGTGGAGAGAAAAATGTAAATAACGTGGGCACTAAATTTTACGATTGCAACGGAGAACTCATAACGTATAGTGAAAAAAAAATTTTTTTTAAATACACTATTCATAGAGTGAAGAGATAAAACTGAAACACAAATAAATAAAAAAAGAAAACAGAAATGTATATGACAGTGTATTAAATATGAATACAAGCGTGCACGTCCTTGGTCGTGATTTAATTTTCATTCTAAACGTCTGCATCCCTTCGCTGATTGGTTAACGGTTTTCACGGTGAGCTACAGCATTATAGTTCGCTAACGTGAAAGAGTAAACATATATATAAATATATATTATAGCAGTTCACAGTCAAAGAAACAGATGGGAGAAGCAGGCATGGATAATTTAGGAGAAGGAGAAAAGCTCTGGAGGTGGAAAATATTCAAGGGGAAAGTTATAAAAGTTATCTTGCTTCACATTATTTGAATTAGTGGTGGAGACACTCAAGAGTTGTAAAGTCAAAGCACAAAGTAACATTAATAAAACGGAAAAAAAAAAATGGTTAGTCGATGGATAAAAATTATTTTATTAATTTTTTGTTGTGTGATATGAAAAACAAAAAAATCTTGATCGCCATTTTCATTACTAATTAGTGGCAATAAGTGTGTTTTTCTAAATTTATTTCACTTGGAAAAAATGTGATTACTCTCTACGAATATTCATATAAATATTTTATATTTGATAAAATTATTAAAAAAATTAATTTGATAATTAAAAAATTATATTTGATAAATTATTAAAAAACAATAAAATAGCGGCTTTATTAATTTCTTTTTTTTTTTTTCTTTAAATTAATGTGCAATAACGAAGTATCTAATACTTTTTTGAATTCTCAAATTAAATTATTCAAAAAAATTAATTATACTTTAAATTATTTTATGCGCTTAATTTCAATTAAAAATTTTATATCGTTGTTGAATGATTGCGTATGTTTGATGTTTCAGGAGGACGAACAAGTTCAAAGTGAGTCTACATAACCCATGTATACATAGTTACATAAACATAATTGCTTTTAATATGAAACGACATTTTTTGCATTTAATCGTTTATGAAAAATAAAACTTGACGAATTTTTTTATTTTGCTGTGACTATTTCCACTGTTTGTTCGAGTTATATTTTTTTTTTATATATAAAATATATGGATATGTCATCTGATACTATTAATCAAATATTATTACATGAACAAATGCATATATTAAGAGTAAACAAAAGCTTTTTCGCTGCACTCATTTATATCTTTCTAACTCATTAATATGCCAGTATATAACTTCTATATATGTACATTAACCAAATACTGTTGCTTAGTTTGGTATAGTAGAATATTCCAGAGGATACCAACAAATCAAAAAATGTATATATGTATAGCAACAAACGATCTTTCATTCCGTTGTTTATTACTTTGAGATTGTGTGAAATATTATTCTTTAACATGAATTCACCTTTGGACTATTTTCGTACTGAAAGTTTTTATGTAGAAATTTCCTTGCGGTTTATTTAGGATGGAGTTATCACTCGAGAATCAGATATTGATCAAATTTAATTTTAAAGAGATAGTTACGAAACTATTCACTTACTTGATGATATAATAATTTAATTATTTTTTATATAATTTAATGAAAATTTAATATAACTTGTTAAAAAAATTCTCATATATTTGTTCAATTAATTCTTGATTTTAAAAATTGTATTAGTTAACAAATTTACTGTATGAAAATAATGACAAATATTTTTAATTAGCAATAGTATGTTCATTAAAAAAAAAAATTCTGGAATTAATTTTTTTTTTTTCATATGAATTCAACTATCTCTTTAAATTCATTGGAAATTTATTATTTTCTCTGTCAATTTCATATTATTTTCACACAAATGGATCACTGGTATTTATAATTATTTTCAATGCACGAATTCCAAATAAATATTCATGCAGATGCTGATTTGACATTGCTTGGCGCGGTCAAAGCGGATTTATACTGAAAAAATAAATATTTGATCGAATGTGAATGTATATATTGTTATATTTGGCACTAGCAATATGCAGATTTGAGATGAACTGAAATAATATAAATTTGCTATTACTTCGACACTATGAAAAGTGAAATTAAAATAAAACAAAAAAATTCTTGAATAAAAATTCATTGAAAATATAAATAAAATTGTTATTTTATTTTATTTTTTTCTTGTCATTCAGTGTTACGACGAGCTTTTTCCATGTTTGACTCAACTAAATCAGGAAAAATTGAGAAGGAAAAAGTGCGAACAATTTTAAATACACTTGGACACACATTTGATGATCAAGAATTGGAAGGTTTGTTGCAGAAAGAAGATGAAGATGGTAATTCTATGATACAAATTAATTTTTAAATCGATAAATAAATTGAAAAATATTCTAGATAATTAAATATGACAATAAAAATTTTATTAAGCTTTATATATTGGAAAAATTAATCAGAGCTGATCCTGATAATACCAAATAATGTTTATCATGGATATATTTATATGTATCAAACAACACAAGTGATAGAAAAATAGTAAACATACTTGTGAAAATATTTTTATTATTCTCGACACGAATTCGTCATGATTAATGTATGATCAATCGATCAACTTCGCGACCGAGTTGATACAATTTTAATTTTCTTTCACTTTTTTGTCTAGACAGTGTAATGAATTCAGTTATTTTCTTTGATAATTTATTGCTTCGATTAATTCATCGTATTCATTATCTATTAAAGAAAAAAAATCAAATTAATTTTGTTTGATATTTTGTTATTTTATTTCTGTAGGAAGCGGAGTTTTGAGCTTTGAATCATTTCATCGGGTGGCAAGTCACTTTCAAGAGGAGGATGATGAAGCATTGCAGAAGGAACTGAAAGAAGCATTTCGACTTTATGACAAAGAGGGCAATGGTTATATTCCAACAAGCTCGTTACGTGAAATTCTTGCTGCGTTAGATGACCAAATTACTCCAGATCAAATGGATGGTATGATCGCTGAGATTGACACTGATGGATCTGGTACAGTTGACTTTGATGGTGAGCTATATAATATTTCAAATTATTTATAGTGTATCAGCCAATCCATGAGGATAATTTCACGAAAATTAATAATCTCAATTATGAACTGAGGATAAATTAATAATCTATTACGCATATGAATATTTCATAAATGCAAAATGAATGATAAAAGTACGCATGTGAAATTTTATTACACCTGCCAACTTAATTCGTTTGCATTATTATAGAAATGTATTATTACAATTGTAGTAAAATTATAATTTTGAATAATTATTCTAATTTCAGAGTTCATGGAAATGATGACGGGCGATTAAATAATAATATATTTGAATAAACTACAATAAATTTTATAAATAAATCAATATTATTTGTGTAATACAATGCATAAAGTTTCATGTATTTACTTCAAATTGATAAAAATAAAATTCTAAAAATAAATTCTTGTGATTTTCATATTTTTTTTTTTTTTTTCATTTTACAGTTTGAAATATTTTTTACAATAAATAAAAAATTATTTTTCTCATTTTCTATAGGCACATTAGTTTGTATATACCTATTACTCAATTTCCTAACGTCAACACTTTAATTTCAATAATGTAACTCTACCGTATTTAATATAAGATTGTGAGGAAAAAAAATGTCAAAATTTATGTCACAATAATTCACAGGATATATTCGTCTAAATGAGTCAGCGATGAATTCCTGAAATATTATTGAAAAAATAGTAAAATAGAATATTTCACAATCTGCTCTGCTTAACCGTATCATATAAACAATGCCAGTAGAAATAAATAAAATATAGTGAGATTTTATATAATCCATAGTGTCCCCACGCGTGTTGGATACGTGCCCAGAATTTGTAAAAGTGTTTCACCTATACACAAGGGAAAAGTGGGGCGAGATGGGAAAATACATGGATTTTACTCTACTCTTCCCATATAATATGTTTAATGCATGTAGTCATACAAGTATTTTCATGTTGGTATAAATATTCTGTGACAAATAAAAAGAATTGTCGTGAAATAAGAAAAAAATTTTAGAAAAAAAGAAAATATCTCCAACACCACTAAACATATATATATTATTATACATGTATGTATAATAGTAATTTACACTGTATATACATCGTGTACATATATAAAAAATACCCATAAAAATAGAATATAAATATAAAATACATATAAAAAATAAATATAAAATGACGATAAATTTCGCAATTTCAAACTTTGAAAAAATGATGAAACCAAACATATTTGGTTGGTGATATTTGCCTGTATGTTGAGCATAAAGGATTAGTACATATTCTCACTGATTCCCAAAGGATAAATATAATACAGTACTAAAATACTGCGAAAGTATGTACATATCTTATTTATAAAAGTTCATAGACATTAATATATTCATAATATTGCATACTTTGCCTGTCAAATATTCAGTTCGAATCTGGGTAATATTTTTTATACTATACTAATATACGTGTCCTTGGAAACGAGTTGAAAAGGAATCAATAGGGAACTCACTGACTGCCCTTGGAAAATTGTATGCTTCTTCTTTCATTTTTTTTTTTTTTTTGAGAAAAGTCAATATTACATTGAAAAGGGCGAGATATAATTATTTGATATTAAATCCAGCTATGAATGAGCTGGATTTTTAATTAAAATATAATGAACAACGTGCGCTATAGGGAATTATCAAAGAGCAAAAAGATATTGTGAATAATACAATGAAATTATATTTGAAAGAAGTTGCAGGTACAAAAAAACATTTGTTGAAGATTAATATGTGTTTGGATTTTGCAATTGACATATAAAAATAAATTATTGTTGAACTATTTTTTTTTTCTTCTTTTGTTTAAAATTTTATATGTGGAATCATTTGCAATGATGTGGCCTACTTTGAAAAAAATATAACAAAGAAAAAAATACATTAATTAATTAAATTCATTAAATCAATATAAATACAATTTATGTATGTATTAATATTATCATGTAGATATTATCTATTCGTCTATCTATTATCTAAACGCACACCACTGTACGACGTCATCGATCGTTTTCTAGTTCAAATTACACTTTCAACCCCGACCTATAACTACACAACTGCAATATGACTATCACGACAAATATTCTTCAATTGTATGCCAAGTTCAACCTCATTTTTACTCTTTTTCCTTTTTTCATTAAGACATTTTGTATATGACCAAGTAATTCTATATATGAATACATTTGTTTAAAAAATTTTACATTTCAAACCACTATTTCATTATAAACAATATGTGTTTATTATTCATATGTGTAGATGAAAATAAATTAATTCTTTTTACTAATAAAAAAGAGAAAATAAATCAAAAAAAAATTTCTCAATGAATTAAATTATTTTTCTCAATTAATTAATTATTAATATAAAAATATATTTTTTGTACACATTATGTTTTACAGATGTTGAATATTGTTCAACGTATTTTGTCTATAAATTTACAGGTATTGATTTTCACTATAAACATGCATCAAACGTTACTATTTCTACGTGCAAAAAAGCGATAAATTAGCCATTGATATAATTAGAGCATATGCGATATAAATGATTGAAGAGAAAACCCTGACATGGAAACCATGTGTATTCTAAATATCCTGTTTGTGCAAAAGTAAAAAAGAAAAAAATATAAAATAAAATATACGCTCAGGTAACTTTGCTTAATTTATCAAACGAATTTTTGTTTCACTGTGAAAAAAAAAAGAAAACATAAAATATTCTAGAGCATTGCATTCGCCTAATTATTAATTAACTTCTAAAAAAATACCTAAATGTCCATGACCAAATAACAAATTTTATATTAAGCACACATTATATGTGGATTATTGTGATCTTAGTATGTACCTGGCTTATGCTTCTAAAGCTACTTGTGCTGGCACTCCGAGCCTGTAAACACAAGTACAGTACGGATCACACTGTAAAATTTTGGCAAGAAATAGAAAGAAAAAAAAAAAATACATAAATATATTTATACACAAAAAAATATAAAGAGTGATAAATTTCATAGAGTATACGTAAGACATAATGCACAGATAAAACAGATAAAAAAACATAATAATATAATATGTACAATGACGAGACAATTAGATTGAGATATTATAAGCTAGCAAAAAAGTGAATTAGCACAATAAATCATTAAGTGTTTGTGATTATTACACACACAGACATATACACAAATACTTTTTCTACTAAATGAATATTTAATTATTTTATTTCAACACTGAGTTTGCTAAAGCGATTAATTATTTATGTATGTATTTGATATCAGAAAATTTCAATACATCTTTGCTCTTGTAAATTTTATATTCAAAATAATTAATTTATTTTATTTCCTTAAGTATTTAAGTTTTAAAATAAATTCAATAATTGTACTTTGATTATCAGTCAAAAATAAATTGATAGATAAATTTTAAATAGTTAATAATTAATTTATAAAATCGATGAGTTGATTTTGAGTTGTAGCATGTGGTAGTTTTTTTTTTTTTTCTTGAATATTTAATGATCACACAGGCAGAAATTATGGCACTATACATATAAAAACAGATAAATAAACATAGCGTGAGTTTTTGTAGTGTGTGCCATCTAATACCTGGTTCAACAATCTGATATATACTGACCCCCTTTCATAGACACTTACATAGGGGTTTATGTATTATATACCTATATATAATCATGTACATAGACATGTGTGTATACATTTTAGTCATATCTTTGTATTATGAATTTATCCACTCTAATTGATTGTTTGAACGTGTAATTTATTGTGTGTCGATTCGACATGCAATATTTATTCATTTATCTTTTTCCATTTTTTAAAATATTATATAAACAATAATACAAGTAATAATCAAACATTATATTATTATTTGCTGATATTAGTTCGATAAAATAAAAATAATGTAGTGTGATTTTAATAATATATTTTATTTATTTTATTATATCAATTGATTGTTGCAATTAATTGCATTCAGGGAATTATTTTTTATTGTGGTTGACCGAAGCTTATGTAAGTAGTTTTAATTATTTATTTTAATATGGTTTAAAGAAAAATTGTTTTATTTATTTTAATAAATGTTTTGTTTGATGAAAAAAAATTTATTAAAGTGTTAATATGAATTTAAATATTTTTTACTGATTATTTTCTCTTTAATTGATTTTTTTTTTATTTCATGGTATAAAACTTTTTATATTTATATTCACACGTTATTTAAATTTAGTAGATAATTAAGTTTATATAGTAAGTTATTTTTTTTTTTATATTTTTTATAAGCTTTTTTATTAAGTTGTTATTTCCAACGATTTATTATAAACGAAAAAAAAAAAAAGCAAATTTACCTTGCTTCGATTTCTCGGCGTAAAATCTTCCTTGCTTGCCTTACGACGTTTGTCCTTGAGGATCATCCTTGCTGCCGCGAATGCCATTTTTGTGGTTTGACTTGCACTTTTCCTGTTTCTTTATTATATATTTATTTTTTTTTTTTATGAATTTTCTCCGTTTTGATTTCACGGTTGATAATTAAGACCTTCCCATAAATTATTGCACTAAATAATTTAATATTCCTCTCCTTCTAAGCATATGAATATATATTTTACTATTGCTCTACAATAATTACCATCAATTATCTAATTTTTTTTTTGTCTATCACTATTATTTTTTTTTTAATCTCTAAACATATATATTTGCTTTTTACATACGCAACAGTAAATTTTACCAAATTCAACACTAAATCAATCCTAAAATATGGCACCATTAACTGGTAATATTTAAATAATTACTAAACATTTTGGGATAACATCGATTAATAATTAATTTCGTAATATTTACGAATAAACTGATATTAAAATTACTTTCATTGATTATTATTAAATAATTTCTCGCTATTTTTCGTCTGATTTGATAATTTAATTTATCGCACATTTGTCTTCTAATATTTAACGTCTTATAAATATTAAAATTTTCTCGTATCTACAAAACAATCACGTGCTTAAGTAGTGTAATAATATTTTTTTTTACAATATCATATTTCAGATGATTGTTGATTTTTTTGGCTGCATCTTCATGGTAGATCAGATAATTGACTGTGATTACAATACGGCCATGGATCTAAAAGAGTAATTTATTCTTTCATCAACTAATTAGCGATTAATATTTATATAAAAAATAATTCATCATTCCCCGATATTCTGAGCAATAGTGTTTCCATTTGTAAAATATATTCACAAATAAATAATTAATAGTGTAATAAGAATTTTATATCTATTGCAGATAATATTAATTTATGCTTGGTCTTTTATTAACTTGATACAAATATTATTAAACGTTACGATTCATGAATCATATTAACCTTATAACAATATATCCATGTATAAAGCTGTCGTTTACTCTACATAATCTACTTAGTTCAGCTTGCATTCTATAGTCCACTTCGTTCCTTAATGACTCGTTATTTTAAAGTTTTAATAGCTGACCGTCACGTCGCGTAAGCGTCGGTCAACCAACTTTTCCCACTTTGAAAATCTGTATAAGTATATAAATAAAATGTTTCATTTCTCTATTGTTTCCGTGTATTATTTTATGACAAAATCATTATTAATACTGATCAATAACACATCAAATTTTCTTTATGTACTTCTGATAAATAATTGATGTAATATAAGAGACAAATTCCGTTATGTAAATTTGTCCTGATAAAATATATTTATGAACGGCATGAAATATACAGCACGTTAGATATCAATGTAAACAATCAGTTATTTCAATTTTATATGAATAATTATATAAACATAAAATTCATGCGACATCCGATAGCAAATGCAGATGTAGGTTAAAGAGAATTTTACACATAAAGTGATGTAATTTATAAATAAGAAAAAAATTAAATTCTTTAACCAAACAAAAATTTGATACAAAAAAATAATTTACTTCTATCGATTATTTATCATAATACATTAAGTAAAAAAATATATATAAATTCCTACTTTATATGTTTGTATATAAATTTTATTTTTATTTCATTTCCTGTAAAATAAAATGAAAAATATAAAAAAAATCTTGAGTACACTCACGGGACGTACTCATATGCGAGTGAAATATAATTGTGCATAAGTTGTGTAGGTCAGAGCTTTCGAAAGGAATGTACAAAGTGTAGCAAGATAAATTGCGCAATATGCAACGAAGGAATTAGAAGCTCCTTCACAACATGAGTGTATAGGTTGCTTATAGAGTGTTGACAGACGAGCAAAACCAACTTGAATACGGTCATACCTCTCGTCTCACAAAAATTTAAATATTATATAAAAATGTTCATGCACAACTATAATGTAAACACTAAACGTTTCTATTCTCGTTTTAATTTTTTTCCATCGTCAAAATTATCTGCTTGAATAATCCAAGTGCCTTGTCGTACTTGAGAGCAATTAATCAAATAATTGGGGGGAAAATTATAAAGCTTAAAAAAAAAAAAGGAGAAAGAAAAAAAATAATAGAGATTTAGTTCCGATGTATAGTGATGACCTGCGAGCAATAAAATTCATTCGAGCGTTTTCAAAATTCGCGAGTCGCTATGTCTTTGTTATTTTCATGGAACGTGGGTGCAGGGAGGAGTATTGATCACTCCCACGCCGCGCCCAACAGTCTCAACCCAGCAACATACACTGTTCTATATATTCTATCGTTCTCCAGTTCTCAACTTGCCTCCTCCCATTTTTGCTTTTTACTTATAAATCCCTAACATGTTCTTATCAACATTTACGATTCTACTGTGTTTCTCCTTAGCATTATTCCGACAAGTAAATAGGCTCACTTTGAGTTTATCGAACAATGACACTAAGCTATGTAGCAAGCTGATTTGTATAGATGAACATATCTTTTGAGGAAACATTTTTGTTTATCACGTATGATACGCGAATATTTTAATACTTTGTCACGAAATTTTCCTGGATATAAAGTCCTGATAAATTTATTTATACAAGGGAAAAGGTTCAGATATAAAATTTCAGATCGCATTTAATGTGAACCATCACAAACAGCTGACTAGAACCTTGTGCTGTTTATTTATTTATATTTTTATTTTTTAAGAAAATCGTAATGGGTAAATAAGCATATTTGCAATAATGTGTTGGAGATTATTGTAACGTGTTGTATATTCAAAGAGAATTTTTTTTTTAAACGAATTATTTTATCTTATTAACCTCAATTCATTGCGAAATTAAATTTATTAAAAAAAATTATTTCAATAATTTTTTCGAAATGATAAGATGCTTTGTAACATTATTTTAAAAATATTTCTGATGTATAACAAAATGTAGCCACTTGTTATTGCCACTTGTAATACTAGACAATTGTTTACAAAAAATTGTTTGCATATTTATATAGAGTAAATAATACAAAAAAAAAAATATGATGTAAACAAATATACAGATGTACATATGCAATTTTTATACTGAATGATTTGAGAGGCGAGTAGAAATTAAATTGCCTTTGAAATATCTATAGAAAAATAAAAAAAAATAAAATAATAAATAAAAGAAGAGAAATAAAATTCAACAACAAAAAAAAAATATCTGATCATTTAATCAATTACTCGGTAAATTCATATCGATAATAAATATTTCAAAAAACTACCACGAAAATAAAGTGTGTATTTATGAGAGAGCTGATAAAAACTATGAGATATTGACAGAGAATATGAAACAGTGAGAGAAAAAGAGAAAGCGTTTGGGAGTAAAGCCAGGATTTTTGTTAATTCTCATTATGAATTTTTTTTTTCCATCTTCATTTCAGTTGAATGCAACCGAATGTTCCACACCAGCCATTGAATATCCCATGCAGTTTAAAAATCACATTAAATCAAAGCAAAAAATTCCGACATATGTAACTTGATAGAAATAAATTTCAAACAAAACAACAAAATTTTAAACTAAACAAATAAATAGTGTAGAATATATTTAATAATTTATTTTATAATTTATTATTAAGGCCCATCCGCCTATAGTATTCTAATTAGTGTTCGAACGATGAGTAATTTGTTAAATTATCCTGACTAAGTAAACAAATACGCTGTATAATATCGCGCAAAATTCAATCTAATTAAAATTATTCCCAAATGATGGCCAATCAGTGTTGCGAATTTACCACAAAATTATTCAGCGTATTATAATTCATTTATTTCTATCCAATCTATTCCATCTATCAAAGAATCGCAATAATTATTTATCGTTTCTTATTTCTTTATTTCTTTCTTTCAAATATCACAAATCAATCATCCATTGTCCAGATAAATTATTACAATACTAAATAATTATAATATAAATTCTTTTATATTTTTTTTTATTGCTCTACATCAGCATCACGAACGTTCGCCCTGCGCGCAAGTCCACTTTCATTGAGTTTTATACTATTCGTGACAGCAAACCCCGGTATCTATACGCAACTGTAAACATTATCATAGTATTGTCCCATAGTGGCGACTTTATATTAATTAAAATTTGTTTGCGCTATCAACAATGTGAATAAAAATTCCCTTTGCTCAAATTACACTTTTAATTGTCACATGGAAACACTATTGCCGTATACTTTTATTCTTTTATGTTTATGAAAATTTTTCTCTTGGAATTTACATCCAATGAATTTTCAGGTGTTAATGATAATGTCAACCTCAATGAAATTAATAATTTACGCACACGATTCCTACAAATAGTAGTGCATTTACAAGACCGTACTAAATATAATAATTATAACTATCACACTACGTGATTAAATTTAAAAAAAAAAAAAAAAAACGTCAACAACGCATCGTGCGGTAAACGCGACCTAAATTATTTTTGTAAATTAATTTATAATGAAGTGAAGTCACTACTAATTATTGTGTGACAGTACAAAGCTAACGGGGATTGAACAATTAATTCAATGGGATATTAAAGATTAAAACACTACGTAAATATCATTTGTTAAATGCAAATTAATAATTTTAATAATTTATAATTTCTATTATATATTATCTGAGAATTATGAATTATAATAATTAATTACTGTGCTGACAACGATTAAACAATGAAATGTATTTAACATTTAGAACATAAACTCCCATTAGCATATAAAATTTACGGAACACATTAAGATAATCATGAATGAAAATACGATATTTTAATAAAATTTACATTTCAACACTTGAAAAAACACCTTGATCCTACTGCCCATAATAAAAAATATTAAATTATATTATTAATAATATAAATAAATTAAATTTTAATTCAAAAATCTACTTATCACAATTTATTTTCATTTCTAACAAATATCGCGACACGAAATCACGATTATTAGAATAACCGTATATTATTTCAATAAAATATAAAAGATAAATAAATCATTACGTGATTATTTATTACAATATTTCAATTTCGTCCATTTATAATCGCGTTTTATGTTATTATTATGGCACTGATGCATTTACAACACGATAATTAAACGTTAGACGAACGTGTTACGAACTTACGTGCTCGTTGATAGGCAGATGGGCCGCGACTGTCACCCACTGATATCACCACGCGCCCCTTTCACATATACCCTATTGCGAATTTTCTCTCTCTACTTCTCAATTCAATACGACACTGCGCATGTTCGTGTGTTTTTGCAGGACCTCGTATTCAACTTCTTCGCGCTTTCCTTTCTCCATTTTACCACCCAATAAATCATGTAAATTTATTATCAATACGTCAATCAAAATATATTCTAACATAATGTACACAAAAAATAAAAATGAATAAAACTGTAATATTAAAGTTTATCTATCGTGTTGAGTGTTTTATCAAATTTTTTCAATATTTTCATGTCACATAACTTGGAATTAAAATTTTATTATTAAACTTATGGTTTAAATAAAATGAGAAACAATCGTCTGGATTACTGAAGTTAATCTCTTAAATAAAATTATTATACTCAGAAGAAAACCTACAACTCTAAAAAAAAAAATCCAAATTGAATTATAAATTATTTTTCTAGATGTATTTTTGGAAAATAATTGTAGATGAACGGTTCTTTATATGATTAACATACAATAAGTTCTTTTATAATTGTATAAAAAGTATTTATCAGTTATATAACTGTTTTACAAATATAATGAGGATAAAAGGTAAAAGAATGACAAGGAGGTTTATGTCAATGAATCCTCGAGTATGTATTTATGTAAATAATAAATATTGACAGCTGTCAAACTGATGTATGACAATACATAAATATATAATAGAGAAACGTTTGAATACATTTGTATTTATTTTATTTTAAAAAATAGAACTTAATTTTAGTTATATTGATTTTCATTTTATTATTTATATATTTATTTTTTTATTTATTTTACTTGAAGTATTATTCTAGGTAATTGATATGTCTGTTAGAAAAACGAGTCTTTCAACTTCAAGATTATATACATTTATGTTAGATTCCGATCATTCTTTCACGTCTCTCAATATAAAAATAAAATATAGTTACAACAGTGAATTTACTGTTGAACTACAATAGCTATAAAATAAGTTTGTATTGACAAAACGAAAAATTATATGGGGAGGAACGAGAGAAAAAAAATTGTACGTGATGACCTGTATAATATTAGAATTTACCGACCTGATTGAAAATAATGGAATCTTCTTCCACGACAAACGATGAATAAATATAGTTGATAAAGAAGAAATTTATATGATAAAATGCATATCAAACGCGGTATATTTTCAAATCAAATGATTGCACTTTCATCATCGTAAAAAATGTAACAGTAACGACAAAAGTAAATATATTCATTCTTGAATATCACACGCTGCACATAAATTCATGTTGACTTTATATTTCCGCTTTACATATCTATGAACTAAATATATTATACCTCATTCGAATGCATTTTTTCTTTCATTTATTTATATCTTTCGCATATCGGGAATGTATTTTTTATTCAAGTACTTCATGTCTTTTACATTTAAACATTTATTTGTTGAATTTTATCGTGAATATGTGAGTGCATATGAAATTTAATGCTGATTTTTGTTATAGAATATTATGAAAATCGAAGGCTACAAGGTAATGGAAAAATAAATTTTCTAATTTACTGGAAGACTTCATATTTTATCGAGTGCATTAAGGTCATTTGTTAAAAAATGATATTCACATTATGGAACAAAATTGGCGGAAACAATTTCCTATTTTTTATTCATTTTCGTTTCCTTGAGAATAAATAAACGAAGCAACATTTCAATTATATTTTATTGTACAGTAAATAAAAAATTAAATATTTAATTTAATAGTCACAGTCAAATATTTTTTATTCGCTGTATAAAAAAAAAAAATGTAATATGAATTAAATTTATTTAATTAATTATAAAATTCAATTAAAAACATCAAGATGATTTTCGAATTTCCTGAATGGAAATTAAATAAATAAATAAATATATATTAAACATTAATTCTAATTGCTAATTGTTTATCCATTTTACTTTTCAAACATTTAATTAAATAAAGTGATTATTGCTTTCACAAAAAAAATGTTTCCTTCGTATTTATAAATTATTTTCATTACTCTCCAACTCTCTAGGTTTACACAATTCCCATAGGAATAATTTCACCAAGAGTTTTATCAATAGGCCAAGGTGATTGTAAGAGGAGTAATATACAGGGTGATAAATACATACACACTCGCATGAACATGATCGCAAAGTAAAATGTATATATAGACGCATCGTTCCCGTAGCAACCAACATCACCCTGGCATTCTCGCGCACTTCAATATTCCTTCACAAGATATGAACTTACACTCACAGCTGTTATATGTCCTTCAAGTTATATAGTAACCAATTCTCATTTTACCCAAGTAATAAAAAACGATTTACTTGATCGTATCGTAAGGTACAAGAGTAATAAAAATACACCCGTTTTATAAACTTCTATCAACAGGTTGCTACTATCAACCAAAAAAAAAAAAAAAATTTCATCGTATTCAAATGGAATAATTTAAAAAAAAATAAATAAATTACATTATATTAATTAATACACATTAATTTTATGATAAATACTTACTGAAATTCGCTGGATTCATTTAATAAGATGATTTATATTAAATTAAATAAATATTTAAGAACAGTGTTGACTCACCCTACGCATTACTCGTAAAGAAAACGATGAAGTCTTCATTTTCGTTGTAATCTTGGTGTTAAGTCTTGATGTATAAAAATTAGATCACTCTAGATAGTAATTTACCAAACAAATAAACGTTAATTTAATTAAATAAATATATCTTTCGATTATTTAAATTCTTTCCACTGACGTAAAACATAGAATGATCAATTGTATTTTACCTGAGGTAAATAAACTCTTGAATAAGATGAAATCAACAATTATTATTACGGACTAGTACGTAACCACAGGTGGTCGCGCCACTATGACATAAAGCCACGTAGTGGAATTTCGTTTTGATAAAAATAATTCCACTTTTCAATACCCGACGAGACACTGTGTCAATTATTTACACAGAAAAATTAACAATAAAATTTCAATTAATAAAAAATGGACATTAAAAAATATTATTTGAAAGATTAATTTATATCAATGAACTATATTTTTTTATAAATGACGGACGGGTTATTTTATTCTATAATATTGTATTATAGTGGCTGGAATATAGACAAACGTAGACGCTGTTGCTGAGCGTCTGTTCGGGCTTGCCTTTTTATCGCATCGAAAACCATAAACTTACTCTCCTTGGCATCGCGCACGCCCATGGACACCCGTAGCCAGGGTTGCGCCTGCTATACCACCCTATATTAACACTGAAGGTTCAGCCGGGTCACTATGGCACTGTATGATGTAGAAGACACCATTATGACCTCCAATGATCATCTCTTGTCTCTACGTATTTCCAATTTACACAATTGACGCACAAGTACAATAAATTAATTAGAGACTATTGACGTGCCAAAGAGATATTTAATTGAATCATAACTTAATTTTAAGTATAAATGTTACGTTTTCCGCCTGATATCACGTAATAACAACAGGTTACTTAACAGGTGTTTACAATTAATTTGCCATTCATCAATACTGTATAATGTAATATAAATATATGTTCTGTTATGTAATTAAGAAAAAATTCTGGATTCTCATGTATATTATTCTATGGAATGTTTTGACGTTGGTATGTACGTCATCACGTCAATAGGAAAGAATTATGATTTATGATAAATCTATAATATAATGGAATATATGTGAAATGATGTGGAAGTTACAGAATAATTATTAATGATTCTATTATTGAAAAATTAATTGAATAATATTCATTTTATTTTTTAATTTTAATTAATTTGAAATAACCTGCACATGTATGTTGGAGTAATATGTTTAGGTGATGAAAATTTCGTTTGAATTCGTTTTTATGGCCGACAAATTCTGTTGATAAGACCGACAATAAACTTCAGAATCAATTAACTATTTGAGATTGGTTAAGTTTGTTACTGGATGATAACGCACAGGCAATACGCGTCGGTAATCAAAATATATATTTTTATTTATTTATTTTTTTATTCTCTTCAAACATCTCGTGGCACAGTAGGAAACTTGAAATGACGAAATATTAATTCTGTATAATCACAGTATTCAATTCATAAAAATTATTATATGTAAAAAAATATGTAAAATATAATTATGAAAAATAATTTTTTTATGGAGAATTCTGAATTTTTTTTCGTTTTTATAATTTAACCGACACATTCATTTCAATTATTGAAGTTTATTTATTTGCAATTCATTTGTTAATTCAATTATATTTAATCAAATGAAATAATTAGTGAAATTATGAAGAAGTGCAGAGGGTTCGTTCAAGTGTGTTAATAAATTTGTTCTATTTATAATGATTTCTCAAAAAAGAACTAACAAAAAATTCTTACAATGTGTTTTATATTGGAAATTATCAACATTCTACAGTGCGGTTTTGATATTTGCATTATTTTATACCGTTACTTGTGCTACACTTCCATTGTCACAGGCAAGTCACAATAAATTTTAATCATCAGTGTATTAATAATAAAATTTTTTAAACACAATTAATTCAATTCTACACACTAATAAATGTGATTTTTATTTTTTCGTTTTAGAACTCGCAACTTGGCTACGTTCATTCGTTACCTAAACATCAAAATTTTCCATCAAATAAATTGCAAATGGGAATGGTGAATAGTAATAATAAAAATTACTCTGAACGACCGATAATTAAAAATGAAGAGGATTTATATTTTCATCCTGATACAGTTCTTTTTCATCCGAATGATCGTAAAACCGATAGTTTTGAAACAAACACGAATAACCATACCTACATGTCATTCAATGAATCGTCAATGATTGCAGCGGCTAAAAAATATCCAATAACACCTATAAAATTAAATCCAATAAAACTTCCTGAGCCTAATTATCATCCGGAAATTGTGCCGCATGTTTTAAGCAAAACACTTTGGCCTGTGGATTTTGTAAGCAGAAAAATTTTCATACGCAATGATAAAAATAAATTGAAATACTATAATTAATGCAAAATAATTTTTCCGCCAGTTAATTAAAAAGATAGAGAATTTTTTCGAAAAAAAAAAAATTGCACTCATTAAAATAATTTATAAATAGAAAATTAATTTAACTTAATTTCCATTCAGAAATTATACTGGTATGTTAAATAGCAATGAGTCTAATGATAATGTGAAGCACTACGTAATCTTGTAATGTAAAGGACTGCTATTTTGTGTATAGGGACAACTGTCAAAAATAACAATAACAGTTGGCATTTTATTAATCATTATGATATGATTACGATTACACTTTACACACATGACGAAATATTTCGACATAATATTTCTATCATTAAAGATTTATTTCATAATATTACACCAACAACTATTAATGAATTTTTATAATAATAATTCCTTATTGTGTTAAAAATGCGAATAAACACTTATGAAATAATATATTATTATGTATACATACATATTATTATAATATCGTATAATATATTTATAGCCTAGTGATACGCTGTGTGCATGTGGGTGGGGCCATTATATTCTCTTCGACCCTCATTTTGCCAAATTGTTTTTTTAATAATTTATAATATATGCTCAGGGCCCATATTTATTTAATGCAGAAATTTATTTTTTTGTTAATTCATTTTTGGACTTATACTAAATTGGATTTATTCAAAATTATTGGTCAATTAAAAATACAAATCCATAATATCACGTTTGGAAAAATCTTTAAATGTGCGTATTACGCTCCGTGTATACATTATTATTATTATTAATCAATTGATATTACAATTGATGAACAAATTAAATGAAATAATTATTTGATGTAATATAAATGATTTTAATTATTTGATGAGTGATGTTGAGGCAAAATAAATCATAATGTGAGTATGTATGTACATTTATATTGAATTGTTAAAAAAATATTATGGCTATTGTTTGTTTTTTGTAGGAAAAATTGAAAATATTATTAAAATGTGCAATTTATACTAGTGATAGGTTTCAAATCCAACAAATAAACTCCCAGTATCAATATACCATAGACTATTATTATATAAATATTGTACAAGATGTATATAAGTACATTAACTATTGTAGCTTAAATAAAAAAATCTGTTGTCATCGAGCCTCAAAAATCAGATGAATTTTTTTTCTATCAATGTTCATTGCTTTATTTTCGTTTTTTTTTTTTTTTTTTTCAATCATTTGTTTAGAAATTATTAATAAAAAGATACTTGTGGGCTCTGTGATATTCGATCATTTTTGTTTTTTTTCGTTCTGAACATTTCAATCAACATTTTACAAATGTGATTAATAATTCATGTCATTTTATTTCATTTACGGAAATGCCATTAATTGAACCTAAATATCTTAAATATAAATATAAATCGCAAAATTTGAGGCTGCGATATTTGAGGTATTTGCGAGAAATGTCGACTCAGTTTATAAATGAGTTACGACATTACTTTCGGAGAATTTACTTTTTTTTTTTTTTAATATCTTAAATTTATTAATTTATTATTTTTTCTTTTCTTTTTTTTCACTTCAAAATCTTAACTACCAGAATTGTTTCTATTTTTTTTTTAAGTCGAAGACATACGAGTTTTCATTTTTTTTTTTTATTTTTTTATGTATTTGTATTCATTTTGTACTTGTATTTTTTACCAAGGCAGCATGTTGCACTTTGTTTACTTCACATTAATCGGGTCACACTATTCACGTAAAATCATTCATATTTATTTTTCAGCATGATTATTAATATATATTCTCCCGAAGTGCACGTATTTATTATCACGAAAACCATCAGGACGATAAATTAATAGTCATTCAAATATATACAACTGTGAATAAAAAATAATAAGACTTTTTCCCTTTCAATCCCACTGACTTATCCAAACAAATAGTTTCATCAAAATGTTTTTAATGACATTGAACTGTCTAAAATGAATATTTTTAATTAACATAATTTGTTCAAAGAAGGAATCACGTCAAGGAGGTCAAGGATTTGATGCTCTGAAATACACGATTATTATAAATTTTTCTTTTAAGCAATTTATACCAATCAAAAAAATTCTTGCTCTAAACTTTGCATTATCATCAAAAACGTTTTTCATCATTCTCAAACTCCATTCGAAAAGTCTCATTATTTTTTCCATCCCAGTAGTATATATACATATATATATATATACACGTGACGAAAATATATTAATTCACAGGTGGACATATACACGGCAGGCGATGATAATAATTATTATCAATAGGAAACAAAATTCATTGTCAAACAAAAAATTTTTTTTAGATCAAATGAATCGTATATAAATCATTCTTCCTGTCTTTTGTAATCATTTATTTCCACTTTTCATTTTCTCAGAAAACTCATCTCATAAGTGTCATAAGTCAATAACGAATTACAAACAAAATTCATTCTTACAATTAAAAAAAAAATGTGTCACTCTATTTTTGATAACACATTTTTTTTCTATTGAAGAATAATGTGAAAATAAACATGAACATCCACAATAATAATAATAATAATAATAATAATAATAATAATAATAATGAAAATAATTAATATTTTTTAAATTATAATAATAACTATAATATAAATTATTATAATTATAATTATTTTTATAATTATAATTATAATAATGATAATGATAAATATAATAATGATAAACAAATGATGATAAGCATAATATTAATAATAATAATAATAATAATAATAATAGTA
This sequence comes from Microctonus brassicae, assembly GCA_918226075.1. Classification (NCBI taxonomy): domain Eukaryota; kingdom Metazoa; phylum Arthropoda; class Insecta; order Hymenoptera; family Braconidae; genus Microctonus; species Microctonus brassicae. The sequence goes on along the minus strand of OW445485.1, from coordinate 3,499,528 downwards.
AATAATAAGCATTCGTCAAGTTCTCATAAACATATTTTAACAATCACTTTGAGAACAATGGACGTAATGTAATAGCAAGAAGAATAAGAAAAAATATCGCAGTAGCTTAAAAAATACTACTATTTTTTTTTTTTTTTTCTTTTTCAGTAGTGTTCAGATATGCGTATTTATGTATATACAAGATAACGCATCGCAAAAAGAATTACGTATTATTTATATATCGTACATTAATAGATTTTAACGTACATCGAATTGCCCTCAATGAAAAATGATGACGATATATTATGTTACATTCATAAAATGCCTATATCCAATTATCGATGTATTATATTATAAATATACAATATTTAATATTTAAAAAAGTAAAATATAATTGCAAAATGAATAGGCAATCATTGAAAATACGAACATATAATTAATCCTGCTAATTACTATTGGCATTAAAATCCGGAAATACGCATATATAAATTGTATTATCTACACGTATACTTAAGAGGCCCAAATGAAAAATGTATGTGAGAAAATAATAAAGAAACGAATAACAAATAGGCAAATAATATAGAGTACACAAATATAGCGGGATTATAAAAAACTATGTATTATATATAAAAAAAAAATAATAAAAGCCGGTGCAATGATTAATTTTTATATGATCTGATCGTAGAGCGATTGCGTGGGGATAAATATAAAAATGAACGTATGACCATTTGATAATAGTCAAGAACAGAGGAGAAAAACTTTCACCATCAAAAGTTTAACTATGCGCGTAAATAACTAAATGTTTGCCAATAATATGCATCAATATTCTTACCGTAACTCTTATCACATTTGAATAATTTTTTTTAAAGTCTTATATGCAATAGATAAGAGTACGTAAATTGAACCGTTTACTGGCAGTTTGCGAGCAAAATCTAAATCCAAAATTCTACTTTTCATTGCACATCAGAATTAATTATTCAACACGTTAAATGTTTTAAAATAATTTGAAGAAAAAAATCAGATTATCATTGCGCAAAAACCTGATATCTATTAAGTTTCAGGATATGATAAAATAAATCATCGAGAGCCATTATTATTATTTTCGTTTGCAAATATTCCCTTTTCGATAAATTTAAAAATTTGTTCTAACATTTAATTTATACTTAAGGTTTTCATTAATAATAGTTATGGCACAATATAAATATTATATTTAAAGTCTTTTTGAAGACATAATAAAAATAAATCTAAGTAGTCTTTCTCCTATGTTCGACAATTTCACTTTATATTTTTTTTTTTGTCACGTTTACCACCCCTTGATATCTTCTTGATACGAAATAAAAATTTTTTTTTCGACAATAATATTTTACGTGTTTTGCAACTTGTTTCATTTCTCATTTTTACTTCTTATTTTTTCTCTCATTTTTTTTCTCTCAATATTTGAATTCCTTATAAAATCCAAGATTGTTCAATGATAAATACATTTTATTCAGACCATTAATATTAAACAAAAATAAAAAAACCAATTTTTTTTTGGTCTGAAATTTTTTTCAAACGATTTCGCAAAGTTCTTTGGTAAAACAATATCACATGATTAATAAAAGTTCAAACCAATTGGAGCACTCTAATCAGTCAATTCCTCCTAAACAAAGAAAAACGAAAATGGAAACAAGTGAAAAGTTAATTGGACTTTGTTAATTATTCTGACATTTAAAATATATAAAAATCAGCCTTCTTCAAATTAAATTCACGTCTCAAAGTATTTCGTCACAGCGCCATAAAAAACAAGAAATATTGAGCACTGCTCTTAGTCGACTCATAACTTTTCATTCTCTCATAATAATAATACACATTTTCTATTTACCACGAACCAAAAAAATAATAATTATAATAATAAAACACATTGCCGGAAGTACGAAAAAATCGTTTTTTATATATCACTAATTTCAAAAAAACAAAGTTAACATTATTACAGTTACTTTGCAAAAACAAAGTAATCTAATCAAAAAAATTATCCCTGATTTCCGGCCAATTTTGTCAAGACAAATTTGAAAGAGTCGACATGGCGAGTTGATTTTTTTTTTCTCGAATACATCAAGTATTTCAACATAGCATTACATTGATATTCATATTAATTATTAACTCAATATCGAAACGCACGATAATGTTTTAATATGAGACATTTAAATATTTAACCTTTCTAAAATTCGGCATTCTGTTCATTCACGTTCATTCCATCTATATTAAACATTTTCTCTTCTTAAACCTATTGATATTTTTTTTTTTTTAATCGTGTATGCATATACATATATGAAAGTGTGCAAATGAAGTATAAGTTTAAAATATTCGTTCATTTTCACCTCAGTCCTCTTTATAGCTCTCACTAAACAAAAATAAAACAAAAAAATAATTAATGCAGAAATATTTATAAAGTGCGATAGATACTTCTCATTTATAAATGATACAATGATAATATTTTTATTAGAGAAGACATGACCTTGTTCCGCTAGATTGATCGATGAATTTCCAATGTATTGGCACATTATAATCAAATATTTTCTTGCACAATTTTAACAAGTGATGAATCTCGTTTGTGCTACATAAATTCGAAATGTGAATACATGTGTAACAACTCATTATTCCGAAAACTAAAATTTTTTTGTATTAATTTAACTTCATTCATAATCCATATTATACAATTTTAATAACGAATACTTGTTTTTCTTTCGATAAAACGATTAGACTACCTCAATTTATCTTTGGCCTCATAATCCAATTAAATTTTGAGCAGATAACAAAATTTCATGAATGTTTTATCTATTTTACTATTCTCTGAACATTAGTGCAATTCTTTTTAAGAATTTCATCTTGACAATTTATTAATTACAATACATAATTATATTGTATATTATATTATTTTTATCTCATAAATAATCAGTGGAGAATTTCAGTTCAGTTAACTGGCACAAATGTTTTTATAAAATGATCAATGGATGTAACTTAATGATTTTAATTTAAGCTTGAAGCTTTTTAAAAAATTTCACCTGTTGTTCATTTTATATCGCATTTAACATTCATTTAAAATCGTTATACTTTTCCCTGCTGCATTGTTTTTCAATAATTTAATTGAATAAACATCACAGAATTTCCAAATATCATTCATCAAATTTTATTTTTTATATTTATAACCACAGCGTCGATTAACATAATGTGGAATACCATTATCGAAAATGTCAGCATTTTAAATTGCTTTTATCACAGTAATGCAGAAAGGTCCAAAAATAAAAATGACTAGGATAATTTATGGTCACGAGCTCTACTCGTACGATTCACTTCCGAAACATAATTTTGGTATAGTTTAGAAAAACATTATCTTTGATTTAACTCTGGTCATCCACATTATGTTTAAGCCTTAGGTCACAATTTCTTAATTTTTTTTTTTTTCTTACGAGTTTTTACACTTTGTAAATTCAAAAAATTTTTGACACAAATATTCACTCTATCGTCAATGAGGACTTTTACAGAATACTTATCATCTATAATCGTATAATTTTATGGTATACTTCGTGATCAATGGATATGTCTACAGTCATTCTCTTTTTTTTTTTTGCTTTAAACTGACACATTCTTTTTTCTTTTTTCATTTTTTTCATTTTTACCCTCAGTACTATGGGATCTAATATAAATGTTCTTCCTTATTAATTTGTACTTGCTCATTAGTGATAATGGCGTATTCTTTGATAAAACAACAATTTATTTTTTTTTTTTTACGTATGACTTGTGAGTCTGAAACCTGAATATGTTACGCGACTATAAACAACTTTTCGAATTTTTATTTTCTCTTGTACCATACAGCACGACATCAGTACATGATCCATGTCAGTAACAAAAAATATGCGAATGAGAATTGACGAATATATACTGTAATAGTAAAATTGTGAATATTATTATACATTTTTAGTGAATCTATTGCCATAAAAGGAATATTTATATGATTGACTAATATTCAAATAAAATGTCCGTAAAACGTCCTGATGTCGCACTCAATCTGTATATCATAATAATATACAGATATTAACGCCATTAATATTGTACGAATATATATATATACACAGTTAAAAATATTATTTTTAAAGAGTTAAAAATATAGTCTGTAATTTCTGTGCGCGATGGAACTATATAAGTTCTAATTCATAAATTTTACACGTGTTTATCTATCTTTATATGTCACTGCTATCGTTCTTTTTATCATTGTTTAAGATTTTATGAAATTTGAGCACATTAGATTTCAAGTAAATTTCACTTAGGCCTAAGACATTAATTGTCTATCCAAAATTTTTAACTTTTGTTTGTTTTATCTTAACGAGTAATGAATATCTTTATTTATTTCTTCATCATATAAAGTGGGGTCTCATTTTTAATTAACCCAACAATGTACTCCTATGGACACTGATATTGTGATATATTTGCGACCAAGATACACGATCTCTTTGTATTACTTTATTATTCCACTAGTCTCTATCTCTCGTAATTGCGGATGGAGATATTCATTCGCCCATGCCACTATCTCCCTGCGTTAACTACGTGTTATACAAGATTTCAAATTGTAAACATTTTAGTTTTACCGTGCTATCTAATTTTAGCTAACAGCAAAAGTCAGTCATACTTAATCGGACCATTTCTTCCTTTTTATTCATTTTTTTTTTCTGCGACTATCGTGCGACAATTTATTCATATACATGTATAAATATTTTTTAATTTTTCCTGATTGTCGCTCGATCAGTGATTAGTATACATTCATTTTCTTTACTCATACAATAACAAAAAAAAAAAAAAAAAAAAAAAAAAAGAACAAAAAACTTAATTGATTTCATCTAAATGGACGATACTGGAATGTATCTGATCAATCGATAAATGATTTGGTTAAGCTTACTACGTAAAATTTGTTTCAATTTTCTCAGTCGATTCTTCCATATTCTTTGGATTAAACGCAGTCTTGACGAATAAGCAATTGAAAAAAAAAAAAAACATTATCAATTCCAATTAAAACAAAAAGCAACGTGATGACACAGAAGCTTATTTTTTTTTTCCTCCATATAAATTTTCCATGAATTTTCCACGTAGATATTGACCATTATTTTTTTTTTGCGACACGACAATCGCAAAGACCGAGATAAATATGATTCTCATTGATTGTCCAATGACAATGAATAATTGGAAAACGAGTCAGAGATCACAATATTGAATTTCAATTAGATCTCGATTGATCGAAATAATTGTTTAACTATATGTCTGTGTCTCATTGCATTCTCCCCATTGTTGATTATAATAAAAATAATGACGATTATGAAAATACGAATGATTATTGTGATTGATATCATCATTGTAATGGCGACAATCAGGGCCTGGGGAGCGAGAATGAACAGACCACCATTTTCATTGGGGCAGTTGGTGCATTGGTGAATGTTGCGCAAAGACACTCTTCATCGCTGACGTCTTAAGCAGCCTCTTTAACATTCCGCTTGAACCACGATGCTGAAGACTTTTGTGCGTTGTCAATGAATTCTTTGTACGATAACGACGATTACAAAATTCGCACAAGTATAAAGTATCTGATTGTTCGTGCTTATCCTGGAAGTGACGTTTTAATGAATAATAACAGGAGAAGGTACGGCGGCAATAGGGGCATTCCTGTGGCTCATTGATACCCCCAGCAGTTGGTGGTGGCATCTGGTAAATTGTAGGAAGAAGCGCCGTCGTTGGATGCGTCCCATTGCCCGTACCTGAAATAATATTACAGATTAAATTGTAGCATTAACTTGAAATTTTCATCAATTAAATCTTTAAAAACACGTACATAATAAATGTATATTTAAAATATACATGGTATGCTTAGTACGTTAATTTAATTAATAGACGTTTAAATCACCGGCATTCCCAATTTTTATTAATAATTTTGGGACAAAGTGAAAAAGACGTATTGTGAAAGATAATAAAAATTATTTATATTAATTCTTATTTAAAATCGTGCTTCAACCACATATAATCATGCTTTAGGGACAAACGTTTATGAATGAATAAAACGGAAATTTTTTTTTTAATGAATATTTAAATGCAATAGTGGAATTATATAAAATAAATAAATAATGCTGAAATATAAAATGGAATAATAGAATTTTCATGCGATATTATCAATTATCATGCGTATAGGGAGTATAACAATATTTCAATTAATTCCATAGAATATTTATGAAAAAATATCAGAGAAAGGTCATTGAAACAAGCACACTGTCTTTCATTATTTTTCCTTTGTTTTTATACATGTATGTATATGTATAAATAATTATATGTATGGTATCAATCAATTGATCATGCAATATATTATCAATATAATTTTAAATAAAAAGCACCACTGACATTTAGCATGCACATAGCGAAACATTAAAAGCATTTATGAAAAACGAAACGAAAAGCTGATATAAATGTCGATATAAAAAATGTGTGTAGATAAAAAAATATTGTAAAAATTAATTGTAATTATAAGCAGGATAATTGTAGGATATGTTTCATAATTAATTATTTTGTTAATAATTCATTTATCTTTTCGATTTGGATTTTTTATTTATTTTTATTTATTTATTATTTTTTTTTTTTTTTTTTAGTTTCTGTTGAATTCTTTAGGTTAGTAATTTGGGAGCCTAAAGCTGTATAGTAGGACCCGTTTTATGATAAAGAGATGATGAAACCCTGCCATTATCCTACTGTCGTTTATATTGACGTATGATTTAGAGCAATTTAATATTCTCCGCCGCATTAATATTATATAAATCTCTAAATTTCGCACCATTAATATCAACTCGACGCTCCGATAACCCAAAATTATCAATTAACTAATTTTCGTGATTTATTCACGATTATTATTATTTATCATTTTAGTTTCCCATATCAATCTTCAATATATAGAAGACTTTGATATATTTAATAACCCATTCATGCATAGACAAGTATGATGGGAGCGTAGTGAATTTAATTGAAGTAAAGACAACAGTGTTGTAACTTTATTCATTAGGAAATTGTGAGGCTAATAATGAAAGTTTTGTTGACAAGGAAGTAAGGTCAAGAGATTATATTGGAAAGGAATATTGAATAAACAATTAAAATATACATATGCCCGAGCTGTTAGTCGTTCATGCAATTTCCTGCAAAAAAAAAAATAAATAAATAAAATGAAATAAATAAAATAAATTAATAAAAGTAAAGTTGAATAATAATAATAATAATAATAATAATAATAATAATAATAATAATAATAATAATATAGTTTAAAGAATTGAAAATAATAAAAAGGAAAGAAAAAAATATTATCGAAGACCGATAAAAATATTTTTTGATTTTTAATTTTTTTTTATTATTATTTTTTGTTTTTTTTTTTTTCGTTGTGCATGGCCCTACCTTATCTAAACCTTCAAAAGAACTTAATGTCAATGTCGCCAGGTCTGCTCTTATGATAGGTATAGATATGAGTCATCAGGGAATTTCGCGAGCAGTAGACTCGCTCGCAGATGACGCATCGGTACTCCTCCTGTCGTTCAGCGTGCTTGTCGGCCACGTGGCGTTTGAGCGATGCTTTACTGCAAAGCACTTTGCCACACAGTTGGCAGGTGAAGAGCTTCTTCGCCGACGGTGTATTCAGCGAGTTCAAGGTCAGCCCTGGCATGGAGGCGAGCACTGAAACACAACAATGCACCTCATGCAGCACCCCACACTTACCTACACCAAATCTAATATTTTTTTTTTTTCACTTCTATTGTTGCTTTCAAGCTCCTTTATTGCTTTATTTAATTAATTGATTATTATTATTCATTGGTATTGTTATTGTTCATTTTCTATTCTCCCCTCCTCGACCTAAGGTAAAGTCTAGTCTATTTCTTTATTCAATTACTTTTATAATATAAATATTGAATGAAAGAAAATATAATAAATTAATTTTGATTTATAAAATGATAAAAATATGAACAAAAATATAAAATACAAATTTACCAAATGTAAATACAGTTGACGGTTAGTCTGGAATGGTATAGAAAATGCGTATAAGGAAACGTGAAAATGGAAAAAATGAGAAAAAAAAAAAAAAAAAAAAACGTAACTGAATAAAATGTTTCATCGAGTCTCGTGAGTGTTGCAACGAATTAAATGTCATTAATTTAAAGCAACTCATTTATTCAGAAAAGTTATTGTTTGACGAACGACGTTGGGAGTGACGGCAACAAGGGTATGTATGTTGTCAAGCTAAAGAAAACTTTTCATCATCTACTGCAGATCTCACTCTTACAATATAATATCATTTCACGATTCACCTCTAGACGGTTCACGTAAGAGAGAATAAAGGAATAAGGGGGTGGTGGTGGCAGTGGTGGTGATGATGGTAGCGAAGATACGAAGGTGAAAGACAACCCTCCCTGGCAACCATTCATTTTCATTGAAAATTGCTCTTTATCCAATTTCTCAAGTTGCGTCTCATTAAACTTCAGGCAAAAGAAAAATGCAACGGTAGTAAGGATTCATTGGGTGGAGGTTTTTATATACATATGTATATTTATGCATGTATTAAAATATGTCAGTATATAGGAGCGTCTAGCTAGGTTGGTATTGTGAAGAGTTTGAAACAAAAAATGCTCCATACAAAATACCATCCTTTGGGAAAATGTAATTGCGCTAAAATAATAATATCTATATGTGTTTACAGAAAATGTATGATGTAATATAAATAAAAAAAAATATAAAATAAACCGGAGGATGCAAAATGACGATGATATAACGCTTTTATCTCGTTAGAGAGAACGCTCCGATCTTGAGAAAGGGGTTAACAAAAGACCAAGGAAACATTGAGCATTCTGGGAGACATTTAAAGCATGCAATTCGCGTGTTATATTATCGCATAACGTTTTATCGCTGTGTTTAATATTGTCTCACAGATCTGGTATTATTTCAATATGTTTTTGTTGAATTTTCTGTATTGTTTATATGCATATGTACATATCAATATATATGTGTGTGTGTGTGTGTATAAATGTAAATGTCCCAGTATATTCATTATATTTTTAATTTTATTTTATATTCCACGTATACTTTGGGATGCTGCGTTGAATTAATTGAAAAAGTGAATGGTGGAGGAGGAGAGACACGACAAATTTTTGCACAGTCCAATGCATGTTTGCAATCTCATTACGAAAATATATATTCAAAAAATGAAGCAAAAAAATATACAATAATGTCACGTTGACATCATCATTAATAAAAAAAAAAAAAAAAAATTATATCTCATAATGAGAATTGAATTAAAATTATTACATTGCGATGACCATCTTTTATTTAATTCTTATATAAAAAAAAAGAAATAAAAAAAAAAAATAAAAACCATCTTTATACTGTTAGAATTCCATGACTGATATTATAATATATAAAATAAATAAATCCTACCTAAAATTGAAACAATCAAGCTAACTTACCTTACAACTGAAACATCTCACACGACCTCATTAAATAATTTATAATATTATACATATATAAACGATATTTCAATGCATAAAAATTACATTTCACATTACCAATCGTCCAATGATAAATGTTAATAATCATAGACAAAATTCGTTTTCATAATATACGGAAATAAAATAAAAACAATGAAATTATTAAACCAAACAGTACATTTTGCATTATACAAAAATGAGAATATATTAAAATGCATTTGACATAGCTTAAAAAAAAAAATTAATAATAATAATAATAATAATAGCTCATCAATAATAAATATATTTTATAACCAGAACACCTTGGCAGATAACAAATAATAAGTAAGCAATATAAACATAACTGTCTCTTTTTTGTATGTGTCTATGTTGTGTGCTTGTGTTGAGTTTTATTATCTTTCTTTTTCTTCATATTAAAATTGTATTTTATTCATCTATTCGCTACATTTAATTTCTGTACGTAAATTAATAAAATTCTTTCATTCATTTCCGATTGTTGAAATATTAAATAATTTATTTATCGTACTTTAATAATGTTCCGATGAATAATATATTTTTATTCGTGTATGTTAAATTTTTCATTTTCTTTTTTTTTTTTTTTTCGTCTCATTTCATTTAATAATTTTCCATATTGTTTATCGCACAAGTACTATGATCCGTTTGCTCTTCAATTTATACATAATTTTATGAAATCATGTACATAAACATTATCAGTAATAATAAGTAAGTAAAATCTATTAATGTGGGTATATAATGATTAAGCTATTGTTCGGGATATCCCTTGTATTTTTTTTTTTTTTTTTTTTCGTCTGCATATATAAATATATGTATATACCTATTATATAAATTAATAATTCATTATTTTTTATGTGAAAAAAGCGATGTATATGTGCGCGTATGCGATATTGTATTTGTTTGTATGTGTATCTGTATTTGCATGACCTTCAATCCATCTGTAATGTGTGCATTACTACGATTATTGTTGGAAACGAGGAGCGAAACAAAAACAATTACGTCGAATTGTTAATTCACGTAACTAATTAATAATGATTAACAATAACACGATTGTGATTTTAATTGATTGAGAAGCGGATCAAATATTGTGGTTGTCAAGTTTCTCGTAGACCTTATCATTTTTTATTTTATTATTTTTTTTTCCTACTTATTGTGCAGCATTATATGCATTTATTTATTTATTTTCTTTATTTCTTAATCGACGCTTTTATTCATTTTTTCTTCATTTATTTTTCTTTTTGCCCTTTTTATACTTAATCATTAGGTACTTTTAATTGGGAGTTTGGTAACATCAGTCAAATATAAACAACAAAAAAAAAATCAGTCCAATAAAATTGACTAATTAAAAAATAATGCGAATTAGTCCAATTCAGTCAAAAACGCTTAATGTGTCACGTTTATATTTCTCGCGCCAATTAATAAATTGACAGTGAATAAATAGAAATTATTCGTGACCCTTATCCCGGATTCAGTCTTTTTTTTTTTTTTTTTTTCAATAACAACACTATTTTTTTTTTTTAAATTTACCGCACCAAACGCAGTCAATTTTCGTAATCTCTGGCGCGAGATAACTTCTCTTTTTTTTTTTTTGGTCAACGACGAAACGCAAACCGGTATAAATTTCGCACAATATAAAATGAGAAACAAAAAACAAAAAGTTTTATATAACTTCTATGAATAAATATATATACCAATATGCAATTAAATATTTCATTCAATTTATATTAATTTCAATAATAATTTATTATTTTTATAGGATGTCACTCCACATTGGAATGACAATATATCCGCGTATTTGGCCATTTTTTTTTTTTTTTTTCTTTACAGTAGTCACAAGTTAATTTCTTGAATAAACTACCTTTTAAATATTAATCAATATCAGTTCTTTCTGCCTTGACTACTATAAAAACTGTTATTTATTATCCTCATAATTTAAAGCTTCGTTCTTCATTTCCACTCCGAGTGTTCTCTCTCACATATCTTAATAACCTGGTTTTTTTTTTTTTATTTAACCATACTTTTTATATTTTTATTTCATTTCTTTCCGTTTAATGCTCCATGACAAGCACATAATTCAAAAAATCCTGATAACCATACGTACATAATATAAATTGCACGCGACATTGAAAAAAAAAAAAAATATATTTTCAGGAAACGGCTGTAAATAAAAAAAGAAAAGCCTTTCTCCTTTTTTTTTTTTTAAATATGTGCTCGTCGCAGTCATGAATTCAAGATACCCTAAACTAATCTATCATAGCCTATCTATAAATAAACGTGTTCACTCGTGTGGGTGTGTGTTTTGTTTTTTGTGTATTTCGGATATAAACCCAAGCACAAAATATCATTGCTTCATATAATTTTGAACTGTCACATTAATTTTCCTATTGCTTCCATTCAATAATTTATAAATTTGATAATTTTTTATTATTTTAACCTTTTTAATACTCTCAGCTAGCAATTTAATTGTTCGTATAGTGGTGCGATAATAATAGTAAAGTATATCATTGGTGAATTAGTATTATACTTGAGAAAACTTGAATGTCACAATGAATGTTTTGCTTGAGTCTTAATTAATTAGATCCGGAAACCGGCAATGAAATTGAAATGTATAATTGCAATAGATTATACGCTGAATAATGATAATATTAATTTTAACAATAATAATAAAAATAATAATAGTAATAAGATAAGGTACTCCATGTAAAAAACCGGGATGTGAGAAACTAAATTAAGGCGCTTTTATAAAACTTCATTTAAAGCATATTTTTGTATTGTTATTTCTTTTCTTTTTCTTTTCTTCTTTCTTATATGGAATGAATATATTAAAATAAAATATTTATTATTTAATGCCGTCTACAATGTCTTTCATTAATGACGCATCAATGAACTGTAAATGAAAATTTTTTTATATTCAATTTTCACGTTATTTTTACATCAAATTACAGTCAGACATTTGCTTTTAATCTGAAGTATTGTATATTTAACAATTCATTGATATTTTTTTCATACATTGATGAATTTTAATCGTTAAATTTCCCTTGTTTTATTCTTTGAATTTCAAATACAATTTAATATTTCGTGTCTTGCAGATTGAAAACTATTTTTCCTGCTACTCTTTTTATTTAATTTTCATCGCGTAGTGCTAAGAAAGATATTGATTTCTGTATTCACTCAGTCATCTAATACGTAAATGTCTTTTTTTTTTCCTTTTTTATTTCGGCGATTTGTTGGACAAATTTAGTGTCTTTGACACCTGGAAGTAATTTTTGTTCATTTATGTCAACAAATCCTAACTAACAAATATTGTAATGTAATTTCACATCATATCATGATCATTACACTATTAATTATTCACACGATAATGTATAGGTGTTGTCAACACCTATTAATTTGACCACACAATAGAGAATAATTCATCTCAAAATACGTTTACAATTAATATAATTTTCATTTCGAGTAAAATAAATGATTCATAATTAATAAACTGTAATATTTTCTCTATTAGCATTTGTGGAAGGACTCTCGAGAAAATCATGTTGCTTTTTTTCTATGCATTATCATAACATAATTGTAATTGTTGTAAAATTCAGTGTCTTCATTAGCAAATAAGTCTTGCGCTGAGACTTTTAAAATCAATAGAAGAAAATACGATAAAAAAATAATATTAATAATGGAAAATATAATGATGGACGTACATAAGATATTATCTGATTACGTGGTCAATTACATATCGAACCATTATTTATAATATCGTCACGTTAACGACGCGCAATTTACCACATTCACACACTCTATTTTTGTCTACGATGATAAATGCTCTTGTGATTATTCAAACTATTGAGCGTTCGAAACACTTTATTACACATAACGCATAGTGCACTATTGAGTGGCTGAAAGTGTTGTTGCTCTTTGTGTCTTTTTAATGTTAATTTCGTTGACAACGTTTTTCCGCAGACATCACAAGTATAACATATTCCAGGTGGTAATAAACTATTATTTAACGGATGGGACAATCGCATCGCAAGAATCGCTGATGGTAAACCTTTCGTAATTAACAACCGTTTTTCAAAGCAAAATTAATCATTTATAAATCATAACGATTATAAATACAGTAGGAAAAAAATTTTTTTTTCAAATTAATTTGTAATAAAACAAATACAAAAAAAAAAGATATTGAATAAATAAATATAATAATCGAACACGAATTATTTAATTACACATGAAAAATAAAAAATACCGTATCAATTAATTTTTTTTTTTATAAATAAAAATTATTTCATATGTTTCGTACGGAATTTCATAACGAAAAATAATAAAATAAAATATTGCAAGCAAACAAAAGTGTATATAGTAAAACGATAAATAAATAAAAAAAAAAAAAAAAAAAAAAAAAACATTAATAAAAACCAAGCACCGTTACATTGATCCCAATTTAAAAAAAATAATCCGTTACGAACCAATTGACGTAGAGGAGTCGGACACACAGAGAGAGCCACGTGTGGATGGAACCCCAGCGCAAATCCGTTCGTGAAGGTAGTAGTAGGTACACACAGAACAATGACGAACCAGAGCACGCATAGCCGAGCGAGCGGGACCGGGAACAAACAAGAACAAAGATACGACTGCCATTAATATTGTGGTCACATTAGTAACGATGTCGAGTATTTCTATATAGATAGGGAAACGTTCGTATATATATGACCGGATGGAAAATAAAGGCGTGGGGCGAGGAGCAAGAACAAGGCAAATAGAAAAAAAAAAAAGAATGAGATAATTTTTTGGAGATTTTCGGGAATTTATTTTTTATACTAAATTCGCATTCGTTCTCATTATTAAAAAAAAAATATAAAAATAAATGAATAAATAATATGAAAAATATTATCACTTTTCTCTTTCCCACTCACTTAATTTAAATACCTCCCTTTCATTGATAATTTTCCTTGTTCTCTATTTTATTTTATAATGCGCGAAATCAGCTTTGCTGATAGTCAAATTAACGCGTTAGATAATCCAATGTTCAGAGAACAACGCTCGGGGGCTCTGGTTTGTCATTGATCATGATAATGTTACTCGCGTGTCAGCAATAATTCATCACTTTTTCGTACGTTATATACATTCTGAATAAATGTACATATATAAATAATTTGGGATAATTGTGTGCATGGTCCATTGTTAAAAATATCCAATATCCGATATATTTTGAGAAATGACATTAAATGCCGTTGGTACTATAATAATTTAATTTAATTGATAATTTTATGAGTACAAAAAAATTAATTTGTTTAATAAAACCCATTTATTCATTCCTCGAATTGATATTAATATATTTTATTTTCTATTCATCATTTTGTTTTGAAGCATAATTTTTTTTTTCTTCTTTGAACCGAATATTATCAAATAGTAATATGTAAACAACTAGACTATGATGCATATATATAGTAATAGTATATCACAAAACCCAGAATACAACAGAAAGTTTCAGCAATGATGGAGAGAAACTTCCCTATGGTTGGCAGTAGTGGCAAACTTGTAGACAGAAAGCAGATTCGAATGAATAATTAAGTTTCTTCCAACATACCATTCTCAATGCTCCCCTCGGGCGTGGATGAGTCTAATGAGGAAAATTATATTTCGAGACTTTGTCGCACATCTGTTGGTGTAGTGTGTGATAACTTGATAATAAATGTATATATGTTTCAGCATAAATACATGTACATTTAAACTGAGTTGGAGATATATGAAATAAGTCTTTTGCGAGATATCATTTGTCAATTTCATCTAATTTTTATTTTCATTATTTTATTTCTTTTTTTTTATCTTCCAATTTTATCATAAGTACAATATACGGAATATATATATACGAATTTTGATATATATATTTATCTATGTATATTCATCTATACACTCTTAAATAATGCCAAAAAATTACGCGAAACAAATAAAAATGACATTACCCTGAAACCCCAAAAAATTCAGAAAATTAACTGATACAAAATATATATTATGTCTTAAAATTCAGGTATACAAATATTTTATTTACACGGCGTACTTATAACTCATGTTTTATGTATTTATATATATTATATACCGAATAGTATGTACACTTTTTTGCAATATTGTACTCTTACAATGTGTATTTTATTTGACTTTATATTAGTAACCAATTAAATGATATATTAATTTTCAATGGAACCTTAAATCCCCACGAATTTAACGATAAATAATTACTAAACGAATTATCGATGGAAGGAATTGATATAAATAATTCTAAATGGATGTATAGTAATTTAATAACGATATGGAGAAATTGAAAACCAGTAATTTTTAGTGCAAAAATGTAAATTCTGTAATAATCACATAAACAAATATTCGAAATTTCAGAAAAAGAGTAAAATAAACATTTATGTAAAATTATGAAAATTTAAATCATATAATATAGTGTATAGAACAGTTGAAAAAATATAAAATAAGAAATTAATAAAGTGGGGAAAAAAAAAGTAACCGATACTGCAAAAAAAAAAAAAAATACTAACATGTACACACACACATCTGAATAAAAAAAAAAATACAGCCAGTTTATTGACTGACAACTTAAATTTTAAAGTATGTGAATATTATTTAAAATCAACATTTAAAATTTAAACGTTTAATTAATATACAACAAAATTTTTATGCCAATATTACTACTAAATAAATTAAGTACCTAAGAAATTCCGTTATGGAATCAAAATAAACTTTATATAAAATAAAGTGATTTATTATATTAATATTTATATTGATAAACTTTGAATGCATGCATTCGATAGTTATTAAGCCTCAGATTCAACGTAATGTGTCTATGATCACTGAAATATGAATGTAATAGAAAATATATTTGTTTAGCTACATGAAACAGCCAGTATACAACAATATAAACAATTTGTACCAGTGAAATTTTCTAAATAACACCATCTATTACATTATTTAGGTACATTAGGTATGTTACTATATAATCCGTGAAATATTGTATTTGTATTAACCTATTAGGATTCAATTTGGCACAGTCGATAGCTGATTATAAAAAAAAAAAAAAAAACATATAACCGATCGAACACATCAAACAATTCTTCATAAATTATTACTATTATAACAAAAATATCTTCATTTAGAGCCTCGATTGTTAATAAAGAAATAAACTCCACTCTCATTTCATTATAATCTATAAGCTTGATGAAAAAATATTTCATAGATATTGCCATTACTTTTACAACTTAATTAGTTGAACTTATTCAAAATATTGAATTTAAAAAAAAAAAAAAAATGCTAGATGACGACTATAAATGCGTCATCTTGGTAACTCCGTGCAAGTCTATAAATATAAACATTTTATCATCATTTTGTTCTGTTCCATACAAACAACCCGGGTTGTAACATTCCCGCGTTATTTAATCAAACCAATTGATTTATTTAATAAATCATCGTTACTGCTCTCTTGAGCTATGAAAAATCTCAGTCTAAGGCACAAATACAGTATTTTACCACTTCGTTATTCGTTCGAAATAAATAAATGAATGTTAAAAAGTCCCTGATCGACTAAATAACCGAACAGAAAAATATTAATCCATCTGCTGATGCTGATGTTGCGTCTGTTGAGAATAAGATTTTTCTTGCATTTCACGTTGTTGTACTTGCTGATGCTCGTCATCCTTCCGTTGCTGATCAATTTTTCCATGTTGCCGATGATAGATACTCTTGTGATTCCTCAGACTGTTGAGACTAGAGTAAACCCGCTTGCAGATATTACAGATTGGCTCCTTGCTCGGCCGGGTGTGAACATTCTGTATGTGTCGCTTCAACCGCGTTAGAGAGGTCAGATTTTTGTTGCATGGCTCACATCGAAACTCATCTGTCACGCTGCTGCCAGCCAACAAACCTGGCGGCAGAACCAGACACAGGATTACTTTTTTTTTTTTGTCGTTTTTTTTTTTTATTTATTTTATTTGGTTCATTTATTTATTTATTCATTTTTTTTTTTCATTAGCTCACACGTTAAATGTGAGCACCGCGCTGAGGCACTTCTCCTCCTCGTCTCTATGCGTCACATTTTTTCTTATCATCATGATGATGATCATCATCGTTATTATCATCATCAACATTTTCATCATCATCATCATCTTTGTCATCATTATCATCAACTTCATCATGATTATTATCACCATCATAATCATTATTATCTTCATCGTTATCATCATCAACATCATCATCATCATCATCACCACCCTTTAACATTACATCTGCATCTTTGCCTCGCGCTACCACCAATAGAATATTGCTCGTGCCTCTCAATTATTATATTTTTGCCACATCATCAACGCGACAAGCCGCGCTTATACGTAATTTACATTATTTGGAATTACAATTTCCATTCAAGCTTCGTTCTTCAAATATTATTCGTTTGATATATTAATTATATTCCACTTTTAAAGATATTTGAGTGTATCACGATTGAATAATATATTATCTCTTAATACAAAAATTAAAATGAACAAAAAACGTAAAGTCTTATTGTATTTATAATTGATAAATAAACTCACATAAATGTCAAAATTTTATCACGTAATTTTTTTTTTGAAATGACAATACTAATTAAAATATAACTTGAAAGAAAAAATATAAATTCACGATTTGATATTTTTATTTGTATCATTATTTATTTCTTTAAATTGAACTGTAATAAAATGTGGAAATTTCAATAAAATATCGTTTGTTTCGTAATTGAAAAATAAAAAAAAAAAAAAAAATGGCACGAGCATAATCGAAAAGTAAAGAGTTTGCACATGACATGCCTATAATTAAAACGTTATTCCCAATTAATGAGCGTGAATTTATCGTTTGTTTTATTGATTTAAAAAAATCATTATTATTTTATTCATACAATAAATAAATATGTTTAGCATAAAGTAAAAGTAAAAAAGCAATCAAAGAATATCAGCGATCAATTGAGGCCTATGATGTTAGTGTTCAAGACACCAGATGTAAACTTGTATACATATATACATATACATAAACTTATATTTGATTGGATTATTCATGAAATATATATGTATATATAAATAAATGCAAATTATTTACAGCGTGATAGTAAAGTACACTTAATAAAGTATGTAGATATGTAGATATAATATATACAGGTGTGATTTGTTTTAAGTGAAATGATGCGATGTGGTGGTATTTTATATATATTTAAAATATATATTAGCAGTTTAATTGTGATACGTATATATACATTATACATTATCGATTATCGTAATGTAACAATAAATATTTTTCTTTAATGCATATAGCCACCCAAAAAAATTTAATTAATTCAAAACTCGGCCCACCCATAAGTGTAATTTTAATTCCTTAATAATTCTAAGAGTAATCATAAAAAAAAAAAGAATTTTTCCAATGGTAAGAAATAATTTCCCCGAAAAAAAAAAAATGTATAAATCAAGCGCAGTAACTACATAAATATTTGTAGGTATATTTAAATATGTCAGAGTACATATTATCGTATATATTATACGTGAGGATGAATTAAAGTTTACACAATAAAATCGAACGAATAAGATACAATATAAGTATTACATTATGATAATATAATGAACTACATATACTATAACTTTAATGATGTAAATAAACGCGATGGATATTGAATCTGAAAATATAATTATCAGTATCGGAATAATATTGAACTCTTTATTTGTTTTATTTATAGCTTAATTAATTAATGAATTTTTTTTATTATGAACACCTATCACTCATTTGAATATGTAAAAGTTATTAAATTGAATTGTCTTTTTGCGCGTCACACAATCAGTCCATGTCTTCGTCATCACACGCCGCATCTTGTTCCTTTCGCTCCTTTCGAGCATGATACTGACTCTTGTGGCTGACAAGACTGTTCCTTGACTTGTAGCTCCTGCCACACTGATCGCATGCAAGCGATTGTGGCACGTAGAAATGAGTGTCCGCGAGATGACGTTGAAGTGACCAAGCTCTAGTAAAGCTTTTTCTGCATAATTTGCAATATTTATCGCTTCCATGACGCAATGGCATTTTTAATGTTTGATTAATCTTTTTTTGATTAAGATTACGCAATTTTGGTAATGTTATTGAATTTTTATTATTCGATGACGCCTCATCATTATCGACATTATCATTATCAATGTCAAATTCACGATTTCTATTGCATTGAAAATATTCAGTGACAATAGTACCCTTGTCAGACGAATAATTTGTCTCATTTTCTATTAAACATGTATCCAGGTCACTGATATTTTCGATTTTTGGCGATATCGGTTCAGTTTTAAATTCACTATGCTGGCTAATATCATCAAGCAGTTCATTAATTGGTAAATCAGTTGATGGCACGCGTAGACAAGCTGACGTTGAACTTCCTATCGCATCGTTGTATTCCGGTTGACATTCGTAAGTTTCCGTGGCTGACTGCCACCCCCCATCCTCCCCGTCAACCTCCCGGTCTGCAACCAAAGAGGAGGGGGGGCTGAGTCCATTCTCGAAAATTTTTGTATTCAGTGCAATTCAAGAAAACGAGTGCAAATAATCAGTATACAAACATACACACGTTTATAACGAATAAAGGAATTAAGACGCATAAAGGATTAATACTGATTTGGAAATAGGCAAACAGATAAATAATAAATATTAAATGAAAAATAGAAAACAAAAAACAAAAGAAAAAAAAAAAGAGCTACTAGAGTATGCATTTTCAAATTTAATAATATAATAAAACAAATAAAAATATATTTTGTTCAATTCCGATATTGTAATGTAAAAACAAATTACATCATCATTTATACGAATTATTAATAAATAAAAACAATGCAAGGGAACATGACGAATATAGAGATAAAGTTCAGACAATGTATTGTAGAAAATTTTAGAATATCATAGAAGGAAAATAAATCTACTACATTCAACAAAAAAAATATATTGTGTATATACTTATAAATTAATCAACTCATAAAAGGTTATATAACGTCAATATACCGTTGTCAATACAACAGGGAAATCCAATCTATGCTCGCGATGGTTCTTTGCGAAATTTTACCCGGCTGGTTACCCTGGCAACGACATCCCCCTGATAAACCTCTACCTCTACCTACAATTGGGGAGACCAGGAGCAAACTAAAGGAGGCAAAAGAGAAGTTTGTGAGACAGGAAGGGGCGCGCACACACCGTGGTTAGGGCTAGTAGGTGATAAAGATATATACCGACGATGTGTATTATTCTTAATAATAATTCCGGTGTATATAGTCTCGTGATATGACTGATGTTCTATAAGCGAGCACACTTTGCCGCACTGCGATCAATAATCCAACATTTTAAAAAGGCCAAAAAATATTCGCAGAACTATTTTATTATAACTATCTACATATCTGAATTTTTATTTAAATTAGAAATTTATTGATTTCTTTATAATAATTCATTGATAATAGTTAGGAAAATTCTACAATTGATAAATTCACTGCACCAGTTTACTTATTTACCAACTGACAATCCTTCCTGACTTGCAGCTGGATTTCCATTTATCCTCCCCAATGTACATAATTTAATATCCAAAAATATTTAAATTAAACTAAATTATATCAATCAAATATAGAATAATTGTAATAGTAATATTAAATCATTTGAATTAATTCAAAAAATTCTATCCAATCATTTTATTAAATATTCTACAATGTTAAATAATAAATCAAGAATTAATACCCGAATTTTACAAACTGATAAACTTTATTTTCTCGAGTCAAAATTGATTCATTGAAATATGAATTTTTGAAGAATAAAAAAAATTAATAATTTTCTCGTGCTTAGTGCAACAAAACGAAGCTTACTAATTAAAAATATATTGAAGAATACAAAACCAACACTCTATTAACAACAATTTTATTCAAACCACTAATCGTGTTCTCAGAAAATTTCAATCTACTATTATTACGTATCCTCATGCTCCTAATTTTCAATCTACCCACAATCATTATCACGTAGTATATTTTTTTTTATTATATTCAAGGTCAAATGAAGTTTATCATTGATAATAGGACAAGTAAAAAAAAGTTAGGCATCTGCATCATCAATAAATAAATGTATACCAAAATAAACCTACATAAGATGTTGGAGATAAAAATTTTAATTGACTTTATCAATGATATATATATAAATATATTAAATTGGCCTTGATAAAATTCGTCGTCATGCGTGTGACTGTCGTGACAAAGTTAATCTACTGCATAAGGCCTATTCAATAATGACGTTTCATCAGTGCCGAATGTCGAGGTGTGGCAACAGTCGTTCAAAATAAAAAAAAAATAAATAAATAAAAAAAGTCACATACACCAGTCACGAAAGTGAGAATGATGTATTTCATGACCTCCAAGAATCGACAAAGTTCGAAGAAATGGTGTGATACTAGGAGGGAGAAAAGAAACGCACAACGTCTATAGATATAATTGTTGCAACATCTATTACCATAAACGTATGCATTATAGCTCGTCGCAAGTGTGTCGCTATGTGGCTGTATATGCCATGCTTAAACCCCTCTACATAATATGCAAAAGCATTATCGTTCCGCCGATGTATCGCGAATTTGCTACAATAATATCCCGCCAGATGTCGACAGCTATTCCGCTAATATGCAATTTTAAAATATCCAAATATTCATCTCAAATTATTTTATGATGACAATAATATATTTATATTAATGCAAATAACGAATGGTAAATGTTACTATATGTCGAAAGAGATACACAATATGTGTGAAAATCATATGATGTTGTGTGAGAGAAATGAAATTTCTGTTCTCCGAGGTCAGGAAGGATTAGCCTACGTGACAAACTTGTGCCTTTCCAATTAATGCACTCATTACTGTATTGTATATAATAATATGTTTGTCGAAAAAATTAAAATTAATGAAAATGCATTAGACTGTTCAATATCAATGTGATCCCACTGTGGAATTTGCGAATATATTATTGCGCTGACAAATTTTTTAATGACGCAATCACAATCCATATTCAAACAACGACCTTGGTATATATATTTTTGATTATTTTGCGCATGTCTTTGCGCAATATCACTCATCATGCTTATATTAAATCTCATAAAAAAAATTATACATAGAAGACTGAAGTCTATATGTAAAAAAAAAAATTGTCCCGATTACATGAACAATATTTAATCTTTATATATTACGAGACATTGCTCAAATACTATTCACTGAATCGCGAATTTTATCATGAATATTTGCCAAGCGTCACAACAAGCAAATGTGTAATGTTGTTCCTCCTACAATTAAATACACTGCAAAGCTTGCGACTTGCTATGAAGAGCCACGCGCTATTTTTACGCTGGTGTTTCAAACTTTTTACAACAGGTTACCACCGTCAATGTGTGGCAGTTGGAAAAAATAAAGAAAGAAAAATTAAAAGAAACGCATGAAGACGAAGAAGAAGAATGAGGGGAGAGAGTGTACACTCTCTACATGAAAAAAATTGCCAAGGAGACTTTGTACGTATTTCGATAGTTAAAAAACACTTACGAAGAGAAAAAAAAAACAGCACGACCTCTAAATATTTATTTATTAAAATTTAACTAGGTGACCAGTTAAATCAATATCTTCAAAACAATCCTGAATATTTTTCAACACAATCTAAAAACAAATGTATATATACAAACGTCAATTCGGTATAAATATATTCTTTTTTTAAATGAAACACAATTGAGGTAACATCTACAATGCTGTATTGATTAATTATAATTATCAATTTTTTGTTTCCTGTGTCACAATAAAATGCATGAACGCTTTGAAATTCGAATCGTAGTGAAATGGAACAAAGAAAAATACTCATATTATTTTTTTCAATTGCCACATTGATGGAACGCGCGTTATTTAATAAAACAATATCGTATATACGTATGAAAAATTAACTGTTTTCATTTTACTTTTATATTATTCATTCTGCAATTTTTTTTTTTCGTTCATCTTCTCTATTTCACATGTTCGCATTCATAACGCGTGAAATGGATTCATCGATGCGTCATCCGACAAAATGTGAGCGGTTATCTAACAAAATTTTTTCTACACACATTTTCAAAGCCACATATCATCAGGGACATTGCCATATGAAACCAGCCATTCATTAAAAATAATAAAAAAATAAAAAATACATCGAGAATAAAAAATCAAAAACAGTTTCACAGTTGAATCTATTTTGCAAACAAAGAAAAGTGCTTTCTGTAACCCCGACAATTTGCAAATAAATACTCTCTTTCTCTGGACCATTTCCCTACTCTCACACAATAACACACAACGTTTCCGCTGACTCTTTTCCATCTCCAACCATCATCCATCAATAAATATCTTTTATTATTATTATTATTTTTTTTTTTTGCGTAACACCATTATGCCCGCAATGAATGATAAAAAGTTGCCATCGAATTTATGAAAAAAAAAAAAAACCGACAGAAGAATAAATATAGAAAAAAAATGTATACATGTATATATTTCGCGCAACAAGAAATATTTATTTCTGTCAGATAACATTGAAGAGTGTATCGCGTCGAGCCATGCTCTATTTTTGCAAAAGATTGCAGAGGTTTCAGAGGATTCTAAACGGCGGGGAGTCAGATAGATTAATTCTATATCGAGTAAAGATGTAGAGCAAGCAAAACAACTGCATCACGTGAATTACAATAAAGATAAAAACATCGTGGTATTATATGTATAGAAAAACATTAATATCCTTTAATAAATTAATTTAGTAAAAATGATTCGGAGAAAATATTATTTTTTTTCTTTTTGCAGTATTTAAATATTAAAGTTTATAAAGGATTTTATTTTTATGACGCTGTAGCGGGGCACGTCAATCCTTGATTTTGGATTTTCACGTTTGAAACGATGCTAAATATGTTCAACATAGTCACGCTAATAATTATTATAATTATATATTAATTTATTTAGAATATATTGGAACAAGTTTCTCATTACAAATGATGTTTAAAAAATTATAGTGACAATAAATAATTAAAGATACAGTAAAAAATATCATTGAGAATGAAAAGTAACGTTTGAAATATTAAGTCGGCGCTATTGAATGTAAAAGCCGAATGGAGAATGTTGGATGGCAACAGCGACAATTTTATGTGCCTAATAATTTAACATTTAATGGATGAACGTAAGTGACGTATCAAGGCCATGATATTTTTATTTGCGGGCCAATGTTTAGTTGGCAACGTTTCGATGCAGATAGAGAGACCTTGAATTTCGCGGATAACATCTGCCGCCTTATCAACGCCCCCTGATAACTCTTTTCAGTACTAACCTAGCATAAGCCAGACGTTCAAATATTAATCGACGGGCCAGACCGCACCTGAATTTGCTCAGTGTCTCGATTTACCATTTATTTTTCTTTTTTTTTTTCTTTTTATTTCTTTCCAATTTTTACATTTTTTTTTTCTCGATTTTTTCTTCCTATGGAGAATCATGCAAATTCGCCTGATTAATTTAAATATACTTTCACTTGGTATATTTTTTTTATTTCATTGTTGGAATTCGCTATAAAATACCCAAATATATATTTAATTGTGTGTATAGTATCAATAATTTGATAACTGTATCACCTATGTTGTATCGATTGGCAATATTTAATGTCCTACATTTTTCTCACCGCATGCCCAAAAAATATCAAGCAATATGGTAATATACACAATTTACTATCTCTATTGAGAAATAAGAGGATTATATAAGCTTAAACCTCATCATTATTTGTCCTAATGTACTAATGCTAATTGTCGTAATATTGAGATTGAGTAATGTACAGTAAAAATAAACAATGAGCGAATTATGAAAAAAAAAAAAAAAAAAAATTACGCAAGTGGTACGTCAAGTCAATAAATGACACAAAAAAAAATTTATATATACAAATGGTGTTCTGGTTAAGCTGGAAAAACGCGCCAAACTTATGACTTTTTATATGATAAAATTAAATCTTAAGAAAATAAAAAAATAAATAAATAAATAAATATAAAATTTATACTATTATTGAATGCAGCCATAAATATCTAACAGTCGATGGTCATCGCGAAGTAATAAATTATTCAATAATTATTAGGTCTGGAATATTTGATAATATTAAAAAAAAAAAATTAATTAATTTAATATTACTACAACACGAATATGTAAAAGTGACATATTGAGCAGTACAAACATGGCACTGAAAGCCACTTATATATTTAATGATGGGTGTGCAACTGACGCTCCGTCAATTTAATGCAATTTACAGTGAAACGAATAATTAAAAGCAGCGAATCAACGCTAGATATATTATTTAATGACAAGATCATCAATGATTGAGTTGATGAAATACCATCAACTCAATTGTATCATTACTGTAATATCAACCGTCACTATTTTCATGTATAAATCGCATTTGAATTATTTAAATATGGCCATTATAATGTTGCTCATAAGCTTATAATAGTCTCCAAAATTGTACAGTGATGCCAAATTCGCGGTTTATTCTTTTCACAATTAACGCCAATTGGTATGATAATGCGAACTTGGTGGATCAATGTTGATTAAAAAATTTGTATGACAA
Organism: Microctonus brassicae; assembly: GCA_918226075.1. Lineage (NCBI taxonomy): Eukaryota > Metazoa > Arthropoda > Insecta > Hymenoptera > Braconidae > Microctonus > Microctonus brassicae. Next base: position 3,473,367 of record OW445485.1, on the reverse strand, counting down.
TTGCGATAAAAAAATTCTTTTTAACCGTACAATTTATAATTCAGCTGATTCGCAATTTAATGTTACTGAGTGTTTATAAGAATATCAGAAATGGCCTTGATCGCATTAAATTTAAAAAATAATTTTTTTTTTTTATTTTTATTTTTATTTCTATCAATCGGACTAGCAGTTGAAAGATAATATTTATTGCTTTCTCAATTCAGACGCCGATATTCGAAATTATATTATTCGATTTCTCAAGTTTGACCGCGAACATATAAATTGAATACACAAAAAAAAAATATGTTTTATAAATAAAAATTTAGATGTAAAAAAAAAAATGATTTTTTGTATAATGATTTCAAGAGCACCCAATTAATTAATGACTATACAGGTTTTTTTTTTTGCTTGTCATGTCACCACCAAGTTACATATAATTCGGGATTTGTCAATGAAATTTATGAAATGCAAAATGTAAGCGACTCGTGATGAATTTTGTATAGTATACAGAATGATGATTTTAATGATTTTGAAAACGCATGCCAATTAGAAGAAAATTTTAATCTTCCAAGCAGACAGTAGTGCTCTTTCACCGCAACCAATAAATAATCTTTATCTCTGTATTTTTTTTTTAAGTCGTAATTTTGTAATTTTATGATTTGTTAGTTTTGAATATAACTGCACACGTCCGTAGTTGAACATTAAACAGTACAATTAACATTGACAGGGCGTGACTCTAATTTGCCAACTGCCATGCAATTGGTTCTCAATAAAAGAGCAAAAAAGTAAAATAGTTTAGCAAAAAAAGTGCCCTTGGAAAAAATCAAAAGAATGCCATGAATAATTGTTTCAATTTCATTATTTTTTCTTTTCCATTCTTTTCTTCTCTTTTCTTCCTTTTTCATTTCTTATTTTTTTTTTTTTTCTGTCAACTTGATACCTCGATGTGACACACGTAATAACGAGGAGGAAAAGTCTCTAAATCGTTCGCTACACCCTAAATATATTCTTGTGATTTTAATAGGGCGAATACAATATATATGTATGAATATATTTAATATATAATTAAAATATTAATGGATAATGTAATTTGTTATCTTACCTTGTGAAGTCCCAGCTAAATCCGGCGTTTGTAGCCCATGGCCTCCTAACCCTGGAAATTTGACTATCGTTAAAATGTAGCGACAATTGCTCATTTATAAAACGATAAGAACAACGGCCCATACGCAATTTCACAATTATTATAATTTCAAACAAACACAAAATAAACATAGTGTAATGAGCACAAAAAAATGTGCAGTGTCAGCGATTGCTCAATCAACATAAATGTCAAACACTCAAGCTTAAATAAACGAATAATGTGTGTCAAATTAAAACAAAAAAAAAAAAAAAAGAAATAAAAAAATTAAAATCAATAAAATTGGTCTGTGCGCACAGGCTCGTTGTATAACCACTGAAAATTCATACCTGACAATGGATTATGATCAGTAGTTAATGCTGCCATGCTAAAATTAAAACTTCCTGGCGTTGACGTAAACAATTTACTTTCTGGTAAATAATTTGGTGTTGATGGATGGTCAGGTTCATGATCATGTTCATTACTACTTGCTGATGCCGGTGGTCTGTCCGATGCCGCTGCACCAGAGTCGGATGAATCCTCATTGTTGCCACCACCATTACCACCGCCATTTCCACCAGTGAGTTCGAGCGGTTCACATTTAATATTTTGTTCTATACGACTATTTTCATCGTGTAATCCATTACCTTCAACCTTAGCTGATAAATGATTTTTGACCATTGAAAAATCTGTGGGTGTTGCGTCATTATTGTTAAGTGGTGGCGATGGTACACGACATCTCTTTATATCATCATGTTCATCAGGTGTGCGCCTTTCATTTCTGCGTATTTGTGCACGACGCAACAATTGCTGTACCGTCGTGGGTGTTGGGGTTGCGGGCGTTGGTGGAGAGCCACCTCTCGGAAAGCTCTCATCTGACAGTTTATCATGAGGTGGTACATGATTCGTGCGCGCTGCTAACGCACGTACCTGTGATAGCTAAATTCAAACAATACAAAAATAAAAACAATCATTCTTTACTAATAAATTTCATCCTATTAATCCAATTCAAATAAATGTTTATATACAGTCGATTTATAATAATAAAAATTGGTTAAAGTTTAGGTTAATAATGTTCATTATCATTTTGTTTGCTTGACCTATGACAATCTCCGGTGAATGTTGAGATTGGGCGTCAAGTGCCCCACTGCATCAAGATAACGAAAAAAAAAAAAAAAAAAAAAAAAAAAAAAAAAAATGAATAAATAAATAAATAAATAATAATTTAACAAAAATATATCGTAGTCATATGCATGAAGATAACGGTGGGATTGTATCTAAATTTTCTTACATTTCAAAATCCAATATAATAAACGATTGTAATATCATTTACGTTAATTAGCTAAACATAAAAAATCTGACAGAGTATATGTGTATTGATTAATTTTTATTGTTAAATTAAATAAACATACCTCATCGCGTTCATTAGTGTCTGTTTGTTGAGTAAGCCCCGACACCCTCAGTACTTCGGCAGTCTTTAGAAAACTACTGAGTGATCGTTGATGTACGTTGACTTCACCATGATAAATAAACTCAACTAATGCGTGCAAATCACTAAATGCCACGTCCTGAAGTACTATCACCGGATGTTTGCACGGTGTGCTCTGCAAAATGTAAATAGATATCCCGCCTTAAATATCAACACGTCTACATTATTATTATTAAAATAATTATTTTTTTATAAATTTTTATTACGACTGTTGTTAGTATTAGTGCTATGACTATCACTGTTGAGTAGAATTATTGATGTTTATAATTCATTATGATCTTTTAGAATAATTATAGTGTGAATATTTTTTTAATAAATGTAGATTTTAATATTAACAATATTAACAATACGAACCTTGAGTAATTCACGAAAGTATGGACTGCAGGCAGAGAGGACAACACGATGTGCCTTGAGACTCTTGCCATCGCAGGCCAATGTTACATCAACAAAATCCTCATCGTCCCGTAGATTTTCAAACGCTGATGTTATACTGCTCTGATAATTGTTCCATCGCAGGCAAAAATGTTGTGTATCTACCATGGTTGTGTTGAATCACCTGTAATGAATACAAAAAAATTGCAATATATAATTAGGGATAGTTATAAAAAATTAAATTCACAAAATAATAAAAAAAAAAACAATACCACAAATATACATATGATGATTTACGTTTGTTATAATATTTTGAATTCGAGAAATAATTTGAACAAATATTCTTCTAATGATGGATAAAAATTAGGTCGTGATTGTGGCACGGTGCCAGAAAATACGATTAAATTGCCGGTTACTTATAGAACTGCAAGTACAAAATGTCTACTGATAACTACTATCTCTGCAAAACGATAAAAAAAAAAAATCTGGAATCAAATTCACAGACCGCTGATTCTCGCCAATTTAGATTCCCTCGCCTACATTCATGACAAGTTGTTTTAGTGCTCAATTTTAGCAATGATAAAGTTTGTTATCAGTGATATTGCGCGGTTATTATCAAAAAGTCAGTCTAATTCTTTAACACGAAACAATGTATAGAATAAACTACGTCGTTTTTTTTTTCTTTATTTCTTTCTTTCTTTCTTAATTAGATGAGGATATATATCCAAATAATGATAAGATTATGAACAAAATAAATATCCAATAATCGACATTTAATACCAATCAATAAATTAAAAATACAATATAATAAATATTACAAATAATAATAAATTCATTCTATGTGAAATAAAAAAATTTTTTTTTCAATATCAATTCAATTCTAAATACACAATTAGAAATGTAAATATCAGATGAAAACGAAGAAACAAAGATTGTCATCACATGATACTGATATTTTTTCCTCGAATCACAAAATACCCACAAAAACTAATACGTCTGCTAATATTTTTTTTTTTCATTTTCATTAATTAATTTGTTCTGCTCAACATATACGATACCTTATACACTATTGCACTGGCAAAAATAACTGCAAAGGCACTTTATTCACTACACTTTGTAGTATTTAAAAATTGTCAATTAATTGAATAAAAAAATCCACCATCGTCAATTAAATAAATCCTATCACTCGACGACTTTGCGAATTATATATATTTTTTTGTGATGATTGTCATTACCGCCAGTTCTATCGGCAAAAATGATAACGATGTGAATAAATAAAAAAAAAATTATTTCTTTATCTGTATTACAAATTTAACATAAAAATGTGTCACAGTTGATTTTCGAAATTAAATTCCATTTAACTTTGAGCCAAACGTATCACATAGACAATTCACTATACAAAATAATAAAAAAAAAAAAAAAAAAGAAAATATTTAATTCATAATATATTTATAATAACTTTTACTTTATTTAAAGTTATATATCCATATATACATATAATATATATGTACATATACTTATATATACTTATACGCGATTATTTGTGTGTACGTTTGTCTGTGTATGTACATATGTATACACACATACACACGTCATCAACACGTTTCAGCGAATTCGCGCGCGTCAATGAATTTAAACGACTGAAAATTCTCACATTGATGAAATTCAACTAAATATAACATATGCAAGTCGCATTTTAATTTAAAATCATACATCCATTATTAAATCACACATTAAAACAAAACAACAATCCATCGTTATTATTTATACTCATTGTTATTAATTTAATATAGAAAAAAAAAAATAATAATTAGTAAGAAAAATAATATTAAAACGCATCGACACGGCGTGATATATTATATTAAAATAAATATATTGATGTCTTTATATTATTGTATCCTATTTGATTATTCTTTCACCCATACCTCATCCGTCACATCGGGCAAACTAACCCTCTAAACGTCACGACGAAAACGACGACGGACCGCCCCGCTTGTATGACTCGAGAATCCCTCTTCGGGTTTATAACCCGAAAATACACGAAATGCCGCGAGTGAGCGCCACAAGATAGAAAATGACAACGCGCGCGCACGAATAAGAGAGAAATAAAAAAAATATATGATCGAGGATGTATAAACTGTATGTGTGTGATATGTAGTGTGTTTGTGGTACGAATGGAAAAAAAAAATGAATCAAATAGGCAGCTAACTGGCAGATAGAATGAGCAGACAAATGAAAGAGACCAAACATGTAAGAGAAAAAAAAATAATAATAATAAATAAATAATGAAATAAGAAAAAGTGTAGACTGTCTCGTCTATGGGAGATTAAAACAAAAAAGAATTACTGACGCTAGAATTTGTGGAATTAATTATTTATATTTAATAGTTGTGTGGAATTCAACGATCTTTTAAAAGAAATAACGGAATATATTATTGTCAAGATGTGCACTCAACAAGTTTGCACCCTACATTCGACCGTTGTCGTTTTTATACACATGCATATATGTATATACTGTATACATATGTATAGTGTACATGTGGAAGTTTACTCATACAGGTACGTTGCACCTGATGAATTTGCTCATACATATGCCAATGTTGGTAGCATCATTAAATTTTTCTTCTCATCTACTCTTTATTTATTCTATAAAGTCTTATATTATTTATTAATCATTTTATTGCAATTTTTCCTATTACCTAATTTCATTTGTATGCCATAATAATCCAAGATCCTCATTACACAGGTACAAAAGCAGCTTTATTATTCGAAAACTCAATTCGGATTTACCAACAGTTAATGTATTATACAATGTAGGCGATAAAATAATTTAAACGTGTGCAAAAACGAAAGTGAACGACTGAAATGAAACCTCTCATATGTAACTACAACACAATCACGCGTGTGAAGGTGTCGATAGTGTAGATATAAAAATTTGCCACGAAGCAAAAATTCTAGACAAATATAACAAAGAGACAGAAAAGAAAAGGAAAAATAGACAAACAAAATAAAGCAAAACTAGTTGAAAAAGTTGCAGTGAAAAAATAAATAAAAGACAAAACAGAAAAGGAAAGAAAAAACAATTGACACAACACAGAAAAAAAAATATTATTTCGAAATTTCTCAGTAGTATTATTATATATATATATATGTATATATTGTGTGCAAAAGTGGAAGGGATATATAATACACTGCACAGCCGTTGCGAGATGTGTAGAACCGAGCTAGGACTAACACCCGGTCCACGCCGTTATTCTTTATCGGCGCATGAGACATCTGTCGTAATAAGTGCGGACTAAAAAATAGTGCGTACGCAGCGTTTGAGAGAGAAAAAAATATGCAGAGAAAGCCAGAATTAAGAGAGAAAGAGAGAGAGAGAGGATCGTGAAAGTGCGATAGAGAAAGCAGCGACGAGTAAGTATACGAGGGAAGTCGAGGAAGCTCCGAAGTCTCGTTTTGGTGGGGAGAATAATATACAGCCTACGGTAGCATCACTTTTCGCCCCGTCTACCCAATGTTTCGTGAGTTTTTTTTTATTTTTTCTTTATTTCTTTCTTTCTCTTTTCGCTCTTTTCCTTTCTCTTATATACATACGTACATACATACTTATATTCCAACAAACCTCCCCGCCTGCTTTCTATATTCGCAAGATGAAAATGCGCTAAAGCTTACGACTTTCAATTAAAAATAGAGCTGGAATTCGTCTGCATCTATACACTTACTCGTTCAAAGAAATACACCTTTTGCCCTCTAAATATATAATACGCACGCGAATATATTCTTTTTTTAATTCTCATTCTCGACCACACTTCATTCGTGAAGACACTTGGTTATTCAAAATACAATATATACAAAATATACATACTATATCCTACACTATTTGTTCCCATTCTTCTTTCGTCTACATTTACATCCAACGACGAAGCACTCACTCAACGACAATTCTTCCTCTCTCTACGCCCGGTATTTTCCCCCCTATACCTCCCTTTTTTTTTTCTCTCCGTCACTCTTATTCGTCGCCCACCCACAGGCCTGTCTCGTCGTGCGCTCTGCCATCGTGACCCCACTCGATTCGCCCCTCAAAAAATCATTACGCCGTTCCGCAGGCTGCGCATGAACGCAGTTTTAATTCGCTACTAGAAAAATAAAATACAAGCGGCGCGCGGAATCGTCAAGAGAAAGTTGGCGGCGAATGCGGCACATGAGGGGTAGTTGCAAGATGGGAAGAGACGTAAAGATAAAAAAAAAAAACGAAGAATAAAATGAAAGAGAGGGGAAGAAGAGCAAGATGGATGTAAAATAATGTTGGGAGTCGTTTGTAGACATCTAGTATAGCGAAAAAGGGTAGGGAGACCAGTAGAAGGGAGAATAAAAAAGGAAGCATGGCAAGAAAGAGAAGGTTGAGGTGTAAAGGGGGCATTTATACATCTAACCATATATATACATATGTATATATGAGTGTGTGATGTATATAGCAGTGCCAACAGAGACAAGAAACGATGTCTCAGCTGCTAGATACATCCTTCTTCCTTTTGCGAACACCGCGAACTGTATATTCCCCCTACTTTTGCGCGGCTTCCATTGTAATATTTATTGATTGGATTTCTCTTGAGAAGGAGAAGGTAGACGATATAAAGTATGAGTACAAATACAATGACTTCAATGCAGTGAACTTCATTTATTTATGACAATACAAATGTATATTATCAATAGCTCCTTCATCTTCTTCAACATTGTCGTATATGTAATTTAAATATGCATGTATAGTATAGGCAATGGTTATTCTTGTGGTTGGTTAGTCAAGTCGAATATGTCTTGTACTCAATTTATATATATTATTAGTCATGTGATATGGATAAGTTTCATATTTTTACTTTGTGTCGAAAATTAAAAAAAAAAAAAGAAAAAAAAAGATATTTCATTCTCCCCCAAAATTCACAGCAACTTGAATGGATTCTATGTCGGGAGACTATTCATCATAACAATACTGTTAAATAAAAATACTTAAAGAATGTAGTCCGTTGTGTAGCAGTCAAACATCTCATGACATCAGATTTTTATTGAAGAAAAAAAAAAAAAATCGTGAACATATATAAATAAATGTTTATGTGTCCATTCAACTTCCACTCTGTAATCAAAGCTGATAAATATACAAACACAAACACTTTTAAAAAACAAAGATCTGATTCTTTCTGAATAGGACAAAAGTATTTAACTATTATTTTATTCGTATTACTCAATTTACTGTACTATTGTAAAACTATTCAATGCAACAGATTTATTTATCAATTCATTGCTTTGCTGTATTTTTTTTTTTTTGAATATAATGTCAGTTGTACAGTGTTTAACAATGACAACAACCCCATTGCTCGATATAGAACAACGGTCGTGGCGCTGCGAGTTCAAGGCTAACCACCACCGACCGAGAGAAACAAAGAGAACGAGAGAAAGAAAGAGTGCGAAAGAACTGTGCCAGCGATTTTCTTCCCCGCATGAATCACTCGCACCTGCATCACAGCTCATTCACAGACACAAACACTCATGAACTCATATATATATGTACATATTTATACATGGATGTACATGTATATAATATACATATACTCGTATGTATCGGTCGCTTACTGGGATAACAAGAATACGATGAAGGGGAATGCACTTTTCATATGTAATTGTTTGTCCATAGAATCATATGCAAGAGTAAATGATATGTTGATTGATTATTTGTTTATATATATATGTGTATATATATGTATATGTACACATGTAAACAGAAGAAAAAAAAAAAGATGACGTGTACAAAAGCAATTGTTATATTGAATGAAAATGATAACTGGTGAGATTGACACGGTTGTTGCAAGGTCTTATCAAGTCAATGAGCTTCACTTATAGTCTTGTTTGACTTCCTGCTATTGCCACCCTTCGTTTTTCTTTCACGCGTTCCTGCATTCGTCTCCCCTAAATTCTTACAATCCCATTTATTTCCCATACGTACTCGTCAATATGCATTTGGTGGTCAATAAAATTTTCCCAAGCAAATCATCTAAACACTCAAATTAATATTTTATATTATTTTATTTTCAATTATTGGCTAGTTTATATACATCTACTAATTATAATTATAGAGAAAATTATTATTTGTTTGTTGATTGTGATTTGTAGGAATTTTTATGTCGTTTGAATAGATATGGAGTTGTTGGAATATTTCCTGGTGCTGTAAGTAGATAAGATCCGTTTGTGGTCAGCCTAGACCTTCTAACGTCAACTAGATTAACGCGACCACTGACTTTCTATACATATACAAACGTCCGAACGTTTAAATATTTAAAGAAATTTATTTTTATTTCTAATAAACAATTTTGTATTCATAATTAAAAAAAATAAAATATTTATCGACTCGTAACAATTTTATATTCGGTTAAATTCACGTGTTGAAATGTATATTAATTAATTATATGTATTTTTAATAATTAAAATAATTATTTGCGGATCGATTGAGAATTTATATTATCGATTGAATGATAATTATAAATTCTATCATTTTTTTTTTTTTGTTAATTTCGATGAGTGCTTGTGGAGAATAAATAAAAATAGGTCAATGATGAATATTTAATTTTTTGCAACCGAACAACTGAATGTATCGCATCACATCGTTTTTCATTGTCGTTGCGTCATGACGACACTTGGCCAACAGTGATGTGTAAAGTTTTTTTTTTTTTTTTTTTTGATATGCCGCGTGCACTATCTCTCTGTCTATACCGGCTGGGCTTCCAAATCCGCGTGTACCTATGAATGTGAATGCGCATGTGCATGAATATATACGAAACAAAGCACTGACAAAAAGAACCCATGTGCCTCCTGTATGCATGAACGTAACTTGAGAGTATAAGTGTGTGTGTATACTTGACTCATGATAACTGCATACTTGACAATTCCACACTCACGTACATACATATGTACTACGGCTGTGTATATACTTTGAGGTATTCAAAGTGAGGCAATAATAATGTCAGGGGAAAAAAGTTTATTATAATAAAAAAATTATGTAGCAAAAAAATTATTTCAAACTATTTTAAGGAATTATAAAATGTTTTATAGTAATTTTCTATCCCTTTTTTTAATAAGATAAATTCTTTAGTTATTTTTAAATAATTCTATTGAAATGTTCTGTATGTAAATAACTCGAGAAGATCTAAAAAATTTATTTCAAATTGTTTCCAATTTATTTTCGTTTTTTTTTTTTGACATTTCATCAAGACTACTTTATATTTTATAGCGATAATGTATGAATAAAATTCGATTATTTCTACTGTCAGTTTATACATCACTTTGTGACAATCCCTAATTTTACGGACAACCCCTGAATATTGACAATTTTTTAGTAGGAATAATTCATCGACTTCTGAATATGTGTCTTCTAAAGAATCTTGAGGTGATGATCTATTTAGGACAAGTTTACATAATTCATAAATGAATTATGTACGTATAGATATGTATCCGAAAACCGGAGCAATTCTATTAATGTTTTCATCCGCATTATTGAATAATTAAATATTATCCATTATATATAATATATATATATATATTTTTATATATACAATTTGACCCAGTAATAATTTTAAAGTCAGACTTTTACTGTTTAAAAATTTTTTTAATAATTCAACATCATCATGATGAGGTTCATTAATTCATTTATTATATATATGTTGATTAAATTTTTATATTGAGAATGTATGTGAGGTATACAACCACATTTAATGCGGTAAGACATTCATTTATTGAATTACGAAACGTTGTCACTGTAATTGGGAAGTAGAGCGTCAAATGAATTATTAGAATGAATCTTTCGTTCAACCATATAATTTATTGAATTATCATCATTCTGTAATATTTAATTCATAAACAAACTCATAATATACAATGAGATAATGTGGAAATTCAAAGTTTTAAAATAAATTTGAATACAAGACGAATACAAATGAAAATTAAATCGACCTAGTAATAAAAATGTGATGAATTTTACGTAATTTCAAGAATGTTTTTTTTTTTTTTTCCGCTTTTAACCATTTGGGATAACAAATTCATGTGAAAAAATCAATTGTCGATAGACATTTGTATGATAAATTTATAACTAATCGCATTAATGATAATAAAGTAAGGATTTGAATTAATGGAAAGTAAAGATGTAAAAATACATATATTTATTTTCATTGCACCTATTCGTTAATCGTGGCGTTGCTTGCTCGTTCATTCTTTTTGATGAGCTCACTGACTGCTGAGAGAAAGCATAAAGAAGAAATAAAGCGAATTAAAAAGAAAATCTATGTGCGCAATGGCCGGAGGGCATTGGGACTATTTTTATTTCGCGACTCACATAAATTCTTCTGACACAAATCTCTATTTATAATGCTATGTACGTGTTTTTCTGGCTGCAACGTGTGCGCACCCACCAGCATATACAAAATTTAAAGATGAATAAAAAAAAAAAAAATAAATAAATAAATGTGAAAGAAGATACAATAAAATGAATAACAAAACGAGACAGCGAGAAACATGACTGGAGCGAGTAATCGCTCAAGCTATTTGTACGAGCATTCCATTTTTAAAAGCAATTATATATCTTCATATAGTAATAGTAAGTCTGCCGAATTGTTAACTCTCGTGCTATATTTAGTTTCGCGATAGTGTTATTCTTATCAGGTTTTTTTTTTGACATTAATCGCTCTTTCGTAAAATTCTTTTCTTTGTTTAGTAATCTAAATCCTCACCTAGGCAAACATTGCTCCTTTCACTCGACCGCGATAAATATTACCTTCATAAAAAATAGCATATAGAAGAAATAAAATACGCTTTGGGTCCAGACAAAAAAATATTGTATACAATTTATCCCTTCAAGGCAGAAAAAAAAAAACCCGATACGTTTTTAGGCCCCTAGGGCCCTAAGCATTTTTTTATTTTTCTTTTTTTACGTCTCGTACAAAGACAAAATAAATAACAAAACAAAAATAAACAAAAACAAAATATTTCTCAGGCCCACCATTCGCAAATTTCACGTACATATACGTATATAGACACACACACACAGACACAAAAATGCTCACGTCTAGCGACAAAGAATTGAACGGCGGTTATACGCAATACAATATTACGTCATTGGGCCCCAGTCTGGTATAATTCTAAATAAGGTGCCACTTCTATACAGCGTCTACGTCAAACTCTGTTTCGTCTGGCACATTATTCTCGTCTAGCGCGCGTCTACTCATCGACAAATGCCGCGCCTTACCCATAGTCAGAGGTCTCTCGACACCACACTACTAACACACAAGGCTATTCACACGAGCGTGACCGAGTGAATAGAGATGAAGGCCGCCAACAGAACGATTGAGAGAAAAGCACATGGAACGTGAGACGAGATGGAAAGAGAAGACTCGTATATATATATACACATGAGCATTTACACATATAATACATAAACGCATACACATGTATACGGTTTAAACTTTAGAAGAGTGGTAGGGTGGCAGAGGGGGAGGGCAAGAGGGGCCTGATGCAAAACCAAGTTGGCGTGTATAAGCATTGCCAGATCGCAAACACGTTCATGGGTTTCTCTTCATTCTACAAAGCGATATCATTGCACGTCAGTATGGGACTCAGACGGGACACTTGTACCAGTTTCAAATTCAACGGCAGAAATGCACGCGTGTGTATATATGTGAATTGAACAAATGTGTAACACAACCAAAACTATTTTACCCTTTCTCTTTCCCTCTTGGTATTTTTTTTTTTTTATTTTTTTCTAGAACATCTTTCTTTTTTTTTTCTCTATTTTTTTTTTGTTGCCTCTCGCTCACTATCTCAACTCTTTTTCATGGACACTGACGAATAATGCGCACGCCAATTGCGGCATACGTATGTGCGTATGTACAAACAGCCGCGATATATGAAGGCCACTATACAGGCGCGAGCGCGCTCGTGCTCAACTCTATGAAACGTACCTTGATCCGTCGACGTTAAATGAAGTGTGCGTTTTCTCGCGGTGTCCTTGTACGCTGCTAACTTGCCAAATACAGTGTGTTATGGCGATGACGTGCTTTCTTTTTTATCTTTGTCTTCGGCACTCTATCGTGAATGCTGCCACTGCCGTTGTAGTCACCACCACCGTGTCACCTCTTCACTCGTTTTTTATTTATTTTTTTTATTTTATTATTCCGATCTTTTTTTCACGCTCTTTTACTTTATGACGACTGGGTTCTTGCAAAGTCTTGCAAAAATCAAAAAAAAAAAAAAAAATAAATAAATAAAAATAAAATATTTAGGTTTGTTCTCGGTTTTATAATGCGCCTGTGTTTTTATTTATATATTTATTTATTTATTTAATTTTTTTTGTTCACTGCCGATGTTTTTTTTTTTTTTTTTTAAGCTAACTCGTATCTTGTTAGGATGTCGGGCAGTATTAGCACATTCACGCCTCTCGTTGCGTCCATGGCAATGAAATTGTTCTCGTGATTGAAGAGAAAAAAATATCACTTTTATAACAATAGAAGATATTATTTTTATTAATTCTTTATTTTTTTCAACTGTTGAAATATGTAATAATCTTGATGCAATTTTTTTTTTTTTTTAGTTTATTATATATTTGTCCTTGCACGTAAATTTTATTATATTGTAATAGATGTAATTTTTTTTTTATTTGTGTAAAAACTTGTGTAGAAGTCGCAGTCTTGTTGCGTTTCTCTGAATTATTTTTCAGTCTCTCTGCTTTATATCTCTAACACCACTGTTATCACCACCGAAAATGCATTCACCAGAATAACTACAGTAGCTTCCTGTGTTTAATTTGTCCCTATGCATGTGCTGTTCCGTTTCCTTTATGTATCTCAATTGCCTCAACACATATCATTTTTTTTTTTTCCTTTTTTTTATTTTTTTTTAGTGGTAAATAAAAACAACTCTAAATTTTATAACACACGATGTTTCCCTCTCTTCTCTCTCTCCCTCTCTGATTCCTGTGATCTTTCTGTTCCTCTTCTCCCTCTTGAGCTTCACTGTTTCATTCTCGTCCTGGTTTACTTTTCTTCTCTCTTCGATATTTTCAAATAAACAATGAATGATCCTCAATCTTCAATATGTTGTGTTTCGTCAATCACATCCCAGTCTAGTTTTATTTATTTCAAATATTATTTAGCGTTAATAATAAAAAAAAAAAATTTTTTTTTTTTTCATTGGCATCCGTAGAGTAAATTTTTGTTTACCGTTTTATTATTTCTTCAAAAAACAGAAAAAAAATTTCGAAATATATGTATATACATATAATTATACATATATATATGCATATAGATATATATATATAAAAATCCGTAGTTTGAATATTTAGAACGATAATATTGAAAAATAATAAATTTCATTCACTGATACAATGTACTTAGTTTAAAATAAATTTATATTTGGACCCAGGCGTGAGATAGACGTGATGGCTGATTGAACACCCTATAGGGTGAAAAATGATGGAATAATATGAAAAATTACAACCAGCAGCGTTTTGAACACCGGGACTACCTAGTCGTAGAGTGATTGGGAACGCGACTGGCCAAAGCACTTGATTCGCGCGCGGTTCGGTTTGCTGCGCCTCTTCTCCCATGCACTTTTTTCGGCCACGGTGTATGCGTGCGCGCGTAGTTGTATACATACATATATTTAACAATATATAAGTATATATACATGTATCTTTATATAGGTATAATAAATATATACACCAAAATATGTATATATGTTGAATAAGAGCGAGCACACGAAACGGACGAGAGGTGAATGCGTGTGCGATGAGCTGCGCGCTCGCTATAGGCGAGGGTATAGTTACCAAAATGTTAACCTCGTGGAACCACTTTTTATTGAGTGTCGCAAAATTCATAGGAACACATCGGTATGAGCGAGACAATATTAATGATAAAATACGAATGAAAGAGCGAGATAGTTATTATTTTTATGTAGTGGGGGGATGTTGAGAGTGCTTTGGCGAGGGCGCGCGCGACGAGTAGAACATTAAGGCGGGAGAGAAATGGGCGACGGGGTTTAAGGGGCGGTAAAAATTCCCCCATTCACCCCACTATTAAATCCTATATACAACTATATACACAACTGTGTAATATGAACGTTGAAAAACCCCTCTGGTCGTCGCTGGTCCTCGCCAATTCTTTTCCCCACTATTTCTCACTGATTCTCTGTGGGCCTCCCCAAACCCTCTCGATCATGGCCCCTCTTTTATTTTTCCTCTCTATCTCACTTTTTCTCTTTCTACCTCTGTACTTTTGGCTTGTTTCCTCGCGACCATATTATCCCCGAGCTCTCCGCCACCCCGCTAACTCCTACCACTTTGGGTTGCCCCTCGGCGCTCTTTTGGTCCTCTTCCCCACCCCGTCCCTCATAACGTTTGGTTCGCCTCCTTCCCTCTGCCAAAGTGAGCGCGACCCCCTCCTATTCATACTGCCACTCTTCTGTTTCTTTCCCCCCGTACGCCGCTTATCCGCTTGCCACGCCGAAATTTAGCCCGTGCATAGCCAAACTTATGTACAGTTAGCTCCGCATCGAGTAGTCCCGACCATTTTTCGGCCGCGCTTCTATATACATACATATACTATGTGCATATACGTATATGTATTTATGTACATATTTATATATATGTATGTATGTATGTATGTATGTATGTATGTATATATATTCGTTTGTCGACGCACTCCCACTGAGCAATGGCCTCGTTGTCACGCTGAATCTTCCGTGCCAATATTTTGCAAATCTCCAAGAGTTCACGCTACATCCGTTCCATCTTCCCTTTTTATTTATTTATTTATTTATTTATTTTTTGAAAAAATTATTTTCAATTTTTTTCTCTCTCTCGATTTGAAAAAATGTTTAATATATACTTCCTATGTAAACATTCGGTATGTATATATGTGTATAAAAATAATGATAATGTGCAAAAATTCGCCGACATATTTACATACTGATAATTAATTTATTGTCACCAATTCACGTCAGATATTCAATGATATGAGGCCAGCAATAAAAATTTTATTCGAGACCCAAATAGATAAAAGAAAAATATAGATGTACCTATATACTTCATATCGATTATGGATGCATTATCGATTGTCATTCTTGTTCAAATAATAGTTTATGTGTCGTAAAAAGAGCTTTTGTCATCGTATCGTGAAATTGGGGCATATAAAGTGACAAATTTGCAATCGTCAGAAATAGTTTATATACCGCAAAATTTTTGTGGACGTGTCATTACTATATGATATCCGTTATTCATTTTCAAATATAAAATACATTTATGTACACGTGTGTATGTGTGTATGCACATATACATATACGAATATAATATATCATTTAAATATATATAATCATCAGCTAAATGTCATTGCGCTTCACCTTCTTTTATAGAATTAATCATTGAAAGAATTCAGTTTTTTTTTTTTCACTGCTGTAACAGCAACATTTACCGTTATACTTTTGCATAAAAAAAGTAAATAAATAATAATAACCTCCAGGATTCATATTCCAACTCACTGTGCAAATTAATATCCTGAAAATTATTGATAAAACTCCCTTTGAATTTATATTTTTATCCATATAATTGATACCAATGACGTCATCGTGATTTATCTACGAGCTATCACTTTAATTAAATTCGAACAACTATACTTCTAAGTTTAATTTATTTATCCTACAACTAAACATATAACCTTTCATATCAACACACACACACACACATGTTCATACATATACATACCATAAACAAAGATTAGAAAATATTACAAATGCCAATACAAAAAAAAAAAAATTAAATCACTTGAATAAAAATGAATATTTTTACCACATCAATTATCATTACAAAATCTTTAAATTTTTAATCGATATTATTTTATTCAAATTACCTACGTATATACATATGACAATAATCATGTATACGATTTATCGAAAATATTACTGAATTCATTCCGACACATTATATACAGCACAGACAATGGTCATATTTTTTTCGCTCATGCAGTCGCCAAGTGCATTAACCGCATACACATATATATCACTCGACAGTCTTTTATACATATACACACATGTGTGTATAGACATTTATATATAAATATATATATACATATATATTCATACAAATCCAAACAAGATAAGATTGCGGTGGAATAGTATATAAACCTACACACATACAAATGCCAAGCGATACTACGCGCACATTATTGTATAGTTAATTCGCTAGACGTTTAAACATGATAAAAATAGCAATATTAAAGTTTTTATTTCTGAGTAATGAATTGCATATGCACGCTAAATCGATGAAAAAAAAAAAATATATATATATAAATTTCGTGGTCAGTGAACCTTCATATCATCATCCCGATCATCATCATCATCATGCCTAAAATATATTTTCGATAGACTACTACTACTACTACTACTCTGTTATCCTCTTTACTTCTCTGCCCCTCTATCTCACTGATGGAGAGTTGACTTTTCGCCAATGTCCTTGAAAACATCCGTCCGCCATTCTCTTTTAAAGAAGAAACCTGTCACCATATATATTTCAGTTCAATGTCCATTGCATCTTTATAAGTATATCTATTGATATATTTAATTGACAATAATTGTAACGTTGTAAATTCTTATGTATTATATTTATATGTTGTGAATATTAATTGATTGATAGAATAATAATTATATTAACAGCAGCCAGCAGTGGAAGTAAATGATGCTGCTGGTAAAATATATATAAAGGCAAAATAGTTTGACGAACATTTGGATGACGCTGATTGCTCAGTCCTCGTCGTTATTTTACGACAGTTTCTCATCGTATAACTTCAAACTGGTTCCTTTGCCGATCACTTTACACATGTGTATATATACATGAATACGTGGTATGAGATAAAAATGTGTGTGCATCAGAGGCAACGATTCTACTCGAGATATACATAGATAGTCAAGCTCACTATCATCTCCCTCTTTTACCCCCTCATATTCTCTGTTCATTTTGCCCCCTCACTCGCTCGCTCACACAATGATATACATCTGTGCAAATAAAACCGGTGCAGCAGTGAAAATGTTAAGTCATCTTTGCAGGAAGCGAAATATAAGTTTGATCGTTGGCGACTATTCAATTTTAATTTTGAAATTTCTTTTTTTTTTTTTTTATTTTGATGTGGTTATGTTAATTATTTTTTCAGTAGTAGATAAATGGTTTATGCGAAATTTTCTACCATATAGAATTGTTATTTAGATTATATTTATGGATGTACTTTTAGGGATATGATTAATTTTATATCGATAATTGATTGAGTATTAAGTTGGAATTAAAAAAGTGTTTATAAATGAATTAAAGCTGTTTTGATTTATTTTGTAGCTTAAATTAGCGTACTTATGATGTTATTATTCAAATATTACGAATTTATATTAGCATCCATATCTACATATTTATTTATTTATGTATGGATTATTGCATAAAGTTGCCTAAATTACTTTGATCAATAGTATCATTTATATTTTATACTTATCATAATAAATTCATGTTGCATTGATTAATAAAATATTGGGCCACTTTAAATAATGAAATTTGATTCAAATAAATCGTGAAATTTTCAAATTAAACTTATCGCACAATTGAATAAATTTATATGTTTATAATAAAAATATTTTTTCAGTATGAATCCACGATTAATTGATAATACAAATTATAATATTTAAATTTAAGCAGAAATATTTTTTTTTTCTTAATAAAAAATCTGGCTTTTACAATATATCCTTCGTAAAATTCGTAAAATTAAATATCTCCATTTCACTGTCTAAATAGAGCCTCGAGTAATCAAATTTTACAATGAATATTCAATTTTAATTTATCTATTTAAAAATCAAAAACCGAATAATTATTCAAAGATTGTAATAAAAAATTCACTCGCAACTCAAACATTAAATACAACCCCATAATTCCATCAAAATATAACTGAATTTTTTTCTCCACAATTATAAAAAATAAATACAGGAATAAATAAACATAAAAAATCCACAATTCCAAACTTTATAAAGATAACTACCCCACATAAAAATATAAATAGCTTCTGTGAGCAACCACATAAATAAATAAACACTCAAATAAATAAATAAATAAATAAATAAATGAATAAATAAATAATTAAACAAATGAAATTTCAACAGAATCAGACATCAAAAAATATTATTGATATTCTCGATTATATTTATTGAAGACTTGAAAATAGCTGCGGCCCTTCTACATACATTTATATATGTATTTGTGTTTTGTGTGTGTATTTTTGTGCGGTATGCTAACAGATTGGGCTCGATGGGCTATACGTGTGCGACGCCGCGCATTTACTAGCCCGATCGTCCGAGGGCCATGAACCCCGAACAGGTTGCCCCCTTGGACGTTCACCTCCTGCGCGTTCCCCACCTTACCTCTTTGCTCGCTACACTTAATGTTTTCTCTCTTCATCCACTGTACATTGCAATGAAACACCTATCTCAGTCCACCTCCACACCGCCATCTTTACTTTGCAGCCTCATCATCTTCGTCGTCGTCGTCGTCGTCGTCGTCGTCTTCTTCTTCTTGCTCTCAACAGTCCCGATTCGCCAACTACTTGGCAACCACAAAAGCTAGCCACCCTGTGATGGCCCTCAGGTCCTGTATGCCCTCACTTGCATGCGTCGTTTCAATTCTTTTCTTTCTTCAATGCATGCATATATTCATCTTGTATATAAATATACATTTGAATATATATATTTATATAGATATTTGTATATAAAATCGAGGAGTGCTTTCACGCAAGTTATTTCATTCGTTCTCCATGTATCGTTTTTATTTTTATTTATTTATTTATTTATTTTTTTTTGTTGCGATTTTACACAATCTTCTTGTAATTCTTTTGCTTCATTGCAGCACCTTGTATTGTCGTTTATTCATTCTTCTTGCACGCTATACACGCGAGTGTTAGATTATCTTTTGTAATATGCAAAAAAATTATTTTACCCTGTGGACAAAATTCAAAAAATCTGCCTCAAATAAATGTGTTATTGTATTATTTTTTATCTACATATATTTTTTTTCTCTCACGGTAACCACATTTTTTTATACTCTAGTAATAACTTGAATGATTAATATGGAAAAAATCAATTGAGAATCAACGGAAATACTGATGAGGTTTTATTAAATTTTATAAACGCAAAAAATTAATAATTTTTATATTTTAATATCTATGAATATGTTTATTAAATACTTGTGTATTTATTGATATCAATGTACGTTTTTTATTTTATATGAAAAACCCATCCAGTTGCAATATATAAATATAATATATAATTAAAAATGTGTATGTTTGCGTATATGTTTACTCACGAGCTTAAATTACGCTGAATATATATTTTATTTCGATAAAATTTGCGATCCTGCTGATTAAAAAAATTCTCTACTTAAATATACAATACATATAAATTATACGCATGAAATAAATTTTTAATTTCAATAAATTTATTCACTATTCAATATTAAAAAAAATATTAATACAATTATTTCAACGCATTTTTCCATTCAAAGTCAAACATTGTGACACAATTGGGTGATAACAATTATGACATATTTTTATTCTGTCTGTATTTGTAATATCTAAAGATATCTGTAATTTATGATAATATATCGGAGTAAATGTCACACAACGAATCGTTTTCCACTTGTCATGAAAATGTTTATTGGTTACATATTATATTTAGACTGTGAAAATAAATACATATTTATATATTTCTAAATTGCACAGCCATCGCAAATTTTGAATCACGTCCCCGGCGGCATAGTTCGATGACTGCATGGATAAAAAATAAAAAATAAAATGCATATAACATTCTCACACCGGAAGTCCAGTCAAAGCTATATAATAGTTTGGTGTATGTACGCGCAATTGTTGAAGGGGGATAAAAGTCGATATCATATATGTGCAATATACATGTGGCCTCCAGGCGTAGTATTCCCAATGTGCCTATACATATATGTAATAGTAAATAAAATAAAAAAATATATATTTATATGCGTTGGAAATTAATCGAAGCAATTCGAGCGTGTACACCCGGAAAAAAAAATTTCCAAGAGTTCAAGTCAAATTCTTCTCTCAGTTTTTATTTTTTTATTTTATTTTTATCAAATTGTCACTCACATTTTATTATATACAGTAATCACAGTTAACATCATTTAACACAATAATTCAAAGCTTTCATACGCTCTCTTAAATATATCCGCATTATTCAACGATATTTATTTCATTTATTACCATTAATAAATTAATTATACTAAAAGAAATTTTTAATTATAAATACTATGAAAATTCAACAAATCTCTTAAAGATCTTATGATTTATAGTCGATATAATTATCAACACTGTATATTAATTAATAAAACTATTGTCCTGTTTATAATACTAACCCGAAAAAAATTATAATCTAAACAAAATTTTTATAATTCATCAATAAACCCAACGATGAAAATGTTGGAAAAAATTTTTTGTATTAAACTTCAACATTTTTTTCATTCACACACACACACACACCACACCCCTGCTTATATGTCCGTAAATCTTTTGATGCCCACACAGTAAATACCTTATTCTTGTTTTTATTTTTTATATATACACAGGGACCTATATACTTGCATATATTCTGATGGTACTCGCATACCTAACGCCACAATCAACGATGCATACATACTTGTATACACGTGTGTATATATTATATATATTCTTCGGACAAGCGGAACATTTATATACATATATACATACATATATGTATGTACATACCGTCCGAGCATCCAGTGATGCAATGACGCCCGATTATGAAATCTATATACGGAACATATTCGCGATACACTTGAAGGCCTCGTCTTCAAGGCAACAATTCTTTATTATTATCATCATCATTATTAATTTTTTTTTTTTTATTACACTATTGAACATTTTTACACGATTGAATATATGTTTCGTATGAATTGCACTTTTACGAATATACGCAGCTGAAAATATGTACCCATAAGTTTTACTAAATTCCAATATAATTTTTTAAGCACATAATAAACATGAAAATATGTTTACGTGGCCTACATATAATATCAACATTCATTCAAAATACTTTGAAAAAAAAAATAAACGCATAATAAATACAAAGTAATTAAATATACTGAGATTAAAGAATATTTATAATAAATATACTGTATTATTTATAGTTGATATATTATAGTAATTAATAATATAATATATTTAAATCTGAATGAAAATTATTAGCTGAAATAATTTTTTTTTTTTTCTTTTCTTTTTTCAGTGGATTTTTTTACAAAATACACATTATTAGGATAATGTGTATTGATTGTATGTTGTTTAATGCAAAGTTGACAATACCTAAATAAATTTTTTATTTGTAAATACATGTGAATACAATCACGATAATGCATTTAATTAAACGTACGAACGAGTTTGTACATGTTTAATTTTGTGAATGTAGCTATAAATATATTGTAAAATTTCGGGCGTAAATAATCGATTGATCGACGTTTTTGCTTGAATTTATATTTCTGATAATGAAAAACTAATACATGGAATAAAATTGTATTATTTTATATTTTATCTATGCAGATTATATACTGACTTGCATATTGTGATGGATATATACTTATATCCGTGTTGTCCATCATGCGATGCACGTGTTCTTATCATGTGTTCATCCTTAGAAATTTTTATTCGCAAGGTTTTTTATAACATAAGGACCACGATGCGACTGTACATGCACAAGGTAAATCTACAACCTATCGCATATGCATGCATGTAATACATACACGCATTGTCAAATAAATTTGGCGGATGTTTTACGTTAATAATACGAATATGTGTATATATACATATGTACATACATACAAGAGTGTATAGATGTAAGATAATTATAATTAGTGTATTTGAATCTGGCAATAAACGAGTCACCCATGTGAACTTCCTTTACATTTTTATTTTTCTTTTCTTTTTGCTTTCTTTTCGGGTGAAAGGGAGTGTTGCAGTTTGTATAGTCACATTTGCAACGATCCCTCTGTGCATTTGAATTTTTCTCACTATTTTATTTTTAATTTTAAATGCATATATGCAATTTTCTTTTCTTTTTTTTTTTTAACGGTAACTAATGTAATATTTATCCATATATATATATATATATATAAATAATAATTTAATTTTTTTTAATGATTGAATACGGACGACAGCCGTTCTCATAATTAACATTCACGTTCCACTTCGCTTCGACAAATAGTGACATTCTATTATTTATGTGCATGGATTTATTTGTTAAAATTATATATTCACTCGCTCGCAATTATAATGCGATTCACATCGTGAATCTGTTAATTCCATATATGTGTATGTGCAGTGTTTGTATATGTATAAATGTGCACGTGAATCGGCTTTTATTATTTTATTTTTTTTTTGTTTATTTTTTTTTTTCGTTTTTGCTTCTGTTTTTAATTTTATTTTTTCATAATTGGATTCGGATTGATTCGTTCCAATGTCGAACTTTACTAACAAATATTATTAATGCTATGGTTCGTAGCAAACAAAAATAATAATTAATATTTATCATTGAAAATTTCCGTTTGTTCAATTTAAATATATACTAGGGAAAAATTGTATGGTATTAATATATACGTATGAATATTGCGAATAAAATTTATATATGCTAATTTCATTAATTTGTGCAATTCATTTAATAAATAACGTCGGGCTATATGCTGAAGAATACAAATTCATTTTAATATTTCAATGATATTTTATAGGTACTTTTATTGTATGTTTAATGCAAATTAGAATAAAAAAATTAAATAATTAGCAAATATATGTTTATATTAAATAAAATAATATATAATATTGAATTAAATATAATATCGAATGAATATATATAAATTCTATCGAAGAAATAAAATTCTTATGAATAGTAATTTGTTTTACAAATATCTACTATATAATCAGATATTTTATTTAATTATAGTGAAAAATATCACGTTAATTTTTACCAGTTACTTATCCAACCAGAGAATTTATTCTTTTCTTTCTCCACTAGAATGCAACGTGCAGTGGCTTTTGTTACTTTTAGTGTGAGCTATTTCTCTCCCAAATCAAACGTTCTGAAAATAAAATTTCGGCATCCTGCTCACTAGCATATATGTATATATATTTCTACATTACATAGACATGTGTAGTATATATGTGCGTTCGTTAGCCTCGGTGCATGCACGCACAGTGGTCACGCATGGTGGCAAAAAAAGTTTGGCCCTAGAGATTGAGGCCATTGCACCTAAAAACCCTCTGATCAACGCCCGGGTCGTTTCGTTTGGTGCATTCACTGTAGCAAATATACAACCTGGTGGCTATGGTGAAGGCTAACTTAATGTATATGTATATACATTCAACCAACCAGAATTCAGGAAAGTTGGCACCGCGAATATATACAATATACGTACCTTAAGTATACGCAAATTTTTTTTTTTTTTTTTTTAGGAACATCTGTACAGTCACATCAAATGTCTACGTCAAAGAATCATACGTATTTAAAAATAAAAAAAAAATAAATAAATAAATAAATACCAATAATTTATCAACATTAAAAACAAATATACCAAAAAATTGCAAAAATCTTTGAATCATTATTTTTCATTCTTCCATTTTTTATAAACTATTTTCATAAATATTTTTTCATTTATACATGTATTTTTTTTTTCTAAATAATTAGTTTTAAATGTATATTACTATAGAGTATCATCTCGTTGCAGATATTGAATGGAAGATCTAGAAATATTTAAAATAAATATAAAGATATGATGGATGAATTTAGAATACTATTGAAAGGGGGGGTGTTTTAGCGCAACAGCACAAAAAATTGTTCGGTATGCAATCGACTGTTGAAAATTCGATGTGCGACTACGCGCGCGTGCATGTAGATCCTAAGTGGCTAAGTCAACAGGGGCAATGCACGCCGTCCAATGACGAAGGTGGGCAGGTGGTCCAACCTCCGGCTCAAAGAACTTTTTTAAGGGCATTGATCCGTCACGTCGTGTATGCATATAGTATATGTATGTCTATACATATGCTATATACAATACATATATGTATTGTATATTTTATATATGTGTGTATAGATATGGCGCAGTGGCAACATCATCGTCACTACTACCACAAAATACAATTGCGTACTTTTAAAACACATATATATTTATATACCACGCATTGTATAGCAGCGTTGAAAAATAAATTTGGCGTGATCTTTGTCCCGCACACAAAGTATAGAGCATCGCAGTAACGAAAAAAATACATTCAGCCAATCGTGTGTCTATGCGCGTTAGAGTAAACTCAAATTTTATTTTATATTCAACGTCATTGGACTTAATTCATCTTGGCATTCATTTTTTGTTGTATACATAAATAAATGTATATGTGTACATCTGTGTTTTTCATATTATGAACGCGGTTTGTGAGCGAAAACCACGAAATTCGATGGGTCTTAAAGCGAGAGTTATTTGTATTTTGCACGCGATTTTGAATCGTTGAGAATTTTTCGTGTATATATGTGTAAATAAATATATTTATGTAAATATATACATATATATATATATATATATTGCTGAAAGCAACTGATTGGAGCTTTGTTATTTCATTTCAATGGCAATAAAAATTACAAAAAGAAAAAAAAATTAATAATAAATAAATATAATAAAAATCCATAAAAATAGGAAAGTTTTATTTCAACATACATATATTCATGTTGCATAATTGATTATATGCATTGCATACATATATGTATAAACTATTATATTCTACAAGTCAATTCGAGGCCATATCGTCAAATATCATCGTTCATTGTTGTTATTGTTATCGTCACCATTAAAAAATGAATATATAAAATAAAAATATGTGGCGAGTGAGAGC
This sequence comes from Microctonus brassicae, assembly GCA_918226075.1. Taxonomy (NCBI): domain Eukaryota; kingdom Metazoa; phylum Arthropoda; class Insecta; order Hymenoptera; family Braconidae; genus Microctonus; species Microctonus brassicae. The sequence continues at coordinate 3,447,402 of OW445485.1, read as the reverse complement.
AAAAGAATTCGGCTAAAGAGGAGGGGAATTTTGCCTGCTCGTGACGAAGACTACTGAGTTTCGTATTGCAGAGTCGCCGTTTGGCAAGCTAGTAAACGGAGACGATTGCAGAGAGTGTATATAGAGAATAAAAAATAAAAAAAAAAGAATCGGGGAGGGGGAGAAAAAAAAATCTACCGAAGAGACGCGAATGTAGAGGTGAGTTTTGGAAGAAGAGAAAAAAATATGAAACGGCGCCGGCGAGCACTACCTAGCGTTTGCATTAAAAAGTGTATAGAAGAATAAAAGAACTGTATATACATATATATTCTTATGTATGCGTGTAAATATATACATGTCTATGTATTAGCAACGACGCGAGAGTATAGTATAGAATGAAAACGACGATGTGAAATGGACTGGGTAAGGAAGCGGCTGGACGCGTACATATAACAGCAGGCATATGCTGCACTAACGTTCGAAACACTGCGAACAAGACGATGGAACGCGAAAAGGGGTGGTGGGTGTGCGGGACGGGGACGCGCGAATCGCCGCAACTATATATAAAGAGAGAGGGTCTAGAAATTAGGTTGTTGCACCAGACCCAGAGTGGGAGAGCCCCAAGGCCCCTGCCACTTCTCCATTTCAAATTTAGGCCGTTGCACTTTTCGGCGTGGCAAATGGTGGGGGTCCCAAATAGGCGGATAGTCAGAGTGGGATAAGAGGCGGTGGCGTAGTGCATTTAGGTGCAGTGGAAAAAAAAAATTAAATTAAAAAAATAAAATAAGAAAAAAGAAGGATGTTGAGGAGGAAGAAAGGGGCGAACGAAACGAAAGACGCAAAAGAAGTCTTGGGCGAACGAAACTCTAGCAAAGAGACAGGGCCGCACTGACCAATTCATTTTTAGGAGCAATTCTTTTAGTTTACCATTAAATATTTCAATATTTAAATTTTATTTATATGAAAAATTTGTTTTAATTATTTTTTATATGAGAATAAATGGTATAATTTTGATTTAATTAAATGGATAATATTTTTTTGACAGTTTATATTAGATGTCTGATGAGAATTTTATATATTATGTTGTGGTATGCATAGATACAGTTTATGTACAAACGCATAAATGTATTTATTTAATATATAATTTTTGAGTATGCTAAAAAGTCTATTGAATTTAGACAAATACATTTTTATAACACTCGTATAATATTCACGCATTATTGATAGTAGAATTTATTAGAATGTGGATTTATTTGAATCATAAAAATATACATAATTATAATTATTATACAATTTATTTAAGAAAATTTAATTAAAAATATTTCTTTTTACTCAATAAAGAACTTTGAATTTCACTTGATCGCCAAAACATATTCGGCATCATGATATTTTATTCTTATATTAGAAAGGCAAAAGTAAAACGAGAAATGGTAGTGGTTGAGAACGATCATGTGGATGAGAAAGAAGCCTATATACACAAGCAAAAAAGGAAAAGTCGACAAGCCAAATGCGGCTCTGAGAATAAATTGCATTTAGGCCATAGCACATTGAAGTGGGGGTAGAAGTAGGTCCGGCCACAAGTTGGGGTCCCATCAAATAACCCGTGCAAGCACAAGATTTTATGTACGCACATGTCTATAACATGTATACTACACTGTACAGTGTAGAATACCAATGATGAAATAAAAATAAAAATAGATAAATAAATAAATCAAATAAAATAAATAAAATAAATAATATAAACAAGTAGGATTATTCTTATACTAGCTGAGAACCATGTAGAAAAAAAAAAAAGAAAATATTATGCCACGATACAAATATAAAGTAGTGGAGTTATCAGACACACAGACAGACTAAATTGTGAAAAGAGCCAAAGAGGCCCATGAAATAATCGAAGAGAAATTATTTTATTTTATTCACTACATAATATAATATTTGATATTTTACATATAGTAAAAGATGTACATATACTAAGCTGCAATATTCACAATTGTTACAAACAAATACACATGCATTTATACTCATGTTTGAATTATATACGTATAAAGAAAGACCCAGAGGAATAGGTATGAGTCAACCAATGCATTTTGGGTCTATTCGGTGGCTGTCCATGTTTGTACGGTGGGGATAAACAACATCGCGAAGGCCTTAGCAACGAGGGAAGACGCCTAGCAACGAAATAGTGTAGAGAGAGGGGAGAAACACGATATATATATATGCGTTGCATCTTCATGATAAAACTGCAAGCGGGCATCAAGGGGGAAAGGAGAGAGTCTAGCATGTATTTTAGGTGCTATGCATCGCTTGTATACATACGTATATACACACATATATATATACATGGAGTACAGGTTATGGATGGGCCACATCACGCGAGATGAGCCCACCAGACATGAGAAAACGACTGATGTGTGATGATGTTGGTTGAGTGGGGGGTAAGTAGGGTTCATCCGAGGTTTTCGACTCCTTCGCTTCTCGGTTGTCGCGGTCGTCACAACTAGTTTCAGTGGTTCGCAATTTTTTTTTTATCCCACTCTCAATATATCCCAAAATATTTTCTATAATTATATCTTGAAATTGCACGCTGTACAATGGAAATAAGAAAGAAAAAAAAATTTTTTTTTCTTACAAAGAAAATTTAATTCGTTCGATTGAATATTAAAAATATTTTGTTTTAGTTGAATTAATAACTGCACCAATTTATAAATGAATTTAATCTATATGAAATTCTTTGAATTATTTCTTTTTTACAATTTATTCATTGAAATAAATTGACCTGTTTATATAACGATGCTATATTAATTGAAATAGAATTTTATAATTTGAATAATAGAGTGTATATACACATTATTCCAAAATATTATGGATTATAGATATACACGTGGCGTTTTGTTATCTGTATTTATTCATAGAATAATTGATGATAAGTTTGTATACAGTTACGATGCCTTTGGAACATATAAAGCTCGATTGCATTGTAGACGTCTGCATATTCGTATAATATTCTAGACGAATGGCACACGACTCACTTCTTCATATATATACTGTGGAGTTGTATATGACGCCAGTCATTATTGACTTTAAACTCGAGTAGAACAGGACGTGATTCATCACTGGATACTCATCTTTCACGCATTTCTCGCTAATCTAGTAATTTATTACACTTATATACATATACATCTATAATATATATATTTTTTTTCCTTGCTTATACCAATTGATAATAATTTTTTTATCGGAATAAATAGTTGGTAATTATATACACATTTAAAAGCGTATATAAACGACAAGTGATATACTTTTATTATTATATCCTTATGCTTCATGTTTATTGAATAAATATAAGTATATGTACATACTTGAATATATATATATATATATATACGTATGTATAAGCATCATATATCACGATTATGTAAGTTGACTGCATCATCGCAGTAAGAGGGTTGAAGGTACAACCTCCAGCTGTTTCACTTCCGCAGATGCAATCTCATGGAAATACACTGCATTGTACTGGTCTGTCCGCATGCCATTGCTTGCATGACCTTGGTTACGCCAATGAACAACGAATGCATGGTAATAAATACACAACGCATAAACCTTGAGTTCAAGCGTGATTGTCGCGAGTGCAACAAGCTTTGAATTAAATCCAGTAGAGAATTATTATATTTTTGTGGGTAATTTTATTTTAGAAAATTTAATGAAGAAGTTGTGGGAGAAATAAAAATATGAAGATTTAATTGTGTATCAATATTTGTTGTTGAGTCTGCGCCTGATTTAATTAAGCTCATTTTCATTTAAATTTATTGAATTGATAGATTTAAAATTGGATATATGATAAATTGTCAGTTAGAACGTTATTATTGTTATTTGTTTAATTTGTTTTATTGTTAGATTGGTTCTTCTTTTTTTTTTTTTGTTTTATTTTATTTGGTTATCATTTATGTATGTGTATGTGTGTATGCAGATTTATTTGTTTCGTGTATGAGTAATGAGAAGTATTGGAGAAATAAAGACATTTTATTTTTTGGAAGCTGAGTTATTTTTTTTTTTTTCTATTGAAATTTTATTTTTTATTAGAATAAATGAATCAGTAGATTAAGCGACATGATTTTGATTTTATTTTCTATTTTGGATGGTTGATATTATTATTAATATGATTGTGACGATTTATATTATTATTTTATCGCTGTTGGAATGATATTAAGTTATGATGATGTGTTTATAAAATTTGGAAATTGACTTTGTCTTCTTTGGTTATTTCTTATTGATGCTTGAAAAATGAATTCAATATCTGACATTGAGGGGGGAAGACAGAACATTTCCTGTCACAATTTATGCAATTTTACTGCTCGCCAATGTAATGTTTCTTTTATTGATTTTGCGGCGACTCGCGGAAATTACAGCGGTCTCACGAATATATGCAAACTGCGCGACGCTTTTTTACTCTCCCTCTTACTCACATGTATAACGCTCACATTTATTCTTTCTTACTCATTTACTCTTTCCCTATCCATACGTAATATTGAACTAAATTGTCCCTAGCAACTGCCATCGTGAAATTAAAATCATATGGAACCATTTTATTTTTTAAACATCAGGAAAATTCTGAAAAAGAAAAAAATTTAATAATTTTTATTATTCAATCTCTTATTAATTATCATTAATTTTTCTCGTAATATTCAAATGATCGAATGAAATATTTGTGTGTAAAATGTTACATTTTTTTTCGCATCAAATGATAAATAAAAAAAAAAGTTTATTAATCATATTTAGCTTTTTTTATTTTGCATAAATGTGTATGGAAAAGCCTCGGATTTGCCCACGTGCTGATGTGTCGCGTGCGCGCCTCTGCTCTTTATCTACATGTCGACGCCGGTAGCAATGTCAGACATATATCACACGACAACTCATATCAACTCACTCATTCATCGGAATATCACAAAATAATATATGCACATAATATTTATACAATGTAACAAATATTAGATTAATGCTGGGGGAAAGTTGACGTTAACTCAAAAGTATTTTCCGCCTGATTATAATTTATTTAAGCACAAAATAAAATTACTATCATCTACTACTCATTCATATCATTCATATAAATACACAAAAAAAAAATAATAAATTTCATATCATTCACTATAAATAATATAAATTCAATAATTCTATATATTCCAAAATTTTTTAAAGGTCTCCTATGATGTTCTACTTTATACATATGCGACTCTCGATTTCGCCGAGATCGCAGCGTACGTAGAAAGCGAAAACGCCGTTACCTACATTTTTCCCATTCACGTAGAGTGTCGAGCGTCGACAGAGAAAAAAAAAATCCTAGTAAAGTGTGAAAAAAAAAAAAAAAAGCATTTAAAAAAGTCGATAAAAAGAAGAAAAAAAAACGCATTCACACACACACATATATATATATATATATATATATATATTTACATTTACTCATAGTCTGAATACTATAAAAATGAAGAAGCGAGAGCGCAATCGAGCGAACTAACGCATCGCGGTAACCATCGCTTCAAGGGCGAGGGTTGTGCGCGAGAATCAGCGAGACACAAACAAGAAAGAAAGACGTATAAAAAGTATCAAGTGTAATAGAGAGAAAAATATAACGCGAGTGCAAACGAATCCGCGGAAAGAGTGGTGCCTGGAAAAAGGGATGATGATAACTAGATAAATGAAAAGAGAGGGAATAAAAACGAGAGTGGGAAAAAGCAAAGTAGAAGGGTGGTAAAAAGTGAGAGGGGAAAAAATTGCAAAGAGTGAGTTGTTGATACATAGTGCGGTGGGTGGTGGTGGTAGTGGTGATGATGTTGCAACGGTAGTGGTAATGCCAGTATAGTGTTAGTAAAATTATATACATCTATTAGTTTTAGTTGTATTAGTAGGTAGCAGTAGTAGTAGCGATGGTTGTGTTGGCATTGTAATACAGAGAGTGGTGAATTGAGCGTAGAAAAGAGACAAAGTTTAATTCATTGATAATGTGTATGAGAAAGATGACACGACAAAAAATGTTGAGCTGAGAGAAAGGCCATAGAAAGATTGAAAGCGACGGGAATGAGAGAGCGAGGGAGGGAAGATGAGAAACCATGAAGGGTAGGGTGAAAGCAGGAAAGAGGAGAAAAAGAGGAGTAAACGGAGAGAAAGCTGATGATGAAGAGCGAGAAATGATAGGTATATATATGTGTATGTAAATGTATATAGGAGCTGGTTGAAAAAAGAGAGATGCTTGCGCCATATACCGTACCGCAGAGTAAAAAGGAATAGGCTGGGGGGAAAGAGCAGTGGTTGCCAGGGATAAGTACGCAGGTATTGATCTATTTAAAGCCTAGAGTACCAAACGAGGACCTTATTAAAAAGTGGAATGAAACAAGGGGAGTTAGGGCAGACGTAGCCCTTACTCGCGTGCCCCTGTCTGCAATATCTTCCATAGACGATTTTTTTTCTTTCTTTCATTTCCCCTTTTTTTTTTCTATCCACTTTTATTCAACAATGTTCATTATTATTTACTTATATTTACAGCTTTTTGTGACTACTCATTATAGTTTATGTATATGATAATGTATTGCTCTTTATTATATGTATCATTTTATCACTTGATTTGTTTAATGAGCGTCGAGTATTGGAATTAATTAATTTTTCATTTTACATTCTTTATGTTTTAGCACTTTTGTAAATTACAATAGCTCTTGCAGTAATATTAAATTTATTCTCATGTTCGTTGAGCTTGTTATATATTTACGATTGTGCATTAGTATAATGTATAATATTACAATTTTCATGGACATTTCAATGCTCATTGTTTCATGAATTGTATTATAAAATAAAAATAAAAATTATTTAATATTAAAAAAAAAAGAAAAAAAGTAGAGAAAATAATCAAAAGATAAAGAAATGAACATAATAGAATTTTCTCAGGCGTCAAATATTCACATTGCAACCCTAACCTCTTGCCACCTTTTCCACCCTTCGGTCGTTCTTGTATGCGAGAAATGCTATGCTCTGCTTAACATCCCTCATCTTTATATACAACCATCCATCTAGAGCTTACGTTTCTATTAATAACCAAAACTTATTTCCTCATTTACGCGTGACAACGTCTCTATTATGCTTTAAAAAAAAAATAAATAAATAAAATAAAATAAAAAGACAATATAAATAATTAAACATAATTCACAATCAATTAATTGTCAAGCAATTTATTATATATCAAAAATTAAATCATGTGGATATATAAAAGCCACTGAACAAGTGTGAAAATTTGATTTTCTCATTTAATTATTGAAAGAATAAAAAAATTGCATCAGTGAATAAATATTCGCTGTTATTTTACAAAAGCAAATGGTGTATGTATACATATATGTACATATATATATATATATTTTTTTATCCAATTTTAACACTCTGTATGCATTGCATTTTATACTAGAGCTTCGATCATCACGATGCGTGAATAAATGTACCTTTATAGATATTATATAGCTGGTAATATGAGGGCTTGACGTACACACACCCGATAGATTGCGTAGAGCTATTGTACATATATATATGTATATATTTATATGTATATACAGTGGAGAATAACAGCATTGAAATAGCGAGGGACAAGAGTCAAGGGGATGAGAAAAAGAGAGAGGGACGCCATAGGAAAATCCATAAAGTTATAAAATGTGCGGAGAGCATAATAGTACGCACCGCGCAGATTAGTTATGAAAATATAAAAGGGAGCTGCAGTGGGGATGAACCAGTGAGGGTGACTCCATCGGGTGGCTCGCTGAGAGGGCTCGACTCTACCCAACAACCCCCCACCAACCCTTCCCGTGTTTTAATGGCACACCCAACAGCCCAACAGTCTGTTTCTCGTTACAATTTTTTTTTTTCTTTAGTTTTTTGCGTCATTTTGAACGAAAGAAAAAATTTGCATATTCGAAATTAAAAATTATTTGACATCATTTATTGTTTACAACCTCTTAACAAGTTCTATTTAACTGTCATTGATTATATAATTATATATTTATTTAATTATATGATAGAAATATCTATTGGTATTTTAATTTGAATTTTACGTCGATTTTTGAATGAAAAATTCCGAAATATCTAATGAAAATAATTATTTGCATCTTTAAGGAGTAAGTTTAAGTGATTAATGTTTAAAATTAATATTTAATTTTTACCTCTACTTGATCTGTAATTCGGGATTAAATAATTAGTTTGAAAATTTAATCAAATGTAGTATCCGATTCGCAATTATTCAAATTCATGATTGAATTAAATCTACCGAAAATTTTATCTTAATGCCAAAATATTCACAACTATCAACAAATATATGTATCAATGATGCAGCTTATCCTATTCTCCCTTCAATAATAATTAAACATACAAAAAAAAAAACGATATTTTATATCAAAATTAATTAATCCTCTCTTATATAAAACATTAATTAAATTTCATACAACGCAATAATATTATAAATATTTTTATTTTCAATCTCATCTGATGTAAAGCACGACGCTATCATTATTTATCAAAGTATATACACATATAAATTTGAAACATAAAGAAACGTATGTAATTTTCTGTCGTATATAATGTAGATCATCAGAGGTATACCTATAAAATACATATACATAGATGTGAATAGCTGATAGATCACAAGATCGATAATATATGAGGAAAATCCTGGACGTTCTCTTTCATCTCTTGAACGTGGCGTCAACACTATCGGTGTGTTCATGCATAATTCAATCACAGTTTGACTAGAAACGTCAATACAGCTCGCAGATTACTTCTTTTCCCGGGCCGTTGCCTCCTTTTGTTATATTCTCTCACTTTTCATTCTCTCCCACTCGAATCTTTTCTCCACTCATCACCCTTCCTCCTTCATACACTACGTACGCTCATCTACCTATATAATATAACACAATAACAATAACGCTATGAATATATATTTGAATTTGATATTTCTATCTATTTGTTGTCAGATACAAAAAAATATATTTTAATATTTTCCGTTCGTTATTGCAAAAAAAAAAATAATAAATATATATTTTATGCAAGAACGCGTCACATTCTCGGTTGATTTCTTCATTTTCACATGTATTTTAATCAACTAATGTTACGAAATGTATATACATATAAACATTTTTTTTTTTTTTTATATTTTATTTCCAAATCAAAGGTGTTAATCAAGTCGAGTAATTCAGTGATATTTATTTATTTTTCTATTTATTTTAAATAATTTTTTTATTTACTCTTTTATTTTTTATGTGATATAATATGAAGAGATCTCTTGGATTAAAAATATTTTTCTTCGTACGAATTGTTTGAAGAATTTGTTGTGATATAATAAAAAAATACTGAGCAAGTTTACTTAATTAATTTTTTTGAAAATAAAAGTTAGTTTCTTCTATATTTTTTTTTTTTTTATCTTCTTCTCACAATTCCTCTTACAGAAACCCCTCTATCTCTCTCAATGTACGACAGCTGCGACATTTACATCCCTCTTGCGTTCTATCCATTTATTTCCATTCGTTCTTTCCTATATACTCTGCCATTGCCTTTTATATTATATTTTTTTTTCTTCTTTATTTCTCATCTATACGTTTATGCATACCTATAATGCACTTATTGTTCTCCAAGTGTATATAAGCCACATATATAGGTACATATGTATAAGTATTAAGTACAAATACGCTCTCGATATTTCTCAACGTTGTCTCCTGTCCGTCTGCATAATTTTTTTATTTTTTAATACATTCATTTATTTTTCTATAGAAGTTTATAAGCTAAAAATAATAATATAAATATTGCAAAGGACATTTAGAGCTATGTAGATAATATTTCTCTTATGTAGAACTTGCAGAAATTTTTTTATATCGTCAACATTTTAGATCTATTTTATTTTTTATATATAAATATTTAATAAAATTAATTTATATTTGTTTAACTCGGTGAATTTTCTTAAAAATAATTTATAAGATTTGTATAGCATTGAAATTACAATAACTCTCATCTCTATTCACCTGTAAACTTGTTCGTCTCCCTTAAATATAACATTATACATATCCAATCCCAATTATTTCATCACATCGTCATTTTTCAAGTATACATTCTGAGATTCACGCAATGCTAGAAAGGGAAATGAAAGCGAAACTGTTCAGCGATGCTTTCTCTAACCATTGCTTTATCCCTTAGTTCTCACCAAAACTCCCTCACTATACGTAGTATACACTTGCCAAAGTTCTCGGAACCACCCTTCTAATTTTTCCACCCCTTTCACTAAAATTAAAATCAATAGTAGTATACCACGTGCCTGGAGATCGGGAGGTCTGGGACCACTCCTCGTGTCGCTCTCTCGTTGAATGTGTTCGCTAACTCACCCTCTCTTTCTTTATACCTCTCTCTATCTCTACCCTTTTTACTGTATACATATCTACAGATACATATACGCTTATGTAACTACCTTACTACCCTCATCATTTCCTTTACCACATCACCAAACTGTTTTTAAAATAGTATAATATAAAATGTATCATTTGACAATAAGTAAAGAGCTATATAGATACATGCAGACACGTTTGTTCCTGTTTGCCATATTGTCTTCCTCATTCTCATCATGTATAACAAAATTTCAATACTCATATTTACAATATCTTTGTGTATTTATCATACTTATATACATAATTCATATGTACGTAAGTACTTGCTTTTCTTTTCATTCATTTGGTTTCTTTTATTTATTTATTTATTTATTTTTTTTTTCGCTCGTCTCTCAGCCATTATTCGTGTATACGTATTTTTATTTATTTCATACTAAAATAATAAAAAAGAAGCCAAAAGAGAAAAGAAAAATCCAAGTGGCATGTCGTGATGCGAGAACCACTTTATTATTTATACATTTTAACATTTGTATCCATTTGTGTATACATTTTTATACATCACCAATACAATTGCAGGTAAACACACGTACGTTTAGAAGCTCATGCATTCTTGATGCCCACTTGACACAACATAGTATACATATTTTCCCTCATAAACGTTATCTTAATCGTTTTCATAATGCATACGCCGATGAAAGTTAATGCAAAAGCATTTTCTCATTCTATCAGTGCATATCGATTAGTTTTATTTTATAAGACTATAAATTTTGTCGAATTATTTTCACACAAGTGTCTTATCATGTAAAACACAATTAACATGAGGTATAAAATAAATGAATTATTAAATAAAAGCAACTGAATTTATTAAATAAAATTAAATGATAAATTCAATTGAAATTTTCGAAATCCTGAATTAAATAATATTTATTCCAAATAAATTTTATAAATAATAATGTGTGTATTAATAATGTCCACCTTCATCAAGTGTCTTCAAAGTGGATGTCACTATTATATCGAGAACGGAAGTGGTTTGTCGACCTTTTAATATATATAAATATAAACATGTATAGATCTCTGATGCACTCACCATAGTTATTTTCCCATTTTCCACGTTCTCTTGCATTATATGTACATATGTACATGCATATATGTAGATAGTTTGTGTATATTTATGTAGCCTCTTGTCCTATACCCTACTATCGACTGTAACCTCTCTAATGGGACGTATATATAGACGAGAGGAGTAACAGGTAAGGTTCAATACGCGGGTAAAGCATACAGGTGGCCGACCATACTTGGCTCAATGTGTATGTATGCCTATATATGCGTGATAGGGTGTGCACATGTGCACATTTATGTATATATGTGTATATGTTCATAAAAGCAATGAAAGGTAAAGTGGGATTTGATCATCGAATTGATGTAATATTAATTCTTGTGTGTTACTTTTAGATTAGTTATATTTTTTCATGAATTTTATTTTTTATTGAGTTTGTAGAATAATTTAACTGATTGAATGAATTATATGTGAAATATATACATTTTAGTTATTAATTATAAACTCAAATTAAGAATTATATACTATTTTTAAAACTTTTATTTAACTTCACTTGTTACATTTGTTTTGTTTATAGTTGAAAAAACTAAAAAAAATAATGCTAGAAATTTTTTTTAATAATGAATTTTTTTCTTATGTTATTTTATGTGAATTTACAAAATTTTATTTATCTGTAAACTATATTTGTAAAGAGAATAGAATGTGATTACAAATATATTTCACTGGTCTTTATCGATGATTTTTGGGCAATATTACAGCATTTCTTTGGCAGCAAACAAATGAAATTTGCGGAATAAAATGTTGGCAAGTAGTGAACTATGCTCTGCATAGTTTTCATCATATTAATAAATCGTAGAAAAGTGATTTTAAAAATTTATAAATATCATATTCAGCCAAATACCGAATCGAATGTTGATAGGACGGATTAATTTATCATTCTTTTCTTGCTGTATTCTCAGTATAATTTTGATTTAAATATTATCAATAAAATTAAAAAAATAAAAATTTATAATTCTCCTCTTGTATTATTTAATGAAACATTATCTTTCGATATTGATTCTCAATAAATTAATCATTAAAAAAGTAATATCAACTTAAAAATGTCCAATGGATAAAAAAAACAAAATAACTTGCGATAATTTATAACGATCAATCCGTCAATAAATTGTCAAGTAATAATATTATTATCTTCTTTAAAATGTGCAAATTTTCTTGTCAAATTTTCCTATATAAATTATTTAATATTCCCACGCGAGAAACTTTAAATGTCAACGGTCAAAACTAACATTTCACTGAATAATAAATTGTATACATAACATTGAAAATCTGCTATAACTTAACGCCAGAGTATTTGCAGATAATAAAAACTATTACACTACTCAATATAAAAGTTACATAGATAAATACTAACGCGTTATTTAATATAATATAAAATACAGACAATATCGTGCTTATTTTTTTCCGTTAATGACATACACGACACGCGTATATACATTAATATATACAATGTAAATTTATTTATACGACACCATAATGCTTTGTTTTATATATGTATATCATTTCCTACGGCGCCATTCCACAATGCCATGGTATTGATTTAAAAGTACATTCGTTGTTTTCATAATGTTGTATCTGTACATGTATATATATAGGTACTCGACGCCCATTTTCGATACTTTCGTGACCCGCGCGCACCATCCGCAACCTCCCAAATCAACGAACGTGAGTGAATGGATAAACATTAACCCCACCTCTTAGTGACAACTACCAATCGACCAATTATATCTGCACTAATCATTCAATAAATGTATTTACATTTCCCGAAAATTTTTTATAGTAAAATAGAATCAATATATACATGACTAAAAACAAAATTATTGCAAATAACAACAATTCCAACAGTCAAATAAAACATTCAAATAGAAAAAAAAGAAAAAAATTTACAAATATTTTAATTAAGATAATTGTAAAAATTATACAGCGAATTTTTTATTTATTATATAAAAATTATTAATTAAAAAAATATATATTGGAGTGTATGTGAATTTCAATTTATTGAATAAAAAAATTCGTAAAATAATAATAATGTGTTTACATAATAACTAATGTGTTTATTTTTATGAAATTCAAAATTGCAAATGAAAAATTGTATTTTAAAAGGGTACACGGTCCGTTGACCGCACCCTTATGCAGAATTATAGGAGGGTGGCTCGTTACTAGGTACGAATATTTCGAGGATGAAGTAATAGCGAGGCAAGGGGATGAAAAGTTTTTACTATTGATTACTGAATTAAAAACGCGCATGCATAATTCAGTTTAACTCAGTTATACTTATGGTCTAGTACAGTAGGGGGCGCGTATGTATATATCTGTAGCGGTTTGTAAGCACATATATCTTGTTCATCCCTTAAATTATTTTTGCCATGAGAGGACACTAGTGGTGAAAGTTGCCCCTTGCGGTAAAACTTGTGATATCCATTGAGTTGCTATAAAAATTCAATGAAAAAATCACGTTAACGTTATTACCTTCTGCTACAAATTATCAATTGATAATTAATTAAATATATATATTTAATAATGTATTTTATTTATTTATAATGGAATATATGTATGTACTTATGTGTGTGTGTATATATTTTTTATAGTAAATTTTTATACAACAATATCAGTGCAAATTATTATCAATTATTTATTCTGTAAAATAAATTGAAATATACAACGAGGTATATCTTAGTGATTTAATGATTAAATGTTTTTTTTTTTTTGTGCTCACCTATTGTTGAGAACTTCCTGCTTTTTCTGAACAGGATATACTCAAGCATTTAGATAAAATACGTAAAGTATTATTGCATTTTTGAATTAAGATGAAATTTTACCATATTTTATACGATAAATTGAGCAAAATAAAATTTTGATTGGCGACGAAATATCATTTGAGTTATGGATTATCCAATTGATTTTTCTTTTTATATTTTTAATTTACTATTATGCGTTTGTATTCATATTGTGAATTGAAATACGATTAATTCGTGCATGAAACTGGATAAATTCACGAATATCGTAATTTTTTTAAGTGTTTAATATAATTATTAAATATTTTTATAACTTGATTTCTATTGATTTGATTAATTATAATTCAATCGTTAATCTAATCTATTTACATGTATGTAACATTGTTGAATATTATATTAGTGACGGATTTTTATTGGATATTCCAATGTTTTTTTTTTTTTTTTTTCATTTATTTTCGTTTTTTGTTTTGCTATTAATTAATGGTGTTTATACATCATATGAAAACATAATGTTTGATTTTATTTTAAAATTCAATGAAATTTTCGATTTTCTTTGACGAAACTGTAATTTATACAAATGTGTGGAGTATATACAATAATTTTCGTTTGATACACAATAAATATAGAATAAAATAATACTTAATATTTGTGCGGAATGAAAAGTATTAAAAAAAAAATATAGAAGTCAAAAATTAGTTAACAATTCGATATGTCATAACAGACAATATATAAAGTATATATAAAATTGTATTCCCGATAGTTTATATATAATTGCTACTGTAATATTATTATTACAGATCATTGAAGAGATAAATTTTATCAAAGATAAAAATTTCTTTGTAAATTTAGAATTTTTAAAATCAAAACCGATATTTATTAGTAATTAATTTTGAATTTTTATTATGCAATTCTATTAAACCTTCATCACATTTTGCACCAATGAACTATAAAAATCATTGAATTATTTAAACAGATGAATATTTTCATTAAAAAAAATATTTAAAATATTAATTTAATTTTTTTTCTTTATTAATTTTCTAATTAAATCGTAATTAAATGTAAAATTTAATCTTTTTTATCATCAAACACAATAATAAAATTGCCTTCATCTCAAAAATTAACTATTTGAATAATATTTCCATATAAAAAATAAAAATCTGAATGTCTAATGAATAAGTGAATATTCATTAACAAAAATGTATCGTAAATTATTGTAGATTAAATTATAAACGCAAACTTTAATCCACTCTCGTACAATACATCACATAACTATTTTCCATTCACGTCCAACCATTACACACTCACATACATACAACCTTCAAGTCTGTTATTTAGCTACAGTTTGTTTCCAAAATCTCTAGATGTGCGAAATGCTTTCATTTGTTTAAGGTCTTGTACATCGTACAAACTCGTTAGTGGCAATTGTTCTCCATAATTCATGATTAACTCTCCCCTTTATTTTTTTTTTTATTTTTTTTTCTCCCTCTTCCATTCGTGCATTTTCTCCTCAAACAAATTGTCCAATGGTTTTGCATATAGGCAACCTCGTGGATCTGATGAAGAAAAAAATAAATAGTGCACCAGAATTATTCAGTTATTGCTATCGCAGATCAAGTATAATAAACCATTTAAATGTTGTATTTGTTTATTTTTCTAAGATCTATTTTATTTGTCGTGGCATTCGCCATGATGCACGCATTTATGTTGATCCATTTTGACGCTTGTTAACCATTGTTTACGTTCATTTACTGTAATAGAAATTCATTAATAATAATGATTGACATTAATATAGTGATAGTTTGATTATTTTTGATTAATAATGGCGATAATATATATGTGCCCGCTAAATGACAATGGTATGACAATTGTTATAGCAGTAGTCATAGTAGTAGCAGTAATAGTAATAGTACTAGTCCAATTATGAATGTAATTTCGACTTAAAATTTTCTATTATTTATGATTTCTAAACTAGAAAAATGTTAGTTTTTATGATGAACAAGCTTTGTGATCACTATATTAAATGACTTATTGATCATTAGCAGCTTATTTAATTCATTCTACTTAAACTTGCTAAGATTAACTCTTCTTTGTATCAATTTGTCCAATCTCATTTTGAAATATTGTGATTTTCGAACTGAAATCAGTCAATGTGTTGGAATCTATTTGATTATAAGCATCAATGCTCTCTTTTTGTTCATTATCACGAATGTCTTCAATGAATCGTGGTGAAATGCTATTATTTCTTTTATGAGTTGACACAAATGCACTACTTTCAGACTTTTGTTTACGTACTTCAGAATTTTTTTGCTCAACTGACAAACAGCCACGGTCTAAATTTGTCGATTCTTCTTGAAATGTATTTGATTTTGTTAATCGTTGTATTTTTTGTAACTCTGGTACTTCGTCTTTGAGTAAAGCTCCAGTTATCACCGGTTTATTGCACTCTGGCTTGTTATAATTATTGATCAAACTCTTCGGCGTCATTGGCTTCATATTAATTAGTGTCGCGCCATTTATCGCTTGGAAATTATTGTTGCATCTCAATGTGTCTGGTGAACTGTTTGTGTCTGTCGTGTCCTGATGCTCCAATGAAGAGCCAGAATCTAATGAGTTACTAGGCTTCTTCTGAAATTAAAATTCCATATTAGAATTTAAAAAATCACAAATATAATATTTCATAATATCATTTAATTTCTTTTATTTTCTTCATACTCACAAAATCATTTGTGTTCTTAATATTCACATTCATTGTATTATCTACGTCAGGTGATTTATCAAATTCCACCCACTTTGAGTTACCCTCAAGTTTTCCAGACAATGGAACGCCATAATAATCACTTGTTTCTTGCAACGAATAGCCAAGCTGAACGGCATCATACTCCACTTGATTTCCATAACGATAACCGTGATTTACCGAGCCATAACTAGAAATTGACAAATCCGACTGGGACAATCCTGTATTAATACTGCCAAACAGCTTACTCGATTCAAAATCTAAAATCATCATCCAAATAAAAAAAAAAAAAAATAATATAAAAATTATTTTTCATTCACTAAAAAATATTCATTTTTCATACACACCTGCTGGAAAATCATCCAAAACCTCTGCTTGATGTACTAGCGCCTCTTGATTAGTGACTCCACCATTAGCATCGTCTATCGAACTTATATGTATATTAATATCATCCTTTGCGTAAATTGGCTGCATCTCAACGACAATAGAATTATCCTCCATTGATGTCTACAAAAATAAAACAAAAATCCTTAACCATTGAATAAATATTATTATCACATAAATGCACAAATATTTTCTCTAAATCATCGAACTATATGACACAGAAAAATTAGTAAAAATCTCTCAACGCTTCATAATTATATACCAATATCATAAATCATAATGATTGAACACAATGAATAAAATCGATAAACTTCACCTACGTGAGAATCGCGTTATTTGTTATCGTCTTTTTCATCTCGAGAGAAAGTTCTTTCTGTTTGCCATCGCACAGAATATGTATATATATATATATTTATACATGTGTGAGGATGAAGTATAATACCAATATACACGGTGTGGAGGGTTTATGGGTTAATGATGAACGTTGCACGACGTATATAACTACTTAACGAGAGAAAAGGGGTCGATTACTCACCGGGGTGAGTAAGTTTACTGTGTGAGTTTCATTTGACCCCTTTATGATGAACCTTTGGTGCGTGATATACACCCCTTACTCTGTTTCTTAGCCGGAAAATTGATCAGAATGAATGTGACTATGGCTATTATATTTATTTATGTGTAAATAATTATTTACAATGAGAAAAAAGATTTGATAAAAATTAATATTTCTCTTAATACAAATTCAAACAATGTTAACGAATTTTATTAATGAATTATTTATTTTTAGAATAATTATTACTATTTTATGGAATATTTTTTTATCAAGTGTGATTTTTAATAATGAAATATTTGGTAATTTTTTTTTTAAATTTCTAATTATTACTTTTTTTTATTTTCAATTCTGCTTTTTTTTTTATCTATCTTTATTATCTCTCCATAATAGAACGAACAAATGAAGCAATTAATTTTATCGATATCATTAACACTACATATACTATATCTTATCTAAATCAACAATTATATTTATATAGCATGATGAAATTGCTAAGAATTAAATTATATATATTGTAAAACAAATAAAGTATTAATATTATAATATAATTTTCTTAAGTAGATGTATACATGTACATTGTACATAAATTCAATCAAGCTCTCAGTGGCTTTAAAGCACTTCTGTTTATCCCGAAATTTTATCATTAATACTTTAACACCAGCCTTATAATAAGAGTACATTCATCGGTGTATGCATTTACTTATCGATTGAGTTAGATGCTTTCACGTGAAATTAATCTCATTCGCCATTAATGAAGTTTCCCTCAATTTTCCATAATAGATACTGACACAAATAAAATACACCATAGAACAAAAAAAAAAAGAAAAAAAGATCGTCAGCTAATTATTACAATTGTTTCTATCAAATGATTATCAATGAATATTTCCAGTAAATATTTAATAAACTTTTTTGTCTTTGAAAAAAAAAAATTCTTTTTATTTCTTTCTTTCTTTTTTTTCATTATTTTCTTAATTTTTATTATGAGTTTACTCTTCATACTCACCACTCGTTCCTCCGTCTCCACAATAAGATGATTATTTTTAAGTGTAAGAGTGATAATATTGCCATTAGCATTTTTACTCGTGTGTTTTTCTGAAGATGGAAAATCATCGCTGGTTGTCACAATTGCCACGTCCTCTATCACTTCCGAATCACAATTGTATTTGGATCCATTTGCGCCATTCACCAGCTACGAACAAGTATCAGAAACAAAAATATTTCTCATTATCCCCTGTCGATGTTTTAATATTAAATTAAAATAATGTCAATAAATGATAATTTGTATTTAATTTCTGATTCACAATTATAACTGGACACATAGTAATAAATTATTTCGTATACGGCAATCTTGGATATATTTTTAATCGACAAATACATACGATGATACAATGTAAGATGCGATCTTCCGTTGGTTTCTTATAACTTAGAGCATCGACCGCGTTGGAATTCAACGGCTTAGATTTGTATACTTGTTCGTTGGTTCATTAAAAATTGATGTACACAAATGTACAGAAATTGATGCTCGCAAATATTCTTCCCCGGACCAAACAAGAACTTTGCTAAAATGATTATCTCTATTCATCCATGAGAACCGTATACACTTTTATTCTACATCAGATATGCGCATAATAATATGCATATATTGTATACGTTTACACAAATAAAATACGCATACATGAATAAAAATCGCTTTACGATTGCACGAAATTTTATAAGAGAATATCATATGAATAACATGAATTATTTTTACTAATTGAACTATCCTGGTTGACGATAAATTAAATAATTACATTCCATGTACTAATAAAATATACATGATTAATAAATTCATCATTTATATATTTTATTATCAGTTTAATTTTTTTTTTCTCTTTATTTCTCTTCATTTTTTTTTTAGCTATTTATTTTTTTTTCTTTTATTTTTTTCATCTCTCTTTTCAATTCAAATTCACTCGTTGGATGTTTGATAAATTACATTAATTCTATATGTGTACACAAATGTACAGAAATTGATGCGGTATTTGTGAATTCCATTGTAAAGTTAAAATTAAATTTAAACAACAAAATTTCTCTGCTGACCAACGCTTTTCACTGGCCATTTCTCATTCTCTATCGCTTCGTCGCTCTTTCATATCGAATTGTATACTCGTTACGTGTACGGCATTACAGTAAAGTTCGTGAGCTTGAAGACGAGCACGTTCCACTCTAATTACCACCAGCAAGGCCCTGAGTTATATTGGATGAAGGGAACAGAATTAATGGCGATTACATATTTCATTCTACATGATGTTTGCTACTACCAGCAAACATCACCACATGTTTGATATCATTCTGTCGTCATTGAAAAAATTTACACCATTTAATTGCTGATTCGTCACTTGGTTAAATTTATACAATGCATTTCCTCCACTAAAAGAAAAAAAAAAAAACAAATATACATATTCCACTAAAAATTAAAATTATCAATTTATCAGTTAAAAATATTTTTATTTCACAGTCTCATTCATTTATCATATTAATATACATCACATGAATTATTAATTAATAATATATATTTAAATATAATGTATATATTATCAAATTATTCTATTTATTTTATTTATTGTCATGCAATAAAATTACTTTTCTTTTCGAGATTCCATTGAAACTGAATTTCTATTGAGATTGAAAGTTAGAAACTGGTTAGATCATACATCACGCGTGGTTGGGTTTTAGATATGGCGTGCGGTATTAGAAAGGGAAATAACAGACCTCACATACAGGCAATATAGCCAGTCTAGACACTAGACAGACTATCCGGCCAAGGTTATCTATCAGACCACTCGTCCATCTACCTACAGCTTTGTCTGACGGTATATATTTATTTTATATGTAATAAATCCTGATGATTAACTCAACGTTAGAATGAAATAACCTGAGATTTTTGCGGTTGAAAAAAAAATTCGTATATCTTCGTAGAGAAATATAAGTTTAAAAAAAAAAAGAAAAAATGCAGGATTATTTAATGACAAATAATATATAAACGACAAAAGATGGATACGTAAAATTATAATAATGAAAGGGGAGTAGGATAAAAAATCAGAATGAAAAAACTTTGAAGAGAGATGTGTATATGTATGTATAAATATATTATACATATGTGTATGCATATATACAGGAATTTATATACACAAAGTTGTCGTTGTCTTCTGATTCAACTGGCTAACGGTTAATGTCTATCTGAGATATTTTTTTCTCCGAGTCACACGATTCATGTCCCCATTGAATGCGATATCTGTTTGTGCTCTATGTGCTCTTCAACCGTGTACAATATAGAATCTGCCGGGTTCACTGTACCATCACGATACTATAACCGTTTTATTAAAAGTACAACCGATGATAAATCAAAGCAGCGGTTATTTTTTAGTATATTTTAATACACACTCGGTTCTCGCTAATTTTTTAAAAGATACACATTTTATTTTTCTCTTTATTTTTTATTATACACATGCACAAAATAGATCAAAGAACGTCTGAATTGTATGCAGTATACAAATATAATTCCGGGAGAAATTTAAAAATATTAAAATAAAAAGAATGCAAAAATATTCATGTAAAATAATTATCATTGATTTTGTTTTTTTTTTTTTTTTTTTCTAAATAATTATCATTGCAATATTTATTTACATATTGCAATAATTTACCACAATATATTTACGTACTTAAGTGTCTATATCCATAAGTAAATATAAATATATACCTATATGTACACTGTACAGTATATAAATATTATTGTGCAGTTTGGCATACAAGCCGAAAAAATATATATGAATATATATTTTCGCCTATAATTTTGTATATGAATGTATGCGCATAGTGGTGATCCCAAAGGCTACTGACCCTGACCCAGGGGGCGTTGATCTTTCTTTTGCACTGAGACCACGCCATTTCCTCACGCCGTCTAGTTCACGGCACCGGTATATATTGAAAAGTTTAGCAGAGAGTCTCTCCCTGATACAACAAAACTTGAATTTGTTTTTCAAAACCTTAGTCAATTTATTATGATAATCAAAAAAATATCCATCATCACCCAATGCAATTGTCAATTTAATTATTTTCATTGCAATTTATATTTTAAAATAATATTCATCCATAAGCCAGCATGACTAATGGATTATTATAATTAATCGCCACACCGTTATAAAAAATATAAATCAATCTTAATAAAATACAAACATATTTAATTTTCATTTATAAATAGAATATTATAAATTGTATACGTATAAATGAAAAATAAATTGTGTAAAATATTCAGATAAATTTGGAAATTGATAAATGCAGGCGCTTCAAATTTTAATATTAATAAAAAATATTGTAACTTTTAGTGTTTGAACATGTTATCGTTTGTGGTATATTCCAACAAGAGATTTAATGAAAAAGTTATTCAGTAGGGAATACAAAAAAATGGGGTGGCAATTCTGATGTTTGGTAAACCATTACTTCGTTACATATAACGGATTTACTTCACCATAAACTCACCAGGAACTTCAGCGACTGTATACACTATTAGAGTTAGTGAGGCAAACGGGAATTGAGGAAATACTGTACAGAGAATATTGTGTACAAAAGGATCCAGTGAAATTTTATTTCTAGTTTAACGAGTCTATTTCAATATTCTTCACACATCCTCATACAAATGTATATATATTCTCGTGTATATAAAGACAGATACAGAATATTTGTCACAAAGATATATAATATTTCCATGACCCAAAAATGCCCCCACATCATCAATGACCGTTGTAGGTATGGAGTAAGCTATGCCCCTTCCATAAAAGGATTGCTAAGGCCCATTCCTGTTTCTCATCTCATCCGCCTTCGAGTCTTGTTCCCGCTACACTCGCGTATGTGGATGCCAAAGACGCGATCACACGTAGACGAGTTTTGCTGCTTGTGTCCTATATTCCCGAGGGGCCTTTCACCTCTTGTCTTCGTGAATTCACATTGGCTTATGCTACATTATTGCTACAAGATATCAAATATTTTATATTTAGTTTTGTTTAAAATTAATTTTTACTACAAAATTTGTTTTGAAATAATAATTGGCTGTATTTATTTTCTATCATATGATGAAGATATTTTTTTATCTAATCATTTGAGGATTATGAATGTTCTCAGAAATAACCAGGAAGCATTTTGTTTATTTTTTCATTATTTCTTTTCTGCTATCTATGATGGTTTTTTAGTTGAAGGAAAAAAAAAAATGAATTTTCATGATTTGAGTTACATCGCAATTATGTCATTATTCTTTTGAAGTTAAGACTTATTTATATTTCAATTTATATGACAAAAGATTTTTGTATTCTTAGAAAAATTTATTTCTCAGACTTCTCTACTAAAAAAAAGATTCATGAAGGTCACGATAATTTAGTATAAAATACGTCTGGAACCGGTTGATGACTAAACCATTAGACTCCATTCTGTCCTCATGGTCATTATGAAATACATTTGCGAAATGACAATTTACGTAATCATCACATGATCATCATAAATAATCATATGAAACAAAAATATTATTATATATTTATCATCTCAAAAATTAATTTCCACTTCAAATTTTAATATCATATACATTAAAATATATTTAACACACTAATTTTACTTCCTTATATCATACTTAAGCGTGACTTATTGACTTTATACATAAAATATAATCATTCACAATGGTAATGAACTGTATAAATCCACACAGTAAATTAGAATTGAAATAATTAAATCACCAATCGCAATGACGTTGTTATAATTTTCTTTAGATAAAAAAATTCGCCTCTAGTTTGTATCATTTGCCTCATACATATTCGTTAAAAATTTGTCAATACATAAAAAATTAGACTGTATTTTATTTTTTTATTTTCTCCAAGAATAATGAAAGAATTTCAATGTTTAAATACATATGTCTAAGACGTTAAATAAGGCAATACAAAGCGTGTCTATATAATAGTAGATACATACGCATATTGGCAAAGGTGCGGCTGTCTAGACGCGTTTATGCTAGTTCAAGGTTAGGCCAGACGGAAGTCTGGCTCCACTGTGTTTGGAATAACATCAGTGTATAGCCACAGCAAAGAGTTGTGGTATACGCATATAAACTTTTATGTGTATACGAACATAGACACACACACACACACATAACTATACACATCATGAAGCCGATTGAGAAGCAGAGGTTGACTTGGCATGACGATAGCGCTAGACGCGCCTACACCCAGTAACATAGGTTAGTGACATACCAAGGCCATAATTATTACATATATTTATGTGTGAAAGAGAAATAACAATTGCAAATTAAAAGATATTTTTTTGTTTCTTTAGTAGAAAATTTTATTGTAGATACAAATTTTTTTTTTCTCTCTCTACGATTGCGAAATTTTATTGATGGTTCAAAAGAATTTGAAGATTTCTCAGTGATGGAGATTCACAAGTAAAAAATAGTTGTAAAAAAAAAAGTTACAAGCTAGTGAAACTTAAATGAGAAATAATAAAAAATACAACGATGGAAATATTTAGGAAACTAATAAAATTAATTGAACAGCTAATTAAATAAATGAAACAATTAGTAAAAAGGTATAAAAATTAATTTATTAAGTAGTAAAAATAAAATCTAAATAGCTAATAATAATAGTTGACTAAAAAATACGATGTTTTGAATATTTAATAGAGTTGAAAAAGAACTAGTGAAAAGTTTAAAAAAAAAATAAAATAAATAAAATTCATGAATATTTTTAGTTAACTTAAATAGATATAAATAAATGCGAAAACAGGATGCAAATATTGACCGACATGATGACAACAAATTGGCCAGCTTCCCGAATGAAAACAAGAAGAAAAAGAACATGAAAAAAAATATTTATTTACATTATGACAACTTGTACCATCACCACCACCACCACATTATTTGTTTAAACATACATACATACATCTTAATAATTTATATAACACCTAAAATAATATTTAATTTCATAAAACCATTGATTTTTCCTTTATAATAATTATTGAAATAAAAAAATAACCCGTCACTAAACAAATAAGAATACATTTTAGATAAACTGAAGTGAGGAAAGATGCGTTGGTCAGACAACATTTTAGTTTGTTGAATATAGCATAAAACATATCTGTATGTGCGTTCAACTACCAATAATTCAACCATAATAAAGTGCTTTGTCTTTGATATGCACTGCTAATCGCACAAATTGTCTATAAACATTTAAAGTCTACATTCAATCGCAATAACATCGTGAAACTTTGCACGCACGCACCTGCAAAATATATATTCATTTAATAGTATCTACCTTATTTAATACTGCCTAAATACACATGTGTATATACACATACAGATTTACTCAATCGATAAAAGTGGGCTCTTTTCGTTCTAACACACAGGTTTGGTGAATGTGTATGTTAGCATGAAAAATTATTCTGTATAGTTGACCTTCGAAGCTAATATACCGTTAGGGGTGACAGACGGTCAAACATCGCTTATTGTTAATTTTGAGGTCAATGCACACATAGACATTTAATAGACTACACGCAGGTTTAGTATTATGTGACTAGATTCTAATGCCTTTAGGCAAATATAATTCGTATTATATATTATTTATTTTTGTTTACGCTTATGTAACTTAAAGCACGATGGAACGTGCTAATAAATATGTATCTTGAGTTTATGATGGAATAAATGTCCTTGAGCATTTTGTATCTCTCTATTATAAATGTTTACTAGTGTATTGTTGAATTTATGTTTCGTGTGTAGTGCTTTGGAATTTATTATTACAAATGTTTTAATAGAGACACTGCTATTGTGGTTTATTAAATTACTTTATTAAAATGCAACGTTGACGTACATTGAGAAAATATAAATTAATTGAAACAACATAGTTTATCATACTGAATTGAATATTTGTTTCGGAAATTTAATATTTATTTTAAATGAATTTAAAATTAATATGAATATTATTTATTCAAGGCCTGCATTTTTTTTTTTGGCTTATTTTTGGGGGTTGAAATATACCTTGAAATATATTTATGCCCATTAAATCGGAAAAAAATTATAAAATGATAATTTTTTTATATCAAATAAATATTAATAATTCTATCAACGTCGATAATTGATAAAATTGATGTATAATACTTTGAATAAAAATATTATATACATAATCAAGCACTCTGTGTATAATCTCACTCTTTTCCCCACATTCATATGACAACTAAATAATATACACATATGTATTAAATAATTATTTCTATACGTTGAGTTTTACATCCGCAATGAATAATTTGTTTGATTTTAAAATTATCCATTCGCTACTTGGAATATTAAAATAATCACAATGCAAATTAACAATGGTAAATATATATACTGTAAAATATATATACTGTAAAATTTTGATCAATCAAATGTCCCTGCAGTATTAAAATCAAACATAAGGTTCATATTGGAGTATTGTCATCTTTAAGCAATTATCATTGTCTTTTGTACGAATGTTTTTCGCGTATGTACATGTGGTTAAAAAAAAAAAATAAATAAATAAATAAATTGTGCGCTTCGTTAGAAACCCTTTTGGTTTCGATATGAAACAAAGGGGCGAGAAACGCGGGAAAGAGAGAGGAAGGAAGAGAATATCATAAGGGGGAAATGACTACCGCGAAATAACCGACTATTCGAGGAGGTCGACGGTAAATAACTATAATTTCGTTTTGGTCCGAGTATATTTTTTGGGGATCGGAGAGGGGCCCAGGATTGTATATGATGGGAAGGGACAGAAGAGCATACTATGCAATGGAGAAATAATATAAGGAGGGGAAAGAACGAAAAAGCATGTTATTCGGGAGCTTAGGTCCGTCGACAAGAGAGTGCGCGCAATGTTGAGGGGCCAAATGCGGGGCCTGGGTGCAACGACCCTTTCTCAGGTCAGCTACCCCGCTATAAGCGGGTCTTTCTCGCGAAATTTTTATATACAAATGGACAGATGGATGTAAAAAAGTGCGCGCTAAATGAAAGGGCGAATTTGTCGCGCGGAAACCAATATGATATTTAATTTTATACAAGTCCCAAGTTTTTCAATGTCTTTCAGAAAAATAAATACTCCAAAGCACATAATTTAATGTGCATTTTCATTATTTCTAAAACATTTTTTTATTGTATTTTAAATTATTTTTCTTTGACATTAGACAAAAGATAATTTTTATTAAGTTTTTTTTTTTCTTTTGATTTTTCTATCAGAATTATATTCATTTTTTCATGCGGATGTTTTAATTATTCTCATGCGTATAACAATCATATTGCAATATTATATATTTAATAATACCTAAGCAGAATAAAATCGGTGAAATAATGAAAAAGAAAATGTCTACAGTGTAAGTAGATCCACTGAAACGTCAACGGGAAATTTATTATTATGAGCCTGCGGGTGCAATAATGTTGCCATTAAGAAGTTTTGTAGAAAGTCACGCCGGATATGGGGCCCCATTCTCTGCTGGATAAAGTAGACTCTTTTACTCTCTCTCTTATTCTCTCTTTCTCATCTCTTGCAAATTTTTGACAACCTGAAGAGAAATCGTTTGAATGACTGCACACGAAAAGTGTGAACACAATTTTTCAGTTTTTATCGCTGTAATTAAAAAATTTTTAAATACACACAAATTTATTAATATAACCATTTAAAAAAATCTTTCATTATTTTTGTTAACTAAAAGAATATTCTTTTTATATATAAAAAATAAATGAGTGAATAATAAAATTATCTACAGATAAACATTCGTTGTAATTATCTTTATATATTTTATTCTCATTCTATTATTTTCTCTTTATCGTTTCTCATTATACGATAAAATATCTTTGTATTTCATGAATATATGTATGCTCTCCATGACCTTGTCAACCAACAGCATCTTAGCAGCATCATGAAAATAAATATGGCACTTCAAACAGCCGCGATACATCCTAATAATAGTATAATAATATTTCAGTATATTCATCTACTAATTAAAATGTATAAAAATTTAAATAAAATCAATTCACAAATATAAACTGCATGAAAAAAACCCCAGTAAATCTGATAAAATTATTTATAAAATTATTATTTCACTCAATCTAAAATTAAAATTACCAAAAATCGATGAAAAAAAAAAAATTTTTTTTTTTTCATTTTATTCAGTTAATAAATACAATAAATAATAGTAAAAAATTATACTGAGGAATATGATGATGAATTGAATCTAAAGGCAAATGCTGCACAAACACGAAAATTCACTAGAGTGCTTTGTCGTTGCCTCAGCTTTTCTCATTCACGTCACACCATCTTGCTGTTGCTTCGATGATTTATACACGCTGAGATGTGAAACTGCATCGTCTAGAACGTAAAAGTAACTCGAAGCGAAAGAAAAAAAAAAAAGAAAATAAATAAATAAATAAATAAAGGAGCATCGTATCATATATACAAACCCGTGTGTGTGTGAAGGTAGTAAATAGCAATAAGGAGAAAGCGAATGCGACACCGATAAGGAATGTTGTGATGCTTAACTTAACTGAGTTGAATAAAAGTAGAATAAATGCCAATATAGTGATTATATAGATATTATACGAGAGGAATGGGGACATTATGTAGGGAAGGAGTGAGTTATCAAGAAGAGAAGGGAAAAAGGGTGGTAAGGGAAACGAAGTATGTATGAGGAAGGTAATCTCAAGTGAGAAAAGGGGGAGAAAATCATCTATATATACATATAAACATTGAAGATTGTTGCATGGCGGTGGGGCTAAGAAACAGGCCAAGAAAGAGTCAGTTGGGTAAGAAAGGGAGGTGAAGTGTGGCGTCTTATTGCAGTATGAGTGGGGAGAAATGTTAGCAGCGGGGCTTTTGAAAAAAATCAAGAAGCTTTAAGAAGGCGTGCTGGATACCCCCACCAATCGAGTGGTCACGCAGGCTTCTAGACTCGCGCATAGACAACAAGTGCTCCGTGTGCTTCTCTTTAATATATAATACATTGATAATTAACAATGAGAAAGTATTTGAAAGGGATCAAATTAAGAGAAGAAAAAAAAAAAATATTTGTATATATTTTTAACGGTGCTTGGGAATTAATGCATAGATTGAAAAAAAAAAAAGAATGACGCCGAAATAGGGGGAAGAAGAGAGAGCGAATAAATTATTTTTATGTTTATGTATATGTGCGAAAAAGTGTGTGTGTGTGTGTGTGTTTCTGTGTGATCCCAATTTAATTTGTTCTTCTTTGAAATATAATTTTATTTTTTTCATTCTACTTCTTCCAAAATTTTCTCTTCTATTTCTTTTCGTTATCGTTCGCGCGCAATTATTTCTTTTTTACTTGCGAATCTTTGTGACGCCCACTTTATTCCATTTCCCATGTTCTTTACTTTTTTTCATTCCCACTAGGCTCCGAGGTCAATACCCGAAACTTTTACGATGCGTAATTCACGACTCGCAAAATTGAACGGACAATATTCATCTGGATCGTCCTTCTAAATTTCCTTTAGATTTATTCATTTTTTTTTTCTTACTTCGATTCATTCAATTCATTTTTTTTTTTCATCTTTTCATTATCTGATATTCATTGATACTTGTCGCACACAAACAGTTGAAAAACCCTTGCTCTAATTGCCAATTATTCAACACAGACAAATTTATTTGCACGGCTACACGAATCTTTGTTTAATCGTTATACCAGATAAATTGTTGCTCCACTTATAATACTGCCGGCAGTCACATTAACAAAGTTTCCACACGGATAGTTTTATTTCAGTGTATTAATTCAGTGATATACTTTGTGAAATGTATATTTTAAAAATTTTTATAAATACACAAAATATGTGATGGAATTAATAATAAGTGTATAATATAATATAATATATTAATAATATGCGCGTATAGTTCAAACTCATGTGCATATATTAATTACGTATTATTATTATAATCATTACTATTATTATTTTTATTATTATTGTCGATTTATATGTGTAATATAAAATAAATATGCAGAATCAGTAGATCGTAAAATATATTGTAAATTATGAATTTACATATGAGATTTTTCATAGCAGAATATTTATGAAAAAATTTTTATATTTCTCTCTCGACGAATCTTCTTGTCGCAATGTGCTTTTTTACCAAATTATTTTTGTCACGAACATTGTATTATAATGTTGCTTGAATTCTTAACAAGTATTTTATGCGAGTTGTACACATTCCATGACTGCAAGTCGTGTCATTTATACAACAGACAAACGTTAGAATTAGTAAAATTTATCATCGATAAAAATCGATGATGATTTTAGAAAAAAAAAAAAAAATCTCTTCAACTAATTTCTTATCTTTCGACTGTCAAAAGAATATAATTAATAAAATCAAATGTTATATTATATAATAAAAGTGAAAAAAAAAAAAAAAAAAAACAAAAAAAGAATTTTATTTGATTTATAAAATTTTTTATTTCTCAAAAAAAATCATTAAAATTTTATTAATATACAAATTTATTATTTTATTCCACGATATTAATCTAGACAATTTTATCTATCGTCAAAGTACATAGAGAAATATATAATTTATACATATATGCACACATATTTATAGTAGAGTAAAGAAATATAAAAGCATATGCAAAACGACATCTGTCTAAATATTTTTATGTCTTATACATATATCACCCAATGTATAGAATATACGAACAGATCTAAATGTGATTATATATCACATAAGTTTTTATTCTCGATATACATAAAATATATTATCTTACACAGACATGTAAAGATATCTGTTTGCCACAGCTGTAAAGATCAATTGAGAATAAGAAACTTTTCTCTGAAAAAAATCTAGACTTTAATATATATTAATACTATAATAATATATAATTAATAAATATACATATATATATACACTCGTGCATTTATCAACTACATTACAACTTAACATTTATATGCATGTGTATATTAATACCCTTTTTTGAAGTGAATTATAAAATCCACACGAGTTTCACATTGAAAATAAAATTATTTAATCAAAATGCATAGCAACGCATTACGTCACAGGATAATTAATATGTGCATGTATGTATATGCATAGTTGCACAGTTTAAAATCAATATTCATGTTGTAAATAATCACTGAAGAGATTGCACTTATGTCATCATTAGTCTTGAAAATCTTGCACAAACATGTTGACGATCAGAGAACATGAAATATAGTTGTGTGTTTATATATATTGTCCGTTGGCATCACGTATACTAATTCTTATTCCATACATGAAAATTGTACATGAAATAAAACACTTGGCACGCGACACATACGTATATATATATATATGTATATATAATATATATATATAGTATACAATCACAAAACCACTTTTGAAAATAAATATAAATATATATGAGAATATATTTTATTTATTTACTGTGAAAGAAAAATATATATTTGTGAATAATACATTATGTTAACTCTCAATTTCAATATATTAAAATTAATATATTTCCTGCAGATATTATATTTTGTTTCATTTTTTTGTTTAACGTTAAATTTTTTCGTGAATATTTTTAAACACAAAATTCTGAATAAAACCAACATATTTATTGCCTTGAAAAATTGTAAACAAATGGAATTTCATGCTCTCGAGGAAATAAAAAATTCAATTTGGCACGTTTGTAAAACCTAGTGAAAATATAATATTAAAAAAAATTATAGAAATAAAAAAGAAACATATTTATCAATAAAATTATATACATATTTTAATGCAGTATATTATATTGTGATATTAATTATTTATTAATGATGTATTGATGATGTAAATACCACCAGCATTAGTAGCAATATTATAGCTTATATTCCATACAAGTATAATCATCATTCAATATAAATACATATTACATGAGGTCAAGAACCCTTCATATTCCAATTCGTTCGTTTGATGTTTCATTGATAATACCTTGAACCCAAGAACAGCTGCAACCATGAATGTATATGCGCAGCAAATAATATCACGCTGGTACTGTGGTACATATTTACTATCAACATGTCTATTATATATGTGCATTTAATGATATATGTAGATACATAATATACATACACATTATCCATTTGAATTCTCTCTGTCGAATATATGGGATATGAATAAATAACTATCTCTACATACGTTTATCTTGGTAGCTTTAATCCAAATTGTAATTTTATTGCACAATCAAAATGCCTGGGGTTCTTGTAATATTCTCATTGTTATATATATATATATATTATTTAGTTCTATTTATGAAAATGTTGCACTAGATTGAGAGCATCATTAGTTGAATTAATTAAAAAATTATTGAAGATTGGAAGAAATAAATAATTAACTTTTGATGAGTCAGTAAATTTTATAGAGTTTATCAATCAACAGACACATGATGTTTGTTTTTTTTTTTTTATTGATGTGAGTTTATATAAATAACATATGAATAATAAATTATTGTTACTACGTGGCACGTTAATTAAAATCAGACAGTTATTGAAACTGTTGTAATAGTCAATTGAATCACGTAGTATCGTAAAAGTAACTAGAATATGATCGTGATTGAAATTGTAATATACATTGACAGAAAAAAATATTTATCGATGACTTTTATTATTTTATTAACTATTTAAATATTTTATCTTGATAGCTAATATATTATAATAATTATTAATATTATATATTAGCTGCAAATATTTTTTTTTACTTGATACAATTATATTAATATACAATATGGACGAATTATATTTGTATTATGAATTTGAAAATGTCAAAAAAATTTTTATTCCTCCAGCAATATCAAATGATCCTATTCAAATATTTGGGTTTATTAATTTATCAATAAAGGGTATCAATCTCTTACTATTTATCACTTTAATAAACACAAAAAGTATTGGATTTAGACCCTGAAATCAAAGTTCAGTACGATTTAATATGTTTTTTCCCTTTCTGTAATATAAAGCAATGAAAAGTAACGAGAATTTAGTCAGGGCAACTTATAAATAGCTCATACATAAAATCCCCTTGACAAACACTACTAATATTAAAATATATTTCCCTTCACTACGTAATATTAATCATAAATATTTCTATCCCTGAATAACAAGAAAATTTAATTAAAAAATAAAACGTCAATGTTCAACGTTTGGAAATAATTAAAAATTTATTAGCACTAATCTTCCAAACTTATTCATATAATATTCAAATATTTAATTAAATAAATAAAGCTATATACTCATTTAACAATGCTTATAATTAAAAGAAAAATATATATAGAAACGTAGAAAATATATATCAATAAAACGAAATTTTTATATCAACAAAATATTCATTATTCCTGTGAGAATTCATCGCAATATTTTTTACCAAACATCCTGTCTCCTTTACCGCATATACATATACATATGTGAATATATTTTATCCTTTCAAGATGTACAATGGGAACATGAGGGAAGTTGAAAGGTGTGTGAAGATGCATCGTGGGTGGAAAACGATCTGGGTCTTCTGGGAGCTGACTAAGCACTGGATCAAAAACTTACCATAAAAGATCCTTTATAGTCTTCCTTTTTTCGGTACTTCACTATAGATAGATTACTCTATTCAAAAAAAGTCAAGGACTTTATTACTTGAGGCAAAATGAGACAGTATATTTAACAACTCTACTAGCAAATCTGCACATTGAATTAATATATTCCATGGTCTATTTAATTTTTATGATAAAAAATAATTTTATAGATTTATCTTTACGATAAAGTCACTCTAAACAGCTATTAGATATTGTGTATGTATTTATAATCTTTCTAAATATATCTTTCATGTCTTCTTTCACACAAAAAAAAAATATAATAATAAAAATATTTAAATAATATTTAAGTTAAACTGTAGTTTTATAAAAATGAAGATGAGTGACGAGAAATATGAGAAAATGGTTTGTTCAAAGCTAGTTATTTTTCTGTTCTTGTATTGTGTTTGACGAATGATGAAGAATAAAAATGAGGTCTACTTCGCAGCCCCACATCCGGTACTCGTACTGATGTACAGTCTTAAACAATATCAACAATTGTCTGTCATTGTAGACGAAAAAAAAAAAAAAATACGCAGACTAATTTGTCTTCTTTTACATACTGCAGCATTTTTGGTACTCAGGAAGGGTATTAAAAATGAAATAGCAGGTGGAAGTGTACCTATGTAAGTACATGGGGACTCAGGCAATTCAATGAGGATTCGTGAAGCCACACCTGGCTCCTGGTTCTATAGGACTGCAAAAAAATAAATAAATAAATAAATAAATAAACATATGAGAATAGTTTTAGTTTTTCAAATACGTTAAATATAAAATAATTAGCATTATAACAAAAATTTACTCTGGATAATAAATTCTATCGTATTAATTTTGTTTTTTTTTTTTTTTTGTTCTTCACTGCTGGGTTAAAATTATAATTTAAAGTTTCATCAAACATTGTCCAAATGATCAACGACTACAGAAGCCAGAAAAAGTGAACAAACAAATCATCTGATGATTTTATATGCAAACAAATGATGTAATGTCTCACTGATATTCACAAAGCGAAAACAATTTAAAATAAAAAGCAAAGTAAAAAAATAATATGAATAATGAGCATCGCTTTTATATACGCCATGAAATCCACTATAAAGCTCTGCGCTATTCATGCATTATTATCCATTTCGTAAAGTAATTCCTCTTTTATGGATGAGTTCCTGTTAATAATTCATAGAACTTGTGAATTTAAGCTTCAAAGTTATAGATTAAATTTATATTACACTCGATAAGTAGTTATACATACCTACAAATTCACATTTATATTATATACTATGTTATATATGTATATTATATATAAATATCCATAGTCTTCTTGTACATGTACATATGTAGTATATGAATACATTTATACATGTACATATGGACATTTTGGTATTGATAATAAATATATTTAGATATGTGAATGGGGTAATTTAACCGACATTGTTCGGTCAATGCGCGCGAGTAAAGCTACAATATATGGTGGTACAAAATTTATTTATATATGTATACATATATATTCGTTTGGTCGCGGTCTATATAACCACTGTACAAAGTTTCATTTCGTTTCCAGCTGCCATGACGTTATCCCTGTGAGTTCGCATACCCAATTCGTATTGGATAAGCGGCTCACGAATTCATTCGATCCTATCTAAAATGAATTGGTGAATATCATCAGATTTAGTTTGGCATATATATATATACATAAACTTTATATGTATACGGATAATAATACCTATATGTACGAATTCATGAATGTGTGTATAAATAATTAAGACGCGTCATACATGGAGGATAAATTATAGTGAATGAGTCGACGAATAAATGAAATAATAAATTTTATGAAGATAATTATTTTTTTAATGTTCAATAATTGGATTTTGATAAATGTATGATGATTATTGAATGATTCTTCAATGATTTAAGTTTATTTGACTACTTTTCATCTGCATTTTAGTATCGTTTTTATAAATTTATGTATTATGATAAAGCTAAAGCCAAAAAATAAATTGGATATTCAGTATGAGAAGTTCTTGTAAAAATATTATGAGAAAATATTTTAGAATATATTTTTGGATGAATCTATATGCGTAATATATATAAAATGACACTCTCGTCTTTTATTGCCTTGGTATACATTGTATAGTAATCAAGTATTTTTGCATAAAATTGAAGAATGAAGATAAGGAAGAGAGAACAGTATATTTTTAATGCGCAATAATTTTTTACTTACAGACCTCCCAAGTTTGTTATGTGTATATACATATTTATGTAACCACACATACATATGTATTCATGTTCACTAGCTTGTATATGAGATGAGCATCAAAAAATAAAAATATATAAAAATATATTGTAAAACTGATAACATGAAATATAAATGCGAGAGAAAAATGTAGCAAGAGTAAAATTGAATGATAATATTTTTTTTTTTTTATTAAATCTGTGTTTTTTTTTTCTCCTGTGGATTCTGGTGCGAAACTTTGCATATGACGGCAATTTCTAGGACATCCGGAAGACACAAGAATACCGCCAGAAGCCTTTTTAAAAGTTATACTAATATACTCAGGAATTTTAAGAAATTTTTGTATCAGAGAAATAATTTTTTTTTTTTCCTCAAACTGAATATATTTCCGGAGTTTATGAGTAAAATTTGTTATTAATAAATTCAAATAGCATTGTAATATACAGAAAAATTATAAATAAATACATAATAATAATTAATAATAAAGAAAAAAACAATTAAAATTAATTTATTACTATTTATTCCTGGATTATTTGATTTGCTTTGATATAAAATCATCATCGCATAATGAAATACTGTTAATTACGCAGTGATATCAAAGTATTGATCTTGAATACGTAATTTTTATTTTTTTTAATAATTAATAATGCAATTTAATCCTTTGATGAAATATTGAATTTCCATTATTAACAATTTATTCAATCTATTCAATTCATTTAATTCAATAACAATCATTTATAAAAATTATTAAACACGTTCTAATCATTGACATCCTTCCCAAAATAATTGTATTTTAATTTGAAATTTAATATTACATCAATAAGTAAAAAATTAAAAATTTTAAACTCACGTCCTGAGCTGAAAGAATTTGTAATTCCTGCTGGTTGCTAACACTGGCTGAACGTGACCGATGATGAAGAGATCCAGGAGCATCATCCCGAGAACCAACACCGTCATACCACACTAAATTTACTGTTTGATTTCTTCTTCCTCTGTATTTTAGCCAAAAAAACCTGTAAACAAATTTACCGAAATCGTGATTAATTATATGAAAATAATAATAAAAAGAATAAATTATTTCTGCATTGCATTATTATACTTTTCTCACCTTAATACAGTACCAACTGCCCAAATAACAAAGATCGGTATCACAGTAAAGTAGCATGCAAGCATGACCATTTGCATATCAAATGGATCCACCTTACCTAAAATAAAATTAATTCAATTTTAATTCACATAATATATACAAATATTATTGATAATTCATTTAATTATCATTGCGAATGTTTAATGATTAATATATAAATTGATTAATTTATTGAATTGACATTAAATATATTTGAGAAACATTTTTATAAGTTTGATTAACGGAACTTTGCATAATGCCACATTGATTTTAATTAGCGGATTAAATCTGTAGATGTCATGTGGGGAATTCACCGGAATCTAATGAAAATTTTGTCGGAACAGTTGGATAATTCCCGGGGCAAATAACTATTATCACGAGAACTACGGTGAATTAAAATTCTAATCTTATAATACGATATACAAGTGTCATCACCCATATTTTTTTCTTCTTTTTTAATACACTGTAAATAATCTTTAACTAATCCGTTACTATTAAATTATATTTAAAATTCTTCAACAGATTTTCGGGGATAATTTTTCTTTCTTAAAAGATTTATCGCTTAATTTTTTTAACTAAACATTCAGAATAAATTTTCTCTCAAGAATATTTATTATATAGTTAATTTATATATTTATAATAACATACTAGAGTTAATTGGAAATTCGAAAATTACCGCTTGAACCTTTTTTACTGTCGACTAACTAACCAGAAAATTTAGCAGACACAAGAGGTAAAATTACTTGAAATCATTCAAGTAGTGTATTTTACCCTCTGACTTAATTCACACGCAGATACTAAAATCGAACTCGTTCAACCCGAATGAAGTACAGATATCCGCACCCTTTATTTTATCACCTCTAGTTTCTTCATGACTAAGGAATCCCGAATCATGCCAAGAATTTGAAATTCTTCGCAAGCTAAATGAATTAAAAAATAAAACAAGCCAACTACTAAGAAAAAAAAAATCATAACCAGCCATTGAAATAAAATAATTCAAAGTAAAAGCAAGATTTTCTTTCTTAATAAGATTTAATGATAAAATTATTCTCTATAGTATGATAGCAACTGAAGTATCTCTGGCATTTGTGGTTGAAGAAAATACTAAGCTAGGTTAAAATTAAGACCTTGTCTCATTTTATTATACTCACTGTATTCTATCTGATCCTGGCCAACGTCGTAACCAGTGGAATTGTAGCTGTGTTGGTCAGGATTAAATGTAGACGTTACCACAACGCCGGTTAAGGCCATGGACGGATTAGATGGTATTATCACACTATCGTTTATCGCAGCCACAACCATTGTCAATGGTGATGAAGAGAGCACAATAATAGCAATGACGATAGTACTAATAACTCCTTGCTCGACAATAGTTGGCACGTATTACACAACTGGATTCTGTACTAATAACA
This sequence comes from Microctonus brassicae, assembly GCA_918226075.1. Taxonomy (NCBI): domain Eukaryota; kingdom Metazoa; phylum Arthropoda; class Insecta; order Hymenoptera; family Braconidae; genus Microctonus; species Microctonus brassicae. The sequence goes on along the minus strand of OW445485.1, from coordinate 3,409,159 downwards.
ATGATCGTATTATTTGTGAAATTTGTTTAAGAATGTGTTTTAGCATTTGATTTATTAAATTTTCATGGGCATCAGCCATGCTTAATTTATTTATCAGTGTAGATTAAAATTATTTCCAAATCACTTATTATTAATTTTTAGTACATTATATTTTAATAATTACACTTTATTCACATTACTATGCCAATTTTTATTCTCATTTTTGATTTATTGATAATATTAAATCATTTATTCATCTATTTAATTATTTATATTTATTTCAGAAGCACAAAAAAATTATAGATATTTATTTTAGAAGCACAAAATGACACATTAATATTAGTATTATATTTATTGCAATAAATTTGAGCTACGATTTAATAATTTTTTAAATTTAATTATTCAACTTATTCATTGCAGGATTTTCCAATTGGCTCTGAAATTAAATAAACAAATAATATATAATGGGATTGATAAATATGAGTAATAAATTAATGATTTAATTATTATAAATGATCTGTAATGTTAGATAAAATCTTGACGTTATGTTAAGAAATATTCATTTGTTGTCATCTTGAATTATTTATATATTATAAATACTATTTGTGACATTTTTCATTTCTTATGGCACATTTTTATTGTGTAACATAGTGCAATGGATGATACTTGACGTGACAGAGCTCTATTACCTAGGTGCAAACCGGGTCAAGAGGTATTTCCAACGACATGAGTAGAATTTTGCGCAGTTTTTATTTTTTTTTTTCATCAAGCTCATCTTCTCGAAAATAAATCGAATGTAAAGTATATAAGAGCACTGTCCACCTTCGATTTTATTCTTCATATCTATTCACGTGCCAACTTTATAGTTTATTTACTCATAAACCAAACACTCACTTCATAAATATCGATTATAGATTGAGAGCTTTTGCAGAGAATAATAATAAGTATTTAATGCAGACCAGTCTACTTAAATAAAAGCTACTTAAATTAATTTTATCATAGTTATTTTCATCTCTTTCACTAGATATACTTGTTATATTTCTACAATAAATTATTCCTGGTGGTTCAGAATTTTTTTTTTTGTAAGAAAAAAAAAAATAATAGAGAAAAGAAACTTACACAAAATCACGTGCTATGGCGTAATTGCAGTGAAGAGATTGCTCTCATTCCAAAAACCTTAGTTCAGAGCACTCTTTTATATTTACCCTACTGCCATACAACCCTTTTATATAGCCATAAGTATTTTTTATTATATAACTTGAAGAATTTCTGCAACGATATCTATTAATAACTTGAATTTTTGCACATTAAATAACTACAAACGAATAAAATTTATTTATTTATTTTATACAAATATCATCACATGTTGAATATTATTAAAGTGATTAAAATAAAAGAATAATGATGAATATAAGTGTATTTAAGTTTTCTATTTTATTATATTTTTATTAATTTTGAAAGGATTAGTAATAAATTATTGAATTTTTCATTTGGTAATTAATAATATTTACAAAATCGCGGCACGATATGAATGCACAGTCGACACACCTCTTGATGTGACTCCGGATCTGGACCACATAAGGGATGCTGCAATACTATACAATTTAACCAGAGCGATGAAAATGCGCGGGCGCACGTATATGATATATATATATATATACATCAACCCCCGCGTGCGCGTAGCACAAACCCAGCTGACTCCCTTTTTCTTGCACGTATATTAAACCCATACAAGCAAATCAACACTTGGAATACCTGAATAAACTAGTGAAATTGGAAATTTTTGCTAGGCAACGGTTATCTATTTTATAACGTTATGAATTTTAAAATAAACCGTTGAATTATACGTGAAAAAAAAAATATTATTGTGAATTGGAAAAGTTTAGAGATAAAAATATTGAATTAAATATATATTTAATATAATTATTTTACAAACATTAATTTAAAATAAAATGATTAAGGTGTATGTATTAAATATAAATAAAATATTAAAGTGGTTTGATTATTTTAACAAATTTTTCACACTTATACAATAGTATTTAAATAATAAAATTAACTGAAAAAGAAAATGTTTTTGAATTTTTTTTTCATTTTTCTATTGAACTGAATTAATAAATAAATAAATCAAATTTAAATTTTTCGTTAGTTTGAATATTGCTTCTGTGGTGGAACAGATGAAGTTTTTATATGTAATTTTATTTATCTATTGCGAATAAAATAAATTTCTACATTACCGACAGTGAGTTTAACCTCAAAAAATAAATATTTACCGACATGTGAATTTCTTCATATTATTAAATGAAGCAACAATGATGATAATAATACCAACAACAATTATATAAATATATATATTATAGTCATTATACACATTTATCCGACACTTATTTCGTTTTTATTGAAAATGAAAATGAAAATGAAGATAAAACAATTTTAATTTTTGTAATAAATTAATAATAATAGTTTTTCATGTAGTGTGCAGGTTGTAATTAACTGCAGTAATAATTATACATGTATATATTCCAATCCTGAAATAATAAGTGACACAAAAACCCCAAAATACCTAAATATATACAAACCATTTCTCAAAAATTTTCTGGAATTTTTTTAAAAGCGATTGAATCAACTTCGGGGCAAATCGTACTGACAGAAACGCGGTATATTGCTGTACTTCTTTATTACTCGACGCAAGCCGAAACATGTACATGGCCAAGTTACTTTGAGTGAGTTATCCCCTCCATGCAGATGACGCGCATGCTTGGGTAACTTTTGCGGCCCGACATCTGGCATTTCTGATTGGTGACAAAATTTTTACAAAGCGTTCAGGAGCAATCAAGTTGTAAATTATTGTAGACAGTATCGATATAATATAAATAAAAAAGCCACTTTTAATTCAGCTAACAATGGCAACGTCTTATATTAAAGACGACGAAGGTATTAATATTTTATTTTAATAAATATTTATGTATTAAGATTGCCATTTGCAACGATAATTTATCTAATTATAACCTCAACATGGTAAACATTTTTGGCGTTTGTTATTTGTGGGTTATATATTAAATTTATATCAATATATTTTATTTCATAGTTCAGATTATTGTGATAAATATATTTTAATTGTATAATTGTGAAATGTAATCAGTTATTTATTTATTTTCTTTATTTGCCATAGGAGGAACTTTCATTCCTGCAAGTCAACGTCCCGATGGTACATGGAGAAAGCCAAGAAGAGTAAAAGATGGATATGTACCTCAAGAAGAAGTTCCATTGTACGTAAAAACTTGTTATTAATAAAAATTAATTCATTATTTGATGAATTTATTTATAAATGTATTTTTGGTTTAGTTAAAACGATACTTTTATTGTTTTAGATATGAGAGTTTAGGTAAACAATTTCAAAAGAGTAAAATATCATATCCTGTTGGAATGTCCGCAGAATATGTGGCTGCTCACAAGGCTAAAGTAGAGGCTGAACAAAGAAGATCCACCATTCCAGGAATGGTAATCGTGAATGAAACAAAAAATAAAAAAAAGAAAAAGAATAAAAGTAAAAATGTTAATTCAATTAGCGAAGATTTGGCCAATGTAACGATATCTGAAGCATCTGTAGATCAGTTTCAAGCAGTATCGAGTAAATCTACAAGTAAACTCGAGACAGTTACAAAGACAACAAAATTACCGGCTGTGAGTTCATATAGACAAGATGGCAATTCAATTCTGAGCGAAAGTATGAAGAGGTTGAAGAATTTACGAAAAAAAATTCGTGAAATTGAATCGCTTGAGAGTAAAATTAAAAATGGTGATATTAAAAATCCTGAAAAGGAAGTACTTGATAAAATATCGAGAAAAAAAGACATTTTAGATGATATTAAACTTTTAGAATCCAATCAATAATTAAAACAGTTTTCAAAAAAATTTTTATTATTTGTAAATCTGATATTTTTGTCATTTTTTTTTTTTTCATCTTTTATTTGATCAAGCATATACTGACAATGTTCAATTATAAATAACTATTTATATTGTCTCTATTGATTCAAGAAAATTTGACGACCACCAATTAATTGTGTATAAAAATGAAAATATATTTTTTGTTTTATTAACTATAAAAACGTTGGAAAGTTTTTTGAATCATAAAATTACTAGTTAATTCGATGGTCGTTATTTTTATGTACAAATAAATATAACAAACAGAGCAAATACTCATAATGTTTGCAATAATTGATTAGAATCGATTATAAATTAAATGAAGTATGAAAAATTTTTTTACTTCTTATCAATATGTAATGTTTTAAATATTTCAAATTTTACACAAACCTTCAACAAAAATATTCGTGTAATAAGCCATCGTGCTTCTTATATTGTAAAATATTATACATACATTTATAAAATAATCTTTTGTAAAATAAATTATACAAAACTACAATGGCAATAAATTATTACTACGAATCAAAATATCACATAAGTTACTTAATTTATGAATTCATAATTATAATTCATCAAGTTGATCATGAAATACTGATTAATTAATACCTGGAATAGAATTATTTATGAATTTATTTGTATTAATAAAATTAACACAATTATTAATTCACAAAGTTTGGTTGGTTCATTTTTGAATGTAGCGCGCTTTTTCCAAAATCACCAATCGTGACACTGATGTATAATATAGCAAATTCCTTGATTATATTATATATTTAATAGCAATATTCTCACTATAGCCATTGCAGCTTAAAATCCACGAATATAATTTTTATGATAAAAAGTGAGAATGTAGAACAGAATAATTCTCCATAATTCTTCATTTGATCAAAAATATCATTGAAAATTGCTGAATAATATCTTAAATAAATTTATTAAAAATTAAATGAAATATCTGTTCAATAAATTTACAAATTTGAAAATATAGAAAATATCAAATACGATTTTCACACCTGTTTTACGATATTAAATAAATATACATTTGTAAACAAAATATTGAGCAGTGATATTACTTTGAGAAATGGCGATACATCAACATGAATGACAATAATATACCAATTGTTGAACCTATAGTTGATTATACAAAGGTACGATAATAAATTTATTGTGACAATTATAAATCATTAATTATAATTTATCCAAAATGTATTATAAATAAATTATTTCATTCTGCAATAGATACCTCCTATCCATCAAAGGAGAACAATATCTTTCATTAATCATTTTATAGTAACAACTGTAGCATTTTTAAATAAATTTTCATTGAAATGTGAGGAGAAACTTTATGAATTTGAAAATAAATTACAAAAATTGGAAGCAGCCGTTATCATACTCGAATCCCGAGTAAGTTATGCATTAATTAATCAAATTTTATAAATAAAAGAAGAAATGTATATTCAGTCATTGCCCTTTATAGTTATAACAAATAATTTTATCTGATATTGATATATTGTAGCTTGCTTCTGTGCCGGGTTTAGAAAATAAATCTACTGTTGCAGTAGACTGTGATGATACACAGTCGAGCAATACAATTGAAAAGGAAAATGATTCTGAATCAGTCGTGAATGCTGAGGATATTACAACGCAGAATCTAGCTGAAACAAAATTGCCTGAAGTAACAATAGTTAAAAATGCTGAGCCTATAAGTAAGCATCCGTTATATGAAAAATATTTCAAGATGGTTAATTTTGGAGTGCCTAAACCGGCTGTGAAAATAAAAATGGCTCAAGAAGGCTTGGATCCATCTCTTTTGGAGTAAGTATTAATAATCTGTTTTTCATAAACATGCAAGAGAATTAAATGAATGACATCGAAAATTTCAGTGATCCTCAACAATTAATTCCCAAAGAATCGCCTTCTGGTGTTGAAGAATAATCATTGTGAATTTTGCCATAATTATTAATGACACAAAAAATAAAAATCATTATCTTGAAACATGCTTTATATGTAAGTTTTATACTGTATCGTAAAGTTATTGAGTGATTAAAACATTATTTATAAATTCTAACAAAATTTATTTTTTATTATTTTTTCTTATTTTCGTCTTTATTTATCAATTTTTCGATGAATACAGTAAAAATCTAAGAATATAAATAACATCTTAGAACTGGATCATCTGGCCCTGTTTATAAATAAGAAAAAAATACATTAGATATTTATTCATAACTTCAAAATTTAAATAATTCTCATTCAACGTATCAATAATTTTAATTTTTACACTGACCTTTCGTTTCTTGTCACCTCCCAATTCAAAATGCTTACATCTTTTCAGAGCCAATTGTTTTCGGTATTTGCACTCTGTACATTCCATTCTGAGTACAATTTTCTTAGTTGTCTTTGCCTGAAAGAATAAGTAAAATTTATATTAATATACATTTCTTTTTTCAGTAAAGTAAATAAAAAAATATGTAAATTAATGAGATAGTTTTATATACCTTCTTCCTGGCAATGGGCTTAGTTTGTCCACCGTAACCTTCCTGTTTACGATAGTACCGTCTTTGACCCCGTGCTATGTCCCTTGCCTTGCTTTTTTTGTATTGTGTCACTTTATGTAGCTTGTGAACTTTGCATTTTTTGCAAAAAGTGCGTCTTTGCTTAGGCACGTTAACCTAAAATTCATAATAAAATCTATTAAATATTCACATCAACATCACAAACCATTAATGATTACATTCTATCTACAGCTTGTCATAAAATAGATAAAAGTGAGGTTATGTCAACACGTCTCGAATAAATGTGAAATCACAAAAACACAAATAATTGAAAAATAATTTACGTATAATAACACTTGACATTATTTTATGTATTATATCAACATGTTTTTTACGATGTCATTGATGACTATGGATGAAATTTTTTTACTAAAAACATAAGATAACCTACCATTTTGATAGTTAAGAAGAAAAAGGAAGTGAACGGGCCAAATGACGGATGCTTGGTCGCTTGTATCTAATAAAGTTACAATACGCATGTGCTGCCTTACGTATGACAGCTGCTGCCACCTCATCTTGAAGTTTTAAAAACTCGAACTAATGCTTGTATGTATATATACCTACATAATTGCCACTACAAGTAATATATATATATATACATATATAAATGGTTACTATTTTGAACCACAATACATAGTTGTCGCGTCAATAAAAATGGTAATAATCATACTATTTACGCACCTATATAACCAACTAAATTATGAACTTATGAAACTTGGAATCACAAAAATGAATGTATCATATAAATATTTCATACGTAAATATGTTTATAATTTTAAGCACAGTATAAATTTATATTTATCAACGATAAATTTATCCATTATTTGAACGAATCAATTTTACTTGATCTTCGCGACATCTATTACATACATATTATATACATCTGCGTAAAATATACAAACAAACCCATACATAAGTTATGAATAAGAAATATATATACATATATATATGATTTTTAGGTAGAGAAAATTATTGCGTAAATAAAAAAATGAAAATGAAAAAAAAAAATTTCCTCGCGTCATAATTAGTAAATAATAATAATTAACTACATAGAACAGATAATTATGTACAATATGTTGTATAAAAATTGTGCATGCGCATATTTATATTCGATTATAAAAAAATATCTTTACGTGTATGTACAACAATAATTATTATATGATTATATATACATGCATGTGTATATTTGTCTACATATACAAACAGCGCCATAAAGAACGGCGGATTTGAATCAAGCGACATAATCTCGAACCGGACGTCTAAAACATGCCCACGAACTCTCGAACCCCTCGTCGCTCAATCAATTGAATTTTCTCAATTAACAAAATTCAAATTCCCAATGTTAAATTGCACACTCAATTACAATATCATTATATTATTATCCTGAATGAAAAATAAAAAGTCATGTAACATGTTAAATGCATGAATAATATTTGGCCAATCAGCGATTTATCGGGTTTCAAACGCCCGCCATCTTCACTTTCAAACAAAGCCATAAGTATGACGACAACAGCCAATCATCAACAAATCATTTGAGTGTTAAGATTAAAGTACTCAATAATTAATATAACAATTCATTATCCAATAAATTTTTCTCAAACATATAATTATTATAATCATTTTAATACATAATATTTATAAAATTAAATATATTTTATCATAAAAAAATACTATCAAAAAGGTCTTTTGACTCGTCGTGGTTTCTCTCGCATTATTTCATCTCACTCATACTTATATTATTTCCCTAAATAACCCTATACTCCATCTTACTCTTACATTCTCTCCGTTTACTCCCACTCTATTCACGTACAACATTTCCCCCACTATTAATTCATGACGCTCTGGTTGCCGCCATTACACCGTACTACATCTCTATTTTTTCCTTTTCTTCTCTTTCCCCCACTTTCACTACAACAACTCCCACTCCATTGAATTTCGCCTAACGACGCTCCTCTCTACTCCTCTCACGGGTATTTCGCCGGAAACCGACGCCGCGTGAGGACGCACGCAATTTTTTTGCCCCATTATATACTCTTGAGGTGCTCATTTTTTACGCGCCCATATTATCACACTCGCGACATCATTAATATAATAATATTTACAAAAAAAAAACTATATATCAAAGCATTAATTAATTAATAATATATATATACATTTATTGCGTATATAAATAATAAATAAATTACTACAAGATGAGTACCAAGGAAAATAACGAGGTGACTGTTGAGAAAGCGACCGAAAACGATAAGGCGTCCGGAGACGCGAAGTGTGATCTCAAAGGAATCAAGAGGGCGGCCGAGGTAAGTTTTACTAATTATATTTATCCATATTATCTATAACTAATTATATCAATAATTATCCATAAATTTAATTCATTAATAAATATTGATATTATAAAATATCTAACCGTAAATGACTATTAATATCAATGAGTCAATTGGTTAATTTATTTAATAAATATATAATTATAATTTGTAGTAGATTGTAAATAAGCATTGACGTTGGATTATTTGGATGTATTTATACCTAAGTATATGCTGGTATTATGGAAGGGTTTATTATGTCGGTGTATATTGGAAGAGATGTATCGAAGCGCATCGCGCGGTGAGTCTCGACAACGTTTGTTACGCGGGCAACGGCGGACATGTGGGAGTAAATATGCCGGCCGGCATTTTCCAGCAAACTCCATTTTCTCGTGCTTTCTGTCGCGCGGCGTCCATTCGCATCATCTATATATATATATATATATATATATATATATATATATATATATACCATAACTATATAGTTTAATTAATATTTATTATTTTTTCAACCTCATTTGTTTTTATTATTGGCTTTTTTTTTTTTTTTCAATTCGTTACCTTCACCTGGGTTTTATTATTATTATTGTTGTTTTATATAAATACATATACATATTTATGTATATATTTTTTTTTTTTTAGATTCAATATGTTTTTTAATATGAGAAATTAACGTTTGTGCAAAGTCGTAGTTTATTTCATTCACATATGTATTTAATTTGCGTCAAGTAAAGTTTAGTGACGCCATGAAATCCCGTGGCTTCGGTTGATCACCGCTGTTATGCGTTCATCGTTACAATGCCGTCTATAATTACCAATACTGTATTCTCGTTGCTAGAGAATGTGTCACGACAGATAAGCGACAAATGTGGCTACTCTTTTTTATGCCACATTCAATCAAATATTTCACGATGATGAAAAAGGAGTTATGATGTATATATTTATTTCATTTTTTTCTTTTTTTCATTCTCAATTATTATATGTGGAGTATCAATTTTCATTTCTTACTGTACAAGAATTTTTTTATTAGTCAAAATATAAATTGAATTTCTTTGCTTATCGCACGGAGCAAAAATTACAGTGTGTCTCAAATTCTCCCTCTATGTTTAATAGTCGTGAAGCCGCCATTTTCGTGCATCATTGTCACATAAATATATATTTTTTTCATAACAGAATATCTCTCCCGCGCATTTTTATTTCTTCCACAGTCGACAACGACGAATGGATTTCTCCGTATAATAACAGACATCAAAAAATAAAAATAGGAAACATCATCACCATTTTTTTTTTCATTCTAACCTAACATTAAATTATATATTAATAAATCAATGATGATTAAACTTAAAAGAAAAAAACAGAACGTATTGATACTTTCCTATCTTTAATCACTTCATCATAACGCGATTTCGTTACAATAATTGGGTCAAAGTCTTTTGCGTATAAACAACACAATAACAAAGAAGTGAAAATCCCTCCAAAGAAAATAAATAATATTCAATCTAAATACACAATATAATCTAAGTGACAACGCTATGAATTATGGTGGCAATACTTTGCGCGTGTTGCTCTCTTTATTTTTTGTCTAATATGTATTATATCGCGCTTGGCTTTCTCTCTCATTCGCTTTTCCCTTTTTCTCCCTCGCCATATTCCAACTTGGTCTCCCACACTTGCCCTCAGTGCTCATGAAAACATCATGTATACTACAAACTACTGTTTGCACTCAATTTACATATAACAATCGCTTATTGAATAGCAAAAAATTTTCCATTATATCAAAAGCTATTACGATTTATTCCAAGTAATCTAATATTTTATATTTTATATTTGATAACTTGATTATATCAATCATCGATGATTGATAATACATTATATCCATAAACAATTATTATTATTATTATTATTACTGTATTATAATCTATAAACTATACATAAAACTACTATTTCTTCTTGAGGACAAGACTCGCGGGTACATCATACATCACGTGGAATTGGAACAGCTTCTCCCACTCGTTAAAAAAAAATGTTACGCGCGCGCATACTGTTAAACCTTCGAGTAAAAGGCGTTTTTCCGAAGCGTGCAAAACTACGTACGTGTGTATATGACCCCTCTATAGTTCTCTCCCTCCCTTTAACTTCTACCACACAAGTTCCTCAATCGTATTTTATTCGATCGATGCCACATAAAAGGGCCAAATACTACATTGAGGGCCTGGATAGATAGAAAAATTATTAATGTGGATAAACAAATAGAAAAGAAAAAATATACAGGAATTTTCATTGTCATTAATTTATTATTTTATTGTCAATTGGTTCATTTGAATTAAATAATTTATTTATTTATGTATAATCATCGTGGATTATTGAGTATTTATTGTTGAAAGATGGCGGAAAATATATATTCATGATGATTCGTTTAATTATTACTATTGCTGTTATTATTATTATTGGTTGATAACATTTTTTTTTTTTAAGTTTTGGTGCAACGTTGGGACAATGTTGAGCAAATAAATATGGGGGACTATCCGGGATACATGTAGAAAAGGAATACAGTTTTCTGTTTTATCTTCAGAGTTTTTATACTCAAGAATTGAATTAATATAAACGTGGCGCTACGAGCGGTATTTTATTCAATTTAGTTTTATTTGAAAAGGAAAATTGCACAGACATTCGTCTGAAAATTGAAATGATTTTTTTTTCTTTGTAAAATTTTTGCATAGATATAGAAAAAATCTTTTTCTTTATGAATATACATTTGACGAATTGATTTTATTGACTTTTTTTTTTTATTTATTTATCTGATCATTGTAATGAAGAGGAGAGAAAATAAATGTCGACAAATTGTATGTGGTGTGAGTTAATATACGAATAGTAAGGCGGGAAAGAGAACGATGAGCGAAATGAGGCTAATTTTAAATTTAGAATCCACAATCATTCGCCATATTCAGTTTTCTCCTTGGTCAAGAACTGAGTGTGTTAATCGAAAATGATATTATTAATGATGTCCCTTCTTTATATTCTGTTTTATACAAAGGTTCGTTTATCAAATTTACACAGCAAAAGAATCAATATTATTATTTTCATAAATTAATATTCAATAATGCTTCTAATTTTTGTTAAATAATCTTAGATAACATATATCAAATTTTCATTTGGGTAAATTCCATTCGATAAAATCTTTGAGGAATTTGTAACTAAATATTTCTCATTTAGTTTATTTCTTTTTTTTATTTGCATTTTCAAATTATATTTAAGTCATAATTTTTTTTTAGATGAAATAGTTTATTAGGTTGAATACGTTATAGGTTATCTTAAGAGACCTTGTGGTTAGTAAACGATACGTAATCGGAGTGCTTGTGCGAACTTTTTATCATTTATGGTGTGCGCCACCACTGGCAATTAAAGACAAGGCAGAGGCATTGAATATTTGTACCGAAAAGAATCAAAGATAACGCGAAAAAAAAAGTTGTGTGTATACAATTGGCCGGAATTTGTATTGTCTGCTGATACTAAAATGAATTTTTAAAGAAATTATCACTGAGAAGTATTCACAATGGTGAACAAAAAATGTATTATATTAAAGCTTCAATTTCATTTTTATTTTATATCGTTATATTTCTTCAAAAATAAAATTTTCTTTGATATTAATATAAAAATATATATCTTTTACACCTCTTTCTTCTTCAAATGTTATGAAGCTGAACTGCTGTTTTCTCAATATAAAGAGATCCCTTTATGTTGAGAGAAAAAAACATTTTCCAAGAGTTGATTGCTGACATAGAAATAACAGCTTTAAATATGTTTCGAGTGTTGTAATCATTTTTTACTGAGGTTCACACTATTCAAACAGATAAATTGCTTCTACCTTCACAAATTTTATACACTCCAATAGCATTGTTATTGATCAAAATTACGAATTTGTAGTGAAATCATAAAAATAATATATTAAATTTATATTAATACTAATTTAAATGTTTTTTTTCGCTAGGATAAAACCGATGAGGTGAAAAAACAGAAAAAAGAAGAGAATGGTGGAGGTGATGCAGTAGAAGAAGATGTTGATGATGATGTGGAAGATGAAGAAGAAGAGGTAGATGGTGATGAAGATGAAGGTGATGATGAAGTTGAGGGTGAAGACGATATTGATGACGCTGAAGGTAAATTAAAATTTTTAAATTAAAATGCAGATATGTGTAATGGGATGAAAATTAATGTTACTTATTTCATTGCAGATGAAGAGGAAGACGATGTTGATGGAGATGTAGAGGGTGAAGCAGAGGATGACTATGAGGATGACGCATAATAAAAGAAATATTAAAAAATGAGAAAAATATTAAGTAAGTAACAAAAGGATGAAGGGAGGTAGGCAGATGGCGCCGTCGTCGATCACCGGCAATCTTCTCATTAAACACTCACTCTCATATTGAGCGGTTGGTAGCAAACTTGACGCCTGTTCTGCCCAGTCCACACTGTCGGATCCTCTTGATGAACAGCTAATAAAAAATAATAATAAAAAAAATGAAAAAAAAAAAAAAAAGAAAATAAATAAAGAAATAAAAGAATGAATGGATAAATGAATAAATGAAAGCACGAATGAGTAAATAAATAATTAATGTAAAATGATACACCATTGCCAGAATTGTGGTGAGCTGACGTTTATTAGTTGTTTACAATTCAATTATAAAGATCTTGGCTCTTTGCAATACTGGCCGTCCTTAGCCATTTACCAAATGCGGCTCAAAAATTGGTAGATAATGGAAAAAACAATAAATTCGCTTGGTGAAAACGAATTTTGGAAGCCTTATAATTAGATAATGGCCCCCAAATATTTTATAAATACAGTTCAAAAAATTACAGGCACGTCGAATTATATATCGTAGCGAATATATCGTTTCATCCAAGTAACCATGTTAACTGGTGTATTTGACGTCATTTGGCTTTCTTCAGGGGACAATTTTATAACAGAAACTTATTTAAGAAAGAAAGAAAAAAATAACGAAAAGCTCTATTATATTTAAATAGTGTAAAATGAACATTTGTGAGTGATGACTTTTTTTTTTATTTACATTTGAAAATTAAATTGCGTTTGTAGGTCGACGAATGTCTTTCACGTAGTGCGTGTAACTGAGTTTTAAATTCAGACCAATAATGTGTAATAATATCGTAGCAGGGATGTGAATCTGGTGAACCAATTTTATGTTATTATGAAATAAAATATGATTCATGGTACGCAATACGTAAAAAGAACAGAAAAACGAAAACAAAAATTAAGTTTAATCATATATAGTTCCCGAGTTTAACAGCATTTGTATAAAATTGTTCGATCAATAATAGGACAATTTTTCGTGACTGATTATTTCTTTGCCCCAAATGTTTTGACGTTTTATTATAGAATACAAAACAAACATCGGTTATGATCATTGCAATGTTAGCGGTCAAAATGTGTGAATGAATAATGTGTGACTCATTGCATAATTATTATACATACCATGTATAAAGTTATTAACTAAGAAACATTTTATTATTAACAATATTATCTATCGTTAACGTGACGCGAAAATATCTTCATCATTGAAATCTGGGCAAAGAGTAAAATCAGGTATTTAGTGAAAAAAAAAAAATAATAATAATGTTCTGTCATTATATGTTTAATGACAAATTTTCTTTTATTTTCCATCAATGATATTTGAAAAAGTTCAAATATTTTGATATTTCCATAAATTGTTTTTCACTCGGGGGAACTATTTTTTTTTTTTTTATTTAATCGACTGTACATTTCACAATAAATTACAATTTATACTGTATAATAATTGCGATGCCCGACGAATGAAATTGTATAAAAAAAATGAATTGAAAACAAGACAAAATATATGACGCGCGACCTCACACAGGTTCAATGAGTTTTCTTTCTACTTTTCATATTTTAATAATTATTAATAATTATATTTTTGATGCACGGACAATTTAATTGCAATTGTTATTAATAATTGATGTTTTCATACTCATCATTGTGAGAATTGGAGTTTCATACCAACTTTCTCTGGTTGATATTTAATGTAATAATATTTATTTTATTTCTATATGCATTTCTATAATTGCAGATAATAGGATGATTTAAATTTTCTGTTGAATCATTTTTTTATTTAAAATTTAATATAATATTACTTCCTCTGCAGTAAATTTTACTTTGTTCATTATATTTCTTTTTTACAAATAGCAATATTTTCATTCAACTATTTAAAAATTTTAAATATTTAATATTATTTTTACAAAATTTCTAGCATCTTAAATCAGTAAATAGAAATGAAAATTACATTCTCATCATATTGTAACTGCACATCAAATGAAGCAATAACAAACACCTATTTTCACCATCAAAAATTTTCAAACTTAAACCGTTAGTGTTGATTATTTTAATAATGGTCTCACACCATAAAGTAAAATTAAAAATTAAAGTACAACCTGGACAAATTTTTTTTATATACATTTGAATAATGTTTTAAATTTAAAATATTGATTCACAAACCAGATAAATATCAATTCTCCATCACGAATTATGATAATCAGTTCCTTAATTTTCCGAATTTGATTTCTATTTAAAATTTTCAAGTACGAGAAAACTATATAATATTACATCTGTTGCATATATACATTTAATTAACCAATCCAGTTGTTAGTATTTTCGATAGCGCCAGCTGCAATGCCATCATGTTGACCTTCATCTTTCACCTGAAACGAAAATATTGTAGTTGATATTGAATTTAAATTACTAAATTTTTTACCACCCATAAAATTATGATGGAAAAAAAAAAATTTCCCCAACATACCTCAGATGAATCTGTAAGTGAAATACTAGAAAGAAAATTATCTGATAATCTCGCAACTTCATTGCCTATATCAGTAGAATTTATTTCATACAAATTAGCCATTGTATTAATATCAAGACTAGCTTGATTATTCATCGCACCTGTTGCATCCTCAATTACATCTGCAATTGCAATTTACATTTAAAATATTACCGAGAAATTGCAAATAAATTAAATTAATTTAAAATAATCTAACAATTGTTTAGCTGAGGTTGTGGCTGTTCCTGTTGTTCATGATAATATGGAAATGTTTTTTGATTTTGACTAGTAACTCTGTACAACATTGGCGGCTCATTGCACTTTGATTGATCCATAGGTGGACTATGTGTTTGTGGATTTGGTGGGCCTTTGGTAATTACTGAAGTACTGTAACAATTTTCAATCATCCGAGACAGTACATCAGGAGTATCATGACACGATCTATGAAAAATTAAATAAATTTACATGTACAATATTTATTCCAAAGAAGATTATTAAAATAAATCATTTGGTAATCACGATACTTACTTCATTAATTGATCCATCTGCGGTGATGATAAGTCTACATTATCATTATTTAAATGATAAATTGGTTCAGGATAATTAGTTCTAGCCAGATTAGTATTATTCATTGGCGAATATTGAATTTCAGGTGTTTCATAATTCGGTGCTTTTTTCGCTAGTTCATTTCTCATTTGTTCATCTGAAATATTTTCGATCAATCAATTTATTAGACAATCATATTGACAATTGTGTATTTTTTATACTGAGAAAAAATTTTAATAAAATCAAATCAAGCTATTTTATTGAATATTCAGCTAATTAAATATTTTGAAATATTCATTAGATATTTAATTGCAATTATTGAAGTGAAATTTTCTCTCAATATACACAAATTATTTATTGTAATGTACGAACTTTTCTCAGCTTCAATCTGTAAGCGTTGCAATAGTGCCATTCGATTATTTTCCTTTGAAATATTGGTGGTTCCTGCGTTTGTTGGGGCATTATTTTTAACATATTCAGAACCACAATTGCAAGTTAATCGTGAACGTGGCTGTTGCTGTTGTGGCTCAACAATAAGAGTTGAGGTACTGAATTTTTGTCGCTTCCGTTTGGCATAGACTGAATTAGCTACGACAAATAGCAAAATAATTTTTTTAATTATTATTAGTTAATAAAAATACGTGTGATCAGTTGACAATTTTATTTCACTGACCTGTGTCCAATGGTGTCATCAAAAAGGGTACTGCATCACTCGTATCACCGTCTGAAGGTCTTCTGAGTTGAATAAATACCTGAATTGGTTGATTCACGTTTTGTATAGGATAGGGCGGTGTTCTAAATGATATTGCTGCCTGTAAATTATGAACAAGCAGTAAATGTTAATT
The DNA here is from genome assembly GCA_918226075.1 of Microctonus brassicae. Classification (NCBI taxonomy): domain Eukaryota; kingdom Metazoa; phylum Arthropoda; class Insecta; order Hymenoptera; family Braconidae; genus Microctonus; species Microctonus brassicae. Next base: position 3,392,174 of record OW445485.1, on the reverse strand, counting down.
ACGGACATTGGCTGTATAGGACAGAGGCTATACTCTATAGTAATGACAAAGAAAGGGGCAGATGCGTGCATGGTTGGTCAACAATTATGACATTGACCTATGGATTTATTACCTGCTTGTGAACGTCTGTTGGGTGACATTCACCGTAAGCTTCCCATACTATTCGTTCATTTTGCTTCTCGAAAAATTTTACTTGAATATCATCTTTAGCCACTTTTTCACATAAAATTATCATCTCCATTCCTCCAGTAACAGGCGCGCTGCTATGACTTAACTTGCATATTACTAATTCTGTTGCAGTCTCTGTATTAATGAAAATTTAATTTAGTAGTAATTAATATCATGTAATATTATAGAAACTGGAATTTATGATAATAAATGTTACTGACTTTTATCATATATAGGGTTAGACACAACGGGTTCCAATGGAATACCAAATCTTCCTGGTACTGGTCCTTCTAAAAAAACTTGAAAACAAAGTCGAACTACGTTTAAATCAATCCCTACATAGAACGTTTTATGATCGAAACCATCTGAAAAAATTCAATAAATAAGAAATGAATAATATTTATGCTGACAATTTGTTTATTTAATTGCCTACATATAGAGAAACATATTTAATTAAATTCAAAAAGATTACAACTAAAAGTTTCAAAATTTTATCCAACATTATTCTTAATGTAAAATTCATAATATTTTATAAATAATTTCTTACTTCGAAATGGATCGACTCGTATTTGTTCTCTTAACTCAAGTGCAGTTGCAATTTCTTTTTTTTTTACACATTGAATTCCTAAATTTATAAAAGAAATGGGTAAATTTCGTGCCATTACTTCCATTGTACAAACGCCCCGTTTACAATTGTCTTTTCCCACAATACCATGTGGATGAGCTCGATATGGTTCATCTTTTGTCACACATGACACCACGATAACTGCTGGTCCTGTGTATCCAACTATCTAAAATAATTGTGTGTCCATATAACAAATATTTTTCAACAATGTCTCAAAAAATATTATCATTGCATTCTAACAAAAATTATATGTACTCGTATGCTTGGAAATGACTTATTATTTAATTTGCTCTTTATTCCAGGAATACAGGTAGATGAACGACCTTCGCATAAATATCTGAATCGTACTCCTCTTGGAGCAGGTTGCTCACTAATTTCCACATATGGACGATTATTTTGCTTATGATCCATTGCACATAATAACACTTAACTACTAATATAATTATAATTCCAACTATTATTGCTCTGAATAAAATGATTATTTATATTCAATACGCACTTATATATTAAATAATTTAATTAAATATTTGTCACTGTGGAAAAAGCACGCAAGCAAATATTCACATGCAGCAACTGCAGAACTTTGCATGATGACTGAACACTTATACATATATCAACAAATTTTTGAAAATATTGACTATGAAAATACCTCAGTTACAAATTAATTCAACGACGCTGATTGGTCAACACAAATTTCTAAAGCTATTCGTAAAATCCAAACAATTATTTGTACGAATATATATGTATGTATACGTACATAGTTAAAGTTTCGAAATAATTTAAATTGCCAAAGAGGAGGATTATTTCATAGTAAATAATAAAGCAATAGTGGGGTTGATGAGCGTAACCATAAAGTCATAAATAAAAGGTTGAAGTAAATAGGAAAAGTCCTCAATTTTCGACGAATATTATTTGTGCGATTGAAGAAAATATTCATATTGCAGAATTTCAGGTATAAATTTGGCTGCTGATATTTTTTTCCTTCCATTTTTCCCTGTTAAACAGGTGTATAATGAGTATAATATGGTATAGTTTATCTTTAGATTAATATATTAACTTATAAGTTTAATTGATGAATAATCTCAAGTTTATAAAACGTATTATACTTGATGAAATTAAATTTTTCTTTGCAGTTTTTATATAGTATCCTTTAAATTTATAATAAGTATATCCACTTTCTTCGAAGTGATCACAGTAGTGATATTTATATAAATTAAAATCAATTTAATTAATAACATACTTTATTATACATTGAGAAAAAAAACTAACAATTATATGGATCAATCACAACCATAAAACGTGTTTACATTAATTTCAAATTAAAATCCTATCATTCATAACTTCAAAATTTAATCTACAACTATATTTCAATTAACTATTAATTATACTAATATTGCCATCGTAAAATTATTTATTCGATATGTGGACTGTATAAAATTAATTAGAATTAAGTCACGAGATTGCCTGAATCAATAATTAACATTTTAAATTATAACAAATAATAAAGAAAAAAATTATTTTGTATACACAAAATATATCAAATAACACTAATTATTATTCGCTATTATCCTTGTGATCCTTTGTAGGATTATATATACTATTGAGCGTACAAAGTTCCTGAATTGTTGTATTTGTTAATCGAGTAAAACTGTCAGTCATACTGCTGGATTCGCCATTATTCATGGCTGTGTCACCACTTAATTCTTTTGCAGGTTGTGCCTAATAAAAATATATGAATACACATTATACATATATAATTATCTACTATATCGAATGGTAGAATTAATTTTTTTTGTCTTGATAATACCTTGTTTGACTCTGATATGGACAAACCATTTGAAAAATTATCCGATAGCGCAGTACCAAAAACAGCCAATTCTGCTGAATTTAATGGATTAAAATTGTCCAATTGATTCATATCAAAGCTGAACTGATTGCTGTCAAGGTCAAGAATACTATTTACACCATCTTTATTCCCAATAAAAAATAAATAATGGCATTAATATTAATAAAAACAGTATAAGTATAAATTAAAATCACATTAATATTGACTTAAGTAATATACATTACCTGTATCAACTAATTGTTGTAATTTGATAGGTTCCAATGGATCTGGCGTTACACGACTTAAAATTAATGGATTTGCAACAACGTCAGATGGAAAATTTGCACTTGCATTTCCTGGAGATAATTGGTTTTGATATATTAAATCTTGCGGTGGTTGTAACTGCATAGCACCAACATGAGATGTCATGTAACTAATTGGTGACGGCGTTCTATGTCCAGGAGAGTGTATTGGTCTAAAAAAAAAAAAAAAATATAATATGATATAAATAAGATTTATAATTGTTAAATCATATTATTTATACCTCAAAGTTTGTCTAGGTGATGAAGGACATGAATCTTTTAGAGAGGCTAATGGTGAAGTGCCACCAACTGACATTGATCCACCATATAACATTGTATCCATGGGCTCAGGTTTCACGACGTTAAAGTTGTATTGAATCGATGGATTCAGCATACCAGCATCTGCATATTTTATGATAATTGAGTAAATATTTTATTATTCCATATATTATATTGATAATGCACGCTAATATATGGATGGAGTTAATAGAAATTCATGCAGCAAAATATGGTATCCAAGTGGAGAGAAAATTTTGAAGCTTTATAAGATAGAATTGTTTGTATTATTTACATTTGCAATAATCAAAAAAAAGTTTAAGCAGAAGAAAAATATTTCTAGCAGTTATAATATAATTTTTTTCTTTACTTTTATAGTTTTCTTATAAGGAGAAGCGTACATTTATTCATAGCTATTGCACACACAAGATAATTATGTCCATCTATCATACCTGATTTATAAATCAAATAGCTATTCACGTTCTGAAAAATATTAATTAATCATGGAAGAAAAAAAAAAATGTTTGGTTTTTTTTACTAAAAAATCTGTCAAACATTTTTTAGATGCAATATAATTATATATTATATATTTTTCATAGCTTTCACAGGTAATCTGATACAATTACATATACGGCCATATAATTTTTTTAGCAAAATCGTTACAATAATATAACAAATCCGATATTGGATGAAGATATTTAATAACAGTTTAATTCACGTTATACTTCTCAAAAAATTGTATATAATTTCTTTTACCATAAAAATAATTGTACATTTTCAAAAAATTTCTTTTTCGTTTAGGAGGTTATTATCATCATACCACCTTTCGAAAATACAAAATTCAAGTTATCTATATAAAATGTATGTTTACAAAATTACAAAATACAAATACATATTTTTATCATCATCATCATCATCATCAAAAATATTCTTTGGTTAAACATATGCAAATTGAAAAATTCATTTGTATACATGAAATTGATGTTTCAACAAGTACAATAACTGTTTTATCAAACGGTCACTTATAAATATAAATTATTTATATACATAAAAACATATATGTATATATTAAAATAGATATCTGAATATATATATAAGCATCGAACATTCAAGCATTTTGACTATTAATAATTAATATATTCGTGAAATATTTATTATGAGAAAAGCATTTGAACATTTTGTTAGTAAATGTATTTGTACGCGAATAGATTAAAAATAATGACCATATTATTTGTGTAAATTTTTATTAAATACCGAATGACAATGTGTGTGAATGCATGTTTTATTGTAATAATCTGACGTGAATTCGATGAAATAGTCAATGTATACCAATAGCCCTTCCGTTTATTCACCCATTAGCAACAGTGTCATCAGCATAAATTATATTTTTAATTTTTTTAATAGTCAAATACTCACGTTGTTCAACGTCTCCCTGAACGTGTCGCATTAAAAGCGAGCTGGGATTATTATTAAACTTTTTCCGCTTTCGTTTTAATGAATCTGGATCATCTACGAATGTATTTGCACTATTAAAATAAAATTTAGCCCTTAGATGACAATTTAAATTCAATATGTAAAAAAAAAAAAATACAATTCATTTGAAAAATTTCATTAAGGCCTCATCTTTTTCATTTATCACAATAATAATTATATAGGCATACTGACATAAACTTTAACAATTCGTGTGGATACACAACTGGTATATGAGTGTATAGCTTCATATAATTTTAAAAAACATATTTGTAAAAGACAATTTAAAAAAGCTCAAACGTTTATATATTCAAGTTTCCAGATGAGAATTTTTTCTTTATTGAAAAACAGAAAAAAATTACGCGATTAAAAGAAAAACTGCATTATACTTATGAATATTGAGCTGACTAGAATATTGAAAATTACATCATTTTCAAAAAATCCTCCCGGCAATTTATGTTTCACATATTTACCAATTATTACTCGAATACAAAAAAAAAAAAAAAAGAAAAAGATATTACTGCTCAATGACTATAAATATGAAAAAGAAAAAAAAAAGAAAATAAAATAATAATAGTAACAAGTTGCAACAACAATAAATAAACACATTAGAACAAAAATAATAATTATAACTATTCATTGGTATCTGTTAAAATTTTTCCACCCTCGACTGGACTGTAATAAAATGACAATTCGTCAAATTCTGATGTCGTAGCGTGAGGTGCCATGGCAGTATACAAAGCATAATGCTCAGCTTCAGTTAATTCAATTCCATACGGTGGGGTATCATCATTATTAATAACAATATCTGATGATTCAATAGGTTCAACGTTTGATGATAATGGTAAACGCGAAGAAATTGATGATACATCACGTAAACCGTCTTTCAATGAGGTAATACTACTTTTTCTCATTATTTCTATTGATAAATTATTATCTTTTTTATGTTTTTTCGCGAATAATTTTGCAAATAAATTTTGTTTCGCTGGTTTGATGGGTAAAGTACGGGCCGGAACAGATGGTAAATGTTTGTGCGGTGCTTCTACAACATTATATCCACCAATTGTGTTGTGAAACAGCGATGATTGATGTGGCAGTACAGGCATCGAAGGCATTTTACGAATTCGTTTTGGTGGTAAGGGTGGTAATTTTTCCTCGTATGTTCTCGTCATGTCTCTCTTTGCTGTAAGAGGCGGTGGAGTTTGAATAAATGGAGCGTACATAATTTCTTCATTTAGAATCGCCACGTCCTCGTACTTTCTCTCTTCTTTTATATTCAGCAATTTAATCGGATTTTTCATGGCCATTTGAAGACTTGTATACGTCTGATTATCATAAACATCAACTTCATTAAATGTTTTACTGGGATCCTGTTCCGAATTGGCTTGAAGAATTTTCGTATGGGTATCTGCATATATTTGATCGAGTTCTTCTACTTGATTCATTAATTCATCGAATGATGTTTCAATTTCATTCTCATTTTTTGATTCAACATTTGTCATATTATTTCCACCGAGACATGGCTGACTTGTTTCCACCCATTTATTAATATTCGGATAGTCAAACCAGTCATATTTATTTTTCAACAAATGATGTTGTGTCTCTTGTATATTCTCATCTTGATTTTCTATTTTAATAGTTTTTATATCATCCATTGTGTTGGAATTATTAAATTTACCATTAATAATTTGTGATTTTGCCTCCAAAGTAACCTCAAGATTTCTAATATCAATCACTGATTTTCCTACATTATTATTAGTCTCACGATCATTCAATTTAAACTTACCACTATCATTCTGTGATTGATTATTATAATTTTTGATGTTATATATATCATTCAACGTACGTAGCGCCGATATTTTACCCTGTGATATTGCGATATCAACGTCATTATTATTTAATTCATCAGATAAATTACGCGATATTTTTTCATTCGTCATTATAGATGCATTAGTCGCGATTATTTTATTAAGTATATCTGGATCAGCCTTCTTCTTTGTCAGGGCTTTGCGCATAAACCAGAAAGCGGGCCTACCTGCACCCAATGGTACCATTTGAAATGGTAATGGATCGCTTGTTGCGTGGTCCGAAGGTCTCATCAATTGAATATACAGTTGTACCGGTTGATCGATATGTTGATTGCAGTACGCCGGCGTTCGAAATGCAATAGCAACCTACAAAATAATCCAACACATTTAATAACTACTGATAAAGAATATCATTTCCTAACATTAAATTCACATACAATATATACATATAATTTTTATTTAAATATAGAAACTTCATATGTATAGACAATTTATTTTTTCTGTTTCCTATTCTTATACCTGTTTGTGAACATGAGACGGTTGAAAATCGCCTAAGCCTTCCCAAACAACTTGACCATCTCGTTCTTCGAAGAATCTCACTTGAATATCCTCCTTAGCAACTTTCTCACATAAAAGCATCATCTCCATTCCACCTGCAGCTGAAGCACTGCAATGGCTGAGCTTGCATATCACTAAATCTGACATTGCCTCTATAATATAATAATATGATAATATTTAGAATAATTTTTCTTGTCCAAACACTGCGTGTAATGAATATATTAAATTAAAATATGATTTTAATTTTACTTTTATCGTATATTGGATCTGATACAATTGACGGTAATGGCACAGTGAACTTTCCCTTTTCTGATCCCTCAATAAATACTTGGAAGCACATTCTTACTGCATTGAGATCGATACTAGCGGGCTGTCGTTTGTGCTCGAATCCAGCTAAAAAAAAAATAATTACCAATTATATATTGAGATAAAAATATACATCAACTGTTCAAAATATTTTTAATAATATTTTATTTTCTTCTTTTTCTTATCTATTGGCCAAAGAAAATGTCAGAATAAAATAGAAAATTAATGTTAATGAACATTGTTTAAATATATATAAAATATAAATGTAAAATAATTACTTCGAAAAGGATCGACGCGTATTTCTTCTCTGACTCTCAATGCTTCCTCAATATCCTTTTTCTTAACACACTGTATGCCCAAACCGGCAAATGTCATTGTCATATTTTCCGAGGATATTTCCACAGTGCAAACGCCTCGTCTACATGCCTCTTTGCCAACGAGATTGTGTGGATGGGGTCGGTATGGAGGATCTTTTGTCACACAAGACACTACGACCACTGCGCGTCCTTTATATCCAACAACCTAAAATTAAAAAGCATTAAATTTATCAATTAATTCATTCATTTGAGAAATAAACTGATTTTCATTTGAAAAAAATAATTTACTTTTATACTGGGAAATGTTTTATTTTCCGGTGTACTATTAACTCCGGGTATACTACCAGCAGAACGTCCTTCACATTCATAACGAAATCGAAGAGCTTTGCTCGCAGGTTGTTCAATAATTTCCACGTAAGGGCCAACTCTGCTAGCTCCAATTGGTGGCATAGATTTTATTACTTCTATTCCACCGCCTGACATCATATTTAATACCTGTTTGTTATCTTGACATCTAACGGTACCTTCGACAAATCCAGGATCTGTATTTTCAATAACTTCAACTGAAATATTTCATAAATAAAAATTAATCAATAAATCATTTATACAAATAATATTAATATTTTATATTTTTTTCTTCATGTAAATACTCACTGACATCACTTATGTTAATATTGTCATTCATATCATGATATTGATCCATGATTTTTTCTTTCAATGTATGATTTCATACAGTATAGATTTGAGGGCGAAAATCGTGTTAAAGTATTAAATGTCACGATTGATTTTATAATAATTAAAATTTATATGACAATTTTTTTCATCGAAGAATTGTTTTTAATCATCGTCGTTAACGAAGGATCACTTCGATGAGATGAAAGGCGTGAAGTGAAAAAAAATATGTTGAATACATGTAAAACCGCATAGAGTAGAGTTAAAGACTGATCCAATCATTATTTTAGGCAAGTCTAGACTTGACCAGCCCACAAGGCTATAATTAAACTATCTCAGGACAATGCGTGAACTGAGGACAACTTCACTATACGTTGCACTACAATATTATAATATTAATTCGTATATTATTTATTAATCGTGTAAAATCATCTGAGAATATTCATCAATTAATGATTATTTATTCTCAATAAATAAATTAATTATTTTGCAGTTGTTTCTTGAACAAGTTATTAAGAAAAAAATGAAATAAAAAAAGAAAGGAAACATTTCTGTCTTATTCAACTATTGCAAAACCATATATAAAAATATATGTATATATGCGTGCATGTATAGTTGTATACATGTATATCAAAATAAACAAATGCAAAATGTTAATTTATATTATTGAATCTAATAAATATTACAAACAATATTTTTTTCCTCTCATTAAAAAAACAATCAACTTTCTATTACAACCAAAACTAACCACAAATATATAAATAAAATTATTTAAATTGTCATATCAACAACACTCACTTCATAATATAAATAATAAACATAATAATCATCGTGCTATAACCAACAAACTGAAAAATTAATTATATAAAATACAAAAAAATGTCATGTGTGAATGGCATTTAAACATTCGAAATGCCAAAAAAAAACAAATATATGCAATAAATCTATACAAAATTTGTTCACACAAAGCAATTGATAAAAAAAAAAGTTCTTAAAAATATAGATACATATTATTATGATGTGTAGATTGATGATATAAATGTAAAAAATTTTTTTTTGGTTAGAATGAATCTTGGATGTTTCGATTATATTATTGGTGTTGTGGCCATTGAATAACTAACGGCAATGATGAATAATGATGAAAAATAACAAATGGAAATATTTCTTAAGATGAGAACAACACCAACAGCAGTTATTTCACGAATATCATGGAGTTGATGGAGCACGACGACGACACTGACGACATGACACCGAACGCGAGAGCGGTGCTGTATAAAAACGCACGCACGCGCATCTCATCGCAGCTCTATATATCGCCTTTATTATATATATAGCTATCATATGTATACATATATATACATATATATATATATATATGTATGTGTGTGCAACAACTATGTATTTCTTAAAGAATACAAACTTTGCTGGGGGCCAAATCCTCTATGCATTATTTTCAACGTATTGGGATCAGCTTTTTTTCGTAGAAAAAATAATGCAGGTTTTTTTTTAGATAATAGAAATATTTATATAAATGTTATATATTATGGTTTATGATATTTATTAATTATTGATGTTATGTTTATTATACAGGAGTTATGTCAGCAGTAATTGGAAAATAAATTTATAAGATGATACAGTTGCTAACGACAGAAGATTATATGAACTTAATTGAGAAGGTTTTATTTTTACCGATGGATAAATTAATTTCAACATATGAGAATGTATTTTGATATATGTTCGTTAATGATCATTGTATGAAGAACTTTTCTGTTAAACATGAAAGCTTCACGCCTCGTGAATAGAGAAAAAAAAAAAGGTATTTTAAGCGTCGAAAATAGGCACGAAGAATTTATTTTGGGTTTAATTCGACACTCAATATGTACATATGTGTTGTACATTTAACCTATAGATAAATTTATTTGTCATTTGTTTTATTGATAAGCAAACTGATATATATTTCATAATTACTCACTGATATAGAAATAACTATGATATATAATATACAATTAATTAGATTTATATTTTACAAATAAAAGCAAATGAAATAAAATTAGGATATTTTAATAATTGATAATGAAAATTGAGTAATGTGCAATGGCATAATAATTATGTAATATACATTGTATGTACTTATATATTTATATATATCATGTATCGCATTTCTTTATTGGTTTCCATGGCATTATACGAAACAATTGTATTTTGTTTGGTGTTATATAGCTGCTCTTGTATTATTATACATATTTCAACATACATATATAAAAATATTTTAATTCAAGATGCCACAAACATCTTCAACTGCTATTAAACGTAATGATTATTCATGGCAATCATCATTGCCGAGAACTCATCCACTGAAGAATAGAAAAACACCATCTACTACTGCTGTTAGTAATATTGGAACGAAAAATTTGACAAAATGTGTCAGTCGTCAATTGCAAGTATCATCGAAATGTCCAAAAAAATTCTACGTTAAAGAACCATCTACCAATACGACTTTAATTACTCCAACTCGATTCAAATCACCATGTAAATCAAAGAATTCAAATTCCGTTGAAGCATCAACATGTCCATCAACTGACAGTTCTCAACCAGCATCTTCATGCAGAAAAAGTCAATCAATGATTGAATTATCACCAGCACGATTCAATTTAATTGGCAATAATAATCTCAGGTATACAACGACAAAATTTAAATTACAATATTATAGTAAATAATTGATTATGAATTAAATATATATTAAATTGAGACAATAAATTATTTTGTCTCAATCTAATATTGAATTTCTCTAATGTATATGCAATATATATGATTACAAATTTTTTTTAATTTTGCAATTGAATATTTTCCCATGTATATATTTAGATGTATTATTAATCTTTCTCTATTATATCTTCTTTGGACAGTGGATCATGCAGTATACTCAAACTATAGAATCGTTCTTTAAACTCACATTTATAAATAGCATTTGCCATATTAAATGGATTTTAGTGTATAGTAAATAAGATAGGCATTTGAGCGAGTGGTGAGTTTTGCTTCGTTTCATGACTTGAAAGTTTGATATGCATCACATACCTATATGTATGACAATTATAGCATATACCAAGTGTATATACTATATGCATCTAAATATGTACTCCTGCACCCCTATTCAACAATTAATCATTTTGTATATATACAAACTGTTCATTATTTTTTATTTCTACACTTTGTGTTTAATAATAATACCATAAGATATGATACGAACCTAAATTAATTGATTTTATTTTTGTTATTGAATCTATTGATTAAGGTCTGGCATGGAATTGAAAGGTCAACTGGCAATAAAACGAACAAATTTGTCATCATTAATCTCAAAATCCCATGGTGATCTCCAGAATAATAATCTACAAATAATTACCGAGAGCAATAAAGAGCAATTAGAGGAAGTGTCGAAAAAAGCTGGGAGTTTAATTTGTCATACATTAATATTAAATGCATGGCGACAACGTCGAGAAGAAGTTAAAACTCTTCAAGGAACTATTCAAAAACTTGTTGAGCAAATCGATCATTCTCAGCTGCAGATTGTTGTGTTGCGAAGACTTTTAGACACTGAGAATAATCGCATAGGCCAACTCAGTGCTGAGGTTCATCGTACTAAAGCTCAGTTGGAAAATACAATAAAAGAAAAAAATGAACTAGCTGCGGTATTTAACATTGCTTATATCACACAATAGTGAGAAGAATATTAAATTAAATTTATACTAATTTGAAAATGAAAATATTTTATTATATAATTTAATATTCTTCTCAGTGTATATAAATATTCTATTTAATTATGTTTAGAGCAATAATTTATTCATCATTATATTATACATCAATTATTTTTAGGAAAAAGAAATTCTTGAAAAGGATGCCAAGAAATTCCAAGAGGTATCAGAAGAACGAAGGTTGATATCGGAAAATTGGAAGAATGAATTGTTGTCAACCAAAAGCCAATTGAAAGCTGTGGAAATTCAAATGGAACGAGATCGTGAAAAATTGTCAAAACTTCGTGAAGATAAGAAAATCTTACTCGAGAGGGTATAAAATACTTACAAATATATATACATATATAAATAAATATATATTAGATACCTATGTAGAAATATAGTGGGTGGTTGATGGGCAAAACTTATCGATTGTTAAATAACTTCTATATATTAGAATGACTCATGTGGAGCAATATTTTGTATGATGACTCATATTGTATAAAATAAGGACATTATAAGGTCAGGCTACAAAAATTAATGGCTTCTTGAACATTCGATTTCGTAGACTTATCGTTATTAGACTTGAATAATTTTATTTATTATTCCTTGGTGTGTTATTTAGATATTTTTATTATTTATTTTATACAGTTTAATTATTTATAATTTTACTTTCAATTTAGGTATTGACAAACGAAGCACTTGCTGCTGAGCATAGTGAAAATGCCAAGCAAGCTGGTATGATTTCCAAGGATTTGCATGAACAAATATTGGCACAAATTGGTATTATAAATAAATTGCAAGATGATAAAAACCAATTAACCAGGTATAAATAATCAGACTATTAATTGATAATGAATGTCTTGACAATATAGTAATAATACAAATAAGCAAACAAATATAATCTATACATTTATATTTAATTATCAAGGGAATTAAAAGATGCTGAAGCTGAGAACATTAATTTGAAAAATTCTTTGTCAACTATCAATGATACGAAAGAATCATTAAATTTACAAGCTGAAAATCTCACGATACAATTAAACGATCGTGAAGTTGCTTTGCGTAGAATTGAATCTGCATATAATACTCAGTTGTAAGTAAATATTTTATCGCGAATAATATTCAAATAAATAAATAAATAATTGTCAATGTATTTGCCATACAGAATTGAGCTTAATGAATTGAGGGAACAATTATTACGACAAAGTCAACAAACTGGATGGAGTGGTCGAATGTTACAAATTGCTGGAAGCATGGTACGAGCACCAGGAGCAATTTTGCGAACACTTTCGTTCTTATCATTACCTTCGATTGTGCGTCATCCTTAGGTATAACAAAGATGATTTTTTTACATCCATATTTTTCAATCAATCATAATTTTAATTAATATCCACCAATGATATTCTTGTAGCAAATATTATTACATCACTATAATTAATATATTATTATACATCAGCAACTAATGTATTATTCTACTTTTTTTTTTCATTGTAAAATTTAAATCTAAAATTTGATAAGCTATAAGTGATTTATGCATTTAAAATACATGTGAATTTATTCTCTATATTGCAGATATAAATCGAAGATATTCAGGATACATTGGAATCGAGTAGTTGAATAGTTGTCCTGAAATTGCATGATAATGAATCTTAAATCTATAATAGTGACACGTTTTTTTTTAGATTTTATATAAATGCATACATTCGGCTTTCGCACAAATAAATGTGTCATTTGATTTTGTATTATCAATAGCATATATATATGTATACATATTTTTTTTTTAGTTTGGTTTACTAGGATTATATTGGAGTTGAATGGAATGTATCTAATAAAAAATACAACGCGATGAATCTATTTTATAATAAAATAAATTATGACAATTTTTGAAATAAATTAAATTAACATAATATTATGGTGAAATAATTTTATTAAATATAATTTGAATGTATTAATATATGAGGATGAATTAATTGAAACAACATGAGATTTTTTCCACCTCGGATCTATATTTCATCAAATGGGCAGGCAAGCTGGCAATAAAAAAAAAAACATTCACTGATATCATTATTCGAAAGCATACAAGCTATATACATACTATTATTTATTACTCCAATATATTTTCAACTACTTTGTAAATTAACAAATAATAAATTTAAAATTTTCTCAGATTACTGCAAGCTCAATTTGCAATTTTTTCTCCCATATAATTAGTAAGTACTGATTATTAATTTCAAGTAATTATTGTTATGTGTATTTTGTTCCGAGTTTGTTTAAGAAATGGCAAACAAATAAACAAATAACCATGAGAAAACATGGCGGAAATTTATAGTTATTCGAGATCGAGGCAGATGATAGTCTTTTTATTCATTTCTTTTTTTTGTTTTTTTTTGTTTTATCATCATAATTATCGCTATTATTATGCGTGTAATTATCAACAAGTTTTGAGTATTTGTAAAAAGTTATCACTACTTCCTAAACTAAATTTTTGTAATTTTTACTTGTAATATATTCTTCATTTATCAGATCATGACGTACATACTAATTAACAAAGACTTTACAATAATGTTTAAAGTTGATAATTGACAAAATGATTCTAATTTAGTTATAATGACACTTCCACTTGCTTTTATTCACTTTTCACAGACAACGCTTATTGAATTACGGGCGGAAATGTGAAAAAATATGAGTATAATAACTATTTGTTGTAAAGATTATTGCGTAGAAACATTTATACTACTACATAATTTTTTTTTTATATCTCATCACTATGCAGTCGACGAAGCATTCAAATGCCAAGAATTCATAATACTGTAAAAGATAATCAAACAATTTTTGATTAATCACTTGAATTGCTTTTATTTTTTTCTTTCCTTTCCTCTAACTGGAAATATTAATCTCGCTATTTGTGCTAATGTATACTGTCAAATTAGATTGACTGCACATTTGGAAGAGAAATATTATAAACAAATTCATATTTTCGATGTTCTTATGCAACACACCATGAGGGAGTTTGTGACTAGTGCTGCGTTTGATCAAGTATGTTGCCATTATTTTTTCTTTGTATTATCTTTCAATAATTTCTCATCGTAAATGATAGACTAGATTATTCAATGCTGTTATGTATTAATTATTAATCATAATTTAAACCATCCCGAATCCCTCGGTTCCTTCGCTGATGGCTAACAATAGTGCTCGCTCAAAATGATCGTAACACTCATAGTCAGGTATGCAGAGTTGGTTAAAGCTAAAAAAACAATATTAAAGCGAATAAATAAATGCATTGCTGTAGCGATTAAATAAAAATAAATAAATAAATGAATAAATAAACAAAAATGATAACCAAATGTTGTTGTATTAACGCGTACCAAGTGTGAGCCGTAGGAAGATTGGCGAAAGTTGGTGCTGCGGTAATTTGAAAACGTGGACTCAATTGCTGAAAACCACCTGGTGGTAATTGAGAACAACCAGTGGTGAATTGAAGCAATCTTGCCATTTCTTCTTGAGTAAAATTGCTCACTGCTGTCCAAAACCATTCGAGAACACGAAGAAACTCTGGTGAACTGCCATTTACTATATGATGAGCCCGAAGATCTGCCACACTGTATTCCCCCGTGCCGCATAACAGTAGCTAATGTATTAATAATTAATTTTATTGGCTTTACATATATAATTTTAATTTTATGAGGTTAATTAGTCATAACTGAAGTACCTCAAGTTCATTCTCATCGAATATTCCTAATAGATTATCGGATATTAGCTCATTTAGACCGCGTAAAAACGCGTCGACCTCATTACGAATTGAGCTAGCTAATCGATGTTGTGCCAACGCATCGAGATAACGTAGCTTTGTTTCATTTGTGACATGTAATTTACTTCCACCAGGAATTAATTCAACAACTTTCACTAACTGCCCATCTTTATCATATTCCTCTTCAACGAAATATAATTCCATTTCTTCCACATCGTTCTCCAAAATATATTTGACTTTGCTCAAGTATAAATCAGGATCGTCTTGTTCAAAATACTATAATAAATAAATATACAATACATTCAAAAACAATTTTAATTCAACCATTTTAAAAATAGAAATAAATGCAAACAAAAAAATTTTTTGACATACTCTGTAGTGAACTCTGAGGCCGATAATTTGTGCGAGGAATGAGCGTGTAAATCTCGCTCTAACGAGTTGACGATACGATCCACCGAGGGCAGATTCATAAAGGCATTTACCTACAATTCGACCGGCGAATTCATAATGTTTGAGCTTAAAATTTGGGGCTCTTTTATTTATTGGATGTACTAAGGCTTGTTGTGATTCACCAAATGATGCAAATAGGCCATTTCCTGGATCGAAAATAGCTGCACAAATGAGCTCAAACCATTCGCGTCTTACACCACCCCAATCAACAGCTATAAAAAATTTCATTTAAATAATAATATGAATAGATCAATTTAAAGTTCGATTATACCTTGTTCTCCTTGGAAAGTTATTTCAAAATTTCGGCACCAATCACTAACGGAGAAACCTTTAGTCGCCTTGATTGACTGAAAAAAATATACATATTCAAATATTTATTTATTTATACTTAATTCAAATAATTCATTTTGTTCGAAAAGCTTACCGACTCTAAAAGTTTTTCACGTTGCACTTTAAGCGTGAGCTTCTCGTGATAATGTTTCTGATGATGTTTCCGCACTTCATGATAGAAAAAGTCTTGTTTATCTGCAAAAGTTTCACTCCCACCAATATTTTTCAATAAAAATAGAGTGAATGTTGCGGCGATAACATCGCGAGAATGAGAGAATAATTCTACGGGTGGTTGACAGCCATCATCAATTGAGAAGGTTTCATATTCATTACTTGAATTATTGAAATGAAACTGAAACACATTAATAATCACAATAATAAAACAAATTTAATTCTTACTTTAATGAAAAAAATACATACATGCATTATTATTATTTTATATTTACATGAAATTCGATTGAAATAGAAAAAAGAAAAAAATTTAATTTTTACACACCATTGATAAGTTTACCTTAGTTGATGGACATAATCTAAATGTCACGAGGCGTTTCGGTATAAATTTCAACAAATATTCTTTGATTGTTAACTGCTTCGGTGAAATAAAACAAAATACTTTCTTCGGCTTTGAAAAACGTTCTCCTTGCATTCCTAATAATTTTGCAGCGTAACATATATTTGGATCTTTTGAGGCGACATTATTATGAACCATGCGAGCAATACCACCTGAAATAAATTCATCAACACAATTAGAACGAAAAAAAAAATTTGACTTACACATTAATATAACAATAAAAGAATAAAATCAATGCTACTAATATTATCAACAAATAAATAATATTAATATTATTTATTGATCGTACTTTCAAGGACAATAATATCAAAATCTCCATTGTGCAATTGCAATCCAGCAAGACTGACTGTTGCATGATAACATCCACCTTTAGCAAAACTGACTTTCAAACGAATTCTTTGATTTGGCTCATCATATTCAAGCTGTATGTTACACGGAGTAACTTGAGTTTCTTCCACACATCCAATCTACAAATACAGAATAAATAATTAAATAAAAGAAAAAAATTAACGAACGAATAAAAACAATCTTATCTTTAAATGATGAATAGAATAGAAAAAAAAATATTTATTCATAATCCAACAAGCTTACTTGAGTTATATGAACATTATATCCCTTCGTGGGTTCATCCGTAGATCCAAACACGCATAAATTATCATATTCATCGCGGGGCTCAATTGTCATTGAGTGCGCTATTCCTGCTGTACACACTACCGTTGAGCTTTGACGAACAAATACAGTTTTATTTGGATCGGGAGGTCCTATAAATATTATAAATGATTCCAATAAAATAAATATTCAATATAAAAATCTATTAGCAAAATAAAAAATTTTTACATACCAGGACAAAAGTGTTTGAGAAATGGACTGCCATGAACGTGGCAAGAGCCAATTGACACTGCAATACGATATTGTCCTGCATGACGTACGGTAAATTTAACAACTGCGGTATTAGCAGCTAAAGGATCAGTACCACCTAAATCTATAACTGTTGCTACTTTTCTAGTTCCTTCTGATACATCCACTAAAAGATTGTCTTTGTCACAAATTGGATAGGGCTGACAGTTTCGTTGATAAAACTGTAATTACATCGTATATAAAATTTAATAATGTCGTAATAATTTATCAACGTGAAATATGATAATAATAATAATTATTATTATAATTGAATAGTACTTTAATTATAAATGTCATAGTTTCTCCAACTAGTTGCGGCTGCTCCCATTCAAAATGAACTCGGCAGTTACTGGGTTCTAAATACTTTCCCGTAACATATTGAAGAAGTGAATGTTTGGCCTCAGGCGCCAGGGCCGGTTGTGTCATAGCCGCGAGGGTAACTAGCCCTGCTACCGATACGGAAACAACCAGCATACCACCTAAAAAAATTTCATTAAGTAAATTAATATATAAAATTGTGTGCAAATTTATT
Source organism: Microctonus brassicae (assembly GCA_918226075.1). Lineage (NCBI taxonomy): Eukaryota > Metazoa > Arthropoda > Insecta > Hymenoptera > Braconidae > Microctonus > Microctonus brassicae. The sequence continues at coordinate 3,373,588 of OW445485.1, read as the reverse complement.
AAAAAAATTTTTTTTTTGTTCATGATATAATTCTGGCAAATGGTAAATCTGTTAAATAATGTGTATGTAAAAGGCTTTACCCCAAGTCCAAGCATCCTGATGCTGACTATTTTTCACAACAGAATTCCATAAATCAGCTTTTAATGTTTCAAGATCGTCCTTTGATGTCGGTAATGTTTGTCGTATCTGAATCCACCGTGGAAGATCTTTTCCAAGGACCGAGCGAGCTTCATTGTCTTCCACCCAATAAACGTCCTCCAATGACAGAACATCCATCTGCAGCAGCCTTAAAATTTACATTTACATTTGCATTTAAATTAAAGAATTAAATTGATTTTGACATGGATTTAAATTCATTTCTCAATGTTTATTTTAATCATGTTTGATTATCGCTTACTTTTGATAGTAAGTGCTGAGTCCATGGTCAGTCAGCCACTGTCGAAGGACCAATCGCTGTTGTAGAAGACGTGCTGCACGCTGTAATCGCTCTTCATCTTGAGGTGGTAATTCCGGTAATGCTCCCAATTGACCGCAACTAGCCAAACTTGAAATACCTATAAATAATAAATTATATTTATATTTATAATTGATTAATACATTCCACTTTATCATCTGTATTTTCACTCTCATCACAAATCGGAATTTATATTTCTATCATAATTTATATTGCGTTGGGTGTTGTATAAATATAAAAAAATTCATAAGTGGACATTTCGAATTCTTTGCTAAAAAATAATCGCTGAAAGAACAAATTTGAAAATAATAATGTAATTTTATTTTATTCATGTTCAAAATGAGAAACAAAGCGCTGAAATTTATCAACTCACCGGAAGAGGAACTGCCACTTGGTCGGAGTGACATACCAATTGACGATATTTCATCAACAAATAAGTGTTCCTTGTCTTGGTGTTCATTTCGTTTTCCAGGATTTTTGTTCGGCATAACTCAATCAATTATCACACGACTTTATCACCCCGTTCTTTTATTTTATTTGCTTGAGCAATTTGAGTGAGATATCGTCAACCAAGTCTAATAATACGCCTTGGAAAAATCAATTATGGCTATTACATGCAACGTAATATTTAACCAACTACCAAGAAATTTCTCGTGAACGAATGAAAATTAAATAAAATAATATAAAATCATTTAAATCGTGAATTAAAAAAAATTCAATCTATTGCTAGATGAATGTAGAAATTTATGTGAAGTAGTTTTAATGGTTTTACTGTATATATATTTAAAAAATCAAAAATGCAATAATCTTTCGTACTCGTGGTAAAAGCATTGATGTGACCTCGCAGAGACTCTTGACCCACTCAAGTTTGCCTACATCTCGCACTATACATGCTTTTGTATTCATGATCCTTTTGAGGTTGATATGTGAATGAAAGCAATGGTGTGGAGGACCAATTGAAAAAGAATAAAAGGGAGATAAAGTGAAGAAGCGAAAGTTTGTGGGGAAACATATTTTATAAAAAATATCTATTATTTTATACTGAATAAATTCTCTCGTTTCGTCTTTAAATCTCCCGATGAAATTCATCTTCATATTTGCATTTTGATATTGATTACTGGTAATAATAATAATGATTTTAATATTAATGATAATAATAGATCTAATCTTGATTGTTCGATATAGTGTATTAAAAAATTTCTTTCAGTAATTTGTGCCTGCCTTTTTTTACTTTATCGTTGAATTTAATCAACTGTGATGTGGAGGCGGAGATAAAAATTTGTAAAGGAGGAAATGGTATAGGAAATGAAAAATCGTTAACAAAGGTTACTGGGATCACGAATAATCATTATATATAAAATGTTATGTTGCGGCATATAACGTTCTATATTTACTGAACTGCAGCGTCTAGGCCAACTTTTGCAAAATCGATCTCGTACCATTACATATGCAACTACAAACTCGCTGTACTTTCACGTGATAATATAGTGTATTTATATATCATATAAATGTAAGTGAGAAAGGTCAAACAGAGAAATTCATTACATTACTGAAGAGAGAAAAAAAAAAAGAGTTCAATAGTAATTTAGGATTAAATGAAATATTAATTGAAATTGATGATATTTTCATTAATTATTGATCAATAGAAATAATACATGACGAATGCGTATGATGTTGACAAGTTTCAGAATTATTTGATATATTTTAGTTACTTATATCGGCAGTGTCGAAAAAAATATGGCTAAAAATTAATGATAAAATGTTTAATGCTCTTCTTGTAAGGTGAATTATAGGTATAAATACTTTGACGATAATTATTTTGGATTATTCATAAATTTAATTAAATAGTTTTTCTAAGAATAGACTAAAAGTAAGATAATTTTTCATGAATTTATATTGGTAAATGTTTTTTTTGATTATTAACTAGATTATTTTACTATAAACCATCTTATATTAATTATGAATGATAAACATGTACTTGAATTGATATATACTGTGGTTAATGTGGTTGAATTCAGTGATAGAAAATACCCTTGATAAGATAGGACAGTTCATTATCATTGCATTATCATTAATGAGTGCTTAAATATTGAAGATTATACGGCTGATACAAATGTAATTCATAAGAAGAAACAAAAAATGAATTCAATTGAAAAAAATAAACTATTAAATAATAAAACACAGATGAATTTAGATGAGAAATAAATTCAATTTATAAATTATAAATAATTATCATGTCTAATAAATTTACTTTACTACAGCGAACCTTGTTGGTTGATTGAAAAACAGCAATTCTATATAAAAATGACCCGTCTTTTATACATAATTCTATGTACATAATTTTATTTGTTATACTTTTTATTGTTATCTATTAATTATTTGTCAAAAAATGCATTCAATTTGTATTTTTTAATATACATTAATCATCAACACGTATTTTTAGTGAGCAATTTTTGGAGAATATTTAGGGATGGGCTCGAATAATAATAAAATATCACAAAGTATGTCAACGGGTCAAAGATATTTGGGCGCTAATTTCACCATTTCGATCAATTCGATATTAATATTAAATGCAAACCCAAAGGACCCGTAATTTAATTGGATTCGTTGTTTTTCTATTTGCATTTTGTCACGTTTGACTTTTCAAATTTTTCTGATTTATTTTTTATCCTTTTTATTTTCTTGTATTAATAAATACTAATATATCTGTTTATTAAAATATTTAAACAATGGACATTAGTAATATGAATGTCTAAAAAAATGTTTTTCCTTAATAATAGACAAACAAATAAACAAAGAAACACGAAGAATTGACAACGATCCGTTCGCGTCGAATTCTACCAGTCGACTGAGTAGAGAGTACAATCCGATTACACTGTTAAACAACCCTTGCCCCACCAACATATCAAGCATAACACTATCTCACAATCAGTCTCTGACTGACTCCCTTGCATTACTATCATGTGGCATTCGCTGATATTTGTTTACTCTTTCAAGTCACCATAATTTATATAATACATGTGATAAAACACTGTATTTATTATCAACATTAAATTGCGAAATAAAATATTTATTAATTGGACAATATTTATTTAAATATTGCTCGACATGTTGAGAATAGAGTTGTACTCGTGATACAAAATTTAAAAATGGAAAAATTGAATTTTTTCCCAATCCTACGCAAATTTTATTCATACATTCATTATGTATATCTGCACATCACATGGAATCGACCGCAAAAAAAAAAACATTTGGACTCTTACGCGCGTGTCCCACGCATTCTAACCTATAAAATATTTTTTTAATTTTATCAATTAATTGTTCTGAGGTTTTAATATAATTTGACAAGGCATATTAATTAATCATGAAGAATGTACAAGGCCAATATCGAAGTGTCTGGTAAACTTTTACATGATTAATTGAGTATGAAGCGAGTCAGTCAATTAATCTCTAAAATCTTGTATTACAGAATATTCTTCAATTAAAATCTTTTATTTTTTAATTTATTTGGACAGGTATAAAACAACAAAACTCTATAAAGAATTTCAATACAACTTCAAAATGATAGCTATCATGATTGATAGCTAAATAAGATTAATTTAAAAGAAGAATAAAGGAATAAAATACCATTGTTTTTGATAAAAATTTTAATATATGTATAATTTATATACACTTACTTTTTTTTTTGAAAAGTGGACGATACTGAGTTAAACCTATTTCTATTAGCCATTGATCAGCATCAGTTAAATCCCCATCATTTCCATTTCCAGCTACGAGGACCAAGAGCTTTCCAAGTGATAATACAGTTGACAGGGCTAAAAATACCACTGAAAATACAGTCGACCATCGTGTCATTGCTTGAGATGTTCATCTAGATGAATTTCTATAAGAAAACATTTATATTAATACAATAAAAATCCAACAATGATAAGATAAATAAATCTTTATCAATAAATTGATGTTTTTACATTTGTATTTATTTTTATGTATATTAAAAATTGTTTTGATGCTCAAGTCATCCTGCAAGTTCATGATTTATACAGATATTATTTTACATAATAAAATTGTACATGTGCTTCTTACCACATTTTCAATAACAGGAACTGACAGTTGAAAATGTCATAATTGTCAGATAATATAAGTAATACGTCACATAATAATATATCAACAATGATTTTGTTTCCAGGTTATGTATGACAATTCCACAATTAATAGAATTATATATATGCTGCCAATTGTATTATGAGACTTCATATACACATCCGTGTGTATATATACATATTTCTGTTTATTATATACAGAAATTTATGTCAAATTTAGTTGTAAATCTTGAGGAACAAAACGCCAAGATGCCTTAATGCGGCGCCAAAAGGCAAACGTAAAAAGTAAAAATGGCGGATCAAGTTATGATGCCATCTATGAATTTTAACGTGAAATAATTTCTTAATTATACAAACGACCGGTAACAAATTTTAAATTATCCAGAAAAATAATCAGAATTTTTTCTTCTCAGCTCTGCTTGCATATTTAATCAGCTGTTTCACCACAGAAGCAATATTCAAATTAATACAAAGTTTAAATTCGATTTATAAAAATTACAATGTTTATTTTCAACATATTTAATACAAAAATTTATTTTTATTTTTCATGAACTTTATGCAAATGTCTACGTAAATTGCTCTTCACATTAAATTCTTTTTTTACACTGTGAACAATGGAATAGCTTATCGCCCGTGTGCATTCGTTCATGTCTCGCCATTGACGAATCATGTAAAAAAATTTTATGGCAAATGTGACAAGACTTTCTATTATCATGTACTTGTTTTGATTTTGGTGATTCTGAATTATTTATTGAAGATAATTGCGCTTCCATGTGCATTGTTAGATTGTGACGCATCCATAATTCAGGTGTTGCATATATATAGCCACATATATCACATTGCAATTTACTGCTATCGTCATCCTAGAAAATCAGAGATTTTCATTAGATAATTAATAATAATTACAAAATAAGTTCAACCATTGAGTTGTCTATCATACTGAACGTACCTTTCGTTCTTCTCGATGACTCTCCGTTATTTCATCATGAATCAACTCTAGTGGCCTCACAGGATCTTGATGGCGATCAAAAATGAATTTTTTATTGCACGTGTGACAAATTATAGTTGTGTATTCCTCGTCTTTTTCTTCTTCTTCCTCTTCCTCCTCCAGCTCTTCCTCGTCGCTGCTTTGCACGGTTTCCAGCTATACATAAAATTCAATAAAATATATTTATGTCGTTTATCCGAACGATCAACTTTTTGACTATTAGAATGTATACAGTATACTTACTTCTTTATTATCGCTGTTCGGTTTGTACCATCCACTTATTTTTAGTATATCACCAGCCTTAAGAACTTTCTTCACTTCATCCTTGGTGGCTGTTGCCTTGCCACTATACATGTATTGAAGAAGGATTTTCATGGTACGATAGTCTATTCCTGTTGGTAATACCTATAAAATAAATTTCACTATTATTGATTTTATACATTATTATAGAATGAACAATATTCTTGTGGTATTTATGAAGATGAACCTACGACAGTTATCGGTACGTTGATATTATCGCCAGAGTGGCAAGTTTGAAAATAATGACTAAAATACGTTGAACACGCTGCAAGCATGAAACGATGCGCAGCAAGATGACGACCACATGATGTTTCTAACATAACATCAGAAAATAATTTAGACTGTAAAAGAGTGTTCATAGAGCTTTGAAGATGAACTCTATGATTATGCCACTCTATTTGATGAATCTCCGTTGATGCAGTGGCCATTTTTCCTGAAATAAATTATATAAAAATATTATTTATTTTCCAAATTCATTTCATCAAACTTCGTATGGTTTTTTCAAAATTCATCATTACATAACATTACAGAAATTAATGAATAGACATAAAATCAAAAACATGTGCAAGTTATTAATTTCTTTTTGTGCGTTTGAATGAAAAATCTCATGAGACGATTACTGACCCTAAAATATATTTTCTCTGGGTGCAACAGCGTGCACGAAACTCAACCAACTCTATTGTTTCTCAATAGATCTTTACGACATACACAAGCTCAAAATCACAAGCTATCATTGCTAATTCATTGTCAATAAGATATACATTCGAATTTCCATAAGACGTTTGTACGTCTTTCGTATAATAATATAAATACAAAAAAAAAATAATGAATAAATAATCTTATCACAATAACATTATATTATTTATTTTTGTTTTTCATGGAATCAAGAAGATGAAAAAAATGCACAATTAATTATCATGTAAAGTCACGTAGTAAATGAGATGAATGAATATTATTAATATTCAATAACAAAGAAAATAAATGGGAATTAAACGATAATTATGATTAAGTAAATGTTGGAGAGATTTTTTACCTTATATTTGTTGAGCAGATTAGCACAGTAGTTTCACATAAGAATTTTTGAAAACAGATAATTCGAATCTATTTTTTGTTAAGCACTCGATGATGAATCGACGTGATAACGAAACGGAATAATAAACAAATATAAAACTTTAATATAATTGAATGAAACTATGGAATTTATACGTGGAGACGCTGATTAATGTTCACTCACGCTTCTGGGTTTGGATTGGTGTTTCACGGTGAGCCGCTTCTATTAAAATAAAATTCGCTCACAACTACACACGACTGCACTTTACATTTGTTTTGATAATGTACATCTACTAATTTAATAGGTGTGTATATTAGGTAGAAGGGAGAAGACAAAGCGATCATTACCGTCAATGTGAGTGAGAGAGGGAAAAAGTCCAATGTGAATGAACGTGAGACGAAGAAAAAGAGTGACGCTAGTTGAAGAATTGAATTCGTGAAAAACAAAAATAAATAATACAATGTTATTAGAATGATTTTATACATCTCTCGGTCATTCTAATGTATATATTTTTTTTATTCTGGAGTTTTTGTCATTTATTATTTCAGGATTAGAATATATGCGTGTATCATTATTGCAGTTAATTACAACCTGTGCATTACATGATAACTTTTATTATTAATCTATCACAGAACTCAATATTGTTTTGTCTTCATTTTCTTTTTCATTTCCAATAAAAACGAAATAAGTGTCGACTGAATGTGTATGTACATTCATGTTGTTCGTATCATCATTGTTGCCTCATTTGATAATGAAGGAATTAACATGTCGATAAATATTTATCTGAGGTTCAACTCACTGTTGGTAATGTAAAAATTCATTTTATTCGTACTGGATCCTCCTGGATCCTTCTGGATCCTCCTGGATCCTTCTGGATCCTCCTGGATCCTTCTGGATCCTCCTGGATCCTTCTGGATCCTCCTGGATCCTTCTGGATCCTCCTGGATCCTTCTGGATCCTCCTGGATCCTTCTGGATCCTCCTGGATCCTTCTGGATCCTCCTGGATCCTTCTGGATCCTCCTGGATCCTTCTGGATCCTCCTGGATCCTTCTGGATCCTCCTGGATCCTTCTGGATCCTCCTGGATCCTTCTGGATCCTCCTGGATCCTTCTGGATCCTCCTGGATCCTTCTGGATCCTCCTGGATCCTTCTGGATCCTCCTGGATCCTTCTGGATCCTCCTGGATCCTTCTGGATCCTCCTGGATCCTTCTGGATCCTCCTGGATCCTTCTGGATCCTCCTGGATCCTTCTGGATCCTCCTGGATCCTTCTGGATCCTCCTGGATCCTTCTGGATCCTCCTGGATCCTTCTGGATCCTCCTGGATCCTTCTGGATCCTCCTGGATCCTTCTGGATCCTCCTGGATCCTTCTGGATCCTCCTGGATCCTTCTGGATCCTCCTGGATCCTTCTGGATCCTCCTGGATCCTTCTGGATCCTCCTGGATCCTTCTGGATCCTCCTGGATCCTTCTGGATCCTCCTGGATCCTTCTGGATCCTCCTGGATCCTTCTGGATCCTCCTGGATCCTTCTGGATCCTCCTGGAGAACCAGGAGGATATAGAAGGATCCAAAAGGATCCAAAAAAGGATTCAAGGATCTCAAGGATGTGAATTTCTTCTTCATTAAATGAGAATAAACACAGAATTTCACCAACGGGATCACAGCAGAGTCAGAGTGTTTCATGTGACTATTTTTGCATTTAATATTTGAAACTTTGAATCAGCAATTTCGAATGATAAAACTGATAATATTTCGATACTAATATTTTGAACAAATATCCCACAAAGAGAACGTTATTATATATAATAAAAACAATAAATAATTAAATGCAATTAGTCAATCTGTAATCGTTATCTTTCTTGCATTCCGAATATTTCAATCAAAAATATAAAAATAGTTTCAAATCGTCTAATTTATTTCTTACAGTACATGACATTTTTAGTATATAAAGTTATAATAAAAAACGTCGAAAAACATTCCAATATAAATGTGTATATCTATACATGTTATTTTTTTTATTGATATCGATGTTGTCGATGAAATACCTTTGGATAATCTGGTTCTTGTAGGCTTCAATCAAATTAAGAGCATACCATTGTAAAACATCTTGGCATCTCGATCATTTTGCTTTCAACACCATACAGTATTTATAAATTACTGTACAGATATATATAAGTCATTTGATTTCTGTTATAAGGTATACGTATGTTATATGTACATGTTTACACACATACATACGAGTAGATGCAATGTATATATACGTTGGCGCATGTACTTATCCCGTCTAGTCACATGCTTTACGACTGTCTGAATATGGTCACGAACATGGTGCACCTTGGCATCTCGCGCTAACTTATAGTACATCCTTTACACTGCAAAATATATTTATTCAAAGTGCTGTAGCACTCACTTATTTTATTGTAATCATTAAAAGAGAAAAACTATTATATAAATATAAATATAAGTAATAAATTATATTTCTTGATATATTGTTTGAAGTTTTATAGATGAATGATGAGCGAAATAATGCATTAAATTTGAAACGATTGAAATTGAGAGTATTGAATTAATTTAATATCAGATTGAGTTAATATTTTATTTTATTGAATTTAATTGGTTGGATTGCAATCAAAAATTACGGATTTATTCATTCAATAATATGATTGAAAAAAAAAGAATACAGATTATTGAATGAATTAAATGGATCTATTAAATTATTAATTTATTTTTAGCATAATAAATTGTAAATTTTTCTTTTTAATGTTATCAGTCTTGAATTAATTAAATAAAAAAATTATCTCATTCTAATATTCAATTAACTCAATATTTTTCATTTCAATCTCAAATCTAATTTGATAATATATTTCTTCAGTGTGTGGAACAATAGTTTTCATTCATATAACCCGCATGAAAGTTATTTTTAATTCAGAAACATGAACCACTACGATGAGCTTGATAAAATATTAATTAAAACGTTTTTAATTCAACGAATTACAAGAGTTACTGAGAATGCTGAGCGCATTTTGCATAGATTATTTGCACTGTTCTTTTACGTACATTCATATGCATACATTAACGAGTATGTACCTACGAGAATAATAACGAGTGGAAGGCTAATGTTGGACGTCCAAATATATGATAACATCCGAGGGCAAACTATCAAGATATATATTGTACTCGTTGATAAAACAATAAAAATTCCTCATAAAGAAAATTGTCTATAAAAATCTGAAACATAAAAATATTTATTATAAGCACAGTGTTATGTATTTAGCTATAAATATTTGAATATTCTCTGATACTATTTATAAATAATGAATATACCTATTAAATAAATTGGTCCACATTGGAATATTTGACTGAACGAGTACACAACTCAATACGGACATGAAGAATAAAGAACTGAAGAATTGGATAATGAATTCACTCATGGTAATTGCACTTGAAACTGTACATATATACACGTGTGATGTACATCGTGCAGTTGATGGTTCAAATCGCAATGTACAATTTTTGCAACCTGAAATTTAATGGATTGCCAATAAATACAAATAATAATTACAAAAACTAACGGTAATACACACGTATATCGACAAATTATACATCTTAAAACTCTTCAAAAGTATTTTCAAACTGACATTATTTTATGTATATTCCACGAATTTTATTCCAACCACTTGATGCACAATCTCCTAATTATTATTAAAGTGTACCACGAATTCTACTCCAATCAAACAAGTAAACAAATCGAAATAAAATTTTTTTTCGTATCCATCAGATTTACATTACAATGAATAATTAAATTGCTTATATGAATTCCTTTTTGTCCTATAGATATAGTTTACAAATGAACATCATGTATTATTTTAATTTAAAAAAAATTACATATGTATCATCAAGAGTTGACATAGCGCAAGAAAACCCGATCGAGGTGGGAGAATACACGTGTCGTTCATGTTGTTGTCGTGTCGTGATCGTCATTGGTAATGGGTAATGATAATGGTCCACTGTGTGATTATTGCTTGATCGTATGTTGTAGTTGAGACTGCAGTACGAAGAGAGTCTGCTTGAAAATGGGAGCACACACTGTGAAAGTAGGAAGGGAAGGCTATAGGCCCAGCTCACAGTGCTACTATGGTTTCAGTCGTTTGTAGACCTCGAAGGACGACATAGGTCGAAGAGGCCACTCTTCATTTTCTTCTCTTCAATTCACCTCTATTTATTTATTTTTTTATTTTTATCATCATTCTCAATTAACATCTCATCATTCTCATTGAATTCACGTGGCGCTATATAATATATCTTTCATATTATTTATATGTTGAATTATTTGTTAACAAAACAACAGAAAAATTGTCCAAGTTTACTTTATCATCAACCTATCACCAGCGAGGATGCGCAATCATATTATCATTGTCGTTTTTCTTCTCTGCTGTTTCGAAGGTAAGTTTTTCTTATTATTATAAATTTAATAATTATTTTTATTACAATTATTATTATAATAATTATTGTATAGTGTTTAAATTATTTCATTCTGAGTGATCAGTTCGTTGATGTTCAATTGTTAAGCAGATATTTTTTTTTCTTCCATTTTTTTGAATAATTTAATTGATCGATTGGCGACAGATTTAAAATAAATGATCGGCGGCGAATGTTTGATGGTTGAGGATGAAATGAAATTTCTATTTATAAATATTATAATAATTCCTGAAGGTGCTTCCCGCTCTATAATCCTCAAAAAACTTCATCATCGATTTATCGTGATTAAATGTCTGTCTGTCAAAGTTCTTTTGATGCGACACGGTAAAATATGAATAAAAATAATTGTATATTTAAAAAATATATTACGTAAAATATCAATGGCTCCAGAGAGATAGTGATAATAATATACGGCGGCAAAGGATATGGCGATAATTATATAGCAGAGCAAAATTTTTTTCTCTCTCTAAATTATTAATATAATTGTGAGATGAATAAATTAACATTGAGCTAAATTTCATTTTTATCTCCATGTGTTTGAATTGATTCTTTCTGTAAAATTAATTAAAATATATATATGCATAAATATATACATAAAATAAAATGAAATAAAAATCACAACTGATTCAAACCATAATTAATTCAAACGCACAATCGTGAAATGATGATGAGATACATAAAATATTCCATTTCTGTTACTAATACACATTACAATACATAACGTTTCTTAATGTATATATACACATTACGTGAACGTCGAAAAAATTGTTCGAGCACGATACAAAAACAAGTAATTGATACATTACATATTAATTGAATAATTGATCGCTCTGATGATCGAGTTGTTCAGGCAACATGATAATTAAATAAAAATAAAAACAGAAAAATCAGCTTAGACAATTTTATCAAAGTATGTTTGGTCATCGGATGGCGCAAGTATATATTAAACATAAAGGCACATATAAATATATAAAATAATGCCGTGCTCTGCAACGTTGATATCATCTGGATATACATTCTCGTGCTGAACCAGTTGTCGTCTTCATCGTCACGCGCGCATTTCAACAGCCGCTGAAGCGATGAGAAGAATACTACTATCGAGAAGGAAAAAAAAAAATATATATAAATACATAAATAAATGAATAAATAAAAATATAGAATATAATGTACCGTCTTGAATATGAAGATTATATCAAAATAGTTCTCTCGTCGCAATGGTTGAGTCACCTCAGTATTTTCTTCGTGGACATACATACATACACACACATACACACAGGTAATCAAATATGAAAGAGCTGTTTGAGAAAGGGAATTGGTGAAGGAGGAAAAGAAAGAGAAATGAAAGAGACGACGCCCTGACATGGTCAGTTGAAGGCAAATTATTTATATCCCACGCACTTCACCTTCCTGATTAATGGGTGGCTGTACGTTTCAGTCTTTGCGCTTATGATAGCTATAACATGATTACAGATATTTTCGCTTACGAGTTTCTTCCGCGATGAGTTGCAAGTTTGCCACATGGGATTGTGTATTAATCCTCTCAATCAAATAAAGTAAAATTATTATTGATCACTAATTATTTGACATGGTCATTTTTTTTTATCTGAAATGAAATGAAAAATAAAAGATTAAAAAATATTTTTGAATTATAAAAGATTGTATATTATGACTTAATGCGAAGGGAAATATTTTTGAATAATTGATATTAATGCTAGCAATATTTATTGAGTATATTCAATGGTTTCTGATGATATATTGTAGATAGTGTAGATGTTAGATGCAAAGGATGTATCAATATTTTTTTTCAATTTATATTTAAAATGAGAGTGTGGTCAATGCCAATATACAACTCATGCAAAAGGAGTTTCCTTTGAACATTGGTTTGAACTCGATAACCACTGACGGTTGACTTACTTCGCTGACCTGAAGACCCAGTGAGCCGTGCTCTCGTGAATATCAATTCGCCACCCAAGTAGTCCAAGTCCATTCGCCGGGCTTCATTATCGTCGCGTCATCATCATTATCATCATAAGTCTTTCCTATTTCATTTTTTTTTTATTTTCATTTTTATTTGAATCAATCTCTCCTCTTGATATCAACTTGGGCTGATTGTTAGCCTATTTAAATATCCCATTCTGATTTTTAAACCAATATATTTATTGGATTCGTATGCCTGTATATGAAGAAGTGATCTGTGTTACTTGAGATAAAATTCTTTTGAAATGACTAATCAAAAATAATTTGAATAAATTATACATATATAATTTTTATTTTGATATTACCAAATTAGTATCCTTTGATATTATTTGATTCATTCTGTCCTACTTGTTTCAAATACGATCAGTGAATCTGCGTGTCCATTGAAGTAGAGATTTCACCTGGTAATGGAATAATTCATTATTTCAAATTTATTCAAATATTACCAGCAAACATTAATATATCATTAGACATATAGTATTACAAATAAAAATCTTACCTTGCATATATACGTGAGTCTAATGGGTTGGAAATCTGTGGCTGAAATTATGGTGTTTCATTGCAACTGACCTAGAAATTATTTTCTCCATCTCTCGACTATTATTAAATTTTTTTTTTTCTTTTACAATTCTTCCGCTTTCGTTTATCGGCATTATTTATTTTATTCCACAAGAATTTACCTTCACACCTGTGCTTCATTTCTTAGCAATATTTGTCCGCTACATGCGATATGTAAATCAACAATTTTACCGGTTGTAATTTGCGATAAAAATTGCCTATGTCATGTGTTAATAACTGAATGATTATAATGTAGCAAATTGATGGAATATATATTTTATATATGTATATTAAATCCAACTCGATTTTCAAATGCAAGTGCAGTAATTAGCAGCTTTGTGTATAATTAGGAAAAAGTGCATACCATCGGCCTTTCTACCAGCTGACAAGTGACCTTGAAATAGAAATCAATGATGAATCGTGTCATACATGCATCTAATGATTCATATATACATTAGAGAGTGGATCTTCATTGCATATCGCGTTAATAAATACAAGAGTTGGTTGCCGCCAGGCAATATAACCATTTTCTGGCCAAGTAGGTATGCAGGTAAGGTCGAGGCCATGATCGTGTACTTTGTGGCAAGCTATACAGTCATTATACCATTGCCATAATGTTCATGGTAAGGATATCGTGATGTGAGAGCTGAGTGTGTCGCTTGCGCACATTATACATACCTACATTATACAGCTGAAATAATAAGCTATACCATACAATCTCTGTCTCCGATGTCTCTTGTTCTCATACTCGCTTTCTCCACTTGAAAACCCATTCAATATATACTTTTATTTGTTTTACTATTTTTACTTTTATCTTATTTCAATTTGTTGGAAAACAAGTTTTTGTTTTGTTTAATATATACAAATGTGTGGCTTTTAAAAATTTTTTCAAGTGTACATAGTCTTGTTTATTAACTAAATTTATAATTATATTCAACGAAATATTTGTTTCAAACAAATAATATTTATTTTAAACGAGGTTTATGTATTTGGTGTCTATGAACGTAATGAATCCAAACTATGAAGAATAATAATGTGAAATATATTCCACACATTTTGTTCAAGTGAACTTGAAGCTGTTTAATATCACAAATTTTTTTTTTATCCAACGAGTAGTTGTTCATTATACTATATATTAAATTATTTCAATCATTTGCCATTCACGATCGCGAATAGACACATTGATAATTAATCATTACTATATATCTCAAACAATTAGTCTACACATTTATTCAATTATGAATATATATTATGTAGCTTTTTTTTTTTCCCTTCCTTTCTTCAAGACGACTCTAACTGTACATGTTTGACAAATGAATTATCTGATGTTTCATATATATCACCAGTGAGTTAACGAGTATGACAAAGAGCTGTAGTAGTGTATGACTTCATCCAAGATCATTGTAGAATAAATACGATTGAAATTCTCCATTGAAATTTCTCCCATCTAACGGAACGATGGTAAGAGGAGGTTCAAGGCTCGTTGCTAGCGCGTTAAGAAAGCTGTGAAAAAAGAAACATAAAGTATTAGTAAATGCAATCCGGGAGGTAGTTTTTCGCCCCAGTACTCCACTTACTACTTGCCACTTAACCGATCGCTATACGATTTATGGGACAGGACTCAGAGCTCGTCGAGAACTCGACTTGCGACTCGCTTCGCTCGATTATATTCTCATCCAAATGTCCCGGTTGGCACACATACCAACTGATCGTTTACACTTGGGTCCAAGATATATATACACACGCAATGCGTATATGTAGATATTTGTAATATAAACAATTAAAGAATAAAGAGATATATGTATTTATGTTATATGTATATGCGCTGGATGTGAAATTATAAATATTATCGTATGCTTATATATTGGCAATAATAATTGGCAAGTCGATCAGGAAGGCATTAGTGAATAAATATATTTCGCCTTTGCTGATTACAACGGTACACTAGCCCAGTGTATAATTAAAATATCGTAAGAGAGATACGGTGCTTTATATATATATATATATATATATATATATGTATTATATATAAATGGAATGCAATGTTTTTTCAACTTGTCTATTGTGAATTATTTAAAATTACTCCCCCGATACGCTTCGCTAATTCTTTATTCGCGTTTGATCACTGGAGAAAAAACATTTGTGAGCACGAAATGAATAATAATTTTTTTTAGTTAATTATTATTGCTTTAAATAATTATTAATTGATGTAAATAAATATTTAATTTAATATAATTCATATTTTGTTATGTTGAAATCTTTTTAGATATATTTTTGTTTGTATATTTATATTAAATATTCCATCACGTTAATTAAATATGAATTTATATTTTATGTGTATATGATTTTATAATATGTTTTTTTTTTTTTTTTACGTTTCTATTGTTGTTCGAGTGAAAAGCTCGAGCTCTTTAGCATAATGAATGGATTTAATTTAATCTCTCTCGCCCCTATTCTCAAAATGTATCCGGGTCCTCTTTACTAATAAATATTAATAATTTTTTATTATTTTACTTGGTAAAAATTATTTTAAGTATTTTATGCACGTGATGAGAATGAAAATATTTTGTATTTATGCTAAAAAATTTAAACACTGTATAGTATTGCAATAAAATGTTTTTGCTACCTTTGGTGCATTCTTTCTCTTTGCTGTTCATTCTTCTGAGTTTGGCTTATACCAATTTAAATACACGCCCAACTTGCGATCGCCAAAACGGCGCGAGCGATAAACGTAAAAAAAATTTAAGTATATAAATAAAAAAGTACGACTGTATACTTTGTTTTGGTTGTTTTTGGCATTTAATGGGATGGCAATACACGATTACTGAGTTTACTGACCTCTTATATCGTATGATTAAAATCTTTTCATAACGTATTCTTTGTTTGTAGCGAATATACTCTTATTACATGTACACCGAAACAAGATCAAGAGAAAAATAAATCAGTAAAAAACGTTAAATTGGTTGATTTTAGTGGTTCACTGAACTTTTCAGTGCATCGCAGACTCGGAATTTTAATAATATATACATATATGAATGTAATTGTTGTCTACATGCACATGTAAATCAGAATTAGCATAAAGAAAAGGCACACGATTCATCAAAGATTGCTTTCACCAACATAAATTTAAATTACATTTTAACAATTTTTCTTTTTTCTTTCTTTAAACAACTGTCAGCATGAGAAAATGTTTGAATTAATTTTATTCTACCTCTATTTAATTATTCAATCTTCTCCATCAATTCTTTCTCTCATGCTTTCCCTTTTCTCACATTATTTAAATTAATTTCCAAGGAAAACATTTGTCATGCATACTCAATTCTCTTTTATTGTCCTGCATATTATACACTAATCTAACAATTTAACTATTTCATACAGTAACGGATTGGATAATAACTGTTAATCGAATTTATATAATACCGATGCATATATTTTTTTTTTTTATTATTTCATTCGTGAATGTGTTTATGCTAATTGTAAATTCATAAGTGCTGTTGACCCAAGCGCCGCTGGAGCGCGACCATTATCGTGCAACACGCCTATAAACATATAGATGGTATAAGTACACAAATATATACAGTGTGAAACTTGTCATGAATTACCGGTAGCGGTATTATTATCCTAACTAATGTGTAAACAAAAACAAACATGCACATATAAAATAATGTGATTAATTTGATTTTGTTTATTTGTATTTTTAGATCTAGCAAGAGGTGCGTGTCCACGGATATGTCCAATTGGTGGCGAGCCAGTGTGTGGTAGTGATGATGTTATATATGCCTCGCAGTGCGAAATGCGGAAAAAGATGTGCGGAAAAGGTGAGAAACAAATGCGTGTTCTCGTTGTGTAATTTATAAAGACAACGGTAGTGGACCATTTTATTGAACAGAATATACTTGGTAATTAAATTAATTGTATAGTCCTGAGTGACCATGAGGAAATACAAAATTCATTCCGGATAAGTTAAATCACGTAAAATTACTGGATTCATATATTGCAAGCACAATAAAAATAATAATAGATAATAAATATGTTAAATATCAATTATAATATATAATGATTCGTTGAGATACTGTATAATCAATTACGATTAAGGCGCGTTTAGTTGAAATAATAATATTTATATTTATTATTATCAGGTATAATTGTTGCAACGGAGGCAACATCATGTATGAGATCGTCTGGGAGCAAATGTGAACATCGTTGTCCAGCTGATCAGGATCCTGTTTGCGGCACTGATGGTCGCACGTATTTAAATAAATGTATGCTGAGGGTGGAAATATGTAGGGTAGGAATTGAACTTTCTCATCTTGGGCCGTGCAATAATATATCAGCTCATCGTGAAAATTGCCCGGTGTCCTGTGATTTTGCTCCGCTTGATGGACCGGTTTGTGGAAGCGATGGAAATGTTTACAAGTCAACATGTCAAATGAAACTTCTTACATGCAGGTATACATATTACAGCCTAAAGCGATTGGGTAATGATAACGAAACTGTTGAATATACATATGTACCATGAATACCATGAATATGTATTTACTTATTTATTTATTTATTTATAGTGTAGTGAACTAATCAGTGATGATATCTTGTTGGTGTATGTCTCATCGAGAAATCTGATATTTGGATTTAGATTTATGAAAAGTTGTACATATTGGCTGAACAAGTTGATGATAGATTGCGTGAAAAGAATTTCAAGTCTGTTCTCTTTAGCCATCCAGTAATTTGTCAGGAGAAATTCAACTAATCTTATTATAAACACAGCTTTACTAGAAATTTTTTCTTGTCCTAGTTCTCACATTTTTCTATTAATTCTATCATTGATCAGCTCTAAAAATAGTGCAAACTTTCTCATCAACACTTATTTGTATAAACTGAACGTATATGATTATTCTTATTGATTCAGAGAAAATATTTTTATTTATATTTATTTATTTTGCAGACAAGGTGTAGTTAGAACAAATAAAAAGCACTGTCAAACAACACGACACTGTCGTGAAACGTGTTGGCGCGGCGCTAAACCAGCGTGTGGCAGTGACGGAATTCTTTACGCAAATACTTGTAAAATGCGTGCGAAAAATTGTGGGTAAGAATAAATAAAAAGAGTTAGTAAACTTAAAATTAAATAAAAATAATTCTGTTAAATTTTTGTATTTAAATTTTACAACGGATTTTTTCTTTTATTTGTTTTTTAATTTTTTTAGAAAGCATGTGTTCGAAGTGCCCATGTCATTTTGTGTCTCTCGAGAAAGAACTTCTGGTGGAGTAGCCACTGCTTGTCCACTCGATTGTACGGAAGAAAAAGGGTCACACATATGCGGATCAGATGGAAGTATTTATAGAAATGAGTGTGAAATGAAAATGCTCAATTGCGGGTAAATAAAATATTCTATGAAAAAAATAAATGAAGAAACAAAATTCAGAAACAATAAAACAGTTTTAAATTTGATTTCTATATTTCTTTTTTGTTTTACTTTGCAGACAATCAAGAAGACAAGTGGTACTCAGTGATTTTGAAAAATGTAAAGGAAGATTTGCCAAGTGTTCGAAACAACAATTAAAATGTAGCACTGACTCGGATCCAGTTTGCGGCAGTGATGCAAGAACTTATATCAATCAATGCCATTTAAATGTTGCCATATGCATGTGCGTATTATTTCAGTTATCTTAATACTAAATCGAGTCTAGTTTGAAGCACCTGAATATATTAAAAAATTTTAATTGATTATATAGGAAAGGTATTCAGTTAGCACACGTAGGTGAATGTACAACATTGAAGGAGACAGAAGACTGTCCAGAAAACTGTGATGACGCCCATGAAGAACCTGTTTGTGGTAGTGACGGTAATGTTTATCGGTAAGTAGACGTATCATTCATAAAATAATTAAAAATTAAAAATTTTTAATTTAACGAGCTCGCTTGTACAACTATATTTTTTTTTTATTATTTTACGTCATTGTATTTTGTTGTTAAACGTACATAGGTCGCCGTGTCATCTCCGGCGAGATACTTGTGGTCAGAGGGTGGTATCCGTGCCAGCTCAGCATTGTCGTACAACAGCCCTCTGCAATCAAGTATGCAATAGCGAACGACAATTTGTCTGCGGTTCTGACAATAAGCTTTATCGAAATGAATGCGAGATGAAGAGGGACAATTGCGGGTGAGATATCACTAATAATTATATTTAAAGTATCACTTTATTCTATTTCAAATTGGCTTTTTCTTATTTTCTTTCAAGTTAATAATATTATTTATGTGAGATTTCTCTATTTTTTTTTTCTTATTATAGAAAACATGTCTATGTTGTTCCATTAAAACGATGTGTTCAAGGCTTTCTCTTTCGTGGATGTCAAAAAATTTGCCCACCATTTTATGATCCAGTATGTGGCACTGATGGTATGACATACAGCAATGATTGTTTTCTTGAAATAGAAAATTGTCGTAGTCGAAGTCTTGTTACTAAGCAGTATTATGGATTATGCGGGCAACCAACTGAAGAACCCAAGAATTATTTGTATTAAAATATATAACCATTGATGCAAATAATTCGGGTGTGATACCGCAATAATAATAGCCAACAAGAAATACCATGAAAGATTCTCAAATGAATAATTTATTTTGCCGAATGATGCATGTCCTTTTTTTTTTTTCGCTTTCTCAAGTGAAATTATTTACAAGCTGGGCAAAATTAATCCGTATAACAATGAATCTTGATATACGTAGATGATTTAGATGCAGACAAATGGATTGATACTGATACTAATAGTTTCAACCAATTTTGCGGTTATTCTTGCCTGAAGGATTTTCGACAGTTTGAATGAATGTATACAACTGATATCGAATTCTTGACCGTATCTATGTGGACTATTACACAATATAATAAGAACTATTTATTTATTATAGTATTATAGATTGATTCGAATATATCAGTATCTGGTGACTGCAATAATTAATAATTATTTTATATCAAACAGAAAAAAACTGTACTTTTTATTCATGAATCTCAGCATTGTTTCGTACATTCATCGAATAATAAAAGAGGAAGTAATTAGAACTCACGGGTTATTAAAACCATTATATTATATATATACAATACGTCTCTAATATTTGTGATGTGTGTTTTATATTATTATTCTCTTCAATTACTCATAATTTGTTATTTATTATTCACTATTGTGAAAATCTATTTAGTCATAGGAGCCAATACATTTATATCAGCGTGTCATTTATACAATAAACATTATGGCGAATATTTATTTTGTATTTTTCTAAACATGAAAATATTGAATGAATAAAAAATAACTGGAGTTGTATTAATGTATAAAAACGTAAATTTTATCATAAATATTTAACTTTAAAGTCTTTTTCGTACAAATATATTTGTATGAATTTATATATATATTTATAGTTAGGATATTGAATCAACAATTAACATGTTCTAAAATACCTTGTCTTATAAGAGGTTCGCATTGAGCTCGAGGTAAAAGATGATGAGTATTTTTCTTTAATGAAATAACTTGACCATCGTCCAACTCAAATTTTCCATAGTCAACTAAACACCTCACCTATAATATTTATTAATTAATATTCAATTAACATTTAATCAATCATCATTCGAGTTTGTCTTCATGTTCGAAATATTAAACTTACTTCTATGTACAGTGATTTAGGTGGCATCATATCCATCGTGAGATTTAATCCCTGATTATCACCAATTGATCTCATATAAGTTGCTAGTGATTTATTGTACGCTTGATACCACTGTGATTCTAAACTTAACATATTAGCGCTAATTTCTGTTGGTAAAATACTACCAAATTCCCATCGCGCCTGTCTCAATCTTCTCATTCGATTGTAAACATACGCCAAAAGACAACGTTTATTTCGATTCAATGCAGCGTGTCTCAATTGAACTGACATGAAACGCGATGTAGAGTTTTCAATGTCCGATACAGTGGTGTTTCTGGAATTGATTTAAACAAAAAAATAAAAAAAGCTATATTAAAAAATATCTTATTTGATGAATAAAATTATAAATACATACACATCATTTAAATTAGCTTCATAAAGTGCTTGCATTTCATCTATGACTTGGCGAACTAAATTTTCCTGAAATTATTTATCAGATTTATTTTATTTTTCATAAGCCGGTATCAATTGGAGGTTATGTTTTCTTTTATTAATTTAATCTTACATTAAATGGCTTGATGTCATCGGAAAGTGCTAACTCGTTAACGAGTTTCAATGCATTTCTTCCAAGCATGGTAATAATATGTATATTAAGTTATTAATAATAATTAATAATGATGATCATAATTTTTATTGACACTTACTGACATCAATAACGGAATGTTTAATATTAGTTAGTGGGCAATGCAGTATGTATTCATAGTCGAAGCTTGAATTCAAATTTGTCTTAAATCAAACATTATTATCGTTGACTTAAGATTCCAATACGGCTCATTGATTGGTTCATAAGATCTTGTAATACTTTTCAAACATAAGACATAATTATGAATACATGTCTATGTATCGTCAACTGGCGCTAACATCGTGGCATTAGTAAGTACTATAAAAGTCAATGTTTTTTTGTAGGTTAAGTTGCGCACTGCCCAAACTTTCTCATCTCTCTTTTAGATTCCAATTTTCAATATATACTCTTTATCATTTATAAATTACTTTTCAAATTTATTTCTCGGAAAAAAAAGCTATAAATTCTCAAATCCTTCCACAAGCAATAATGACCAATAATTTTAGAAAAAATATTTGAATTTTTAAATTACGTCGCTCTTTATATTTATGCATCTAAAATAATTGCCACCTATATTTACGAGTCTGTACTAATCGCCAGACGCGTTACAATTCCGATTTGAGCTTCTCACATATACATTTGTTATTCACTGATTTAAAAATTTGCATATCCTATAATCCTACCACCATTATTGACAGAACCAGATCTTATTTTAAATATGGCGCTGAGTGTTTACGACACCTGATTACGAACGGTGCTAATAATGTCGGTGTAATCTTTGTTTAAACTGGTAAAATTAATTTTTATATCAAAGAGTTCATTTTTTTATTCATTTGATGAAACTGTGGGTTTAACAAAATATTATCTCATAAACATTAATTTGTCATTTGTACCTGTCGGCGAATTATGGTGATGATGAAAAAGAAAACAGGGGGGATTCATCGTCATATTATTTGCATTTGTCGCTTCAATCAAGTTATTTAGTGTATTTCTTTAAATTACAGAAATATTCAAGTTACTTCAAGTACACTTCAGAATTGGTACAACAAAAAAAAAAAAACATATTTGGAAGTATCTCCTAGGAATAATATAATTTCAATTTTTTCAAAGAATCATAGAGGAAGATTTAAATGTAAGTAAAATTTTTTTATTACAATTATTTAACGATAATACTCAGTAAAACTATCGATCGCATTGTCCTAAATTTGACAGATGTGTCATGTCAATGGACCTCCTCTTGATGCTTTCATCCCCCAAGGATTTAATTTAACGACAGTAGCAGCGGCCATTTTTCAATCATGTTTTTTTTACCCTTTATTCGTTTTTGTTGGTTTTATTCAATCATTGTGATTCAGACAATGATTCGCGAACGATGATGTGAATTGAGCTACATAAAATATTGCATCTATGTCATCTACATTTTATTGTCAATTGCTATTCATTTTCGCGTTGAATTAAATTGATTCTTTGTTTACAAATTAATTTTTGCCACATATTATCTTGCATTAATTTGTTTTCATTCATATTGTTATTAAATTTTATTGATATTTTTTTTTCAGCTAAACACATTCATCTGAATGCTTTTAGCAACACATTTTTTATTTATCGAAAGGATATATTTAATTGCAAGATGGCTTTATTATTACTCAATCAAATGTTCATTATGGATGATTCATAGAGGAGAGAAAAATCAATTATCAATTAATTTCTTCACTATTACCTTGTTAATATAGAGAAATCATTCTTGGACACAGAATAAAATTAATCAATTTCTATCACTTGATTATTTTTATCTTTTTATTGGGTTTATTTAGTATTAGAAACAATATAATTATAAATAATTCTCTCGTGATATTCTAGATGTGTCGACAAGTAATAAGAACTAAATATAAAAAAAAAACTACCTGTCATTTTTAAAATTATTTATCAAGTTGTTATGGTTGAGTTAATTTAATACTCGAGACAATGTGAAACAAAAAATAAATAAAGTCTGAGGTTTCCCAGCGGACTTCCGCAAGAAATACACAGAGAATCTCAATGTTAAAGGTTGGAATAAAACTCAGTTATAGCAATAGCTATAAACTCGAGCCTTACATAGATATGCGAAACTTATAATTCTGATGTTATCAGTAATTTTACCACGGTAATTAGTGCTGACTCGATTGTACGATTGTTGTTATCCTGCGCTTATTAATATCTAACTTGCCACATAGCTGCCGTGAGAATGCAAAATTTATGATTCCTAATAATTATAATGATGACGATTTAAATATTGCGAACCCTTGTTTAATCGATTTCATTTTTCTTTCTTCTCTTCATCCACAATTTAATTTGCTTACACGCAAGTATTATAACTAATTCTTTTGATGCAAACATAATGTCTGTCATTAAGTATATTTCCATATAACATTGGTGATGTAATTTCTATGAATTAATATAATGGAAATGAAATTAAATTATGAAGCTACAAAAATAGAATATTAAAAGTTTAAATTTTTAGATAAGTAATTATCGAGAAAAAGAGCTGAAGACAAACAAAAATCCAGATTATAGAAGCTATTAATTAACTTATGTAAACATAATACAAACATAAAAAGATGGGTGCGAATGAGAATTGTAATAGGATAAAATGGGAAGGTGATTGCAGGTGTATAAAAAAACTAGATTATGTAGAAATATGATGGAATGAAAGGGAGAAAAAGGTGAAGCAAAGAAAAGGGTAATCGACCAGCAGGATGAACGTGAGTCATATATGCGTGTTCGTACATGAAGGAATTGCACATAGTTACTTTACTGCAGTCCGTTAGATCATATTTTATTCACTATATTTAACATTCCCCCATTGTGTCATAATTTATAAATGCATTTAATTTTCTAGTGTCTTTGATCAGAATACAGAAATTATTTTACATTATTTAATGTACACGAAATTTATGGCAGATAATTATAGGCTAAAATAATATCTAAATTAAGTTAATATCTATACAATAATATTATATTTAAGTCGACGTTGAGTCTGCAACGTGTGGTGGCAGAGCCGCACGTACGGGGCCAAAAATACTTAATGTATTTTTATCATTACTTTGTTGGTTTACCATAGCTAAATACTTATCTGAATCGAATTCATATATAGCAAGGGGTTTTAAACATATTGCTTGTTTGATTAACAACACGTTGTGTGTTATATACACTTATTTTTTAATCATTCACACTTACATTACCCACTATGTTGAGCTAAATTGTATTTTGTTGATTAGTAAAATCACTAAACGTATGAACACTCGTCTGTTTATTAGTTTTATCAGTGATATATAAATTTTATTATAGACAAAAAGAAGTTTCTTTTTCCTATACATTTATTTTATTATTTTTATTGTTGTTTTTGTTATTTTACTATCTTTGAGTATATATGTAAATGTAATAGTGTATAATTTTTCATTCTATTTATTTATTACAATGAGGGACGATGGCATTAGAGATTAATTTGGTTGCGAATGAAAAGCTGATGAATGGCAAGCAAAAGAATTCATGGCACGCCCCGATGTCAACTGTGTATAGTCTTACTTAGCTGTGAATCAATACATGGTTTGAATAACATTGGCACAGGTGGTGTCAGTTGGCTGGCCATCAGTTGTGAATGTCATACCATTGAATATCTGCTTTATTCTCTTTAGATTATATTCACCTATTGGGAGATTTTAATTCTAAAGAAAAATGTTTTTCGGCATTAAACGGTTTATTTTAATTTTTATAGAAAATCAATGAATTATAATTCACCAATTGAAGATATCAATTTAGAGGAGTTATCAGAATTAGAACAATATTTTTATCCGAGTAATAATGATGAATAATATATCATCGTTGCTTTTGTATATTTTTTGTGGTCACGTTGGACGAGTAAAAATAGAAATCCTTCCGTTTAATGCGCAGCAACACAGATAATTCTGCTATCACGACGGACGACGAATGACACTCTTGTTACTTTAATCATTCAACTTGTCAATTATCACAGTAAGCAATTTTGAGAGGAATTTTTGTATAGTCTTTGATAATCACTACAAAAACGAGCTATTTGATACATGAAATTATTATTTATTTGTATATATTTTTATCTTTAATTGGATTTTATTTCATATTCTACAATTACATATCCAGATTAAATGACATTTTAATTGTTACATTCATATAAATATATCAATTGAATATAGAACGATAATAGCTACCAAAGTATCTTTTATTTTCATTCTATCACAAAGGGAAATGAATAAAATGTGGTCGCATTCGAAGTGAGAGGAGAAAAACTTTTATAGGCATCACAATTTGAATGACTTTCTCACGATTATTCCTCTATCATATGCCGTTTATTCAAACCATTAGCTGAATATATTCATAAGTGATGTTACATTATTCCAAATGTTTCAAACAGTTAAAATCGTGAGAATAAATGAATGATGGGCATTCTCTCTTGATTTACCACCCTTCCATTGTTCTTTACAAACAACTCATCCCGACATACGCAATGTCTGCATACTGCAGGTATTGTTCGTGATGGGGGAAGGTGTATTGTTGCACAATGGACGTGCAGCCAATGGGGTTCATGGTTTCGGATCAAGTATACATACATACAGGATGAGGAAAGAAACTTTATAGCTATATTTTATATTCCTGCCATGTTCTACTGTCTTTTTATTATTACACTAGATAGGGATTGAACAAGAGTGGTGGAGGTATTATTGGACAAACGTCGCAGCGCAGCTTTGCCGCACCCAGTAAAGTGCCTGCACCCTCGTGTTAGCAGGACGTACTAGTATTATAGTAAACGTTTGTTAGTTCTGCGGTTGTCAAGTGCTTTTGCTATGGAAGTTTAAACTTTTCAAATATTTTCTAAATTTTGTAGTTTATTCTAATCAATAATTCATATTTTAGCCAGTTCTAATCTAATTATTGAAGGTGATTTGATTAGATTTTTTATGTAATATTAATCTTGTTACGATCAAACTTGGATTTCGTTTCAATACATTTTAAAAGTTACTTTTAATAAGATTAACTGAGAAAATGATTGGTTTGTCATAATCAAACGCGGTTTTATAATTTGATAATTAATAATACAAGTAATAACACAAGTGTTTGTAATTTTAAATCACTATTATTAGTGTTGTTTATTTGTGTTGTGAATAAAGTGGCTTGAGGATGATGGTGGATCGCGTGGAGGGTCACCTCTTCATGTATCGTCGTCCTATTTATCGAGTATTCCAGTATCTTGAAGCAACAGCCCAAGTAGAGTAAGAGCACACTGTATTTTCATTATTCAAATTTAATTACGATCACTTTGTCTCTTTAATATATGCATAGATGTGTTTGCATTTTAAATACAGATATGTATGAAAATAATTCAGGCAATCAAGAATTTATAATGAAGATTATAAATTTGAAGCAATAGAATTCTTCATATTTATTTATTTTTTCTTGATTCTATGAGAATATATTCTAATATCATATCATAAAAAAAAAATAACTACATTTGAATTGGGGCGTTGCCACACGCAGCATTAAGGAAGTGCGTGCAAGAAGCATTATCAAATGTATTTAATATAAATATCATGCGAAAATGGTATTATAATAATCATTATGCTGTTCGTGTTATATCGATGACGGTATTTTTATATATCCCTTACGCATTGCAGAGTTTCTTGAATTTAAATTAGGAGTGTGGTTCATTTTAATGTCATAATTAAAGTAGAGTATTGATCGACGTAGAATCTTTGGAGCTGTTTGGCTATCGCATCACGAAGGTTTACCGTTATTATATGTAATTATATAATGCGAATCCTAATAAGCATCAGTGTGTATTCTGTATGGTCATCAAGGTGTCACTTAAAGCTCAATTCTGCATACATCAATAATTCTATATTGCCATTCCAACTTGTGCATGAATCAAATTTGGATTTATTGATAGTTTTTTAATCCTTTATTAGGTATTATAAACTCCGTGTTGGGTAATATTAATTATTTACTGCACTGTATTATCTTATGAATTTTGAATAATGTTTATAAAATTTATTCACACTAATACTAGTTTTCATTTGTAAATGATTATTTAGTTGGTATGAGATTTAAATTAGTTTGAAATGCTTCATTATCACATACATTTGACGATTGGCTTTCGATTTCCTGCTGTAGATATTCTTCTACGTATCCAATTCATATTTCTTGATATACTAACGTATTTCCATTCTACCCAATTTTGAACATCATCGCACGTGTATGAAATCATGGCGATCTGTAATAATTAATTTATTTATACTTTTTATTTTTATATCGATTCAATTCTTTGATTCTCATTATAAAAAATTATAATTACACCAGGAGACTAAAGTATTAAGGAAATATTTCCAACGTATTTTTTGCTCATTCTTAGAATTAAAAAATGCATTTTAGTTTCATGGTGTAATTGATAATACATTATTTTACTTTGATACACTTGCCAATATTCCGTTTTTGAATATAGGAGTACCAAGAGGAGGACATTCAACGTATTTTGGTGGTGGTGGACCTATATTATTTTCATCGACATACAAGTCAGATGAGACAATTAATTTGTCACCATTACTAGGCGATGCTGCAACGCTTTTAATAATTTTTGCAAAGGCAAGAGCAAAGTCACTGATATTGTGATGTTCATAGCCGGGTCCGGCGTTAGGCAAAAATGTTTGTAATAAACTGGATTGTGGCATTCCTTGATATTTACTCTCAAACTGTTGAATATTACCTGCATTTATTTTTCCCGATTTTGGCATTCCCGAATCTACAACTGAACCCACTCTTTTCATTGTAACATCCACTAAATTTTTAGTAAATTTTTCCATTTTTTCTCTGTTTTCATTGGTTATTTTTGAACCAAGCTTTTCTTCAATTTTCTTCCAATCAATCGAAGTTATCATCTCTTCATCAATGTTTGATGAACTTGACGTATTTTTTTCTATCGGAATAAATTGTTAATAATTTTAAGCTTGATTATATTAAATAAAATCAAATAATAAACTATACATACGTGATTCATCAACTTTCTCTTTTTCACTTTCTTCTTTACTTCTCATACTAATTTCTCGTCGTGCGTTTTCAATTTCATCAAATATGTTTCGAATTTTTTTATACTTAAAAATTTCCGAAGGATCAGATGAATTTTTTGTTCTAATGTAACTTCTAGTAAAATAGGGTGTTTTCGAAAAGAATGACGGTGTTCCGGCGAGTTTTCCGACACTTTTTTTCATACGTCGTCTTGACGAAAATGTTAGGTTATTCTTCTTAAATTTTGGTGAAATAACCATTGGAGGCTTTTTTTTCCCACCAATACTCTTTAGGCCCCCATGTTCATGAGCGGGTGTTGGTATATATTTAGTGGAAAGAATCTTGGCAACATGATGGTTCTAATGCAGAAAATAAAGCAAAAAAAAAAAATACGTCGTCAAAATCGGGAGTATAACACACAAGTTATTTTTATTGACAGAATTTTTCCATACATACGTTTGCATGCTGAACAACTGTCATGAGCTGACATGATTTACCGCAGCATATGTGACCAATGTCATCAAAAAATCCGATTGGGAGACGTGGAATAATCATATTGCTTGTTAAAATACTGAAAACAAACAAGTAGATACATTATAATAATATAAAATCATAATTTCCATACAAATTAAATTATTTTACCTGCAGTTAAGATATAAAATTGCAAGATCATGTGTTGATAAATCACTTGATTCAACATCATAGACATGACGAGGATGCATTTCATAACGATCTATCCTTATAACATAAGGCAATGCGGAGAATGCACCAATGAGTACCGCCAAATCAGCATTAACATGATGTCTGTGAAAATATTTAATTATAATGCATCAGGACTTGATTATACAATCATTGAAAAGTAAAATTAATCCTTTGTAATATACAATAGGACACAATTTGTAATACTTACTCGTATACATCAGCAAAGTGCATACACGAAGCTGATGTAATTGCATGTCTGGTAGTTAATATTGCTCCGCTACACATGAAATGACGCGTTGGACTAAAGCAAACACGTGATATTGTTTAAGCTCTCAAATTTTATTTTATTTTTTTATAAATAGCGAGAATATTTTATACATACCTGATAGTTTTAGCAGCAGTACAGCACGGTGGAATATCTTCATCTCTTATAACAAAGGCATGCATCTTCACAGTTTCATCTTCATTCTCAAATTCTTTTTCTATCCAAAGTTGTGAAGTTGTCTGACGTTTCACGCGATTACCCAAAGATTTATCAATGCCTCGATGAAAATTATTTTGATCTATCTGATGATATTTATCACTTAAGGATTGATTATTTATAATTTTTGAATTTAATTCCTTATTTAATATTATGTTGTTCGTTGATTCATATTGTGTAAATTGATTTGTGGTGATGATAATGAGATGGAAGAAAATCAGCAGATTAAATAATTTTAATAACATACTGTGTTATCTGTAATACTGTTCAATGTAATGTCTGTTAAAATCTTAAATTATGTATAAGACTGAAAGAAGAACGAGTCGACAGCGAGATTGTCGGTTGCTTATGCAAATGTACACGAAACAATTGCGAGTAATTGGAGCTTCTAGTCATTAATCTTTTTGTTTCCATAAGAATTTATGGTGAATTAATCGTAGTTAAATCGATTCAATAGAAGCTCTGCAAGTAACAACATAATTGTTGATTGATTTGAGAAAATTTCCATTAATTTCGATTGTTATGCCTGAATATTGTGATAATATAAATTTTATGACATTTACATTACGATTTTTCATCACAAATGAACAGTAGATTTACGTCAAACATTAATTTTCATTAAAACAATTAGCTGAATAGGATTCATAATAATACAATAGATGCTAGATTCATTCAATATAATAAATTTTATAATTTATCATGATTTTTATTGCTGTAATAATATCATGATTACATTATACAAGAAAAGTTTCAACTTAGAGTGATTCAATTAATAATAATCACTATTTAATATTTTTTCCTCTATTTTTTTTTTTTATATTCCACGATAAGTGTTGGCGCCAGTGGCTTGGCGTCTTCTTAACCAATTACTCATTTCATTCTGAACATATTTATTTCTTCTAACATTCAATGGCATATACATATTTTGACGAGTATTTGAAACTTTCTCTGGTTTATTTATGAATATTCGCGAAGCTTTATCAGATGAATTAATAACTCCCTCATTTTTACGATAAATCGTATTATATTTTGTAAATCTATTGAAATCTGATTGATTATTTGCATTCATTAACATCGAATCAATCTCAAATCTATCAATATTTTTATTCAATAATCCCGTGCCTTTCATTAAAGGTAGTTGTCCGAAAGGAATAGGATGTGGTTCATTATTAATTTCTCCTAAAGATTCCACACATTGTGGTGAATTATAAGGACATTGTTTATATGAACTTCGAAGTAATCGTGGAATATCATTGCTTGATATTTGGCCCTGATTCCATGGTGATTTAATTGTTTGTAATTGCATTCTATTCATTTGATTTAACCTTGCATTCGGTAGACGATTAAATTGAGGAGTAACAGTTGAAAAATTGATAGGTCTGTTTATGCCATTTTTTGGGCAGTTTCCCTTTTCCTTGCAGCCCACTGAGATGTAAAAATTGAAAATACAATTGCCACATCCCTTGGAAGATTTATTATATGGAGTTGATTTAATAGAAGATTCTCCCCACATTGGATGTGATTCAGTTATATTCCAGTCATTGAGAATATTATGTATCCAATCTAAATTATTATAGAGATCTGTAAATCCCCATCCTCCAGAGCTTTGTCGATCATCACAAGACACTGCCACAACGGCTGTCTAATTAAAATAAATTTATTTAAATTTATATAAATTTATATTTATACAGATGTAATAAGTAACTTAATTATTTATGAACCTGTGTTTGATTAATCATCACTGCTGCACCACTTTGACTGCAACCATTGGATCCATCGCTTGACCGTTTATTAATTATTCTTAATATATCATGACTTGAATTTGAATTTAAATCAGTTGATATATCATCCAGGTTATCTTGTGTATAAACATTTGATTCACGACGCTTCCTATTTTGAAACGGTATTTGGGGTACGGGGGTTTGATAAATAACATTTGAAGTCTGGGAAAATGAAAAATAAACACTTTTTGTTATTTAAATTTAATATAATATGATTGATAGTTTTTATAATTAATTCATCAACTTACGTGACTTGTTTTTCTGTAAACTGCTATGAAACAATTTCCTTCAGTACAAATATGGGTCATAGCTTCGGTGGGCAACTGAATTTTGAAGTAATTACTTGATGATATCCTGCACGCCAAGTTTAATATTGCTAAATTGTGTATTAAATGATTGGAACCATGTGGATTGGTGTCGTGCATTGGATGTACTCTCCATTCAGCTACTCTAATCATCTGCACTGTTGATTTCAATGGTGCAATTATAACAGCCAGATGTGCCCGAACATTGTGTCTTGATAGAAAAAAAAAAAAAAAAAAACGAATGTATGTTAATAAAAATAAGGCAGATGGTTTTCGATGAAATTATAATAAATTTAAATGAATAAATATAAAATAAAATTAATGCCTTATATGCATAGCTTCATGTAAACAGGATGCTGATGTTAATATTCGTTTTCTATTTAAAATAGATCCAGCACACATCAGATATCGTTTTTTCCTGTAAAAATAAATATTTTAATATTAATTTCAAATGAAAAATCAATTTTTTTTCTCACGATTTTTGACTGCCTTCAGTGCAAGTTTTCTCAGCATCCTCATCTTTAACTATAATTGCTTGAATATTTAATAGATCATCATTAATTTCACCCATTTGTGTCATCCAATAATCATCAATAGGAAGTGATGTAGAAGTCACCAATTCTTCTGTACTATTTGGTGCACTTGTAGTCACATTATTTTGTGATGTTACAATTTCTTCGTCTTCAGAGTTTGAAGAATTCGTTGAAATAATTGTTGTTGTATCTGATGGTGTTGTTTCCGTTGATGATACACTCTCGACATTATTCCGCAATAATATAAATACGCTGAATATAATATAAAT
Source organism: Microctonus brassicae (assembly GCA_918226075.1). Classification (NCBI taxonomy): domain Eukaryota; kingdom Metazoa; phylum Arthropoda; class Insecta; order Hymenoptera; family Braconidae; genus Microctonus; species Microctonus brassicae. The sequence goes on along the minus strand of OW445485.1, from coordinate 3,340,289 downwards.
TACTCTATACATTTTAATATTAAAAAAAAAAAATTAATTAGAAAAGTTTTTTTTTCTTTCAATTTTTTTTTTTTATGATAGCAAATTAACCATAAACACACAGATAATAATGAGTGGAATTAAGTGGTCGATAGTAGTGAGCAACTAACTGCTTGGCGAGAGGTTGTTTTTTGCCAATGGTGAGGAGGGGCTAAAAAGGAAAGGGGGTGTAGAGGGGGATTTTAATCAGAAGTATTTAGTAAACTATTTCAAGTTGGTAATTGAGGATTATTTCGATTAAAGTGGGGAGTTGCTACTGTGATATAGCACATGCAATTAAGATTCCTACACACAATTTCTCATCAGGAATAATAATGAGAAAACTTTGCACGTTGAATATTTTGCTATCTAATATTTTTCGCAAAATATTTAAATGTAATATTAAAGAATTTGTTCGATGAATATAATTAAGATGTTATAAAAATTGTGGTAAAGCATGTGTTATTATTTTTCTCAATTTTGCATTGGTTTTTTTTTACAGTGAAAAGCAAGACGAGAATATAAGGGTTTGGTTGTATATAGCCGCGTGTTGTATTTACCACTATATAATACGTAGACCCTGTGGGAACATGCTGAGTATAGCGTGTCGCTCCAACCCACGCATTGGATTAAATGCGAGTCGCTGGTGGAATTGAAGTCGTGAGTGCGAGTGGAAATGGCACGGGCAACTAATAACAGAGCAAGAAGGCAAAAGATGAACAGGAAGAAGTGAGAGAAAGAAAGAAAGATCGAGACCGTGTGTGTGTGTGTTTATGTGTGCAGTTGGAGCTGAGTCTTTACTTCGTTCTTGTCTGATGATTAGTCTGTGCTTGGTGATGACTCGTTGAACGTCGTCAAGCACCTGATAATTCACAAAACAATTAATCGCTATTCTTGCTATTACGCTCTTTGATATTATTCAATTGTTGGGATTTATTAAATGACAATGATGAATTATGTGATAAATTATTCAGGATTGAATTAAATATTAATGACATTTATAATGAGTGTTGGGATTATTTTTGTTTATTTTTTTTTTATTTAATTGGATCTTATTACACGTTAATCATGGCATATTTTGTCGCATATGTAGACGCATTATCCTTTTGATTTTACGGTATTAATGTGATTTTGATATTTAATTATGAGGAAATAGTTTTATTTTATTTGTATTTTTATTGTATAAAATGTTAATGTCGTAAAATACTTGCGTAAAATTGCAATTGAATCATGAATTTGAATAGAAATGATAATCGGGACTAAAGTAAAATGTGAAATAATGCCCAGTCTCCTAGTAGAACTCCAAGCGAGTGGGATGTCATGGTCATCAATACCGGTGATGGCGACCCATATTAATTCAAATGTGGATAATAATATTGCGAAAATACATAAATGCGAAATGATATTGCGGCGTAATGGTGTATCCAGGCATGAAAATAGTACTCAACGTGAAACACCACGTTCAGCGAATTGGCATCGTAACAGCAAAGGTTTGCTGCTCTGTGCATTGGGTCAATATGGATGTAGTGATTCCCATCATAGAAATAATCCTGACACTGTTGGCACCTGGAAGTTTCACAAGGTTTCACGTCAACCAAGGTGTGGGGTGATAGGTTCATTTCATTTATATTTTTCTTTTTCTCTAATTTTTATCATGATATTAATTTTAAATATTATGATAAGATAAATAATATTGAGTTTGGGACATATAAATTGAGAGGGTGAGAGTGAGATAGTCATTGGGAATGGCGGAACGTGGGCGACAATGCCGGTGCGTGGGTAATTTATTGCGGATACCGTGCTAGAGAAAACAAGAATTTATATATATTTAAAGCATTTCTTTTGTAGTAGGTTGAAAGGTGATGACCGCATATATTGTTCAGACGCTCTTTCCGTCACGATTCTTTAAAAATACAGAATAAATATAGACAAATATGTATGTTTATTCGATGACAGACATAATTAAAAAAGGAATTTATTATTTCAGGAGTAATAATAATTTTAAGATATAATACACACTCTTACAGATTGTTCATTACTACTATTAGTGAATAATGAAAAATGGTAAATTCTGAACTTCCTGTTATTCCTGGACTTTCATTTAAAAATTTTTATATTTTATAAAATAATCGCTGCGATGCTAGTGATGTTATAAAAATTATTCATGTGGATATTTTCAATTGTTTCAGCCATGAAGGGATGAGCGGCACCGATGGAGCTGGTGGAATCCAGAGTTGTGGTAGCGGTGGGAAGAACACACCTCCACATAGTGGTTCACCCACCCCTATGGATAAAGCCGCCACCTTAAAAGTCCACTTGCCAAACGGTAAAAATAACTGCTATTAAAAATGATAATAATAAACATGTGTTTATTTTCACTTATGATTTTAATATTTTCTATAAGAATCTGAATATTTATATGTATAAAACTTATTATTTATCGTTATGATTGAATATTTAGGTGGATTTAATGTGGTGAAATTTGGTGATGCAATAGATGTGAAGGGAATTATTTCGCTTGTTACAAGTCGATTAGCTGTTAGTACTAGGCATTACAGAAATCTTTATGCAATGAGACTGCATCATTTGAGTTCTGGTGAATGTTATTGGCTACATCAAGACACGACAATGTATCAAGTGCAAGAAAAATATGAAAAAAAACATCCACACTCTGAATGGCGATACGAATTAAGAGTTCGTTATTTGCCACAAAATTTAAATGACTTGTATGAAAAAGATCGGGTGACATTTTATTACTACTATGATCAGGTATTATTTATATAAATTTATCAAATAAATTTTATGAATAAAAATAAATTGAGGTGTAATAGAAATTTATTAAATTAACATTTACATTTAGGTGAGAAATGATTATCTTAATACAAATCATTCGGCGTTGGATCAAGATGTGGCCGTTCAACTTTGCTGCTTAGAGATACGTTACTTCTTCAAAGATATGCCACAAGTGGCGCTTGATAAAAAAAGCAATCTAGAATACTTGGAGCGTGAGGTCAGTTTATTTTTTTTTTTTAGTTTATTTTGTAATGAAATAATATTGTATAAATAAGTGTGAAAGAGAAAACTTTGTATATTATGTTTATTTGCAGGTGGGATTGCACAAATTCCTTCCACGCTCTGTGTTGAATGGCGTGAAACCGAAAACATTACGAAAGGCCATTCAGCAGCACTTTAAGAAGGTCGCTGCTCTCACTGAGCTTGAGTGTATGTTTAAATTCTTCGATCTTTTACGTTCTCACTATCGATTTGATCAAGAAAGATTTATTTGTGCATTAGGGGTAAGATATTAATTTATTTAATCAATTTTTTCATAATATTTCATCATCAGTTTATCTTATATTAATTATTTAATGTGATTAATTATCGTAGTCGAGCTGGTCCATACCTGTTGAGCTAGTCATTGGTCCGGATCTCGGTATATCATATATGGCACATCGAGGCGGTGGAGCGGTAGTAAGTTTTTTTTTTTACTGTTTTTTCCAATCGGATTTCATGATTGTTAATTGTTTCGTCTTTGGTTTTGCCCCTTTTTTTTGTAATCATTTTAATAAGGGAACATCTATATCGCAGCCAACAAGAATGGCAGAATTTTTACAAATTCAGTCAATTCAAACGCTCGTGTCGGATTGCAAAGAGCACGCCAAAGCATGCATCAAACTTCGTGTCGCGGGAGCGGCTGAAACATTGAGCATAACTTGTTCAACTTTAGACCAAGCGGAAAGTCTCGCTGATTTAATCGATGGATATTGTCGATTGGTGACTGATTCAAACACCTCGTTGTGGAACAGAAAAGGTAATATGAATAATAATCATATAAATATGTTAATAGAAGGTATTTTATTTTATCAATAAATATTGATATTAAATGTTGTGTGTGTGTACAAGCTGCTTTATGGAAAAATTATCCTTGCCCTTGCAAAGGTAGTGGTGAGATAAAATTAGATAAAAATTGTGTATTTCAATTTGATTACTTATCTTTGCGTTGTTTTTTTTCATTGTTTATTTTAGATTCGCATCCGCCAAAGTATCGCGGACACGACGGTGGAAATAGCAATAATAGTCCTGAGAACAATTGCAGGAAAACTGGAACAATTTTATCGGAAGATTATGCTGAAATCGTTGATGAAGAAGGAGATTATTCAACTCCTGCAGGTGGGTGGTGTATAAAAAATTGATATGATGTCGTAGCATTGAGTAATATTCAATAATATTTATTTATAGCTCGTGATTATGAAATTGTGAGGAATCAAGTTGAGTTGGGTGAAATTATTGGTGAGGGCCAATTTGGAAATGTTCATAAAGGTTCATATAAGAGTCGTGATGGTCAAACAATTGCTGTTGCTGTCAAGACATGTAAGGTTGATGCTGATTTAGCAACTGCTGAAAAATTCTTAGAGGAAGCTTGTGAGTGTGTTTACTGTTAAATCTCTTAAATGGAAACACATTTGTATATGAACAAATAGATGACATTTATTTTACTAATTTTTATGATAATTATTTTAGATATAATGCAACAATTTGAGCATCCTTACATAATTCGACTGATTGGTGTTTGCTCTGAAGCGCCAATATGGCTTGTGATGGAATTAGCAAGATTGGGTGAAATGCGAGCTTATTTACAGTCGAATAAACATCGGCTTGATTTAGCCACACTTTTGCTTTATACATTTCAATTAAGCACAGCATTATCTTATCTTGAAAGTAAGAAATTTGTTCATAGAGACATTGCTGCGAGAAATGTTTTAGTTTCATCGCATACATGCGTGAAATTAGCTGATTTTGGATTAAGCCGATGGGTGGAGGATCAAAGTTATTATATTGCTAGTAAATGTAAGCTTCCAATCAAATGGATGGCACCTGAAAGCATTAATTTTCGACGATTTACCACTTCATCTGATGTTTGGATGTTTGGTAAATTTTATAATTATTTTTATATTATTTATTGCTCGAAATATAAATGTTAGCATGATAATGTCTGTATTATTATTGTGATTTTAGGTGTTTGCATATGGGAAATATTGATGTTAGGAGTAAAACCATTTCAGGGAGTAAAGAATAATGAAGTAATTCGTAAATTGGAAAATGGTGAACGATTAGCGCTTCCTGATCATTGTCCACCACGTTTGTATTCATTAATGTCTCAATGTTGGAGTTATGAACCGAGTAAACGACCGACATTCAAAGATATTCGTGAAAATTTACAGTACGAAATACATTTATTATTCATAATATTTTTTATTTCTCTTCCATTTTTCATATTTTATTTTACATTGGAATTTTTTTCATTACAGTGAAATTTTATTAGAAGAGAAACACCAACAGCAGGAAACAATGAGACGTGAAAACCGCCGAGTTCAAGCTATGTCATGGGGTAAGAATAAATTTAAATATGAATTCATGATTTATTTAAATCGTATTTATTATAAATATATTCACAAATACAGGCGCAACAACAGCAGTGGCAGCAGCAGCAGATGACGTGGCGCCACCAAAACCCTCAAGACAACCGCAAATGGGTGGATTTGGACCGGACCAAGTTCATCAATCAACTGCAGCAGCGCCTGTTTCCACTTACATTGTCGCACAGAGTCCTGAAGTACTGGCTCAACTGCTCAAGGACAATCAAACACGGGGGGTATGTCCCTCTGTGTACACGACACCCGCTTCTGCCTTCAATACTCTCGCGGTACAATTCCAAGAGGATGAACAAATTCTTACTACTGCCCCTGTGTCAGATTTGCCTTTTTTCGCGCCCGCTCACGTCTTATCTGCCGAGACAAATGATACCGTAGATTTGACTGATTGCGAGGGAAATATGGATTCGCTTGATTTAACTGATGATACCATGTCTTCGTCGTCATCATCGACGTGCATGATATCGAGTCGTCTTGGATTAACAGAGTCAGCTCAAAATCAATCGCCTGCCGCGAATAAAAAGCCACAATATAATATTAAAGAGATGCAAAATTTGTATGCAGTGAGTTCCAAAGTAGTCGGTGGTGGTGGTGGTGGTGGTAACGGTGGTGGTGGTGGTGGTGGTGGTAATAATAGTAATACTAGCTGTAACATATCTGGGGATTTGTATTCACCCGTTCAAAAATTCTCCGTCTCTAGCGCGATGCCTACAGGGATTGCTACGTCATGCGGTGAAATTTACGGTCCTGTCGCTAATTTTGCACAAAGCTCAGCGATAATGAATGAAAATCAAGGTATAGGTGTAGCTGGAAATGCAAGTAGTGCGAGTGGTAGCCCTTCTTTTCCATCAACTGGATGTTTATATGGACCTGTTATGAAATTCCGTGGCGCCCAAACCGCGATGTCAACAAATATTTCAAGATCTAATGAAATAAAATGTTCTTCATTGCCTGTCGTATCGTATGTGCAAAATGCGTGTGTACATAATCCATCGGCATCGCAACAACATATTCAACATGAACCAAGACACATAATGATGCAAGGTAATCAACACGAGCAAGATCATCAGCGTTTTGCCAACATGTACATGACGCGATCGATGCAATGTATGCCGAATATTTATCAGCAAAAAAATCAAACCAATCAATCACCGTGCAGCTCTATTATTTCAACGCAATATTCAGGTCAACGTCTTCAAGCCAATGGAGCAACAGCTCAATTCGCAATGCCAATACAATACGTAACTCAATCGGTCAATTCATATTCCGCCTTAGGTTTACAAGATCAAAATTCATCGGAATTCGGAAAAACAAATATGATTAATTCGAATAATGAGAATGGGGAACATCATCAGGAAGGTGATGAAACCCAACAAGATCAGGTTTGACATGGCGTCTTGGTTTAATATTATGCACCGTTTGTTTCATCATGGTATATGCATGGAATAATTTATTTTGCATTAAATATGTTTGTGATGGGGGTTTTAAACTACTGATTCGTTGATTTTTTTTTTTGCATGAAATATGTTAAATGTATCCATGGTATCGTCTACTACTTCTTGGAATTGTGCATCTTCTTTCTCCCTTTTCCCTCAATAGATAATATTTAGGTATAGTTGTGTTAATGATGTATTTTTATAATGTATGTACATATATTTTTTAGTGTTCAAAATAGATATGTTGGTTGAAAATAATGGTAAAATTAATCATTATCAAAAAATATAGCAAAACTAATTATAATAATTTGATGGTTTTAGAGACATATTGGAGTACAGTCACAATTGTGCAATGATCCAGCTTTAATATCACGTGATCATAATACTGGTCACGATAGAATTGATGAAGAGCAAAAATTATTGGAGCAACGTTTATCCGAACAGCAGAGACAATCTGAGGAAGATAGTCGATGGCTCGCAAGAGAAGAAGTATGGATAAAAAATATAAAATCGATGAATGACAAATCAATTGTACAATTGAATATTTATCACACATTTTTATTGATGAATTTTTTTAGAAACGTTTGTCAATTGCAACAAGCGGCGATGAGAGCAGTATCAGTCCAACCGTTTCACGATCAATGACACAATCTCCCAATCATGAAAGTTGTAATAATGCTCCACACACTACAAGTTCATCATTTGTTGGTTCATCGGATAAAAATAATGACCAAAAAACAATAATAGTTAAGGTAAAGTAAAAAAAAAAATAATAATACTAATGGTAATTATCTGACAATTAACATATTGATTAATTATTTAATTTATATATCATATAGAAAATGGAACCCACACCAACAGCTGATTTAGATCGGTCAAATGATCGAGTTTACGATTGCACGACAAATGTTGTCCGTGCAGTGATGGCATTATCAATGGGAGTTGAACAAAGTCACGCTGATGAGTATTTAGAATTAGTTAGACGAGTGGGCGTTGAGTTAAGAGCACAATTGTCGTCGGTTGACGGGCTGGTGGATATATTGCCAGCTATAGCGCACAGACAAGTTGAAATGGCGCACAAAGTTTTAAGTAAAGACATGTCTGATCTGGTGAGCGCTATGAAATTGGCACAAACATACAGTTCAACAACACTAGATAGCGAATATAGAAAAGGAATGTTGTCAGCTGCACATATATTAGCAATGGATGCTAAAAATTTACTTGATGTTATTGATTCAATACGCATACGTTATCCGTATGTGGATGATAAAATATGTGATAGACATGATGGTGATAAAGCCGGTAATAGAGATGAAACAAACATAATTGGAATTGGTCGATCGACACCAACGACAACTACAACAACAGTGGGCGATTCGTCATTCATGCAGTCTAGTAAATTAGCCGGTAGATCAGATGGTATTTTTCGACAGAGCCAAAGTGGAGATGTATTGCATAGATTGCCTCAGGGATCAATGAGTCTTGATTATTCTACAAATTCATTGTCAAGTATTGAGAGACGTAATCGTATAATGACAAATAGTCTTGAGAGAAATTCAACTAGACGAAATCATATGGTGGGTGGTACGACAAATAGTTTAGAGAGAAAGCGACCGTCAATAATGCTGAATAATTCTGATTCGCTTGACAATTCAATGACTGCGTTGGTGGCATCACCATCAATATTACCGTCGCATTCACCGTCCCCGCCACCCTCGCAGCAACTATCATTACCAAATGACAGCTAATGTTTAAATGCATAAAATGATATAAAACAAAATGAATAAATGTTTTTTTTTTTTTTTTTTTTTTTGTTATGGCAATTGCACGTTTCGTATGAGAATTATTGAATAAATGTTTTGATTGTCTAATGTGTATTTGCAAATATGAGACAGTATTTATTAGTTGTAGCATATATATGTGTATATTGATAATAATTATGATTATATAACAATGAGAAAATCTCCAAAGCTAGTGTAATTATCAATACGTATAATTTATGACATATATTTTGCTTTTGTATAGTATAAAAAGCGCAAAAAAAGTGGTGGCGATGTTACTGCTCAATTGAATTGGATTTTTGTATATCTATTTGTTGTATATTAAGATTATTATACATTTATAATAGTACACGAATGCTCTGCAGATGTATGGCGAAAAAAAAAACATAAAAAAAGTTGCCGTAAATTCTCAAATTATTTCATTGACACGTGACGATTGATAATTACATACAAATGTATCTGATATTAATTGTATTCTTGATTGTCACAATGAAATGTCACCCTCCATTATGACCGTAGTGCATGGGGCTTTAATTTTTTTTAAATGAATTACAATTATAAAATAATTTAGGTATTTATAATGTTCTTTGGCACATTTATATACATTTATATAATGATTTGTTACAAATGTAGAAATAATAATGTGCGCATCTGTCTAAAATTATATTCTTCTGCTACTATATAATGTTGGAGCTATGATTCACTATAAAATAAAATGATATGAAATTTGAATTTATTGCTTATTTTTATAAACAACAATCACAATGAAAATTTTTGCAAACTTATGAAACTTCATTAATAATTGATTTGATCCAGCAATACTTTCTTAATACAGTAACATCATGATGTGAAAAGAATTATGAGCTTTTAATTATAATAGCAATGATCTTGAAACAAAAATATTTAAAAGTACCAGCAATTATATTCTCTATAATGTAGAAATTATCAGTGGAACCAAAGTGGTATCTGATTGTTAAAGCAAATGCAGATAACTGAAAATATAATATCCATTACCAACGGAGATACATAATTATCATTGGAATTGTTTGGAGGCGCTTTTGAATTCGATACATTTATTATGTATAGAACATACATAAACATATATGTAAAACTGATGATATCTAAGCTGGGTTTAAAAGCCATTATCAGTTAATGCAATGTGAGTAATGTGACAGTATAACAAATTGTATGGCATTGAATAGTATATTCCCACCAGCATAGATATTGAATAAAAAAAAAATTTAGAAACAAAAAAAAACCGTAGATGAACGATTCAAAGTGCAAATAATTTTGTTTGGAACCTGCCACCACAAACTGCGAATGGTTAGTGTATTACGGTGTGGGCGGTAAGGGGATTTTATTTTTGTTTAGCGTTTACTCATTGGTGTGTTATGGATAGATGGCATTTTAGAGTGGGTATAAACACATCGGAATATAAATTTCCGTAGTGCGTCATGAAAGTAGTATTTCGTCAGACGTCCAAGTATACTTCGTACATAAAATATGGCAGTGTAGTTGCAGCTGTGTGGTTATACAGCTATGTATTTAGTCCATTACTTGGTTTAGTGATATTTGCAGTTAGACGAGACAATTTATCAAGAAAAATGGCGGTAGAATGTAATTCACCATCATTAACAGGACTATCATCACCGAAAACCCTTTACGATTTAAGTGTTTACACTGTTGCAAGTCGATTTATTCGTTATAAAAAATATTTTACTTATCTACCGGAGAATATTCTCTTTGATATTTATTATCAGGTAAATATGTTATTATATATATTATTACACTATTATATTGTATTTATTTTTTTATTTATCTATTTATGTTTTTACGTATTTATTCTCATTCTTGTAATTATTTTCTGACGTTTTCATTTGTCATTAATGCAGATAAATAGTATTAGTTATGATATAAAATGAACTTTCTCTTATCGTTCGTACTTGAGATATGTGTTGATTTAACGTTTGCTATTATTATTATTATTATTATTATCATCATCATTATTATTATTGTTATTATCATTGTTGTTGGCTAGTGTTACACACAGCTGATTATACACTAGTTGTTTTTTCAATTTTTTTTTTTATTGAAATTTGTTTTAGCTATACAAGGAGAAGAGATTATGCCTTTTAGGTGCTGAATTCAGTGATTTAGATATATTTTCCAAGATGCTTAAAGTAAGAAACCGTCGTGTTCACTTGCTACAAATTTTTCAGGTAGATTTTTTAATGATACTGTATATATTTTTTATTATATCTGAATGAAAATTGATTTGTTTGTTATTAATGATTGACTGATTAATTTTGAATTTATTTTGAAGGCTTTAATGGATCATGGGATAAAAATTGGCAATGAATTAACAATTAGTTATAATATATGTTGTTTAGGAATAAACAAAAATTCGTGTACACAAGAAAATATAATAAATCTCGGTTTGAGATTGGGAAGTTTTCTCAGCGACGCTGGATGGTATGCTGAGAGTGAAAAAATATTGCTTACATGTCGTGATTTGTGCGTTAATGACAGTGAAACAATAGAAAATTGGTGTCGTACATTAGATTGTTGTCACAAATTATTACACGCTCAAGCATTTTATTGTGCATTTAGAGGTGCTGCTGAGACACATCAATTGGCATTAAATACAATTAAAAAATTAGAGAACGCTGGATATAAAGATTGTAGTCATGCTGCATTATATGCTGAATTTAGCGTATTATTTTTCATGAGAAGTGAATATGATCAATCATATAGATGGAGTGTTGCAGCGTTAAAAGAATTAAAGCCATCATTGCCACCACGTATAATAATCGATGTATTACGTCAGGCAGCAAAGTCCTGCGTAGTTAAACGTGAATTTAAAAAAGCTGGTTTATTAATTCGTCAAGCTGTATATCTAGCTAGAGAAATATTTAGTACTGATCATCCAAAATATGGTGATGCTCTTATGGACTATGGATTCTACTTATTGAATTATGATAGCGTTATCAACAGTGTTTTTATCTACAAGACTGCACTAGTCATAAGAAAAGAAATATTTGGTAAAACAAATTTATATGTTGCAATTGCACGCGAAGATTTGGCGTATGCACTTTATGTTCATGAATATCGTTCAGGGAAATTTACACAGGCGCGCGAACAAGCCGAGCGTGCTATTGAAATAATGGAAAAACTTTTGCCAGCTGAACATTTAATGTTGGCAAGTGCCAAACGTGTAAAAGCACTTATATTGGAGGAACTTGCTGTTGATTATCGCGGATCAATAATGACCAATAAAGAATTACTATTGAAGTCCGAATATCTACATTTGTCTGCCTTACATTTAGCACAAACGGCCTTTGGCGAAAGAAATGTACAAACAGCAAAGCATTATGGTAATTTGGGTCGTCTTTACCAAAGCATGGAGAGGTTTCAGGTAAAATTTATACATTAAATTAAATTATTTACAACATTATAAGATTATTTCAGAGGAATTTTAATTATAACTGTTGATTTTATGTATTAATTAGGAAGCTGAGGAGATGCATTTAAAGGCAATAAGTATCAAAGAAGAACTTTTAGGACCTGATGATTATGAAGTTGGATTGAGTATTGGTCATTTAGCTTCATTATATAGTTTCCACATGAAACGTTATCGTGAAGCAGAAAAACTATATTTTCGCAGTATGGCCATAAGTGAGTATTATCAATGCAAAATCTTTATTTAGTAAGAAATATTATTTATTTTATCGTTGTTTTTTTATCTAGATCTCAAATTATTTGGCAAGAGTTACAGTGGATTAAGTTATGATTATCGGGGACTATTACGTGTATATGAAAAGTTACATGAATATGATAAAATTTTGGAGTACAGAGACGAATTAACTTTATGGAAGGAATTAAGAAAGCAATATCTTCAGTCTGAAGATTCACCAATAGATCTTTGTAAATGTGCAGAACCAACTGAAAATGTTATAAAAACTTTTTTTTTGATGTGATGGAATCTCAGATATATGGTTTGTTTTTTCCTCATTTTTTTTCGTACTTTCACTTATCACTTTAATTTAAATTTGCCTTACTAGTGGAATACTTATGGATAATCTGATGAGATGAAATAACGAATTGCAAAAATTTATTTGTTATAAAATGTTGAGAATTTTCTGTTTTTTTTTTTCCCAGAGGTTAATAATTAATTATGTAACGGTACATATTGGCTAATAATAATTCACTCTACGATTTCAATTTATAATTTTTGTATAATGAAGCCAGTTGTATAGATATAATTCGCGATTTTGCACTGTAAATGCGCAAAACGTAAAATTATTCACGTTCAAAATAAGCCTTCATCATTATATTTCTCAACCACGCCTTGACATATGAGCGTAAATACATATGTAAATTAGAAGAATTTAAAAAACAAAAAAAAAAATTGTCGATTAAAGTGTCACGTTCGTTGAAAGTCATCCGAAGTTGATAATATTATCAACCAACATTTTTTATACAGTAATTAGTAATACTTCAAGTACGAGACATTATAATTAATATAATACTGATCTAGAAATACCAAAAATATACATAGTGTCCTATTTTAAGTAATACACGTGACATAGCTTCGAAAAAATAAAGGCGGATAAAAAAGGTTTATGGTATTGTAGAGAACATTGAATGGTGATGTTAAAAAAAAAAATGTAACAATGTGCTCTCGGATTTTTGTAATGAACTTTTGAAATTAAATATGGGACTGTTTTATTTTTATCTGTCTTCTTTTTTTCAAGTTATTTAGGTGTGCCATCTAAAATGAAGCACTTGTGTATATCGTGTCATTGAAAGCTATAAATGAACATCACTTTAAATTCAAACGTTTTTCACTATTACACGTCAATTTTTTTTTCTTTCATAATAGAATATAATTAATTTCATCGACCAACAAATAGATATTATTCAAAATGACAACAGAAGATTCGACGAGAGGCTAAAATTATAGTGTATAGATTTCAAAGGGTAAAAGTCATGTGCAAAACACTTTATGAGAATCTTCAGCCAGATGTCATACTGAGTTGTATATTTGTAATTTAATATTAGAATAATTATTATAGAATTATTGATTGTTTCAATTTTACAGTGGATATTGAAGGATTTTAATTAGCCAAATTTCATACAAGGCTCATAGGGCAATTATTTAACTTTTTTTTTTCCACTCCTTACACAAATATATTTACAATCGTGCGTTAAAAATCAAATAATGGTTTTTAATTACTCGTATGAGTGTGTATCCTCTTTTGTATAAAAACCATACATTATTAAATTTAATAAATCTATATCGTCATTGAAATTTATATATTTTTTAATTCCTAGTTCAACCGATAGCCAAGATATGAGGACTTGAGAGGTTATGTCAAAAAATTCAATCAAATACATTCAAAAGCTTTAATATCTTCCATAAACTCACAATGAACATGGAGAAATATTTTTTTTATTTACATAGAATATTTCTAATGTTATTTAACCGTTGCTGTTTGAAGTGCTAGCAAATATTTTTTAGTTCTTTAGCACGATTCATTTAAAATTGTTATTAATGGAAAAAAATCGAATGTGGAAACTTTTTTTTTTTTTCAATCCACATATTAAAATATATTTTAATTTGTTTCAAATATAGTTATTTTTCTTGTTTCCAATGGGTTAGATGCTCTTGAAACATACAACCATATTAACCACAATAGTTAATTAACTAATCGGTCAGATGCTGAAGTAATTTCAATAATAGTAGCACAACTATTCAGTATTGCACATTTTGCTCTGTTTTTTCTCTATCATTGTCAGCGTCTACCGGATAAAATAATTAAAAACTAATCAGGTGTATGAGGTGGCTCTTGACTGAAATACGGTGCGGTATCTGGCACCAATAACGTATGGCAAACACCGCAGACTCGCGATGGACGTTGCTTTGGACCACTGTTAACCACGTGAGATAAACATGTTTGACAAAATATATGACCGCAATGTCGACAGTGGACCTGAAATATTAAAAAAATAACAGTATTAAAAGTAAAACGAAATAGGTCATTATACAACTATAATAATTTATATTTATTCAGATGATATTTTACTTTTTTTTTTCCATGTGAAAATGTTGCATGACAATTTGGACATTCATCAACGTCCTCCTCGTGTTGCCACCGAACTTCACTACCTGATTCACGAATTTTTTCCAATTGAACCTAAAAATTAAATAAAAATATAGCGTGAGAATTTCACACATAAAATATCATTGATTAATTTAATAATGATTACCTGAAGTGATTGCGATAGTCGAACAAAGTCCTTTTGCACTTCTCCACTTGTTTCTAATACTTGTTGAAGACTCGTTACCCTTTGGCGTAATTCAACAATTGTGGTATCTTGATCCTGCTTTGTTGCTAAAGCTTCCTTCAACATACTTTCTAATCGTCTTACTTTTTCATCTTTCTCCGAAGTCATTTGTTCACGCAATAGTCCAAGCTCATAACGCATTGTCGTTTCCTTCTCTTGTGCCACTTCCTGAGCGACCCTTGCGGTGATAAGATCCTCATGTGCTCTTAATAAACTTATATGTAATTCCTCAACATTATTTGGCATATTTATATTTTCACTCTGAAGTTGCTGTGAATGTTTACTATGTTTTCCAATCAGCGTTTCATTTTCGTGTTGAAGTTCAATAAGATGTCGTTGAACTTCTTCACGTCCGCGAGTTAATTTAGCTAATTCTTCAGTCACACCTTGATGCATTTGTTTGTATTGTTGTTTCAATTCTTGAAGTGTTTGTTGGGTCAATTGTGATGCCGTTGTTAATTCCGTTACTTTGATTTTGTGCTCTTCTCTTTTTTCATTCCATTTTTCTTCCATTCCTTTACGAAATTCAACTTCTTTTGTTAACTCCTCCCTTTGAGCTTGTAACATACGCTCAGAGTCAGCCAATTGTTTCTCTAAATCTTTTGCTGTTGTTTGCATTTTTACAAGCTGCGTTTCATAATTCATACACATATCACAAATTAGTTCATTACCATCGCTTCCCAATTTTCTTTGGGGCAGCAGTTGTGGTGTTTCTTTGTACTTTTGTAATTCATCATCAGTTGATCTTAATTTTTCCTTTAATGCTTTGATTTCTTCCTCTAATGGCACAACTAAAGAACGTAATACTTCAGCATCTTCTTGAGCCTGAAATAATTAAATAATAAATCAACATTTTATATTATGAAATTAATTAAATTATTATATTTTAAGATTCATTGGTTGAATATAAATAAAAATTGCGTGCAATTCTCAAGCATACGTACATATTTTTTTACCTTCCTCATACTTTCTTCTAAATGTTCTGGACCTAATGATAAAGAATCTGCACCTAATTGTGACGCAACTTTTCGCGCTAATGTTTTTGTAACAGTTGAAAGAGAAATTTGTGGACTATCTGACGATGTGTCTTTGGGAATTTGTGATTTTAAAAATGAATTTTCTTCTTCGAGTTTAGTCATATACGTTCTTAATTTAATCACTTCATTTTCTAGCTGTTCACGAGTGCACGCTGACTCCTCCATCGTGTCTTGAATAACCTGCTGTAACGATGCAATTTCTTCTTGGGCTTTATGTGTTTCTATATCAATATCATTTTCTAATCTAATATTAGCCACTACCAATTGACTTTTGGCCTCGTCCAGTTCACCTTTTATTTTTATTATATCATTTTGTAGATCTATATTTTCTTTCAATCTTCTTTTCAGTTCTTCTACAGAAAAAAAATGTGTTCTTGACATTATCTCATTATTAATATAGTATTATTTTTAAATCATACCTTCTTTTTGGAGAAATAATTCTTTCATTTTTGCCCTTTGGACATTAAATTCCTCTTGCATTTGTATTTTTTCTAACTTTAATTTATCCATTTGAATCTGCAGATCATCTACAAGTACAAAATTTAATTTGAATGTTTGAATTACAGTTTAACAACAATTATCGAATGAGTCACAAGTAATTAGCATTACTTCGCCAAATGTCAAACAATTAAAATAAAAAAATGAAAATCCATTGCAGATGTTTCTTTAAATTCTTCAATTTTATATTTTAAATAAACAGCAACCAAAGTATTATTACCTTCTGCATTCTCAAAATCAATATAATTTTCTTGTGAATTGTTCTCCATGATCATATATATTTTTTAATGACTAACGTTGATTTGAGTTAGGATGTCTCACAACCACTGATATAAACCCGGGAACAATATTATCGTAATAATAATAAAATGACACGTTGAACAATATTGTCGCAGCATTTTAATGAAATATTTTCAATTGAAACTGCTGGATATCAATACAATTATATTTGTTTCAATTTAATTTAATGTATCTTCTATGTTCAGCAACATTCAAATACATAATGAGAAGCATAAAATGACTGACTGAACCTCAAATTTAGTTGCAACAATAGAAATTTTTTTTTTTTCTTATATACAATTGCGGTGTATTATTTGCTTGTAATAGACTAGACTCTAGAGTAAAATTATCGTAGGGAAAATCCGTCTGGTAAAATGCGACAAGAGAAATGTTATCAAATTTCATCACAAGTGGCGCTGTTATCATCATTAATTAAGAAGTACATCCCGCAGAATATTTGTTTATTTGTAAAAATTATGGCTTGACGCAAATTTTTAGAACAAAAAATCGCCTTACACAGTTATTGAAAAATTAAAAAATATATTATATATTACTATTATACGTATATAAATATATATGTACATCAAGAAATTACCGGTAGAGTACTACTACAGCGGCAGAATGTGTAGGTGGCGCGCTTAAAGCAATTCAAATAATCAAAAATGGCGTCATACTTATAGCTACTATTTGAAAATTCAAATAAAAATATATAGATAAAATTTCGGTTGAATTTCGAATAATTGCAACGCAATAGCGAGAATATTAACTCGAGAAAAAATATAATCTGAGTGTGCCGGGGTGCGGGGTAGAAATAAATATATTTTCAAAATTTCATCATCCATAATTAAGATCATGAAAAGCCAGAAGTTTCAATTTTATTTATAGACCACATCAACCGGGTAAAGAACGAATATTACAATGATCAATGTACTCTATTGATGGCGACTATATGTACAGGACATCAGAAAAGATTCGTCATTTGGAATCAATAAAATTAATTCCCTGAAGTAATATAATTCCCCAATGGCATTAATTGGGTGAGTTCATTTTTTTTTTTGCCAATTTTATGCATGTACATCAATGGATAATTTCGACTACCGATCATTTATGTTGGAGGGACCATGAAAAAAATTTTCTATTCCCCATGACTCCGGCATCCATTATTTTATCTTTTTTTTCCTCCTCTGCCACTATTTAATTCGTGTCATTTTTTTGCATTCTTATGATAATTAATATAAAAAATCAACAACGAATTCTCATCCATATTTTTATTATATGAATAATTATTGGAGAGGTTAATTGAAAAAAATGACTAAACATACATGTTCAAAAAACACTATAGGAAATCAATCAAAAATGAATACAAAAATTACAAATACATAAAACATATAATTTGAATTAATTTAACAACTATAAAAATTACATTGCACGAATTTCATATATTTATTCTACTGCACAATTCAATAAAAAAAAAAAAAAATCTTACATCTATATTTATCAATTTGTTATATATACATTAAAAAATTCATATATTTAACTTTAATATCACGACACTGTGCTTAAAGTATAGAAATGTGTTTATATATATAAATCAAGATATACATATATTATATGGCTACAGTTTTGATAATCTAATTTGAATTATTCAAAGTCCCATATTAATTATATAATTATTAGATATCAATTAAATCTGGGATAATAATGCCTACGAATGTATACGGATATTGACATGCGTGTCAATTGATAATTATAAATAAAAAAAAAAAAAAACAATTTATGAATCTGATGGCTCCTTGCAACCGAGTCCAGCGGACCAATTGCAAATTCCACCCACTGGATCAAATGACAATTTGACTGGGCACGTATATTCAGTGGCAATTACTTGGCCACCAACCATTGGTGCACATGTAATAAATTTTTTGCATGATGTTGGATGAGCAAAACTACCTTGATCTAAACAACGTATTCCACCTGTTCTAGTTATATAAATTTTGTCCTTGAGTTCTGGTTTTATTGATAATCTCACTTCCTCATCAACGTAATAATCATAATCAATTATAGCTGGTCTACGAGATCTCGGCGATGTAACATCAATATTTATTTTGTCCTCATTTTGTGTTGGCCTCTGACGTCGTCGCAATGGCTCAATAGTTGTTCTAACAATTGTCGGTGGTTCAGTATAAACATCATATTTCACCTCGATTTTGTGTCTTTGAATACCTCGGATTCTCGTAGGAGTTTCATTACCTAACCATAATGTCGAATAATATTATTTTTATTCCTCATAAATGTAGTTATTATTTTTTATATGAAGCAAACATTGATAGAGTAGTTAGTGCGTGAATGTAATAAGTACATAGTAAACAATGAATTAAATAAATTCATTGAAAGTATAAGTGTATATATTATTAGAGTAATGATGGAATAATAGACAAACGAGATATATACGATGAGAAGATCATTATTTAATTACACGTTGATATTTCCAAGAGAGTCTCTGCCCAATTAGAGACTTTTTGTGGTAGGTGACTGGTGATAATATTTTGTTAGTTCAATGATGCAACAGACGTTGTGGTATATTGAGAGCTGAGGGAGAAATCAGTTTTCAAATATATAAATTAGAGAGACATATTAAAAAAACACACCGACAGATACCAAAGTTGAAAGAGAGAGTGTTGCATTTTTAATGATTGAAAAAAATGATTGAGAGACGGTGAGGAAAGAGAAGGTAAAAGTAAAAAAAAAATATTCAGAGAGACATTTATTGACGGTAAATTAGTAAGAGTTGTTTATATGATGTTGTAATTTATGTACCTGTTTCAATAGTGGAAGTGACAGTTGGTGGATCCGCTATTGACACAGGTAATAATTCTTGTGCGCGACTACTTTGATCGTAAGTATCACCTGGTGTTTTATTAAAATACTGCGGCTCTGACACTCTTACATTACCTGAAATTGAATCCATATTTCTCCATTTAATATTCACAAATTTTTATTTAAAAAAAAAACAAAACAAAATATAAAACATTAAAATTATCTCACCAACTGTTGGATATCGGAGTGATGATTTGAAGCGATCGCGTGAATCTGATCTTGCTATATTCGCTGGTTTTCTCAATAGAGTGCCCGGACTTCTGAACAAATTGATCTATCAAAAAAAAAAAAAAAACATTCAAATCATTAGTCACAGGAAAATAAAAATACTTGTAGGTTTTATTTTAATGAACGAGGAAGTTTGATTAATTAAGACAAATAGTTTTGTATAGGAGCACCTTAAATTGTCAAGCGTTAATGAGTACTATAAAAAAAAGTAGGACAATAATAGAAAGACGTGAAAAGCATTGCGTTCATCAGTTTATCGATGATATATACGCTCGAAGCATTTTCCTCGTGATAGGGAATGTACATATTTATATAATAGACAGAAGAAAATGTGTTATTTGAGCAGCATGAAGAGTCATTTGGATCCAGAGTTGATTTTTTTTTTCCTGATGACTATTTTATCGAAACATTAGAAGACAATCCTGATTTCTGTTGTCTTTTTTTTTTTGTTAGCATTTTCACAGTCATTTACGTTGAGCAGATAGCATCCCACGTGTTATTATATTATAGCTTTCTAATATTTTGTTTGAGTGTTTTTCATAGTAAAATTATAGACAACAAGGCAGAGATCCACTAGTCTACATATTTTATCTTTCGTTTTTTTTTTTTTTACATAATTAAAGAGTGGTTATTCAATTGCTCCCATCATTCTTTTTAGATTTTTCTTTTGTCATGCTGTATTGACACTGACCTCCACAGTTGCGTTCATGTCTTCGGCTCTTGATTTATTAGAAACATCATGAAGAATTGCTGGCGACTTTACGAGTGTAATTGATTGTTGAGGCTGACTCTCAGCAATGTTTTGATCATTAATTGATTCGGTTATTGGTCGTTTTCTTATGATCCTTCTTGACCAATTGCCTGATTGTGGTACCTCAGTATTTGCCACGATTTTATTTTTATGGACTGCAATTAAACGACGTCCTTTTGATTGTGTTAAATGACGTGTTGTTGGACGTCGATGAACAACGATTTCTTTCACGGGTCTTCTTTCTTTTGGTGGTGGTGGTGATGATGAAGATGATAATGAAATTGTGGGTACTGTTGTTATCAGAAGAGAACTGGTTAAATCAGTGGTAGAATAATTTAGAGTTTCATCTTCAAAATCTTCTATTTCATTAATTGATTCCGAATTATTGTTTAATTCATTGGTAATTGTGGTAGGGGATAATGTTGAAGTGTCTTCAAGGTATTCATTCGTTGTATGCTCCTCTGAATAATTGTCATCAGTGGTGAAATCAATTGCAGTCACGAAAGTTGACATCACTTCGTCCATTGATTCAGAACTATCAGTAGAAATATTTTCAGATATTGTATTTATTGTTACATCTTCAGGTTTAGATGTTGTGATTGATTTCGGTTGAGATTCGTCCAGACTTTTAGTGACGTAAAAACCACGAATGATATGTTGAGTGCTTGGAGTTTCGTAATTAGTGACAGAGGTGGAATCTTCAGTTGTATGATTTACTAAATTTATCTCGGTAACATTTTCGAAATCAATGCTGCTCTCAGTGTTGTTTTCATAATTTGAATTATTTATTAATTGTATTGTCAGAACATTACGCTGAATGGTGGAATTTACAGTGTCCTCAGGCAGTTGGAGAATAGCAAATTGATCACCTTTTATTTCATCATTTTGTAAATCATCAAGTATTCGTACTGGAATATGAATGCCCTTTAAATATTTAATAGACGATGATTCCGATGATTCCGCAATATTACGATTTATCACAGAATTATTATTAATTAATTCCTTGAGTGTTGGTAGTTCCTTAAAATATTTTAGCTCGACCTGGAAAAAAATTAGAACGAGCGCAAACATTTATAATATAGTGTTGAATCCAGTGAATATCAGATTTTTCTTCGACGTTGAAAGTCGAGATGTAGTAATATTGTTGAAATTATTTACAGACATCAAGCAAATTCATGATGATTAATTTATAATCCTTTGGTAATTTATGATCGTTGTGATTTTGCATTAGAATGATTAATTATTGTGATTGTGTATGTTGATTATTATGAAAATGTGAGAGAATAAAATTTAATTGAAGTGTATTTTAATGTCGGTGTTCTTTACCAATTAAATTATTAAATACCGACTCAATGGCAATTGTTGATGATTGCGCGCTCGATTCTGTGGTAAAATATCGGCCGCGTCGTAAAAATTCACTTTCAATTGGCAATGTTGATTTCTCCGGCGTTTTTTCTGTCAGCGGATGAATTTCATTTAACAATACATGACGCGATTCATCAGCAAAAATATTATTTTTATCCAATAGCACTTTACGTTGGCCATTAATATTCATTGAACTATCAACCGGAAATTTTGTCATTGATGTTAATGATGAATATTTAGTTTTAATTCGTATTATTTGTCGTTCAGTTGTGCCTGATTCAACAACCGATGTAACGAGTCTTGTCACTTGTGGTTTTATCTGTGGTGTTGTTGAAGTCTGTTCATATTTAAGTGAATAATCATCGTCCAAGGATGATTTAACTGTGGTTTTTGATGATTGTGATCGTCTTAATGCTGCATCGGCAATGAAATCAAATTTTCTCGATGGTATTAATGTTTCTGTCACTGATGATTCAGTAGAAATAATCAACGGTCGCGGATATGACCGTGTTTTACTTATTTGTCGTTGCCAAAATGTGTTTGTGCCACCCGAACTAAATTTATCCTTGTTTGAAACAGGTAATTTAAAGATTTTTTGCGTTTCGCCAATTTCTCTATCATACGTTTGTAAATGACGATTAGCAATAATGTCACCGATTTTGTCTGATGACTCTTGAGGTGATGAATCATCAATAACAATGTTGCCTTGATGATTCAATGAAAGAATCAATGGCGATGATGTGGATGTTGTAATAAATTTTTTCCAAAACTCATTTATTTCTCGACTTACCGCGGTGTTGTTAGCAAGATTGATGAAATCTCTATTTCTAAAATTACTATTCTCCTCCAATGTTTCATCAACACTTTGTTGAGTCGTTGCCACTGGATAAACTGGACGTCTACGTATGAATACATTTTTTCTGCGTATATTATTCGATCCAGAATTAACACTCTGTGATGAAGTAGAGAATCTAGACGATCCCAAACGTCGAGTTGATGTTGTGGAACTTGGAGTAGTTGATGCTGAATCCGCTGGACGTTTACGGATAAATTTTTTCCTAATGAACCGTGAAATTGGTTTGTCATCTATTGTTGTGGACGACACACTTGTAGTAATTATCGTGTCCGTTTCGGGTGAATAATTAATTTGTGAATAGCCCATTGTTGTCGATTCCTCTGATTCAATGTCATTATTTATCGGTTGTGTGTTTTGCTCAGTTGCGTCGTTCGTGGATATCGTATCTGCATCATTTGTTGTAGGTTCAGTTGCCAATATTGAATTAGTATAGTCAACAGCGATAGTTTCAATCATTGTATCGTCTGTAGTGACACCTGAATTTTCCTCAAACATTGTCGATTGAATTGGAATATCAGTCGTGGTAATTTCTGGAGTATCAGTAACGTCATCTATTGAATTTGGTGATACAGGACCTAAACGTCGTATAATTTTACGTCTACGATTGGGCCTGAATGTTGTTTGCTCATCGGTTGATTCTGTTGTGGAGGTGGGAACTAAGAGTCTTCTTCTCAGCAGAACTTTTCGTCTTGCTGGCTCGTGTGCCTTGGTACTTGTAATTTGTATAGGCATCGTCGTCGTTTCTATCGAACTATTCATATCCGAATTAAATACAGAATTAATTACATTTGGCGTTGAAACAATTTCATTTTCACTTGTAATTTCAGTCGTAGATTCGGCGTAATCAATTGTAGTTCCATCAGAGATTATTGTCGACGTTCTCCAATTAGTATTTCTCGAACTGGTTGCTTCAATTGCGTTTAAAGAATCATTATCATTATCATCAATATGATTAGATATTCTAATAACTTTAATATTAGTTATTTCTTTTTGATTACTAACGCTATTATTTTTGAAGCCACCTCGTCCGGATTTTGCCACTGGTTCAGCTTTATAATTTCTTGGAGAAATGCGAATAATTGGACTATCACTCAACGGATCAGTGGACGATCGTGAAATCGGTCGACGTCGTCGCTTATTACTCTCAGTGGTAGTTTGTTCAATTGTTTCAGTGGTAGGCCTTCCACGTCTACGTTTTGAAAAACTATCAGATGTGACACTAACAACAGTTGGCTCAGTCGAACGAGAAGAAATAATATTGCTAGAAGTTTCGTCAACAGAGGTTCGATGTGCTGCTGTTGTATATTTACTACTGCCTCTTCTTCTGGCAATTGTATTTGATCTATTCACCACCTTCTCTTGATTTAATTCATCATCAGCTATTTTATCACCATCATGACGATGATGTGCTTTAACAGTTGTTGATTCAGTAGTCGCTCTTGTTCTCGTCCTCATGCGTACAAAATTCCTCGTTGGTATATTACTCACCTTAACTCGATTTTGTTCAGTTGTGGACGGTGGACTAGTCGTTGTTGAAGATGTTGTGGTAGTTGGTCGTCCTCTACGAGGAAAACCGAATGGTCGTGGCTGGGAAATTGTAGTGGTGGTTTTGCTACTCGATGTCGGCGTTATTTTTGGAGTTGTGTTTATTGATAAAGTTGTTTGGGGAATTTCAGTGACGAAATTCTCAATTATTGTCACAATGGGATCAAAATTAATTGATGTTTCACTTGCGTTGATTGCTGATCTTGCTGTCGTTGTCAATGTTGGAAAGATTGAGGATTTATTTACTAATTCAGTGGTTAATTTTGTAGTTGATTGAATTGTTGATGATGAAAATGATGGAGAGATGGTAATTTCAGGATTCGTTTTTATTTCTTGAATATTACTCGGAGTTGATGGATCATTTAAGATAGTTGGTGAGTCTCTAGTGGTGTCCTTTAATCTGTCTTCTGCAAAATTTGTTGATTCACCGGATCGAACAGTTGTGCTTCTAAATCGTTGTGTATTAGTATATCTAAATGAAAATAAAAATAAAAATAAATAAATGAATAAAATAAGATCATAACATTATTTTTTTCCACTTTATTTTGTTCATCAATGATATTTTACCTGGATTTTGAAGTTGATGATTTTTTTTCATTTTCTTCCTGGTTTTCAATTGCTTCATTGGATCTAATGGCCGGGGGTGTGTTTCCTAATAATTCATCTTTATCTCCTAAATCATTTTCACTTCTAAAGAACAAGAATAAATAATTATTTTCATCAACTTAACGTAATTACTGTTTGTCCAACGTTTTTTTTTTCAGTATTTTCACTTACGCAGATGTGGACGGTCGAGTGCGTCGGATGTTTACATAACTGGGCATTGCTTTCTTCGTTGATGTATCGTTGATATCGTCATTCTCATCATCATTCTCATTATCTGGATTGCTAATTGTTTGTTCCTCAGACGACGCAACATCGGTATTATCTTGTTCAATTCCATCTCGTTGTGGTAATTCATCATCGTCCATTTCTTCATCAGAAAATGACGGTTGTGTAGACACTGGCCTTATGTATGAAGTAAAATAATTGACAATTAAATAAATGAAAGAAATAAAATAAATTTATTTAATTACATACTTGGGTCGTTCGATGGTAACGTATTGCGGTTTATTTGTTCGTCGTAGACTTCTCACTTCAGGCACATCGTCAAGCCCCTCAAATTGTGCTCCACCAGGACCATTCTGATAATTAACTCGTGAGTTTATGGTTATTTTTTCAGTGACATGATTCTTTGGTATGGTTGTACGAGTTGTTGACGAACCAAAAAGACCACCGATTCTTGTTGCCTGGCGATTTAATACTCTCTCATATAAACTGCGACTAATTGTTGCTGGCGTAACACGTTCTTCGTCTTTTGTATCGTCAGTTTTTACCGGTGAATATTTATCTTGGAGATTTAACTGCTTTTCAAGATGTTCTAAGCCACCTATTATGATAAAAATTTATAGTGTAGTAAATAAAAAAATATATAATAGCTATTTTTAATGAAAAGAAAAGGAAAATTATAATTTACCAGCTTTTTTTATCAAATCAATTAGTTCTTTTATTACTCTCGGGTCCTCTTCGTCTTCAAGATCGAGCACTTTATGAGTGTTTGGTTTAAAACTTCTTGACACAACTGTCGTTGGAATTTCCGTTGTTGTTGTCGTAGTCGAAGAAGTAGATCTATTTCTCGTTATTGTTTTGTAAATCAATGCTTTTGCTGTTGTACTTCGAACAGAATTTTTATTTATAACCTCGTCTTCCTCATTATCTTCTTCATCTTCAACATTGTGAGAATCATCGTCATCGTATTCATATTCTTCGTCGGAGTTTGGTGCTGCAGTCGTAGTGGTTCTTTTTGTTGTTTTATGTTGGAATGTGGCTCGAGTTGTTGTTATTGGTGCTTTGGTCGTTGATACCGGACTCGAGGTCTTTGTCTTCGGGCATATGACATTGCGTGGGTAGTCGCAAGAATCAGCGATTTTGTTGAATACCAGACCTTGAAACATTCCGAGAGTAAAAGAAAAAATAAATTATAATAGTATTTTATTTCTTATTTTTTTATCGTTACTGAAGTATTTTTATTTACCGGATGGACATGTAAATTGATTAGCAACAATTCCAAGACCACTGGGCCCACTATCAAGACACCAGAAGTATTTTTTGCAATCTCGTGGATGTGAAAAAAATCCCTCGTCCTGGCATTTGAAGTCTGGAAATAAATTATAAGTATTATATACACTTTGTGAAAGCAAAATTATTATTATTACAATATATTTTTTCAATGGTCACTAACCACTTCCAGGATCAGGTGTTGTAGGTGGTTCAGGCGTCGTCGATGATTTTTCTTTATACTCAACCGCATCATCTAAATCATCATTATTATCGTCATTACTTTTTGTGGATTGCGCTTTTCTTCTTGAAGATATTTTATTCGTTCGACTACGCGGTCGAGACTTATTACGACTTTTCACAGAATACTCTTCTGTTTCAATATTTTCAACGTGTTCTTCATCATTTTCCTCAACATTCACTCGACTTTTGCTATTCGAACGAGAATTAGTTCTCGATGATGGTATTCTTTTTCGCGTTGATGGTGTTGTAGAACTTGGATATCTTTTATTCGTTTCAGTTCGTAATCTGCGACGCGTTGAATCATCTTCAGATCTATGACTGTCACTTTGAAGTCTAGTTTTCTTTCGATTACTAATTAATTTAGGTTTTTGGCTTGGTCGACTCTTTCGACTAATAAAAATAATGAAAAATCATGAGACAAATTGATAATATTGCTGAGAAAAATATTGAATATACAATAAAATAATATGAATTACTTATTGCCAGCGAGCATAGCTTCTTTGGCAGCTTCAATAAGTGGATACGGTCGATCATGACATTTACCACGAAAATCATCATTGTCAATAGACCAAAACATTATTCCACCAAGTCCCTTTTCATTAACATATTGTGCCTTCACACGAACAATTTCCTCGTCGTCATAACCAACCCATTGATTGCCACGAACAGCATATGGACCCATTGCCTTTGGATTTGGTTGGACCACTTCCCACTCGTCTGATTTAGCAATATTCTCACAAATTTCATAATAAGCAAGATATCCCTTTTCTCTAGTTGCGTCACCTTCTTCACCTGGACCGTCAGCAGGCGCACCAATTTCTGTGGCTTCATCATTAAATAATGTATACGATCTACCGTACGTTGGTATACCCAAGATTAATTTATTTGGTGTGACTTCGTGGCTTAACAAATATGATATTGTGTAATCCTGTATTTACACGTGAATACGCAGATAAATAATAGCTATTATTCTTCTAATTTGATTGTAAAAATTACAAGTGAAAATAAATTATACTCACGATAGTTAATTCACTGTCATAATTGTACTCATTGTCCTCTTCTAACCCATAAAGTGGCGAGTGATGATTAACTGCAGGCTCAAATGCCGAATGATAGTCGTATGAGAGCAAATTGAAGAAGTCAAGGTATTCATTGAGCCGAGGTAAATCATAGCCTTTCTCCAGATATTCAATGCCCGCTGGTATTGCCATAGAGAGAAGTAATCTTGGTCTACCAGTTTTTGATGATTCTCTCTCAAATTCATCGCGCAATTCCTAATTCAATTATATGTTGCAATGTAAATATTTATTTTTCTCTCACGTAAATTTACGAAATACCATAATCTATTTTACATTTTCTATTTTCAATTATTATTTAAATTAGTTAAACCTGCACAAAATCAGCATAATTATCTCTGTCACGTGGTTTACCACCGTCTCTAAATGCTGGATATTCCCAATCGAGGTCGAGTCCATCAAAGTGATTTTGTCTAAGAAATTTTATAGTATTTTTAACTAATTCTTCTCGTCTTTCGGGATCAGCAACTAGCGGTGAAAATCGTGTTGAGCCCTCATTCCATCCACCAATTGCCAGCATTGTTTTTAATTTCTTATTGTATGTTTTAAGTCCAGTGAATTTAGCATATCCACCTGATTATATATGTAGAAATGTATATTTCTTTATTCACTTTCTATTCTAATAAAATTATTCAATTTCTATTACCTTTTTCAATGTCCTGATACTTATCAAATGGTTTTAAAGTATTATCCTTGGTAAATCCACCAAAGGCATAAATAAGATGAGTGCATAAATAAGGATTAATATTTTGTGGTGAAAACTTGGCTGTACCAGGTCGATACACTGACCAATTGGTATAATAGCAGACAACTCTTTGCTCTGCATAAACTAAAAGACAATAAATTTCATTTCTTTTTTTTTTTTCTTTTCTTCATTTGTATATATATTATTCAAAGTATCCATGGATCATTGGTGCATTATTGTAAGTGCACATAATGTACTATAATTTTTTAAATTAACATTAATCGAAAATAATATTATTGGAAAAATGATCGTGAAGTGTTTTGTTATGCAGTGAAAAGAAACATTGGCCGGGCATCGATATCACGCACGCGGTATACGTTTGATGAATATATATACATGTATATATAACGGTTTTGTAAATGGACAAGAGTGAAACTGCAATGTACGATGTTGCACATGGAGAAATTTAAGTCTTTAACCTGCCATGAGACTTTCGTTTGTGTTGGAATAATAAAATACACGATTATTTTAAGTGTGAAATGCGACACAAAAAAAAAACAACCTTTGTAAATAATTATCCAGGTCATTTAATTATACTATATTAATTGAAAACAAATTAAGGAAAATAAAAACTTACCATTGCTATTAGACACTAATAAAAATGTAATGCATAAAAATACCGACGTGGCTCGTACTACCTGCAAAAAAAAAAATACATATTTAAATACATTTAATTGTTATATTATAACGATTTATTTTTAATATTATTTTTCTTTCTTTTATATATCAATAATTAAAGATAGTTTAGACACGACTCCGGAAATCGGAATATCCGCTTGAATATATGGTCATCGATGTTTATATATTGGGTAGCCCTTGACCATAAAAAGAATGCGGATACACATCATATATTGTTTGTGGTTTATAGCATAGTGTGCTTTGGTGATTTTTAATAATATCGTCACGCACCATGGGACATTCAAACAGGACGTGATCAAACGTATTTCAAGTATTGATATATATATATATATATATATTCAATACAATTTGATGATTTCAAGTCTCAACACGAATCGATAGAGAAAAAAGAAAAATAAGAAAACAAAAAAAAAAATGACGAAAAGAAAGAAAAATTAAACATTATCGTTTTTTTTTCTTCCTTACACGGAACCAATATATTTTTTTTTTTCCATCAATTTCTCAGTACAGCTTTCACGCTAAGAATAATTATCATTGCAATGACAAAGATTTGATTTAATTTACGCTCAAGTAACTGAGAGAAAAAGCGTGTGTATATATATAACCAAGTAATTATGTACACGTAAAACGTTGTTTTTGATTTTGTTTTATTTATATTTGTGAGGCTTTAATTGACGGGTATGAGAGAAATGTGGCTGATGGATATATGAAGCAATATGAATGATAAAAGTTGAGGTGGGACCGTGACATACACACAGAGAGAATTATTTATAGTGCTGTGACGGATTGTGCGTCGTCCGTCAGTTCTCGTTTGTCTTCGTCGGCACTCCTCTTGCGTTATGCAATCACACGCTTGTGTATATTATAAAGAGAAAGCAAAAAAGAAAGAAGTATAGGAACGCGTTCGCGGTGCAAAGGAACGATTGAGGAGTTTGAGAGAGCCTGCGTTCGCGCGCAGACTTTCTCGGGCGTTTCGGCGCGACGCCAAACGTAATATATAACGTGTCTATTACGTCGTTACGTATTGACTACAACTACATATGTATATTCTATATAATAATTATAAATTCATTAATTAAATATCGTAAAGCTGCGTAAATTTTTGAAACATTTTTTTTTAAAAGAGAAAAAAATATTTTTTGCAAATGAATAAATTTAAAATAAAAAAAAATATATGGGGAGGGCTTGGAGAAAATTATTTTTTGACCTCACAGACTGGTTCACCTCCGAAAGAAACCAGAATGCACCTGCCAAGGCCGTTTAGATGAATTCCAAGTGTCGAAAAACGAAAATTTGATCATTAATTTTTTAGTTTTATTTCATTGCATTTTATAAAAAGTGAATGGAAAATTATATATTGAAATTATTTTGATATTGATTTGTCAATAACGGTATCTGATGTCATTAGTATGGATAGATAGATATATATGTATACTTACATGCTATGAATCTATTTTTCTTTAATAGCTTTGGATGTAGACAACGAGTTTAAAGCCGGGCGCGCATTGCCACAAGATTATTTGACTCACTTTTACTTTCCATTGGAATTTATTACCGCATAAGTCGCAAGGGGATACACTACACTATTGGAACGCGGTCGTCCTTCTCGTTATAATTACTAGTATAATAAAAAAATTAATTAATTTCTATCTACGCTCATCGTAAAGTATTTCTTTAAATAAAAATTATAGTGGATATAATAAAATGCATTAAATGCAGTAGGTGTTTAGGTAAAGGTCGGGTGATATTGCTAATGAACGAAATTTCACGATCATTATGTTGACATATATGTTGGAAAGTTTGGATTATATGAAGAAAATTATTTATGCATACTGTATGTATTTATAAATAGATTTATCTTAATGATGAGTGAACAGAAAGTTAATTGGAAGATTGAATGTTGATATGAAAATGTGATTATAAGAAGAAAGGGAAAAAGTTTATTGAAGAAAGAGATGGGCCAAAGAACTTGTTTCTTTGTGGCATCGACCTAAGAAAGGTCAACCAACTGACGCGTCATCTCATCTTTATTTTAATCCAATAGATAAAAATATTTGATAATTTTTCTCAACTTTCATTCTCATGACAATTTTTTATTTTTTTTTTACACAATACATGTAAATATTAAACATCTCGCTATCCTATATCACAATTTGTCTTCACGAGTAAAAGTAATTATAAAAAAAAAAAAAAAAACAGTTTGGGTGTAAAATATCGAAGGTCATTTAATTTTTTAAATCAAACTTTAAAGTTATATATCGATGAGAATCATCTTCCTGATGAATAAATTAATAAATGATCAACGCGCTTTCACTATTTCACACATCATGCATATTGCGCACGTGTCGATTAAACAACTTTTCTTTTCCTCGAAAGTCCAATGGATAGAAGAAACATCTTTTAATACCATAAATTTAACGGTTGCGTTTGATTGAAATAATTTAATGTCAAGAAATTTGATGATAGAAAAATAATTATACATATCATTTTGTATTCTTATTTTTTTCCAAGTTATAATGGGCATCATAAATAAATAAATAAATAAGTAAATGAAGAAACATATCATCAACGTAATTTTCTAATAATATAATAATTGACACATTGGCTCTCTCGTGTTTAGTTATAATTAATGTTTTGTTGTGGGCAGAAAAAAAAATTTAATTCCCACAATATTCTAATAAATAAATATACAACGCGATATTCTCCCACGTAATATGTGATATCTTCTATGCATCACAGCTCCCATAGTAATACCACAGTAATAGAGAACTATTTCATATGTTTTTTATTTTTTTTTTCATTTGTATATTTCTTCTCCAAGTCCTCAAGTTTCTTGCCGTTTGCATTGTGAATTGATTCATTTTGATTCTTTAATACATTATGAAACTTCCGGTGTACATGTATGTTATTCACTTGTAATATCCGCGATGGATTTATTGAGAAATAATTAATTTTATTGGTCATATTTTCCTGATGAATATGTACACATGTAGAGAAGGGTACTTGTAAGTATAACGGAAAATAGAGGCCTTCAAGGCTGTACAGAAAGTTGGACCGGCACTGCACACTCACTCGAGGATCGCGTGAGATGCAAGCAATATAAGAAGTAAATGCGAATAATAAAATACGCCATATACAACGGGCTCTCGCTCTCTTTGGCCTCCTAACACTTTTTTTTTATTATCTATTTTCAAAATAAGAACAATGAATTATTTTCAGATATAAAAATAAATTAATGGCAATAAATAATACAAAATTAATAGTAGTGATTTAAAAAATAATATACTTACCCAGTCCATTTTTCATTTATTGCAAAACAATTAGAAGAAAAAAAATTAACAATAATTAGTTAACGTCCCTATCAGGAAGTTCGCATCCTGTTTCGGAAGCAAACACTTTTTTAATATTGCTACTTTCACTGATTCACAATTATAATTAATTATAATTAAGAAAAAAAAAAAATAATAACAAACAATTATTCCAATTTATAAAACAATAATATAATTTAATTAATATTTTGGCATTCGCCGCATTAGATGTGTGAATATGATTTAAAATAAAAAACGTGTGAGCCAATAAGGATATATTAAATGTTAAATCAGAGACGAGAGATAAATATCCCTTTCGCGTATACTCCAAGGTGTTCCACAGCACTGTTACTTTCATGGGTATTCATCGCCGGCTGAACTCCACCTTTGTAGCCCCACCAAACCAACGTAGCTCACACTGGGCATCACCGTTGCGATCCTGCCAGTTTTCATTGCTTCAACCGATTTACCAAGTAGCATCGCGTATGAAGCGCATACGACCGACGTATTTGCTGCATATAATTCTGGCGGGGGAGGTGAAAGGATAACATTTCTTCCCTATTGCTATTTAGAAATGACATTTACATACATTTTTATTTATATAAATGTTGTTTATATAAAAGCCATCAGTCATTTTGTTTTGCATTATATATGTTAATCTTTTTTCATTGAAATTTTTTAAACCGGATTCGTGTAACTGTTATTATTAAATAAATTATTCGATTGATATTATAATAGGAAGAATATTTCTAATGTGGATGGTGTAGTAGTTTGTTATGAATTTTAAAATTGATTTTTCAATTGTACGATGTGGGATATTTATAATGAGTATTGAATTTATGGATGTATGAATTAAAAGCACAGATACATGACATTATCCAGAGCTGGTTAACCTCGAGATATAATACTGTTGTATGAATTCAAACGAAAGGCAAAAGGAAAAGTTTTTTGGCAACGTGATGAGAGATGTTGATTTAGTTTGGATATATTGAGAACATGAGAAAGAGAATTTTTTATTTATTCTTACCTCGTGCTCTAAATAAATTAAAATGTTGGATATTTGTTGATTTTGTTTTCTCATTCAATTTTTCGTTTTATTGATTTTATTTACACAAGTATTGAATGAATATTATTATTCAGCGGCCAATCCAACAGATTCAGGATCTATTACAGCCTTTTTACTTCGTTTACTTGATACTTCTGGAATGTCAGAGAATATATATAAATGCAGGAATTTTAGATATTTATCATTTGAATTGGAGATGAAAGGAAATGTATGAGAAATTTATATAAGTGATTTGAATTTGTAAATACCTTGATGAAAATGTTTTGCTGTTCGCTTTCTAATATCGGCCACGTCTTCGACAGCTTGGGCCCACTCCAATACTAATCTTCGGCCATACAAATGAGTACTTTGACACATTGTCTTGAATGCACGCTATATTAGTGAATAAAAAAAAAAAGCAAAATTTTAATTAATTAATTGGTGTTTTGAATTTTCCAAAAGACAGTATATAAATATTTTATCTTCAAATACCTTTGCTTCATTTTTTGTGAAATATTCCACGAAACCAAATCCACGATGCTTTTCATCGCCCACCATTTTTTTCGGTAGGCGCACTGCTTTTAATTCACCGAAAGCTCTGAAAAATAATCAATGAATATTATAAATTGTTCTTCGAAGTAAAAATTGTTTGTGTATTTTTGATACATACTTGAAGAGTTCGGTTATTTCACTGGCATTTGCCTGGAATGGAATATTTTTTATTAATATCTTAGTGCCCGTTTGGGCTGTGATATTCGAGGTTTTTCGCGCTGTAGCAACATCAGTCCTGCAATTTTTTGTATATATTTGTTCATATTAATTATTTAAAAATTTCTTTTTATAAAAAATAATCAATTTCATTTCCAACTTACTTTAAAGTTCTTTCAGAACGTTTGAGTTCCAGTGTTTTGCCCTCCAATTCTGTCATTTGCAATTGTTTTAAAGCACGATCGGTGTCCATTTTATATTTGTATCTAACAAAACCGTAACCCATAGATAATTTTTCTCCTGGATTATTTGGGTCTTTTTTCGTAGCAACATTCGCATAATGTACAGCACCGCATTTGCTGAAATATTTTTTTAATGTCTCGTCTGTGGTGGAGAAATTTAAATTTTTTACGAATAATGTAGTGTCTGGTTCAGGTTCATCTTCGTCATCTTCATCATTCTGATCGTCTTTAGACTCTGGAGGTTCATTTGTTGGCGGTGATTCTGTATTATCATTGGACACATTTTTATCCTTACTTTTACTCTGAATCGAAGACTTATTAACGCCATTTATCTTTTTAGTCGATGGAGTCAAACTATTGTCTGGTGCCCATTCTAAGTATAACGGTAAATGTTTAAATTTTGTGTATGCCAGTCGCGCGAATGCTTTACGAGCTTCTGAAGGCTCAAGAAATTCAACAAGAGCTGAAAAAATAATATAAAATTATAGAATATTTCACACGTGATTTTTCTTTTAATTTCTATTGAGATAAAATTTTACCTGTAATACCCGATCGTGGCATTAACACTCGTCCAAGTTCACCATGTACTGCGAATTTTTCTCTAAGCTCATGGGTTTTCGTGTCGGACGGTAAATTTTTGACAAGAATAACCGTATTTGAACGTTTTTCCGATGGCTGATTAAATGCATCCAATACAACACCATTTTCTTCTAAAAATTTTCTTGTTTCCTCTACTAATTGTGTCTCACCCAATGCAAGACGTACAGCAACACTTGTTCCATTACCCGTATCCTGTAAAACATTTTCTTTTGTCGTATTATATGATGATGCAATGGCATCAGCCACGGCATTTGATCCAAGGAATAAAGTATTCCAATTATGCTTTGAATTAGCCATTCCTCGACGCTCTATTTCTTTTTTTTCTTTGAAACTCAATCCCTCTATAAAAAAATATTTAAGCAAATACGTTTAAATAATTTATTTCAAAGCTCAAAAAAAAAAGAAAAACAAAAATTGTTACCAGTATTTACGTCGATTTCTGATCGTTTTGCTTTACCAGGTAACAAATGTAACAGTCGACCATTGATCGCTGTACCATCTAATTCAGAACAAGCTCTCACAGCGTGTTCTGGCATCATAAATGTGATTATACCAAAACCCTTTGGTTTTCTACTTATTTTGTCAATAGGTAAATTTACTTCAACGAGAGGTCCATATTTTTCAAATATTTTTCTCAATTCATCCTCTGTAGTTACGTATGATAAGTTACGCACATATATTCTGCCGGATTCAGCAATAGTTTCTTCATTTTTTAGGGCATCCTGTTGTTGTTTCCAACGAGGATTCGATTCCTTGTCATTTAAATTGGTCGACTGCTTTTTTTCTTCGCCCTCATATTTACAAACAAATATTCGTTTGCCCTCTAAGAAATTAAGAACATTTTTAGTTTATTTTTTATTCAATTCATCTCAATTTCAATGATAATTATTAATACTGACCTAAAAAACTTTTATTTTTGTTTAAAGCTTGATTCATGTGTCGCTCTGTTTTAAATCCAACGTATGCGATTCCTTTAATCTTCTGTGGCACACGAATAGATCTGGCTTTCAACGGATGGAAAAATTGTTTTATATGTTTTTTCTTATGATTATATCCTAAACCACGAATTTTTACAGTAAAAAATTTTGTCGATCCATGAGTTGTAGACTCAATCGCCGATTTTTCTACCTCAGTACTTTGATTATTTTTATTTTTCAAGGCTTTCATATATTCAAGATCAGAAATTGCTTTACTAGCTACTTTTTCCTCCGACGTTTTCTCAATACTTTCTTCATTAATATTTTCATCATTTCCATTATGGGGCTGAACTTTTTCGTCGTCAGTATCCTTTTCATGTTTTTCGTCGTCACTTTTGTTACTAGTGTTTAATAAATCTTGGACTCCTTTTGCCGCATGAGTTTCCAAAAATTCACTGAATAACGGATCATCTTTGTGCTGAAATCAAATATTGCATAATTCCATATAAATATTTTTTATAGTGACGTAAAAGTCTTTTATAAATTTTATAAATTAACAATACCAACTTTTTCTAAAGCTTTTTTTACTTCCTCATTGTCTGTGATTTTCTTTGACTTCTTTTTTTCTTTCTTCTCCAACTTGGTCTCTTTGGATTTTTCCTTATCAGGAGGATTTTCTTGCTGCACAAGTTTGCTATGAGCTGAACTGTCTGGTGCATACTTACTCCATGCCTTTGGTTTCGATGGATCACCTGATGAATAACAATGCAATTGAATTATGAAACAAAACAAAAAATATCTAAAAGAAATTTAATGAAAACAAATAATTACCTAAATCAGCGCATGATTCGACTATTATTCTGGCGGTTTCGATGCACGTTTTATCAAAGTAAGCCAATGCTTCTTTAGCCTGTTCTTCAGTTTTATAACCAATAAATCCAAAACGTCGAAACTTTCCTTCCTTTGTATATTTCAATTGTACATCTGTCACAAGACCTTTTGCACTAAATATTTCCTTGAATTTTTTTTCTGTAATCTGCATAATAATGATGATGTTAAAAATACAACTAGGGAAAAATAAGTAATAACAATTTTTTAAATAATTAATACTTACTCCTGGAGGTAAATTTTTTACAATAAGACGTGACATGGTGAAATATTTTTATTTATCAATTAATTATTATATTTATTTTGTTTTTGGAAATGACCAACGTGATAGGAAAACGACAATATAACCTCTCAGTACCCACGTTTTCTCCATTGGTGACTGATGAGTGATGAATTTAGCGCATGCGGACTATAATTTTTCCCTTTCTCTCTGCACAATTCCAGCTGATTATTTACAATAATTAGACACCATCGATAAAACAGGGAGTTGTATATATTTTATCGATAAAATTGCAACTTCACAGTATAAATAGTAGAATTTTACTTTGTATAAATAAATGATATAGTCATAGGAAATATTCGAATGATTTTATTGAACGTATGATTGCGAATGTAAACACAAATTGTGTTCGTATGTGTGTAACATCGTGTGCAACAAACAACATTCGATGCTGACTGAATCATCTATATTATTATACTCCCAAATAAAAATGTAAAAAACTACAGTTTTCAATGCTACACTTATAATATAGAATATAGTTGCTTGGACATTTTGCTTCGATCTTCAGCAGTGATTTTCTGTAAACATTTTGAGAATATCATTAACGATTACTAATATTTATTAAAATTACAAATTTTGTTTGTACTTGTTCTAAACAATACATGTCCATTGCCCATATAAATTGATTGATCTAAATTGTCGACTCACTTTGTAAATGTATCTATAGCAAAATTACAAAAATGTTTGTGCTATATTTTTTTATTGAAGACATAATATATAATAGTAAATAAAATATTAAAATATGCGCGTTACTAATGCTTCAAGCTGCAGTTTATATTAGATATTATGAAAAATTCCTTAGTAGCATGAAATAACTAACAGTTGCATTAGCAATCTGAAATTAATTATGATAATAATAATTGAAATAATGTATTATAAATTTATATAATTAAAAAATTAATATGATCACCTGTTTCATTTGATTATGATTAAGATCAATAATTCCATATGCAGTGCATTTAAATTCTTTTTGTGCTCGAATCATAATGATCAGTAGAGTCATTTTTGATTTTTGATCACAATTTGTCCATTGTGATTGATAAATTGTATCGCTGATCATCGTTGACTTGAAAGTTAATAATTTCGTATTAACATTTATCAAAATTAATTGAATAAAATATTTTAATAATACAAAATATAATATTGCTAAAACTATTACACTTTCGGCCAATGATTCGGTGAACATACAAAAAACTGCAGTTTGCATGGATAAACTCATAATATAAAGGACTTGCTTGAAGACTTCATTCCAATTTCCAATACTTATTTCCTATAAAATATTCCATTGAAATATATTTTAAATATAAATATCAGATTTTTCAAATAATGAATTATTATTTACTTGATCCATTCTATAAATGCTAGTACATAAATTCATTGCGTTAGATAATACAGTAAAAAATATTATAGGATTGAAAAGCGTTTCAATCAAACGGCTAAAACTGTAAATATAAATAATTTATAAACATTTTATCTGAAATTAAATAACACTCGAATAAAAAATTATTAAGCAATTAGAAATATCAGATCATACATAAATAATTGTTGATATTTAGCTGCAATATTCCCAAGTTTTTTAACCATTCCTCTATCATTGTCCAAATGATCGGAATTATTAATAGTCTCTTTCAATTCATTAGCAAGTACCTGTGATAATTATTAGCTATTTTATTTGTGCTACGCGTTATAATAAATGCAATAAATTAATTCATACCGTATATTTATATACCTGTAATTGCAACGAAATATGAGTGGTAAGTTGAGCAAAGAGTGTGTCGGATGCAGCCCAAGAAATTACAGTTATAAACACAGCTAATTGTTGATGCGTAATACAAATGAAGTATGTGAAATATGAATCAATTGAAAACCAATAAGCAACAGGAAGTACAAAATTAGTAAAGTCATACGTGCTATTTATATCTTTATACAACTGATATTTAAGAATACACCTAGAAATATTGAAAATTATTCTAAATAATAGAAGCAATTGATATCTTTTTTTTTTTTTTTACTCTTACAATTTTTATAATTATATGATTAATTAATTTTGTATTATTTATTTTCTTACATATACGGATGGATAATGTACTCAATGATACCGGTGCCAAGTATTAATGTATAATACATATTCAGTACACGAGTCCGTTCTGCAATATTAGCAATTTTTTTTGTAATATAATTTTGCGTTTGAGCAAATTCCCACATGACTTTAAGATTTTGTAAAAGATCGTATAATTCCAAACGATAAGTCCACAATCTTATTATCTTAAAATTGATACATATTTTGTTTATGGATAATTTAAATATATTACAAAATTATAATAAGGTATTATTAAAATTTTTTACCTTGATTGTGCTCAATATACCTGAACAAGTCAGACCGAATAATTGAATTGCATAAGTGAGTTGAGCATCGAAAATTTGGTATATTGTATTAACTTGAAACATTTCTATTGTGTCCAATGCTATGATCATCGAGAATATAAAAATACTTTCCCACCAGCGTGTATTTAATTTATCATTTGATAATATTCCATCCATCGATCCCATACCCATTGCCCGAAAGTTTAATATGTCTCTTTTAAATAATTTCTTAAAAGTAGGAATATCGTTTCCTTCAACATTATCCATTTTAATTTTCGCTTTTATTGTACCTCGAATCGCAAGGTATTCCAACAACTTTTGCTTACGTTATGTTTCTCGTAGTGGACAATGAAAATTTTTGAAATAGTGCTAACTAAATGTTTTATCGTCTGCGCATGATTATATAGTTTATAGTTTTATATTAATGTGGGGGTTGTACTTGCTGAAGAAGTTTCAATGAATTCTGTTAATAAATAATTCACTAGTACCGATAGTTTTCAGAAAAAAAAAAAAGTTTCTCACACGCCACATGTCTTCGTTTCTTTTTGAAGTTTATTGCGTGTAGAGTAATATTACTGAGGTCTCAGTCTTTGTGTGTTTGTATTAAAAAAAAAATTGAACAATAACAGCGACGAGGATATTATAAAATGGAACAAAGAAAAACGTTGAAATTGAATTCTCGTCATATGGAAATAAAAAATTCCTTCAACAAAAAAAGGGAATAAAAAATAAAAAGACATCAGTATCATTGGAAATGTTATAACATTTTCAATATAATTATCAAATTATTAATGATTTTTAAGTTGATTTTATTCGATTAATTATATTATTATTTTTTTTTATACATAAAAAAATTAGTAAATATGATATTGTGAATATTTTTTGTTATTATTATTCCAGATTTGATATTTTCGCTGAACTTTATGAAAAATTTCTCAAAAGCATGAAGTAACTGACTGATGCATTAGCAATCTAAATAAAATTTGTTCATCATATCAATGATAGTTTGTACATGTGATAAATAATACTTACGTTTGTTAATTGGTTATAATTTAGAGTAATTATACCGTAGGCGGTATATTTAAATTCTTTTTGTGCTCGAATCATAATAATCAGTAACATCATTTTTAATTTTTGATTACAATCCGTCCATCGTGAATGATAAATTGCCTCTCCAATTTGTGTCGACTATAATAAAAAATAATTCAATTAGCATTCAAATAAAATCAAGGAGAATAATTCAATAATATTAAACATATTTTTTTCCATTATCATTACAGTTTCAGTTAATGTATTAGCGAAGCTGCAGAAAATTACAGTTTGTATTGCTAAAGTTATTAAATGTGCTATATTTTTGGTCACTTCATCCCAATTACCAGCTGTAATTTCCTATAAATATAAAATGAAAAAAAAAAAAACAAATATTATGATTGCTGATTTTTTTTTTCTTTACGCATTACAAAATATTGAAATATATAAATGTATATTATATACTTGGTCTAAGCGATAGATGCAGCAACAAAGATTTAGTGCATTGGATACAACTGTAAAAAATATTATTGGATCAAAAAATTTTTCAATCGCGTAACAACATCTGGAATATAAAACACTTATTAACTGCTGAATTTCCAAACATTCTTATATGAATAAATATTTACATGAACAATCGTTGATATTTATCAGCGATCTTTCGTATCATTTGCGAAAGAGAATGATTATTTTCTAAATTATCACAATTGTTGATTGTTATTGTCATCTCATTAGCAAGTATCTGGATAAATATAATTTTATTTTAATCATTGATACTGAAAGAAAATATTCAAATTGCTTCGAATGCAATTTCTACCATGAATTGTAGTGAAACATGAGTTGTCAATTGAGCAAAGAGAGTATCACAAGAAATCCAAGCAATGCACGCAGCAACAACGATGCATTGCTGATAAGTGCAGCAGATAAAATATTTAACAAATGAATCGATGGTAAATGGTAAATTGCAAGGATACACAGTTTGTGAAAAATCAAATGACATATTCGTATCCTTATATGAATAATAATCGATAAATAATCTATAAAATAATTATAAAGTATAATAATCATAAGCTTATTGTTTCCTAATAAATTTAATAAACAATTTTACGTGTATGGCCGAATAATGTAGCTGATACCAAGTAAGCAAACAAGTATTGTATAATATTTTGTCAACACTTTTGTACGTTTTGCAGCTTTTGAAATTTTTTCTGTTAAAGTACTGCTAAATTGTGCTGACTTCCACATGATTCGAATTTTTTGCAATAACTCGTACAGTTCCATTCGATACATCCAGAGTCTCGTAGACTAATAAAATTCATATTTAAATAAAAAAAATGAATAATTATATTTAGTAATGTGACTTGATTTAACAATTTTACCTTAGATATGCTCAATGCACCTGAACAAATGACAGAAAATAATTGAATTGCATAAGCGAGTTGTTGTTGAAATATTTGACACATTGTTTGGAATTCACATATCACTATTGTTGTCATAATTATAATACTAATAAATATCGGTATGCCGTCCCACCATTTTTTAATTGGCTTATGATTTGACAAAATTCCATTCATTGATGACAGACCCATGAGTTTCAATAAAAACAAATCCCTATTAAATAGTTGTTCAAAAGCTGGAGGTTTATTTCTCTTAATATTTTCTTCAGTCATGATGACAATTAGATTAACGACAAATTCAGCTAACTCAACAACTTTACTAGCGTGTTCTTTTTGAAATGCATAACAAATGTGTTTAAAACAATAGTAGTAAACAAAATTTCTCATGTCATGTTTTGAAAAAAAAAAAAATAAAAGAATTATTTTCATCAATAAAAAATGAGTTTTTGTCGATAGTTTTCCAATAATAGTTTCTTGAGATATTTCACATGTCATGTGGCTCATAAATATATACGAGCGTATGTCAGGTGTATTATTATGATTCAAAGCGCTATGCGCTTGTACAAAAAAAACGATTGGAACTTAATAAAAGTGTCAGGAAACGTACTAGCATTGGGGGTTCGCAATAAATTCGAATAGTGAAGCACGTTTAGTGCGTTTTCAACCGTTGAAGATAACAGAATAATAGCCTTCATAGTCTATAATAAACTAGTCTCTTTTTGGAAAAGCTGCACTGAATGTTCTATCGATGATAAACAAATGAATTATCAATATTTATTCACAATCTTTAAAACTATAACGTAATTGGTGATGCTATAATTATTTTGGATGAAGAACGATCAACTTATTAACAGCGTTATCATTGTGGTAGGTAAAATTAAACAAATTGAATAAAGATAATAGGAAAATAGCAATAAAACGCTTGAAATATTTTTGTTGTATAAATATTTAGTTGAAGTTCTGAATTATTATTAAATTAATACTTATATAATTAAATAATTGTGGTATTACATAATACTACTTCTTCGAACTATAATTTCAATCTGGCTTTCAAATAATAACTATAAACTTCTTAATAGCATAAAATAACTTACAGCTGCATTTGCAATCTAAATAAATAAAAAAAAAAACATTAAAATATTTCAATCATTTCAATAATCTATTTATGAATATAAAGTACAAGACTATAAAATTATATCCACCTGTTTTAATTGATTGTAATTGACATCAATTATACTGTATGCTGTGCAAGTAAATTGTTTTCGTGATCTAACCATTATTAATAACAGTTTTATTTTCATATTTTGATTACAATCCGTCCACTGTGAATGATAAATGGCCTCTCCCATTATTGTCGACTGAAACAAAATAATACATCATACAATTATATTTATTTAATCGAATAAAGTTCTTTAGCAAAATTAAAATTATCATAAAGTAATCATTGTTACGCTTTCGGTTAGAGTTTCAGAGAAAATACAAAAAACCACTGTTTGTAAAGAGACACTTGTTATGTAAACTGCTTGAGTTGTCACTCCATTCCAATTGCCTGCATTAATTTCCTTCATGAAAGTAACATAAAAAATTATCAAAAATTATCAGTTATTTTATTTATCATCTAAATCCATACCTGATCCAATCGGTACATGCCACAACAAAGATTAATCGCATTAGAAATAACCGTGGCAAATATAACAGGACTGAAAAACGACTCAATTGACTCACAAAATCTATATAAAAATAATTATATAATATAATTAC
Source organism: Microctonus brassicae (assembly GCA_918226075.1). Taxonomy (NCBI): domain Eukaryota; kingdom Metazoa; phylum Arthropoda; class Insecta; order Hymenoptera; family Braconidae; genus Microctonus; species Microctonus brassicae. Next base: position 3,296,502 of record OW445485.1, on the reverse strand, counting down.
AAGTATATCTAAATAAATATGCTGATATTATAGCTTAATATGAATAATTTTATTACTTACAGGAATAATTGTTGATATCTATTTACGATATCTCTCAATTTTTCAATTCTTTCAGGATTATTCCCCAAATTACCATAATTGTTGATGATCTCCTTGACATCATTAGCGATTACCTATCAGGCACTCTTTCATTTGTGCTTATAGGATTACCAGATAATTTTATATTGGACGATTTATACCATAAATTGTAGCGAAACATGAGTGGATAGTTGAGCAAAAAGTGTGTCACATGAAGCCCACGCAGTGCACGCAATCGTAACATCAATTTGTTCGAATGTAATCAGCATGAAGTACTTCAAATAAGAATCAATTTTAATTGGATAAACGCAAGGGAACACCGTTGCCGAAAAGTCATATGAACTATTTGACTCTGGACCAAACTGATGTTTAAAAACAAATCTGTAGAAAATTCGGAATTAATAATATAAAGATATTTTGCTGCATGAAATTTTACATCAAATCTCACATGTATGGATATATCAGATGAGTAATGCAAACGAAGGCTATTAATGATGTATAATAACTTGTCATTAATCTGGTGCGTTCAGCACGTTTTAGAATTGATGAAGTAAGAATATTTTTCAATCGACCCGATTCCCATATTATCTTAATTTGTTGAAGAAAATGATAAAACCTCGAACGATAAGTGAATAATCTTATTAACTAGAAATAAATACTCTTTTAATAATTTATCATAATGAGATGAAAAATAAAATTGAATGCTTCACCTTTATTGTGCTTACAAGACCTGATAAAGTAAAGGGAAATAATTCTAAAACATATTCAAATTGATCACTAGAAATTGGATACATCGATATAAGTTGACACGATATTGTAGTAAATAACACTACGATACCAATAAACATTGGAATAATTTCCCACCAGTTATTTTTGAACTCGCGATTTGTTAAAATTCCATTCATTGATACCATACCCATACAACGTAAAATTGTCACGTCTCTTTTGAATAATTGGTTAAATGATGGAACATTATTTTCTTCAATCTTTTCCATCACTAATGTTGTTTTTGTAAAATAAAATAATTCACTTCACACAGCAATGACAATATTACATGTCACTTTCATCATACAATGAAATTTTTTGAAATAATACCTCTACCACCACAACTTTGTAGCAAGAGAATAATGATATCCCCCTACTTTTCCCATCATCTAATTATTCGTTTGGAAAAGTGCATCAATTTGCATCAATAAACAATCAGCTTTCATCGATAGTTATTGAAAAGTTTCTTCTAATGACATATCAGATGTTTTTGCTCCCTCATTAAAGTAAGTTATATACTGTGGGGGTATTATTACCACCCTCAGTTCGGTGTTTCTCTGAAAAGTAGTTGCGATGAAAGGGAGAAAATATTTCTAAACGAAAAGAAAAAAAAAAAAAAAGGATTATGTGTATATAATTTTATATTTTGTATTAAAATATACAGTTATGGGTATAGGTCTGTTTAAGTACAAACAAAAATGTCTTCATAGTATGTAATCGTACGTTATACTTTTTGAAAATTGACTTTTTCAAATATAATTATTTTTTAAATATGTGTAACTTCATAATTTAATTATTTAAATTTTTGTCATATATGAAACAGAATAATTTGGATGAATATTTCATAAATTTGAAAATGTGTGGGATTTTTCATGATTATTAATAATTTTCAATGTAATCATTTGATTTGTTAACACTTTATTTTTTTTTTTTCAAATTCATTTAGCAGCTGAGTATTATTTTAGTGATGTAAAAAATACTTGTCTGTAATTTCATTACGATTCTTTGTAACCTGTAAATTTAAAAGGTAATATAAGCATATCATCAGAGCATTGAAGAATTAGTGTACTCTACGAAATATTGTTCCTTATTGACAATATTTTTCCATCATTTTGGCTGTTTACATGACATGACAAAATTAACCCTCATGAATTTTCTTAACGTATAATTTTCGTTCTATGCAAAATAAAATTTCAAAAACTATACCAATAGAAGTTTACTATCGCATATAGGAAAATTATAGTCTCTTAAATTTTCTCTCAAAACTAAGCATCAATTTACATTTATAAGTAATCAACTTTTATCAACAATTTTCGAAAACAGTAATAATACACCATATGTTTTTGTTCTCTTTAAATAATACTTTGTTTGTTCTAAGGGTATTATTATCGCAACTCTAGTTTCAATGAGTTTTCTCGAAAATATAGTTGGCAGATGTTGAGGAAAATTATAGTTGAAAATTGCACAGTGGCAAGTGGAAAATTTTCTTTCTTCTATTTTGCTACATGATATTTTCCTTATAACTTTTTTTTTTATTGATAATATTGATTCGAAGCTTCCGGACAGCAAAGCTCGTTTAGTACATGATCAGCAGTTGAAGGGAACAGGTCTATATATTTTACACTTTTATTCAATTATAAAAATTTTTAATCCAACTACATCTTTTTCACTTGATATTTATTATATTTTTCTTCAATTAATTGGAAGGTCAATTTGCCATGTTTTTGCAAATTGGACAAGCAATACATATATTTAATGTTAAATATAATTGAAACTGTTTGATGTTCTTGTTATCATTTCAATATAAATATATGTTACTTAATATGCAGATGATAAATTTTATTTATTATATAACTTTGGAGATTCTGGAACGTGAGCACATCGAAGCGTATGAATTGGCAAGCAAAAGTCACGTCTCGATCATGTTTGTGTTTAATTAAACAACGTAATAATTTCCGAAGGTCAAGGTATTTACATTTGACTGAGAATTAAAAAAAAATTTCAATAACGTCAACCATCGATCAAATTTATCACCAATCAAGGATTATATAAATGTTGCCATGAATATTACTTAATTTATAAAATAAGTCTTGAAGAAAAAATGATAAAAAAAAATTGAATTTTTTGTGAAATATATTTTGTTTACATTGCACTGGGATATAAAGTCTCTGAATGTTCGCAACGTCAGTTATATCGTCTTCGACGTCTTGAGAACAATTAATTTCTTGTTTTAAAAATTAATTGCAAATATTCTACATATTTTTATTCTTATTTAGTCATCAGTTTCGACGATCAAAAAAAAAAACAGTTCCATTCGAAAATCACATATATAATTGAGGTGAGAGGCTGACAATTGTATTAAATTTTTCTCGAATAATTTGTGGATAGAAATATTATATACAGTTGCAAATATTAAAATTAAAATTGATTCAAAATCTTACTAACATTTTTTTTTTTTGCCTATAATATCCAGATTTATTGTTCCAGATAAAAAATGATGTCAAAGGCAATATTGTGCATTGCTGTGATGTTGGTCACCATCTTTGCATTAACTGCATCACTTCCGGTCAACAATGCAAGGCTGCTCAAGCTGCTTAATGTAAGTAAATACATAATTAATTTTTTCATATAAATATTATTGTCAAATTTATTTCTCGTAAGATTTAATTTTAAGCACAAACCAAACAACATTGCAAATCACTGTTTCACTTATTCGAATCATTAACAATTTATTTATCACGGAAATATGTCTGTAAAAATAATTATTTATCTCACCATTTATTAATTAAAAGAGAAAATATGTTTAGAATAGCCAGGACGAATTAGAGTAGCAGGTAATGTATTTTGAAATAATCAATATTTATTTTATACAGTAAATATTTGATTAAAAATAATGTTACTCATTCAGCGCTTGGTAGTTGGTTTATTCAGTTTATCAATGCATGTAAAGAGAATATTCCAATTGCTAATGAAATTCTTTTTTATATGTTTTTTTTTCATTCGATGAAGGATGATACAAGTACGGACACGACTTCGGTCGATAGTATATCCACAAAACAACTAGATGCACGTCCTCTTAATCAAATGGATAATAAGAATGTGGCTAACAAGCGCCCAAAGTGGACCCGTTGCAAATTTAATGCAGTTACTTGCTTTCGCAAGTAAAACAATAGTAAACTAGCTCGACAAATTGATGAATGCATCTGTATATATTTATAATTAAAAATTTATAACTTCTCGCCATTTCATTATTCATTGTTATTTATTGATATATTATGGATTAGCCAAATTGTTATGTACAATTGTTTATGAGAATGATTTTCGAATAATATAATGATTGGAGAATTAATAATTAGATTATTCGAGGTGATTATTAGCGATGTAGACACTTGCAATTGCAATACGAGCCACGTAAATTAACTGCATGTAGAAATTCATGTGGTTTTGTTGATGTATCAACGGCAGATTCAATCCAAGACTCATTTACATGTCGTGCTCCAACAAATTTCCATTTCTAAATAATATAAAATTATTTTATTCTTCATACATAAATAGCAAAGTAATTAATTTTAGTTTCAACTATGAAAATATTCATATGTAAATGTATTTTATAAAGGAAATGACAGGAATGAAAACTATAATGAATAAATATTTATTGCAAGGAGAAAAAGTAATGAAAGATATAAAATTAATTCCAAAGTGGAAGGAATAAATAAGACGAGAAGAAAAAGAAGTATTGAAAAAAAAAACATGTGAAGAAAATTGTAAAATGAAAATTAAGAATGAATATGCTAAAAATATAATGCGAAAAGCTTCAAAAATAAATCATTGATATTATTTTAATTATTTACACTATGCATATGCATTTGTAAATTATGAACAAACAGAATAATTAAATATATCATAGGGATATAATTTAATGATACTGCATTGCAATAGAAAATAATAATTAATATCAAGCGAATTTAATTGCTAATATAATTATAATAAATGCAATTAAACCTAGCTAAATTTATTGAATGTATTTATGAGCTTGGTTCAGTGCAATCCTGTGGGTTTTTGCATTATACTGTTTATCCTTTCAATCCTGGTGAGATTATCAATCGCGACTGCGGATTAATATTACACAAGAGTACTGAATGAATATTATTTGTACTTACTCGTAATTCCTGTTCTGTTATTTCTTTTTTGCCATGAATCACGTGTGTAATTTTTCCTTCTGGATTACTAGAATCTTCTTGATGAACTGTAGCTCCAAGACTGAGTGAGATATTAATATAAAGTTAAGTACTTTCCGGAAGATTATTATTTTTTTGTTTTATTTTTTTTTCAGAAATTATTTCAGCGGTTGAGAACGTGAAAGATAACAGAAAGTTGATAATTTATTCTTTTCAAGACCTCTACTATCGGTTTATTTTTCAAGTTGATTTGAGCATTCGATCTTGCGCATTTCAATTGGAAAAATATCTATGAATTAACATAGAAGTGAATTTACTGAAGAATCAAGTAGTGAAATGGATTGACAATTTTTTTACCAATTATGAGAGAACCATTTTTTTTTTCAATGTTTGTTTTCATTGGAAAAAAGGATACGTTATCAAAGTTTGTGATAAAATTTTCCGTCGTTCAGTCATAATACTGTCACTCAAGACTATCCTGAGTCCTCCCAAAACTCCCTTTATTTTCTGTGAAAACAAAAAATATATAGAATAAGAAAAAAAATATTTTTCTCTATTTTATTATAGGAAAATTAATGTAAAATATTATTAAACTTACATCATTTCCAATAATCGCATAGTATTTCCCTTCGTTTGTATTTTGTGTACAATCCTCCACTTTTTTTTCACTTATTTTTATCTGTTTACTCATTTTTCCATCAATATTTTGTTTATTTTCTCCACTACATTCCGCTGCAGTATTTATCATTAAATTATCTTCTTCATTTTCCTCATCACAATCAACACTGTGTTTGCGCTTTAACGAATTTTTTTCTTTGACAACAGCTTTATTTATTTTACAAGTTGGTGAAGACGTTTTTAGTAATAAAGAAACGTCAATTGATTCTGAGCTAGTTTGAAATAATTTTTTTAATTCTTTTAACGACGTAGCAGTGGACCAATTTTTATCAGAACGTATTCGAGTCACTCGCGGAAATCGAATGCTAATACTATCTGCAGTGTGTACTCCCTGATTTGTAAATTCAGCACCAGTTATTTCCCATACCGGTGATTTCTAAAATAAAAATCAATTGATAAATGCAAATTATTTTAATATATGTATGAATATCAAGAGTAAAAAAAAATGTTCAATTATTTTTTCTAAACCTTTGGATCAGCCGCAATAAAATCAGGCACCATTGGTTTATTAACTTTAAGCCAATTGGGAACTAAATTAGGATCTTTTCCTATTTTTATCATCTCCAATTCTTTTTGTAATTTATCTAAAGTCGCATCATCATGACCACTGTGGACTTTTGTCACAGTGACCCATTTATCGATATCTTCATCGTAACAACCCATAAGAAATATTGACATTAACCCGCCTTTATTGCCTGTGCCATACCAAGCACCAAGCACCACGAGATCTGCGCTATCAGCCATTGCTCCACCTAACAAATAATCCTTCTTTATCTTCAACCAATGTCTTTTTCCAGGCTCGTACAAACTCTTTAAAATAAAAAATTCACAATGAATAATTTCAATCATTTCATTTCATCAAATTGCTATTGTTAAATTAAATAAATTAAATATTGATTTATATTATTACATTCATATCTTTTAAAACCAATCCTTCCAATCCCATTTTCAAAACTTTCGCAATCATTTCGGCCAAATCCTTTGGATTCTAATAACAAAAAAAAATGAAATGATTATTTGGCTCGTTCAATTACGTTTAAACGATAGTATAAACAGAACAAATAAACAAATTGTTCAATGATTGTTCATCTTACATAAACTTCTTGAACTTCAGAAAGCACAACTCGATTAGGTATAGTAGTCATTCGCTGCTTTAAAATTTCTCGTCTCTCTGCCATTGTCCTAGATAAAATATTCATGTTTAATTGATTGAAAAGCTTCGTTAGTGATTTATGATTGTTTTATAATGCTCACTTATTTAGCAATATATCACCGTTATAATATAAACAATCGAAAATAATTATACAAACAGTAGCGTCTTTGAATTCTGCTTTCTAAAACGTGAAAAATATCAATTATTAATTTTTATTTATGTTTTTGATGATGTTTTTCATACTTTATGAGCGCCCAGTGTACCAAAGGGCAACAGTTGACCAGTTTTCGTATCAATCATTAAGATTTCACTATCCAAAATTAAATCATCACCATCGGGAAATGCTTTCGGGATAAATTCTTTAAAATGATTAACCTGCAAGAAAATAATTAATATAAAACATTCAATACAAAAATTATTCTACAATTTAAATCCATTGGCAATGAAAATCTTTGAGATAAATAGAAATTGCGATTGACTTGATAGAATTTTATGATATAGCAAAATTTCTCTCGATATTACAGTGGAATTATTTATGATTAATTAATTTAAAATCAATATTAAACCTTATGAGGCAAAACGGGTTTTAGAGATCGGCTGAAGTAACAAAATATATCGCCTTGTTTGTGCACTTGAACTCTTTCACCGTCGTATTTTACTTCAGACAACATTCCATTGGGACATTTTTTCATTGCCATTTCGACTGATGTACACGCTTGAGCCTAAAAATAAAAAAAATAATAATTAAATTGTCACCGGAAAATTATTCAAGTAGTAGAAAAAAAAATTTTTTTTTACCAGCATTGGAAAAACTGGAGTCATGAGTGATATCATAACTTTGTTTTGCGGTGAGGTTTTATTCTTTGACATGTTGGTAGAACATGTGGGTTTTGATAATTCGTCAGTAAATCGTTTTAATACAGTGTCTAAGTCGTGCGAAAGTTGATAAGCGCGATAAACGTCTGGGCCGATTGCTTCTAAGCTGAAAAATGTAAGAATAATAATTATCAATTCGTACTGAATTCATCGATAAAAATATTCTGTATAAATATTTATATTTATTCAACATATACATACATGTGTTTTGGGCCAGCATTAATTCTCAAGTCATGCTTAATCAATCTTATTATCATTTTCAAGTCGTTAGACGTGCATCTAATAATTAATTATTCAACAGTGTTATTTATTAATTCACTAATTTATTTCTGACAATTGCCATCGTATCTTAATACTATCAATAATTCATACCGAGTGATAATTGATTTGAAATGGAATATTTGTTCATCTTCCTTTGTTAGTTGTGAGAGTTGTTCAAGAAATGAATAAACCTATACAAAAAAAATTTTAAAAAGAACAAAATAAAAATTTACATTCATTTATCTTGAATAAATACTGGTTAGTAATAAAATAATGCATGGTTTATTTTACTTTGAGAGAGAGTGAGTGAGAGATTAAACTCATCAATGAACGAGTAAAAATATTTTACGTCAATATACTAACATCAATACCGTAAACATTATCGCACTTGGTATTATTTTTAGCTTCGCCATAATTGCAAAAATCATTTACATATGATAATTTAAGTTTAATAAGATCATATGTATATGTATATATTTTTTTTTTTTATATAGAATTGAAAATTTTATTGAGAAATTATAAAATAAAAATTAATGACTAACCTCATAGACAGTGAGTGAGCTTTTGTTGTTTGGTTTGAATGCATTATTTAATTGAAAAAATTTTTGAATTGTTTCTGCCACATCGCCTTGCTCCAAATCTTCTATCATATCATTTTCATCCTGAATAAAAATTCTTGCAAAAAGTTTAACCAGTTGTTTGCTTTGTAAATTGTAAATCATTTTATTGGCCATTGGCAGTAACATTTTGCACCACATCACCATATCACCCTTGAAATTATCTGTTGAATTATAAAATAATTTATTATTAAACAAATATTATTATTTTCATCTATTATTAATATATTTATTATTATTATCAACCTCGTCATATATATTTGTCGCATAAAAAAAATTTATATCAATAATATTTTCATTGAAATATTGTTTACGCGATGTTTAAGTGATTATCCCTCCCAATGATAAACCAATGAAAAACGACGTATCCTGGCACGCGTTTTCATCAATTAAATACCATATAAATGAATGCGCTTAAAGTGCATATATAACGCTTTGATGATATGCCAAAGGTCAATGATAACATACGGAAAATTACGAGTGGATAATTTTAACGATAATAATGCAAATGAAATTTAATTTTCAATAATAAAATTGTCTTCATCATTACGGTAATTATTACATATTAATTACTATAATTATTATTAATATGTATGTCTATAAATTATTACGTGAGACTCAAAAATTTGACATGCAAACGAAGAGAATCAGCGTAAGAATGATTTTACGTCATTAAAATAGTTGGAGATAAAGTTTTTTTTTTCTCACATCGAACCACGGCCGCAACATCCCGCGATAAAATTTTTTTTTTATCAAATAAATGTCTAGAAAAAAAAGATATGCGCCTTATTTAAGAGTTCTATGGCTGTGAATTAATTATAATTTGTGATTATAATTGGGAAAGAATTGAATTATCAATGGATGATGAAAAGTGAAATAGAAAAAAAATTGTCTGAGTAAAATCACTGATGACCGGATATGCCAGTGACAGATGATTAATTGTGTATGTCAATCCAGAGTAATACGGTTTCTTGATGAGATTAGAGAGGTCGAAGTTTGTTGGATTATCGTTCGAGACCAGAATGTTAAAATCTCATCAATTTATTATGTATATATTACATATTAAAAAATTCAATTATTGAATTAATATATTCATATAAATGCTGTATGATAAAATACAAATATTATTATTTATTTATTATAAATGCTTCTTCCCTTTATTTATTTAATCTTAATTTTATTTATCGCTTGGTTAGATTGTAACTAAATGATTGGAAAACAAATCAAATAACAATTTGCAATGATAGAAAATTATATTAATATGGCAAAAAAATATTGGCGGAACTTCCGGTGACCCCCGGATATTTATTTGCTCTTAATGACCCAGTCAAATCACCCGATCATCATCGAAACAAGTGCATGTATACATACAAAAAAAAGAAAACTACGTATTAATGAAAAAGATATGAAAATAATATTACAAATTTATTAACGAATAAAAAAAAAATTACACATGCATATACTTGTCTTCATATTTTGTATAACATAACCGTGAATTTACATTGATATGTATTCAAGCGTGTTGATAAGTGCCTCTCTCAATTATTTATTTATCATCTTACACATAATATTATTTTCAATGTTAAAAACTAAAGAACAAAATAATAATTGAATAAATAAATATCATCAAAATCTCGTGTGAAATTACATATTATGAATTGATCGTTAAATTATAATTAAATCAAGTAATTGAGCGTGAAATAGTGTTTCCAAATATTTTTATCAGGACATTGAACCTTTAAAAAAAAAAATAATAATAATAATAATAATTGATAGCCCGAAGTCTGAACGCCACTACGTTAATTTGGTAATTAATTTTTATTGCGCAATTCAATTCGCTTTTATATTTGGATAATAAATTAAATCAAATTTATATACATATACATATATATTTTAATGGTTTAGTTGAATGTCTATAGAGTGAATAAGTGGAGAAAGGGCGAGTGAATGATATGTAAATATGATACATCTTGTCAATGATCTGTCTGACCAGTCTGCACGCGCGAACTAATTTATTTGCGGCATTGGCTCGTGCGATTAAATATATAATGTATACTATATTGAATATATATATATACGTGACTTGAGATATGTTACATAATTAGTGCAGAATTTTATTTAATAATCACGAAAATATGTAGAGCAATTTATTTAATATTACAAAATCAAGAAGAACAAGAAATAAAACTAAATTATTAAAATTATTATCAAGATTAAAATTATATACATGATTATTTTTATTACATGTATATTAAATTGATATTATTACAGGAAATAAATTTCTTTTTTATTTTTCTTTTGTGGATGAATGTGGTAAAGATTGTTACCAAAAAATTTTTTTCCATATTTAATAATTAATAAATAACGCAATTTATATAAATGATTAATAAATGATTGACGACATCGACGACAACATTCGCGTCCGATAAGTCGTCAGACTGCGTGGCATCATCATTTCTCCCTCTCTTTATTTATCCCCCACCCTCTGATCGCCCTTATTTATGCACAAACGTTCTTGGGATTTACGCGAGACCATTGCACTGATCATTTAATTTTGTCATCAGCTTATTATTTTCCTCTTATTTATTTGCAATCGCATTTTTGCTTGACTTCTATAAATTAATTATTTTCAATTCGCTGAAATATACTGAGTTTAAAAGAATGTACATACGTGTATATATAACAATGATGTGATTGTAATACATAATGTCGGAAATTACGCAAAAATATATGATGAAAATATTGAAATATATACAGAAGTGTAGGTTCAACGGGGTCATAATTCATATACTGTTTATAGATGCAAAAAGTACAGATAGAGAATAATAAATATGTAGAAAAAAAAAAAAAAATCATGCGACATAAAATAGGAAAAGATTTTACTTTGTTCAATTTTATATTATATTTCAATGTTTTATCAATTGATATTTCGCATTAGCTATTTATTTATTTATTTATTTTATTATTTATTTATCTATCATTTTTTTTTTTTCATGAGGAACTCCGTACGTATCTTTTATTGATTTATGAATCGAGTAAAATACCAAATTAAAAAGTCGACAGTTCAATAAAAAATATTTAATTAATTATAATTAATTAATTCAAAGACATTGGATTGATGGACTGTATTGTCAGACTAAAAGAAGTGGTGACTTCATTCATTTTACATTTGGATATGATGCCCATGAGGTCAAGGTTTTTGTCATTGATTCATGCAAATCGATGATAAATAAATAAAATTCCGTCAGGAAAATATTGAATAATTGTAAAATTGTACAATTATAAATGAAATTAATATATATGAAATTGAATAATTAAATTATTTTCTTTAAAGTATGTACATATATTATTTAAAAAATTTTAATATCATTCGGAAATAATATTTGTTGTAATCATGTAATTTTTGATCACAATTTATTAATTTATATTACATGAAATTTTAATATCGAGCACCAATCAAATTTTTCATGACCTATCAAAAAGATTACGCAATAGCTAAACGCGTATACGATAATTTATAAAACTTGTGGCGTATGAGATCATGTTTAAATCATATCAATTTTACTACGTTTTACGTTATTTTATTTGGTCTCGTCATTCGTTAGACGATTATATTGCATCAAAAACACTAGATATTTCGTGAGAATTTTTTTTCATATCATTTTATCCTCTATTACTTTATCGCTCTCTTTTCCTTCGTCGTATTAATGATAAACAATAATTTATTTCTTATAACATGAATCATAAGATTTTTTTTCATTGATAAATTAATTTTATTTAATTGTCCTATTATTTTTGGCGCTAATGAAATAATAATAAATTTCCAACTATAAAATTTTTAATTTATGCATTAATTTTATGTATTATTTGCGATTGGAGATGAAAATAAATGCAGAAATCAGTGTATGATAATAGCGATGGTTGAATATAAATCAAAAGCACACATATTGATGATGATAAAAAAGGTGACGAAGTGATGAAAGTGAATGCAAGCCGGTGCCAAGCTGTCTGAGAACAATTGTTTAAAGAGGCTCGACATAAAGTTTATAATAACGCCACACACTATCTACTAATATTTATTCGTAGAAGTGGGGATACGATGCTTATAAGTCAATGCGATCGACTTGCGTGGGCCAATACTCGCAAAACAGTGTTTGTAGTGACCTTAAAGATAGATTTTTATTTTTATTTTTTAAATTTTTATTTGTGTTCTCATGTGCGTTTGTCAATTTAATTAAAAGAATTTTTTTCTTTTCAATATTTTGTTATTTAATAAACATGACTTAGTGCAATTCAATTTATTTGAATTATAAATAAAAAAAACTTTGTTATATTTAAATTTCACAAGTGGACTTTTTTGTATTTTTATTTTATTCAAAATAAAATAAAATATTAACGATATAAATTCGATCGACTGTTGTGACTTTAAAGGTGAATAATCTATTTGTTTTCTTTTTTTTATTTTTCTGAATGTTAATATAGTCATAGGAATATTTATGAGAGAATATTGAAATTATTAACTTACTTGTAATGCAAATATGTGACTTACCTCCATCATAACCAGTTGTCAACATTCTCTTGACAATCGCAGTTTTTTCAAGATAACTACTTGCATTCGCTACTTCTGCGCAAATATTTCGAAACTGTCGAAATGTATTATCTCGATGATTTGATATATTTTTTTCATCATTTAATTTGTCAGAGACGTTAATTTTAACATTGGGACTTGGTTTCACTGATGATAACGATTGTTTAGCCGTCTTTTTTGCCGGTTCATTACTTGCAGTACTCACCGGACGTTTCTTCTTATACGGTGCTGTGAAAAAAAAAATTTAATTAGAGTGTTGAAAGTATAGAAAAAATTTATTTTTTCAACGGAAAATAAAATATTTATATTTACTGTTATTTTCGAATTCTTCAATTTTCTCGAGGATTATTTTTTTATCATCATCAGCGATTTGATCCCAATCATCAATGTCTTCTTGTGGGTTGTCAATTTTTTTAGTTGTTGCACGTTGTTTAGCAAAAATTTCAAAAAGACAATTAACATGATGCCAAGCTTTCATTTTTCCCTCACCAAATGGATTGCTCATAAGCTTTGCAATTCTTATTGTGTCTTTATCAATATTACTTTTACATTTTTTACATTTAGCCCGACCAGTTTTGGCTTTTTCTACTGCAAACGGCTTTTCCAATTCTGTTTCATCTGCATCAGACATTTTTACCTATAACATAATGAATTATTTAACAACTCAATTGTTTTACAATATCAATTGTTGTGGGAAAAAAAAAAATTAATCCAATAAAAAATTGAATACATTAATGAATATAAAACGCGCAAAAAAATTCAGCCAATAGTAACGTACGTCTGACTAAACTACGGCGTTACTACTCGTTACACTAGCAAGGCTGTTCATTAACATAATTTCATTTATTAAAACGTTACTAAATATTTAAATTAATTATAAAAAATATGATGACTTTAAAATATATTATTTTGTTTTGAAAAGTAAAAAGGGAAATTGTTATCAATTAAATGTAACTTGAACAAAAATAAATGAAAGCAAATGAATGTGTATATTGTTCTATTAATTCATTTATAGATGTAGACCCACAGGTGGTAAAGGTCAAACAATGATAGGGAAAGGGATTGAGAGGAATTATTTTATCTGAGTGGCTGAATTTAAGATGCAGAGGGGTGAATAGAAGTTGTGTTATCTTTCAACCACTCATTCTTTGACTGGTCATCGTGCTATGAAAAACTGGGTTAAGCTAATCTCACTGTGATTAAACTTCTGAAATATCTGTGGTGTAATTTAAATATTTATCAATAATTATTAATTTCATCGATAGCTAAAAATTGTTTCGTGAAAAATTAAAATTGGAATTAAATTATTTCATCAAATTTAAATTAAATATTGTGGTACATTATCAAAATATTTAATGAGCTAATATATTTTTTATGTATTATAAAAATTATTTACATTTGAAAATTATTTATTTTTCGAATTTTTCGATATTTTTATGTGAAATGATTTTGTGAATGAAATAAAAGTGTCTTTTTTTTTTTGTTTTCATTGTACGTGAATGGGAATAATGAAGGGAAATTTCTTTCATTCTACTTTGGCAAATTGTATTATTAAATATTTATATATACATACACGAAATAAAGTCACGCTATAGGGGAAAAGAGATTCACATAACGCGGAACAAGTGTTTATAATTTATTGTTGCCGTGTAATTATTATTTCTCATTGCTAATAGTATATACACATTCTATAGACACAAAACGTGTACATTTTCATTCATGAATAAATCTATTAAAGTCTAGCGAAATTTAATGAAGTTAAACATTAAGAAAAAAAAATATTTTGTATTTTTATTTCAGAATTTGACACAATTTAAAGTTAAACAATGAAGAAAATAATTGACACACGACAGTGGTCATGGTTGCTGTGGAATTCAATGATTTTACTTTTGTTTATTGCTATAAATAATTTCTTATTAACAATGGCTGCACCTCGACCCAATACATTTTCTGCCGAAAATTATGACGACAGTATAAACTTCGTAAGTTCAATTTTATTTCAATATTTAATTTATAAAAAAAAAAATTTTATTTCATTCATTAATTAATTTTCATTATCTTAAAAATAGCTGCTCGAAAGGCAATATGAAGACGAACGAAAATTAGAAGAGATCCAGCTTGAGGTTCAAGCTGTAAGAGCAAAACTCCAAGAAACATTGCAACATCAGCCAATTCAACCAGAATATTCTGATGGTGAATTGGACGAAATGTTACCGATACCAAGCGCAGTTGTTCAGCATGAATCAATGAATCAGGGCAAACGTCAAAACTGTAAGTTTGTATATTTACACCTATGTATGCAGATACAATTCATAATATAATAGAAAAAAAAAAAAATAATTAAAAAATTGACAGAAAAAAAAATTATTCGTTTGAAAAGAAGCGTGAAAAAAAAATGACAATTGATCATTAGTATGATTGACAATACAGATACCTAATGTGCGATGATCGTGATGAATATGTGATTCGTGGGATCGCAAATAATTGTGACCACTTGACTTGATCTTTGAGAATAAATATATATACATAGTGAAATATATATGAGTTAACGTCACAAACGATTTATACAAAGCATCATTTAATTTATTTTATTTAACCAGCAAATGGCCGCGGGAAATATGTAGAACGAACACAATATAATCGGTTAATTGTTCAAACATGCCAATTGTCCAAGATCAAATTGTCTTTTGTCATTTATAATTGCAGTAGCGGTCATTTATATTAAATATAAAACAAAAAAATTATAATACAATTTTTTATTTCATTTTAGTATTATTAAATTTCTATTTTTATTTGTTTCAGATATGACATTATGTCACTTCAAAATATGTAATTTGGGACGTAAACGAAAGCTATGAGCTAAAATTTATACTTCGTTGTTAAATTAATCATTGCATTAATTGTAAATCAAAAAAAAAAAAGAAAAAAAAAACAAAGGGAGAAAAAAAATGATATTTATTTGAGTCCATTGATCTACGTATCATCATTACACTCGTTTGTATTATTGTTTTGTACTGAAATTATTATATTCTTAGTTGTTTCCTCTCTTTAGTATTTTACAGTATACTCGCTCCAAATCTTTCTCTCGCTTGTATTGAATAACTGTTGAATTTAATTTAATTAAACAAAATTTTAGATAAAATAATATAAATTAGCGCATAATGCCATGGAGATATAAATGTACGATAAGAAGAAAAAAAGTTCGAGAAAAAAAAAAAAAAAAAGATAATAATGCAGTAGATAAATATTATGCAATACGAACTTTCATCCAAAGACAAAGTACACATGATCAAAATGAAATTAACTGGTAAATTAAATTTAAATGAATGAATGAATAATGTAAGAAATTATTAAATGTACGTGAATAGTGAGAGAAAGGCCGCCTGTAACATTCGTCCAATTATTTATAGATACATAAATATTTCACAATTATTTATGTATTAGTAATTTTTTTTATGTCTCTCTTACTGTTACATATTTATTAAAAAATTAATTTAGCTTTTTTTGTAAACATGTTTTCTTATATATCTGAAAACCTGCTCCTTAGTTTTAATTTTCCTGTTATTTTTTTCCCTGGAGTTGAATTCTCAAAATAAAAAATTAATATTAACAATTTATTTTATATGATTTATAATATATATTAATTTATATTATGAATGAATTTATATCAAGTGTATTTTGTACCTGAAAACTTATTACATTATAATGACATTGAAATTAATTCTTAATTATTATTTTAAATACCAAAAATTTTTAACTTAACCAAATATATAATTTAATATTGTTATAAGAATGGGAGTAATAAATGATGCAATACTATTTAGTTATTTCAATTTATCTATATTCCTAAAATGTTGTAGGCGGCTTCTTCTCCAAGTTTGATATTCATTAATTTTTTTTTTTTTTATTTTCTCTTGTCACAAAATATACTCGAATAATTGATAGTAAAGAATATTTGAACTTGCGTAAGGGCATATAATCGCGTTGACGCGATTACACATATCGATGTCAGCGAATTGCGTCAAGGCTATTTTATAATCACAGTGACCTTGGATTAAATTTCGAAATCAAGTCAAAGGTGATATTGCGCGCGAATTATTTTTCTTTTTTATTTATTCATGGATTTTGCGTTCTTTAAATATATACACACGCGCGATCACGCACAATTAAGTACAACGATTGGGAGTTATTTTAGTTATCAAAAATTTTTTTCAAACTTCACGCGCCAAATGAAAGCACAAATAATATGTTAATAAAAAATTTAATCAACAAAAGATATTGTTTTGTATGAGAGATACATACTGATGTTTGATAAGTTGCTAAATTACCGTTAGTTTCTGTTATATGTATTTGAGATTCTTCAATACCGACAAAACATATCAATGTCAAATTTCACTCGTTAATTTTTGAAATTTTCCCGCCCAATAATATTTATCTTGAATAGATGGTGCTGACTATCATATCTTCAATCTGTGACGTTCATCTTCAGTACATACTGTACCTGGTTGTATAAAAATAATGAGATCAACATAACCTATCCACCAAATATGTTATTGTTAATATGAATAAATAATATGATTGAAAAGAATTTATTTTAGTTTACTTACAATTTAATTCTACAGATAATTTTGATTCTCACAAGAATTCACAGTTAACTTTTTATAATCAAAAATTATTTTGGAGTTTTAAATTGAAAACGATTTAAAAACAACTACGTGTTATATATGCCAGTCTTTTTACTGCTTTGAATATAGTCTATCTATATTTGTCACCATGAAAAATGTGAGCTTCGGAATTCGGGCATCTTCGGCTTTTCCAAACAACTTCAATGCATTTATATGGTGGGAAAAATTAATTAGGGCAGATACCTGAAATTATTTATTTTATTTGGAACAATTATTTTCTGTAAATTCACTAAAGTATATATAAAAATTTATAAGAAGTATAAAGAGATCAGATAAATAATACGTAAGGAAATACAAATTACACTAAAATAAATCTGAGAAATTTCAATTTTTTATTATTGACATATTTTTACGCTTATGAGTATAAATATTATGGTTGATATAGATTATAAAAAAATATTGATATCACTATATGGAATATATACAGATTAGTTCGGGAAAATTACAATTACTATTTTATTTATTATACTATTTTCAATCAAATCGAAAAAAAAAACAACTTTTTTTTTGCTGTAAAAATTTCGAAGTTGAAAATTTTTTTTATTCCATTTATTCAAGTCATTCGTTAATGATTAGTTAATTTTTTGCCACATGATTGACTAAAATAACTGTTATCTTCCAAAATCCTTCTCTTATTTGATTAATTTCGCAAGATCATGTTGAAAAGCAAATATGTCAGTTTCTTTGATTAATTGTTGATAAAATTAATTAAGACATTTTTGTATCGATTAAATATCAAATATTATATTATTATTATGTTAATTATTAAAAATTAAATATTTTTTCATACATAGAAATTGAAGCAATAAATCATGTTGGGGGTCACATTGTAAAAAGATTTACATGATTGTGTGCGCAATTTTCCTTTTCTTACTACCAAATTTCCATTCGAAGTAGCCATCAAATTTTCACTATATATATTGACGGTAGTACGATCGTCAATCATTACGTTTTGGACGAATTTCAACGTCTTGATTGATCTGAAACAATTAACGAAACTTCAATTCAAACATATCAATAATACTCAGATATATCTCCAATTTATCCTCACCGCTAATATAAAAAAAAAACATTCTGAATAATGTTGTCTACACGTGGTAAAATTTATGCAGCAGTTTTTGTCTTCATGGCTGTTGCCTACGTTTGTCAAGGAGAAATTGCGGTAAATTGACATTTTTCATTTCCATTATCTATATATCCTTACACTTTTACTCATAATATTTAACTATTTATCTCCAGCTGATATTCATTTATTACAATTGTTTATTAATAAAAACTGGAATCATTATATATTTTCAGCTACCAACACAACTCTTATCATTGCTCAAAATGGTGTACACACAAGATCAGATCGAGCCAACATTGCAAGCTGTATATGATACGATAAAAAAAAGTGGCGTTTCAGAAACTAAAATCACAGAAATATTAGATATTTATCGTAAACTTCTGACTGATAATGTCTCCGGTGTTCCTGTAGTGGAATCAATAGCGACCGCTTTAACTGCATTTCAAGAAAAGAATATCAACCCAACACTCAATAAAGCTACATTAATTGCAATTGTTGATTACATCGGTAAGTAATAATTGATTAAAAAAAATATATAATCAATTAAAGTTTGCTTTGTCTGAAATGAACAATCTTTGTCTGCTATCAATTTGAATATAATGAGCTTGAGATTATTAAATTTTATATGCATTCACCGTAGACTGTTGTATCAAATACTTTTGCTTACATATTAAATAAATTGTCGAAATCGTCAAGTGAACAAAGCAAGCTTTATAAATTATAATATAAATGTATCTATCAAATGTGAGTGAAAATCCAAATGTATAAAACAAATTAAATTATTACAGGTAAATTATCAGGAATTGATTCATAAAAATAAGGATGATATTGACGGTGGAAATTTAATTCGTAAATTAAACAAGGATTCTACCTCTCGTAGTTTAGATAATATTGAATGTGGCATTCTTATAGGACGTTAACTATCGACACCAATTTATCACAATCCGCCACATAATCTTGAATAATTTATTACAATGCAAACAAATAATTTATGTATATCACTAAACAATTTTTAACATTAATAAAAATTTAACTTATTATATACCTTGTGAAACTGATCATGATTATTTCTGTATACTTTTTTAATGAATATATCAATTACTTTTGCTAACTCGCCATGGCTTAGGCTCGATTTTAGAGTTCTACATTTGGAACAATATTATTTATATTTATATAATTTATATACTAAGATTTTTATTTTGATAAATTATATAATTTAATATTGTTCTAAGAATGATAGTAAAAATATTTAATCAACAAAAGATATTGTACCGCATGAGTGATACATACTGATATTCGATAAGATGATAAATTACCGTGAGCTTGGAATATATACATTTGATATTCTTCAATACCGACAATACATATCAATACCAATTTCGCATGTTAATTTAAAATTTTCCACCAAAAATATTTACAATATAAATAGATGGTGCTAGTTATCATGGATTTATAAATATTTTATTATAATCAAACACCCATTATTAAAGTGTAAAACATTTATTTTAATATTCCAAATTAATTCAAAGCTTCACAATTATTTTTTTCATCATTAAATGATCCCAAATAAATCCTAAAATTTATCTAAGTTTTATAATCACTACATATTTATACCTGTCAAATGCATCACTTTAATAAAACAAATTGAAACAACAATGAAAAAATCTAATTATTACAAAAAAAAGAAAAATATATTTTCAACAATTTAACTGCACTTTTACGCTTAATTTTTCTTTTTATTATTTCTCATCTTTTTTTTCTCCCCAGTACAAAATGATATTGTTCTATATGATGTCCATCATATAGGACACCCCCGCAAAAGCACTATCACCATAAAGCCTCTGACCAGGAGGAGACACCAAAGCTATACATATATTGGTCAGGACATTATAGTACTCACCGACCTTTTTAGGTGAAGGGGGAATTATGGAGGAAATAATTTCGTTAGCTACATGAATGTTCGTCCAAGCTCTTCTTCATCGATGTCAGGCTCCATATACCCACTACAAACATCTACTTGATATATCAATACATATATTCCCACACTATATAAACTCGTATACAGTTGCATACATGCGATTAAATATATATTTGTACGACGCAAAAGCATCGAAATATCAATAATATATGCGCGTATTATTTTATATTATAATTATAAGCGTATATAAATTACTGTAATGATTTTATACATGAAAAAAATTTTTGTTATAACAATGAAAGTGATATTATTGTTATCTATTCTTCTGATTGAACATGCATATAGAAATTGCATGTGCATTTAAATGTTACAATATGAGAAGAGTAAATATGACAATGTAAAGTATTACGTCAAAACATTTACGAGAGTTTAATTCGTGATATTTATAAGTATTGAAATTAATTGAGTGTGAAAATAAATTCATGACGATAATATTCGTATTTGAATTGATCGTGCAAATACATCTGCTTTGTTAAATGGATTTCATAAATGTTATAACGTCATGCAGATTAATATTTATCTATAATTCATTCTGGAATTTTTTTTTTGTTATTAAACTTGCAGAGTTGGAATAAAAATTGTGGATGAATTTCTGAAGAGATGAATGTTCTATAAATTCGTAGATTGAGTGAATAACATAAATAATTGGACGGTAGTTAATATATATATGGGATTGAGCGTAAAAATTTTGAGATCAATATATTGACGTATGAATAAAGTGTTTATTGGGAAAGGAAAAAAAAAATGAGGAGGGTTTTGACGAATCATTTTATTGTTATCGCGCTTTATTGAGAGGCTTTCAACTGTCGTCTATCGCCAATAAATATTTACGTACATACGTGAACTCTTGTTTATCCTTTCAACAAACCTTTTTAGCCTATCGCATATTAATAACATAAAAAAAAAAGATATAAAAATGTTAATATGATTTATGAAACGTTTTCATGGTCAATTTTGCTGTGACTTTACTTTCTCGTTAAAAAATTAATTAATATTTCTAAATAATTGGATTCATTGTCTTTTTATTTTTTATCGCACGTATACTCTTGACATTTAGAGAATGCATAAATTATTGACAACGAAAAAAAAAATAAATTTGAGAGAACAAACACAAAAAAATTTGATTATTTAAATAGAAGTATATTTAAATTTCACGTAATATTTCAACTTCAATTATGGTGCATCATAAATACTGAGCACGTAGTGATAGTTTATCACTTATCTTCAAGATATTTGAATCGTCACGCTTCTTTTGCATTGAATCATATCAAAAGATTATTCTTTTTTCTTTAATCTTACGTTCATTACCTTCCCATTATTTTTTATTTTACTATTTTCATTTTGCATTCGCGTTATCAGATATTTTTATTTTCACAATAAAAAATGAAATTAATCATGAAAACATACATAGACTTTTATTTTCCATTAAAAGTCACGATTTATTATGCTTGCATAATAGATTAAGAAAAAAAAAAAAAAGGAATAATGAATGTTACACAGGTAGTGATGACAAATTGAAGCTTTACGTATCAAGATCAGACCAGCAGATACTATATTTATTTTTTACATTTATCTACCACGCTTTCACATCACTCTATACTGAATTTTTTCTTTATCAATATTAATATGTGATAATATTATATGAAATACGATCAATTTTGTCGTCCCTCCTCAGCTGCTATGCAAGCTACAGCAACTTTCATCGGTTTAAGTTGCCATTTAACAGCAAGTGATTCGGGCAAAATTGGTTGCTCAATATATTGCTCCTCATTCGTTGAACCATCATCATTAAGTTCTCGCTCCTTAAGAATATGCACCTGTATCACGGCAGAAAAATAATCATTAACGAATAAATTAATGAGAGAAAAAAAAAATACTTTGATAAAATATTTTACTCAAATCAAAATAAAAAAAAATTTTCTTTTTTATTTTTTATTTCAATAGTTTTTCACTTACTTTATAGTGAATTAATTTGCATAAATTGAATTTCCCATGGCATGGCTTGGGAATACAGCTTGCTATTGCGAGATATCGTGGATAATTACCCGGTCCAAGATTAGCAATGTCATATTGAGTTTCGCAAGGACACAACCATTGCCATGGATTTTTCGTTGAAATAAAATCTCTTGGTATCGGTTGCACATCATCAATGCGAGGAAATTCATCATTACGTTTGATAATTGATGAATAATGATTGCATGGTGTGTCCCAACACTTTTCATTATTACGTTGAATATTCCGATTGAAAATTAAATCTCTCAAATAATCCATATTTATTGCCTGACTATTTGCAGCAATTCCTAATGCTCCAACAGCCATCTAAAATTCACAATAATATTATTTTTTTTTCTTCCATAATTAAACAAACAAATAAAATATAATACAATTAATAACACTATTATTTTAAAAACACTTTAAACACATACACAAACAATTGCGATATTCATTTTTTATATTCTCAAATTTGTCTCGTGATAATTTCGTTTGAATAGTCACACAGGATCTGGATTAAATACTGAATATGTTTTCTCTTTTATACTAAAATTTTGTTCTAATTATGATAGCCACCACCGACATAATAATATGTGGATGATACTTTTGCAACAATGAATCCATTAGGTGTTATTTGATAGCAAGTAAGATGCCTTACATTTATTCTATTGTTGTACGCCTCAGAATTCACGAGGGCGTATATTGATATACAGGTAGACAAATAAAAAAATTGTTTATATGACATTTATTATTTTATATACGACATAATAATAAAAGTGATTTGTTTTTTAAATTCATTATGAATAATTATAGGGCAGAGAATTTTAAATTAAATTAATAAATGGTTGTTGGTATGTTTTATATATTAATTAGTAAAAGGAATAAAAAAAAATATGGGACTCATTTGTATAATGAGAAAGCACATATGTGTGATCATCAATATTGATATGAGCGTTTATAAATGTATATACATTTATTTCAAAGTGTTTATCACGGTCAATAATTTTCTGCATTGAATATTCTTTGTCAATTTATAATAAAAATATTCAGATCATTGTATATTTATTGTCCATTTGCAACGCCTGAAATTCTTTCAAGAAATAAATAGTCCGTTTATAAAAATAAATTGAAATATAAAACTAAAATTTCAGTAACAATGAGTAGTTTTTTTCTTCTAGTGTGAATAGAAAAATATTATATTATGTGGTTGTAATAGTTTTTTTTTTTTAAACAGCATTTTACATGACATATTTTCGCAATGCTTTTTGTTTTTATTTAATGTCACATCCAGGTATTTAAATTATCCTCTCGGAGTGTCCAAACACTCGGGTAAAATTTTCGCAACTGTCGTAAAATATATAAAAAATATTTTTCGTGGATGTAAAAAATAAATCATAAGATTAAAAGTCATTGTTTGTACCTAGCTAATTAAAATATTTATTATACAAAATTTTATTACTAGAATAAAAAAAAAATTTCAAGTCAAAAAAAAAATTTTTTTTTTTTTTTCGTTCAAGTCATTCAGAAATAATTATTTTATTTTAAGGACATATGATTGCTTAAGATGCCTGTGACATCTTCAAACACTTTTTTTACTTGATTTATTCCGTGAAGATATATTAAAAGGTTAATATGTATCTTCTGATAATTAATTTCTCGAAGAATGAACATGAATAATTTTTTATTGATTAAATGTTTATTCACATGTTAAAATTAAACCAATATATCTTCTCAAAGCGCATATCATTAAAAGGGTTCACATGATTGCGCGCGCAATCTATCCTTTCCCACTACTAAATCCCCATCCGAAAGAGCCGCGGAAATTTCACTATATATTTCAGGGTAACACGCACGTCAAGCATTGCGCTTTTCACAAGTTTCTACGACCTGATCAAATCGAAATAATTAACAAAACTTCAATCTAAACATTCTAATAATTATCAAACATATCTTCAATTTATTTTCACCACTGAAACTCACTAATATAAATATAAAGAAAAAAAACCAAAATTTAAATAAAATCATTGTGAATCATGTTGACCACACGTTTCATAATTCATGCAGCAATTATTGTCTTTGCGGCATTCACCTACGTTTGTGCAGTGCCAATTCAGGTAAAATAAAATTTTATTCCACACTCTCTATAATTAAACTTTTATCAATAATATTTATTTAATTATTTATTCAATTATTTCCACTTTATATTTATTTTTATTCTCCAAAATTATTTTTTCTATCAAACGAAAATACAATTCAAGATGATCCTAAAGTTTAGCTTCAGTTTTGAAATCAACTTGTTGCGCCATTCCCTGTAGAATAATTAAAATATAAAAATATTTATTCAACTATTTTAGTATATGAATTTTTAATAATATAATAAACAGTTTAATATTTGTTTGAATGTATCGTTGATAATTGGTTGAATCAATACAATCATTTAAACACGCAAATTTCTTTATTGATTCTTGTTCAATGACATGATTAAAAATTTATGGAGCATAATAAATTACATAATACGTGTTTAATATACATATTTCTTGAAATATTAATTACATGCTCATATATAATATTATATTATAAATACCTACATGTATCTATTAGTTTCAATATCCTGTGTCTTGCTGTGAGTTTGTAAATAGCAAGAGAGAATCTCAACTTTTCTCATGCATACTGATATAAAGCAAAGTAGAATATAAAGTTTTTGTTGTATGTATTACCTCACTATTTTCCATCTACTGGGAAATATATTTTCACTCAATATTTATTTCATTCGCCTATAATATTCATATCTTTAATATATTTACCTTGCGATGACACATTTCAATTTGAACTTTGTGATAAGGATGTTGAAGAAACCTTTGTATAACTAAGAGATTCAAGCCAACAATTAGGCATCAACACCTTTTACCACTGTATTTAATATATCTAAAATATAATGTAGATTATCTGTTTAGTAAAGTTATAATAATGGATAAATAAAATTATGCATTATTGTTGCGAATACCTTGGAAGTTAATTAATATGTATGAATGATTTTAGAGTGAGATTAAAATTTGAAATTTATCTTAGAATACATCAAAAGTGTGAGGGATAGAGACAGAATGCCGCACCCTTATATTCCCACGAGACTTTTGTACCTTTGAATATTTTCCGCGATATCTCATCAGGCTTCATGTAATTATTTATATTTTCAGCCACGTCACAATTGTTTATTAATCATTAAAATTGGAATTTTTGTGTATTTTTAGATGCGTGGAGAAACTTTAGGGCTAAGTGGTGGTGTTTACACCCAACCTGAGCTTGCTGAAGCATTGGAAAGATCTTATGCTGCGCTTGGTAAGTAATAATTAAATAAAGAAAAATTTATATAATCAATTAAAATATGTTTCGTCTTAAATAATAATTTTTTTGTCTGTTGTCCGTTTGAATTTAATGAGCTTCATATTAATAAATAAATTATTCATAAATGCTTTCTTCTTCAAGTAACAATAAACACAATATAAAGACTTTCAGAAATTAAATTTTCAAACTGGTGATGGATTTAAAATAATTCAATCGTGCTAGAGCTTATGGTGGCGGTATAAAAAATAGGAAAAAGCTATTTGTCAATTTTTTTCCCCTCGTTGAAACACAATGGCATATTAATAATACAATCGGATTTTCATTTCACTCTTTTAACATTACCATTATTTGACTGACACATAAAATATACAATATACATTTTTTTTTTCTTATACCCCACTAAAGTTCACGTAATCTCGACATTACAAAAACTTTTGTTATTTCTCATGAATAATATCCTGTCTCATATTTAAAAAATAAAATGAAATATTATTTATCTATTTATTTATTTTTCTTTTATTCAAATATCAAATACAGAATATTTAATTTAATCGGCTTGAGAACTGTGAGACGAAGAATTATTATTATTAAATTATTATTATTAAAAATTACTCGTATATTTTATTTTACAATGTACGTGAGTCGTCTGAACAGACAGATATCTTACTACTGAGTGGCTTAAGATGTTCGAGTACAATAATAACACTTACTCATGTGTACTTACCTTAAAATACGAGTTTTACAACATTGTTGCGTGATCAACCTGATATGTATGTATGTATGTATGTATGTATGTATGTATGTATGTATACCCACCTATAAGTGATCGCTTACTTGGGAAAATGTTTTTCATGTTTCAACTTGCACCCCCGTCACGTCAATATATAATATAAATATTCTATATGAATATTTAATAAATATAATGGGTGAAAAATATATAAAAAAATAATTTTACCTTTTACTATATTTTTTTTCTCCTTTGCATAATGATATTTTTCTATTTACAAAATTATTAAAGTTTGTTTTTATTATTTTATTTACAAAAAGTTGATATTATACAGAATAAATATTGTAGTAGCTCATCAACTTCTTGACAAAGGTCGTACAGAATGACACCCATGGGAAACTATCATCAGTGTTTAAACAAAATTTTTCATCCATTTGAGAATATTTTATTGTGTATATCTTGAATAAAAATCACGTGAATAAATTATTAGCGATATGTAAAACACTGTAGTGTTATAAAACCTATTAAAGTTGAATCCATAAATATTGTGGGGTGTGTGGAAAATAATATATTTGAGTAACATTCATGATAATAAAATAATCATGTAGAATAAAATAAAGCAATTTTTTCATGTATTTTTACAGTAAATTATGCTACTTTCCCATTTATTTTTTGATAATATCTGTAGGGTAAATATTTTTGAGGGGTGAATACTAATAAATTTAATTTTTTTACATCCCAAAATCAAACTGTCTTTTTTTTTTTACTGCTTTTCGTCCCTGTGCTTTCTTATACGATTCTGAATAATAATTATGATAGTGTATATTTTTGTTTATTTATACAAATATTAAACTATTTGTTGTGACAGTGAAAAATAGGTAGGTATATGTTATCTAGATAATTTTTATATGTTTTTATCGTGAGCTTTTGTATCAATTATCGTTGCTTATATGTATAATAAATAAATCGTCAAAATTGTCAAGGGAACAATTGAAGCTTTATGAATTAATATAAATATTGAATAAAAGTAAAAAGCCAGATTAATAAAAAAATTAAATTATTACAGAATGGGCTGAAAAAAATCGAGAGCCGTTAAATATGTTAGAGATGGAAAATAGAAATTTGGATCATATTGGCGGAGGAAATTTGCTTCGTAGATTAAACAAACGCTCTTCTCTTGGTCTAGATAAAATTGGAGGTGGCGTTCTTATTGGACGTTAATTAAATATCAACATCAATTGATCATAATCGACCACATAATCCTAAATAATTTATTACAATGCAAATAAATAATTAATGTATATCACTAGAAAATATTGAGCATTAATAAAAATGAAATTTGCAACATATAAAATTAATGTTGATTATTTTTGTATAAATTTATTGTATAAATCAATGAATATATATGAGTTAATTGATTATATACAATTATATGTTTTATAAAAATTTTGATTATACGTCAATTAATGTAGCTGGAGCAAGGGAAAATGGACACATCAGTGAATTTTCACGTCAAACTCGTCATGGCTTGGATTCACTTTCCGGCGCTACATTTGGTGAAAGCAAGAGGTATACACCCCCCAGGTAAAATAAATATATTTGATGAATTATAATTAAAATACACATACGTTATTGAATTTAAAACGTCCTGCATAATATTGGTCCTTGAACTGTATTTAAATGCGTCGTATAACAATCGACCAAGCATGAATTAATTTACGGCGTAAATTATTTTCCTTGTTTCATTCATGAGTGATCAGGAAAATAATATTTTACATCTATTTCCCCCATTATGTATATCCATTAATATTTATGTGTATATATTTAACGCATTATAAAAAAAGTAAAAAAAAAAAAAAGAAAGAAAATGGAAATAAATTTATGTTCTTTATATTCTTTTCACATCTATAAAAATTGATAAAATTAAATTATTTTCATTGTTGTATTGTGAAACAATACATTGCTATGGATACTTTCCCTATCTATCTAATTATAGTATCTACATAATCGGAGGAGACGAGTCGCTATCGACTTTGCAAAGACGTTCAAGGTGATAGGGTAAAATTAATGGCACAAAGATGAAGAATGAATTAAAGACAGAGTCAAAAAATACGAGGAAAAAAATAAATTCTTCAGGAAAGTGGTCCTGCGTGGCTCATTCTCATATCAGGCGAAAGTAGTTTTGGTTGTAAACACGTCGGAAGAAAGTGTCGTGAGTGATAATAATAAAAATAAAACTTCTGAAAAAGGTCTCAAAGGTGCGATAAAATGATGTCACATTCATAAATGAATTTTCAACATTATCATTAATTTTTTTTCATATTTCCATACTTCAGGTATAACTTCCTGTATAAATATTTTACTCGAATAAAACTTATGACAATAACTATACAAATACGCAATAAAATTTGCAAATACAAAATATTCAATCAAACAAATTAAGATCACATAATAAACTTTAAGAAAAAAATTATATACAATTGAATTCAATGGCTCTAAAAGGCTGGCGATGATTTTTTTTTTCCTCCTAACCCATGTCTCTGAAATACTATAGTAAGTAAAGATGTGTACAGAAGATTAGTGACGGCATGAAAGGGACAAAGGCGGTATTATCCAGGATGTGAAGGAAAGTGTGGGGAAATTTAATTAGTTGACTGAAGATGTACGTGGCAAAACACTCTATATACTACCTTATACCAAAGGACTTGATATTAGTTTATCTACACATCCTATTGCGAGATGACACGAATTGAATTGAAATGTATATGCATGCAAGAGTTTGATACAATTGAATTCAATATATAAACAATTGTCGATTGTGAAAATGATATAAATTTGCATATGACGATGCTTTCAAAGTTGATACTATAGTTTCAATCATTATTGACATATCAATTCTTCATTCAATTTATAAATATATATTTTTGAATATGTATGTGCTTTTATAAATATTCCTTCTATTGTATTATTAATTATTATTATTATTATATTTTTTTCGTTTCAGAAAATCAGAATGGCCTAATAATATAAATGGATTGGGAATTTATGAGGGATCAGCAAAGCGCAATATTGATGAGATTGATCGTACTGGGTTTGACAATTTTCTCAAGAGAAATTTTGATGAAATCGATCGATCTGGATGGGATAGTTTTGTTAAAAGACGCATGATTGATTCATATCTTGGTGGCAAACAACATTAAATATTATACAGCTGGGCTCTCTTTTGATTGAATGAAAAAAATAAAAATAAAACTCTCCATTTTTAATTAACTATCTCCCGAAAATTTCATGGGAAAAATTTTATTTTTATATTTTCTTCTTCTCAGTTTTTCCCCAACTTTAAAATATAATTATTATTAATGCTCGTCCGTCAGTTTATTCTAAATAATTATAATTACTTTAAGACATTGTATTTAAGGATCTCTCAATGGATATTACGATAAAAAAAAAAATATAATTAAAATATTGGAACGTCGCGAATAAAAAATATTAATCTATAAAAATATAAATTCAATTAATTGCTCGAAAAAAAAAAAAAGGATATAAATTAAATAATAATTTGTTTCAACCAATTCTTTGAGCTGTCTTCTGATCATTATTAATTGCAAGTCGGCTACATTATAAATAAAAAAAATTATGTGCATGCAAAATAAATAATGTTAGTTGGAAAAAATTAGAAAACTTTATATATATATATATATATATATGTATATATATATATCTATATATCTGTTTTATATGTATATGTATGTAAGATACTTATCCAATTACAGTACAATCGTCTTTACGTATCAAACATTTAAATGTATCATCGATTGTTTTATTCTCTGATGATTCTGATTTATTTTTTTTTCGTCGTAATATTTTTTTCACCTCTGAATTTATATCACTTGGTGTTGCAACATTTATGCTTGTCATATTGGAGCTCATTCTCACCAGCTAAATAAATTAAAATAATATATTACATATGAATAAACAAAAGAATATGAAAATAATAAACAAATTATTTTACCGAGTGAAAATTAAATATTTTTACCTCAATAATTTCTTCCTCAATTTTTGTAAAGTGTGCCAGCAATGATGACATTTGCCCTTTAAGTTTTGTTAAATTGTGGGTAATATTGAGCTCTTCACCAATATCATTTTCAATCTGTAGAATTATAATTTATCATGTAAACAATATAATTGATAAAAAATAAAAAAATATATATACCTCTTTCATGGCTTCTGATACTTTTGTCGTAGTATAATCTAGACTTAATCGTGATTCTCGAACCTAAAAATAATATTAAATGAATTTTTATTTAGCTTTATTTAATAAATAAATTGAATATTAAATAAATATGAAAAACCTAACAATTGAGTTGAATTCGGTAATTTCTGCTACAAGTTTATAGTGATTTTTCATTACACGAAAAAACTGTAAAAAAAATCAATCAATAAAAATTAATGATTGAACTATAAATACATTATAATATTATACATAAAGAAACCTTGTTTTTAATTTACATATTTTATTACTTACTCTTTGACCAAAATAAAGTGCAATAAGAAAATTGGTGAGCATAAGTACAACACTATTAAAACACCAGGATACATACATGTCTTTGTCAAATATTTATTTTATATGACAACGTAAAAATGTCAGGTTTTATTAAAAATACGTAGATTTTATAATGACAATATAAAATTGAATTTTGATTCATCCCGCTTCAAATAGTTAATTAAGGTTAGGTATATTTTATTATTTTTAAGCTGTCAGATAAAAGTTACAATTTTGTCCGCTCTTAGCACAGCGCTAACCACTGTGGGTGCATTTTCGCCTGTGTGGAGCGGTTAAAAATATGCAAAAATATGAAAAACTTGAAAAAATAGGAGAAGGTAAGTGTAATAAATTAATAATTCATAAAAAAAAATAAAAGAATTGTAATATAAAATAAATAATTATATTTAATTGACATATCTGTGTGATATTTATTCACACAACAAATTGCATCTACCCACTGTTAATTTTTCCACTGACACACAAGTGTCTGTCATCATATTGTTTTCATTTACAATTTTTATTCGTTTTCGTTTTGTTTTTCAGGAACATATGGCACTGTATTTAAAGCAAAAAACCGCGAAACACATGAGATAGTTGCATTAAAACGTGTGCGACTTGATGATGATGACGAAGTGAGTGTGGAATTTAATTAATTTCCATCGCATTCTATAATGATATATACATATAAAAAAAAATTATATATTTTTTCCAGGGTGTTCCATCGTCAGCATTGCGTGAAATTTGTTTGCTTAAGGAATTGAAGCATAAAAATATTGTTCGTCTTTATGATGTTTTACATAGCGATAAAAAATTAACATTAGTATTTGAACATTGTGATCAAGATTTGAAAAAATATTTCGATAGTTTAAATGGAGAAATTGATTTGGATGTTGTTAAATCATTTTTGTAAGCTTGGATTAATTTTTTTTTCTTCATT
This sequence comes from Microctonus brassicae, assembly GCA_918226075.1. Lineage (NCBI taxonomy): Eukaryota > Metazoa > Arthropoda > Insecta > Hymenoptera > Braconidae > Microctonus > Microctonus brassicae. The sequence goes on along the minus strand of OW445485.1, from coordinate 3,264,035 downwards.
TCTATAATTAATTACTTGCTATAAATAATATATTGTATCAATCAATACTTTGATAATTTATTTTTCTGTTGGTTAATTAGGTATCAATTATTACGAGGATTGGCATTTTGTCACAGTAAAAATGTCCTTCATAGAGATCTTAAACCGCAAAATTTACTCATTAACAAGAATGGTGAGTTAAAATTGGCTGATTTTGGTTTAGCCAGAGCATTTGGCATTCCAGTTAAATGTTATTCAGCTGAGGTTGTTACTTTATGGTATCGTCCACCTGATGTACTTTTCGGTGCCAAACTTTATACAACGTCCATTGATATGTGGAGTGCTGGATGTATATTTGCAGGTAAAGCAATGAAATAAAATTTAAAAACCAAATATATTATGAATATTGATATAAATTATAAATAAATAATATATTCATATTAATTTTGCAGAATTAGCCAATGCAGGTCGTCCTCTATTTCCCGGATCAGATGTGGATGATCAATTAAAAAGAATATTTAAAATGCTCGGTACACCAACCGAAGATACATGGCCAGATTTGACCACACTTCCAGATTATAAAGCATTCCCTCAATATCATCCAACACAAGGTTTAGCTCAAGTCACACCCAAACTCCCAACCAGAGGCAAAGACTTACTTCAGGTAATAATCCAATGATTAGTTAATTATTTTTTAAATGTATCTAGTGAATAATTTGTTCGTTTAATAATTCCAGCGATTGCTATTTTGTAATCCGGCATTGCGATTGTCAGCTGATGAAGCGATGACACATCCGTACTTTAACGATTTAAACCCTGCCATAAAGAATGATCGATGCCAATAGCATAATAATATTAACTAATATGAAGAGAAGCTTATGAAGTGATTGCACATAGTGCGCCAAAGCGCAGCGACCAAAAAAAACAAAAATATTACATCTACTATTAAGATACTCCAGGACAGATTATTTATTATATTGAAATTGCTCCTGTGTGCGTTCATGAAATTACTGGAGGAATATTATAATCTTTGTTTTTATATTACAATTGTCCAGGAAGAAGAAAAAAAAAATGAAAAACATAAGAAAGAAAATTTAATCAATAAATTATCAATTTTATCATGAATTATTTTCTCAAAATAATATTATTATATACACGAATAGATGGATTTTTATTCAACATAATTATGAAATAGTTTATAAGCAATTTAACATTAAAGCAATAATAATATACAATAATTCTACATAGCATCAAAATGGAATCTATGTGCTTCCTGAAGTCTTTCAATTTTATCCTCACGTCTTTCCTTCCAGTACAAAGCAATTATTATCGCTGATATTAAACCACATGTTGCTGTTAGTGCAGCAGCGCTAAGTAATATTAATTTACTTGGTGTGACAAATAATTGTGCTTTCCATTTTAATGGCTCCTGGATTGGATTTGGTATTACAACCATCTGCGAATTAGGAATAATTTGCGTCCACTCACGCTGATTTCCTGCAACCTGCAAGTGCCAAAAAATATTTATAAATTATTATAGAATAACGCGAGAGAATATATTTTACAAATATATTATTTAATGATATTAAAAATACAAACAGCAACAGTCAATGTATCGATGAAATTTGGGGTGCGACCTAATCCAAAAGTCGTATAGGGTAAATGAAGAGAAAAATGAGCGCTCTGTGGGAGCTGTGCAGCCAATGCACATCGTGGACTTCCATCTTGAGTCGTTGTTTTATATGCAATCGATGGTCCAGGTAAATTAGTTCCATATGTATGTTTTTTCTTTCCTAAACTACCAGCAGATATTGGATATTGACTATTTGTTAATCCAGTTAAAACCATAACTTTAACAAAATTTGCATCGTAATCCAAACTATTTTTAAATGCATCTGTATGATAACGATTTGTTGCTTTATCATGCTCAACAAGAATAACATCAAGAATACCGTCTTGATAGAAATCATAAAAAACTGCCATTACAGTTTCATTTCTGAATGGATTCAGAGCATCCCAATGAACTTTAAATGTACGATTGAGACCTTGACAATTGTTGCAAGCAGTATTAAATAATAGAAATGATCTGATCATTGATGTTTTTGTTGATCGCATGGTCGCAAGTAAATCTGGATAACCGTCCATATCAAAATCGCCACCTCTAAGCGTTATTGAATCAGTATAATGATAATTATTTTCATCTGGTGGAACAAATCCCCAGTGACTTCCGTCCGGATCAGTCCATTCAATTTGTAAATTAAACCATCCATTGTTATAAACAGCTATTGTGCTATTTTCACATTTTTTATCGAAACAAATTGGTACAACAAGATCCAGTCTACCTTTTAGTTCAACATCAAGATACAATGATTGTCCAATGTGACCTGAATAATCAGTTACATCATAAGGCCACGATATTGTTTGGTTATATTTAAATCCTTTTGGCACCCCATGCCAAATTTCAAAATGTTTTTTAGTTGTTATCATCAAATCGGGCATAAAATCGTTATTAAGGTCCAAAAATGCATTTGAATGGAGATTACGTATTGGTGGAAATGTTAATGATGTTGATGACAATATATTATCCGTTTCCATATGAATTATATCAGGTTTTGTAGTTCTACTATGATTAAATATCCAAAATGTACGACGATCTGACAAATCTGATCCAAATAAATCAATAATCATATCTTGATTGTAATCAATTGCTAATGGTTGACCGTGCATTTCTATTGTAGGTTCTGTTTCATTTGCACAAATCATTGTTTTAATTCCACCCCATAAAATATATACATTAGTTTTATCATTATATGAATCTTTAGTTGTTACGAGAACATCCATGAAGACATCACCATCAAAATCACCAGGTACAACGCTTGTTATACGACTTTTAAATGGACATGTTAAATTTGTTGGACGTAACAATGGTTCTTGATCAGAACCAATCAGTACAACCAATGTTTTTGCATCTTTGGTTAAAACAAATACATCTGTAAGTTCATCAGAATTAAAGTCACCAAATGCTGCTGGCATACCATCAATAAAATTACCAAACACTGCATTTGTGATATCACTACTATTAGTTAGTGCAATTGTTGCAAATAATAATAATAAAATTTTTTTGATATCCATATTTTATTTGCATATCACACAAGTTTTCTGCAGAGAAAAAATTATTTTTCTGATAAAGTTAGGTTACACTTAATCTACATCACGGATAAAACACGTCACCATCATTAATTGTAAAGAACTTTTGGAAAAATGCGTCTTTGATATGAAATCACTTGAATGAATCATCAGTGGATTTAGAAAACAATATTATTATCTGACGTCGTAGTGAACAAAAAGAACACATTATGATTGATATAATTATGACACATGAATCAAAAACATTAGTATCACTTATTGAAACCTGTGGGTAAAACATTTCATGAGATAAAAAATATAAAAATTAAATAATAATACCTTACCGACTGAAATATCAACTGGCGCTGATGTTCATTTCTTCGAATTTGATTTCGGCCATTTTGATTTCTATTCGAACAGTGGATGCGCACGCATGTGGAAAAGGACGCAAGAAAGGCAGTTAGTAACAATGGACGAGGAACAAGTTTGGAATTTCGCGGTGTATAAACTAACTGAGTGTTTAATTAAATAATCATTTGATAGTCAGTGATAATTAGTCTGATAGATTAGTGAATGTTCCAGTGGTGTGTAATAAGTGAAGTTGTGACAATAGATTGAATAGTGAGTGCAATTACACATATCCAAAGGCTCTTGGAGAAGCTTCTGAGCAGCAAATGGTGAGTCAACCTACATGTTTAACGTATTTATTTAGAAAAATAACCGTAGGTTATCTTTGAAAGTTATCCCAATGTGATAAATATGATATGAGATATGCAAAAAATCTATTGTGTATTGGCGTTACCACAAACTTTTATGAATGTTTTAAAAGCTTGGAGTAATAAATGTACTGGTCATTGGAGGATGATTTTGAATTCATGCGCATGTTGTGTAGGAAAAAAAATTGGCCAAGAAGATAGAGGGCGCCATTATGTTACTCTTTGGTCTCCTCCATGCTGAAACGTTTTTTGTAGACACTTCAACTGACTTAACCCAACTTAACCTATAAAATTGTTTGAAAGTTTGAGATAAATCGGAATAATCATACAAAATTATTCACATCAACGTTATTCATTAATAACGTTAGTTATGGCTGATGAATTTTCGGTTGATGATGATGTATGTATGATATCACAAAAGTTAGGATCTATTAGTGCAAATGATACGACAAATCAGAATCATAGTCGAATACAGAACAATAAGACAATGAATAATAGTACTGGTGTAAATTATCATTCAAGTGAACGTGCAAATTCAAGAATTGTTAATCAACGAGAAGAAATGAAGTTACCAGCTATTAATTTACCAGAAAAAATACTTATTATCATTGATACAGTAAGAGAAAGTGATTGTACACCATTTGAATTTGAATGTGGTGCAAAATATTCACCATTGGAAGTGATAAAACGAGCTGTTCAATTTTTTATTTGTGCTAAAAGCACAATTAATCCTAAACATGAATATGCTTTGATGATATTAACTGCAGATTCTGCAAAGTTAATTTGTGACTTTACAAATGATGGAAAGAAATTATTGAATACATTGAAAGAAATATCAGAAACAATATTGTCTGATGCAGTTGAATATTTTGATTTGGATACATGTTTTCAAATAATATCAGAATTTTCAATAGTTAGTGGGATATATCCAACACACGTTAATCGTGTTATTCTTATTTACACAAGATCAAACTGTATACCAACACTTTACACGAGAAACAACTTTGAAATGTTTATGAAGCGCAAATACTATTTCTTCGATTCATTATTCGTTCACGAACCGCCCAGTGATGATAATAGAAGTGAATGTGTATATGCAAAACTGAATCAATTACATATTAAAAATAATTCATGGATTTTTGAAGTGGGACGTAATGCAGCTCAATTGCACACACAAATGGCAAAGTTACTTGCTCATCCATTACAACGACCGAAGCAAGATAGTGCAGAATACAAAATATTTCTAACTGATAACACTGAAAAACAAACAAATGTTTAGCATGAATTAACTTAAATAATGATATATCGACTTATAAGAATGAACAGTATAATTATATTTAATAATAAGATATAGATATATATTTGTTTAAATCACATGTTGAACTGTAAGTTCTGTAATTGAAAAAGTAAAATGTATTTTTGTTCTTCTGTCAAAGTTTAATTCCATGACAATACAAAATTAATTGAATTTTTGACTAATTAATTTCGACGTTTGTCATTTTTCCTATCATCGTATTTGGATTTTTTTGAATATTTCGATAATTCGCGTTCGTGCGAACGATGACGATGCTTTGAGTGATGTCTTTTGTGACTTTTATCATGTTTTTTAGTTTCGACATTACGATCTCGATGTCGATCGTCTTCTTTCGATGATTTCCTCCGATGTTTTAGGTGTTTATCATCTTTATGATGATTTTTATCGTTATCTCTCTTGTAATTATCGCGATATTCCTTATCAGTAGAACGACGAGACCGATGGTGATGATTATGATAATCATGAGAACTATAATTATCAGTAGAATTGTCATTATACTTATCCAAAGATTTTCTTCTTTCATTATTTAAATTATTCTTGATTTTAAATTCATCAGACATTCGTGAGGAATGTTCTACAGTCTCTGTTGTTTTATAATCAGTTTTTTCCGCAATATATTCGGCCAACATTTCCATTTGTTGATTTATCACTTCACGACAAATTTCAATTTGTGATTTTTTATTTGTATGTACACCGCGATGTTTTGCTCTACGTCTTTTTAAATTGCGCTCCTGAGCAAGAAGCTCTAGATAAGATGAAGGTTTATTCTCGTTACATTTTTTTCTATAAATTAACAGAGAAAAAATTATTCATTGATTTAATTACAATTATTCGCTCAATGAATTAAAAAATGAAATAAAATACTCACGGTTTATTTAAATCTGCAATATCTTCACCAATATCTGGTTGAGTTGTATTAGCTACTGCATAATCATACAGTACTCTTCTCTCTTCACTGGTAAAGTCTGCACTGAGTCTATCTGAAGTGCGAGGTATTAATCGTCCACCAATGCCTGTTGTTATCGTTAAGAAATTATTATAATTAATGTCATCAAAAAATTATACTACAATTACATATGGTAAATAACACAAATCTCAAACTATCTATTTCATAATTATCATGATAAATGCTTTCAAAAGGATATGAAAAAGGATATTGTATGTTCACTTGCAAGTAACAAGACTTATTCATAATTTTTCTCTGTAAATGTAATTTTTCATTTAATGAAATGGCGATTTTTTTTTTTGTTATCCATTTTTTTCATTATTATATATGATTCATAACCGTTTATTGTTTTGATACTAACCGGTTGGGATTGATGAATTTGTTAATTTAGCAAGCTGAAGTACGTGTTCTTGAAGACGTTCATCTAAATAAGAAAATAGTTTTCTGAATAATTTTTTTTTAGATATAAATTAAATGATAATAAATTCAAATTATTTTTTCTTACCAAATGTAATACAAGAGGGTGAATTTGATGATACAGTTGGAACAGACAGTGGCAAATCCATATCTCCATATCCCTCTGCTTTCCATTGGCATTTTTCTAAATGTTTTTCCAACGATTTTTCACATAAATAATGTGAAGAATCGAATGGACAAATTAAGGGAGATTGTACCTATTGAATGACAAATTTAATTACATGATTCTATTGAATTAATTTGATATCAAAGTAATAATATAAATAATATTAAAAATATTAATAATATTTCTACAAACTTCTTGAATGCTGTTTTCGTTCCATTCTAGACACGTCAACAGTTCATTTAAATTTTTATCTGTACTGTCTATGAAATTTCTCAATTCATTTGTGTATTTATCACGTTCTAACGTTTCATTCTCCATAATTATTTATTAAATTAAATTAAAAGGCTCTATTCACTGCTTTTGTGTACAGTGAGAAAAAAATGTTTGGTTAGGTGTTGGATCATTTACCTAAATATTAATTATTCCTTTACAAATTTTTATAGTGAAGATTTCTACTTTAACATCAGACGTATAAAATGTAAATGCAATTATCATCGGTTTTATCGTGAGCAGGAAATTTATTTAAAGATGAAAATACACCGGTTGTTGGTGAAATTACAAACCATTACCTGTATATTCTTTGACTTCAAATCAAACTCCGACATAATATTTTATTTTCACTTTATAAAATAATTAATTCAATAATATACAATAATTTTCAAAACATCTTTCATTGCATTTTGAATTTAATTTGATAAAACAAAATTATTCAGAACAAGTGAAAGGGTTTTTATTCGATTTAAAATTGTGTTAAATTTTATGGTACATTTAATTAAGCGAATTAATTTAGTTTAGCAACTTTAAATATTTTCGGGTGTTTATTTTCCCTCTTAAAAATTAAACTCTCTCTCTCTCTCCCCCTTTTTCTGAATAAGATAACAATAAGTACAACCTTATCTAGCAGTATTTCAGATAAAAAAAAAAGGTCATTTAATAAGACTTATTTTTTTTTTCTTACATTCAAATTGCGAGTTTGACTTTCAGTACGATTTACTGATTTTTTTTTTCCTTCGTTTATTGTAAGAATTTCATTTCATTTGCAATGTACCATTTCTACCATCAGCTCCCAATATATCGTAAAATATTGGCAGAGATCATAACATTCTACGATTATCCTATACACCATGAATGAATATCGCAATTTTTTTACATTGAAAATACAACAGAGAACTATCAAATACTTAAATGTAATATACAATTGAATTGAAAATGAAACATATAAAACAAACAAAATTGAATTTTTCAAAGAGAAATAATATTTATTTATCATTTCCAATAAACGATAAATACTTTTATTTTTTTTTTTTCTCTATCGTTTATAGTATCTAAAATAGTCTATAGATTTATATTTTACTATATATACATGTGTAGAATATATATTTACCATGATGGAGAATATCAAAATGGCCCTCGACAACCAAACAAAAGACGCACCCCCATCAGTGTCACATGATGGACGCCTTCACCAACGACCCTACAGAGTACCGTACATCACTTTTATTACGACCGTCCTCATTTTCATATTTCATATTTACATTTCTCGTCTGTCGTAAATCAGACAATTTATGGGTAATTAGGCCTTTGTACATATATAACGTATATAGTAATATACATATTTTCCCCTGGAGAGGGTGAATGTTACTGGCTTATCGAATGTTTGAGCTTGGCATAACGAGATAGAGGGCGATATTATAATGTTTATTTCACTCTCTTCTAAACGCAACTTTAGCTAAACAATATTCAACTATCTACAAATAAATAAGATTTTTTATTTATTTATTTATTATAACAAATATTCATGCATACATATATGTATATATTTGTTGTATATATATGAATGAATGTTATATTAATAATTTAAAGTGACATTAATGATGCAGCAACAAATTTTAATGTCTATATATGTGATGGTTATTTTCTGTACTAACTCTTTTCAACAAGTCGTAATCGTCTAAAGTAAGTTCACAAATTGTTTTTGGGGAAGGTTATGTATATATATGTGTATAGTGTATATGTGTGGTGTTACTACCTCGTAAAAGATGGGCGTTATAATATTCAACGATGCGTTTTAATGACGTACGCAGGTGCGAACGTCTCGTTGTAAGGCACACGATGGCTATTTTACCATGAGCTTATGACTTTTAAGTACGTGTTAATGACACTTTACAACGAAATTTTAACTCAACGTATTGCGTATATTCTCCTTATTATTAATGTTAAAACATAAAATATTATTCGCATTGCAATAATATATATTTAATTTATGAATGGTTTTTTAGAGTTTGAATTTTCCAATTTAATATTGTATTAATATTTAAAAAATTTCTGACATATAATGTTGATTGATTTATATAATATTTAATTTTTAAATTAATTTATTTGTTTATATAAAAATTGTGCATATGTTAAGATGCAGTTTGGGCGTCCAATGAATGACCGTAATGTGCGTATATTTACTTTAGTGCCCACCTGTTGCAGTAACCTAGTTTCTTACGCTCACCTACCGTAAACTCTTAAACTTTTTCGTGGATTTCTCTTTCCCTCCTACTCTCACTTACCACCCGCGCTCTACTATACTACCATTCTGCGATTCTTATACCATCGTCAAGTTTGTGAAATAAATCCCGAGTTTAAAATACTTAAAAATATTTTTAATTCATATTTAAAAAATAAATAAATAAATTTTCGATTCAATATATTAAATCGACAAGTCATTAATTTTATTGTAAATATTTTATGCACATGATTTTTTTTTTTTTTTTTTAATTGATAATATGTCGTTTGGAATTTTTTAGATGGTATACACGGATGTTTAAATATATAAATAATGTTTAAATGTCAATGTATATTATCGTTTTAGAACAGTATGTATATATGTGTTGTATATAAGGTGGAGAATTCGTGTGGCAGAATATTTATATATAAAATATACATGATCGTGGGCTTATTTGCATACAATCGAAAAATGTCCATGCGATTCAACTGGACATACCACAATGGAGATCCCTATTTTAATGGTATTCCAAACTCTAATTCATCACACGTGTAATATCGCGTAATCTCGAAGAATGAAAGAGCAATGAATTAAAAAAAAAAAAAAAACAGAAATAAAAAAGGTTGTAAGCTGAAAAGTATATATAAAATAGTGAGGAAATGAGAATAAAAAATTAAAAAAAAAAAAAATTGTGTATTCGTGTGTATGCTCAGTAGTAAATCTACTGCATATGTTGTAGTGTGTGTTTGGTCGAGGCAGATCATCACACTCACTCGGTTTTACTCACCCGCTGGGACATCAGGGGTTGTGAATAGCGACAGAGACGAATCAAAAAATGGTAATAAAAAAAAAAAAGAAAAAAGGAAAAAATAATATAAAAAAATATGTATAAACGTGGTGGACGTGAGCACGGCACGACGCGTCATTGCGTGCACGTGCATTGATACCGATATTTATGCTCGGTCAGTTAATCATGTCAAAGTCGTTTGATTTGTCGTTGGCTTTTATGGAGGGGAATTAAAACGTTCATTTCGCCACAGACACTCGCGAACAGTCACTGTGTCCTACATATGAGTTATTTTCGAGCCGTTTTGCTGCAGGCAGGATATGCAACCGAGGCTCTTTGCAAAATTACCGGATGAATCGTGTCACATGTATGCTGTATATATAGTATATTCGACAAATTAAAAAAAGAAAACAATTGACAGGTGGAGTTGTAAAAAAAAAAAATATTGACTCGGTCATTTATTGATAAATATCAAATGTATTTCAATACAAAGTAATAAAATTATTTTTTAATCCATAATTATTTATTTTTATTCAGATTATATATTTATAAATATATATTATTTATTCATTTTTATTTAATTATTTCTTTTGATATATATTTTTTTTATGACAATGATGGCGTGATCGTGATGTAAATGTGGTTGGAGAATTAACAAGTTTGATTTGATTTATATCTCAAAGATTTATATATACAGATATATATATATTATGTGACGAAAGTACAAGCTAATTAATTGATGTCTCAAACCTTTGTCGACGTGACGTCAGCTCCTGAACGTTGACGCCCTGAGGGCTTGCGTTTGCGGTCTCGGTTCTTAGCAAAAGGCTCTTTGTCGTTGTCGAGATTGGGTCCTCTTCTCTCCACTCTTCTCTCTTCATCTCTCTGATCTTCGAGGTTGTTAACAAGGCAAATCATCCGCGGGCAAGTAATGTCGGTCTTCTCTTTACGATACTGGAAGGAAAGAGATATATCCCTTTGCCATAACCCAAGTAAATATACGACATATACCAGTTCCAGTCTGCAATCAAGACAGTATAAACAACTTTAATCGAATTGAAATAGAGTTTTTTTTTCTTACTTTTTCACAAAGCGTTTTACCTTTGATTATATCAAGCATTCACAAATAATATTAAAACATTTCAATTTCATATTGCTAATAATAATAGAGATAAAATTTTTTTTATTTTCAAACTACATTTTTCTATTGCATTTGTTGAAGTTTCTGGGACATTAAGAATAAATAAAATCCGAGTTTTTATATTTATTTATCCACATTGAATGTGTGAATAGTGTAGAAAAAATGTATGTTTCAAGAAAAATAAAGTGAAGAATTGTTGAATGAGTTGTAGTATAGAAAAGAATTGAGTAGACGAAGAAGATGGTGCGCTTAGTACTCATGTCTATATACAGAGTTGAGGAAGGAGAAGAAGAAGAAGAAGAAAGAAAAAGGGAGGACATGAAAGAGTACATAGAAAGAATGGCTGACGAGCTTTGGTCTCTTTTCTCACTCATGGGACCAAGCAGTCAGAAGAGCACCACCACCACTGTCTGCCACCTTTACCATCACCATCACTAGTAACCAGCCGGCTTCAGTTTGGTCCGCGTGCTTCTATCACGTTGGAGCAAACGGGCGGACAGCTCAGAGGCGATTTGTCTTTCATTTCGGGCTAATTTATTGCGCCCGGGCAACTCTAGCCGCTATTCTCGACTCCGCGCCATTCAGCCACGCCCCACCCAACTAATGTCCCACATAAAACTTGGTATCAGCGATCCTCAAACGGGGATTTACAATCCCTTCAAGCGCCGCTGTCACTATAAATTCGCTTGGGCGACGTCGATATATCTCGCGCGTGAATACTTCTGTCCCTAATGGATACCCAATGCTATATTCTACGATCAACTACTCCATTGCTCTCTCTTTCTCCCTATCTCCATGTCTCTAATATACTCTTGCGTCACTATGAAGTAAACATAAGACATAATTAAAAAAATTTATCAATCCATTTACTTACTTATTTCCTGATGAATAATTTTCTCATTTCATTTTCTTTTATTTTGTGATTGAGTAAATTGTGTAGGTACTTCATTGACATTTGATTAATTTAATTCCTTCATGTTATGTATTATATTTATGTAGATATATTTAGGGTTGAATATATGACACAGTAACAAAATTGTCAAGTGGAATTAGTAAGGGGAATGGAATATGGTGTAACCATCTAAGTGAGACTTTCTCGTCTTCGTCTCCTCGTTTGGTTCGTCGTTCTCTTTTGCTATGCGGCTTAAAGCGTTGAATCATAACAAGGACTTATGCCAGAAGCTTCAACAAGAATCCTAGTAGCTCTCATCGGATGTGAGACGGGAATTACAATACGAATATATATATATTTATGTCAATATAAATATTCATATTTACTTCAGACAGTAAAAATGAAGAATAAAAATGTTTTAACGCTTAAAGTTTATGTTTCTTTTGTTTTAAATATATACAAACAACTAAAAATTTTTTTTCTTTCATTCTCGTTGAGCACTATAAAAATATTTATATATTTTTTATAATCCTACGAATTATCATTGAATTAATGCAAAATTGTTGATCCAATTAAAATAAATTTTTGCCATTGGTGATATAATAATTTGTTGTTTAATATTCTTTGAGCAAATATCCCCTCAGTGGGATGATAATTGTCTCAATGACATTAGTATCCAATTAGTTGGCATCTTATTGGTCTTTAAGGCGTTATTACTATTACTATTAATGCTTATAATTACACCTATATGTGCTTTTATCCGGTATTAAGTATCGTAGACAGTCATGATAATAGGCTATACCATTTTGCAAAAGAAAAATGAAGGAAAAAAAAAAATAAAAAATGTATAAATATTATTTTTTATTATCATTTCTAACAGTGTCGACAACCATACATTAGTTCACTTTATAATTTTACATTATCCAAATTATAATAAATATAAAAATAAATTATAATTTAATTTTACTTCACTTAAATATTGACATTCAATACAAATAAATATAAATAAATATTTATTTATTTATTTATTTATTTATATTATTGTATTAATAATATACATATATTCTACATACCATCTGGGATTATTCCAAGCAATAGGTAATATTTGTGGCTATTAAAATCCGGATCATTGAGTATATACTCGCGCAAGCATTCCCATCAATATTCTGATATCGAACAGGGCGCACGATACAAAATCATAATGGTATTCTAACCACCTATCTTCCCCTCATCTAAATATATATATATATACATATTATGAACATAGATATATACACAAATGCGCGGGCAGTTATATCGCTTAAGAAGCTTAAGCATTTCGCGTGAGTCGTCCTGGCTCATCCAATGTTATCATTGCCAACATTTTCCCCTTTATTGCATTGAAACCCACCCACCATCATCATCATAATCATCATCACTAACCGCCACAAACACTAGTAGGACTAAAATTAAAAAATATCCCTTAGTCCTTCGGATATTTGGACTATAGTCCAAATATTATCCCTTTTCTCTCCAATCGTAACAATTATTTACTTGATTATAATTGCACCTGATCATATACACGTTATATGTACGGACATTTGTTGGGAATGGAGACGTCGAGTGTACTAAATATTACATAGCAAGAATATCAAGAGTATATAACTGGATGTAGAGGGAAATGGGGAGCAGATATTTGCGAGGTGTGTTTAATCCTACCGCGGATTTTGGATTTTGGGATTTGGGAATGGAACTGAAGTAGAGTTTGTTCATGATGATGATGATGATGATGATGATGATGATGATGCTCATGGTAGTATTGGATATATATAATATAAAACGAAAGGGAGACAAAGCATGAGACGCGCGCGTGAACGCTTGTGCACAACAAATCAATTTTCTCTCCCTCTTATATAGATACCCACTATAATACAATACGCTTTACATATGTGTATATATACATACACTGTGGTATATATACATAATCGTTTGGTTAGGCATATAGTGAATGGATTATGCTCACCATCTCTTTATTATTTCTGCCGTTTTGCTCATGCTATATGTTTAGACTATCCCTTCGTTCGGACAATACTTGAACGTTCATCGTGCGTTGCTGTTGCATCGTACGCGTTAAATACTATATACATATACATGTATATTATATCAATATACATATATATATATAAATAGAGCAATGAGAGAAAGCGGAAATGGGAGACAGAGGGATGAGAGAGAATGCACAACTGGATGGGCTTCGCTGTTTTACCGTAAACGGTTAATTGCATTGCCAATAACAGATAATGCAACAATCAATGATTTAGGGTGGTACAAAGAGGAAGGGAAGTATGAAGAGACGAGAGAGAGAAAGAAACAGAGAGGTAGAGTTATACATTGAGTTTGAAGGAAAGAGATAGAGCTTCAACTGGAAATTTTGGGAATAGAAAAGGGTATGGGTTATGTGTATACGTATACGTGTTATTGGTATATGCTTATACATAAACATTTATATATATATTGTCACTATACTGCACGATGATGATGTTTGTAATGTATATGTATATATAAGTATATAAATATATCTATATGTATAATTATCTCACTCTAATTTAAATACTCCCTAGTGGATATGTAGAGGCGTATAGCGTGGCTGCAGATTATCCCAACAATAATTGGCTGTGGCCTAAACATTGTGCAATAGGTTGATGATGGGTTATGTTTATATAAATGTTATTTATATAAATAATATATAAAATAATATATTTATAATTTATTTAATAAGGTTAAATGATGAAAATTATAATTTTTATTTATGTATCTTTGAATATTGTTCATTTGGATGCTGTATATCATGCTTAAATATATAAATATATGTATATATGTATATATATGTATTTGTGAAGTAAAATTTTGTGCAGTATTTCGTCGACACAAGCGACATTTTCATCGTGCAATTTTTCCCCATGTTACAACCCGCGTCTATATAACGAGAGTTATGCCCGTCAGAGAATTAATATAGGCAAGATTTGTTGTTATTACAGGGCGACAATAGCGACACCAGGCATATAATATGTATACATGTATAGTATATGTATATAATAGGGGAAAATAGAGAGAGAGAGAAGGGGAAAAGGGGTGAAAGTACTATAGTTGTGTGTGGATATTTATATATGTGGTGGTCTTGCTATATTCTTTCTTGCTTTACTTTTTTATTTTTCTTTTCTCTTTCTCTCTCTTTTTTCCTCTCTGTGTTTTATACTCACTTTACTCCTTTCTTCTCTTTCACTGGAGGCTTTCTCAAAGTACCAAGTGAAGCCATTACTTACTATAACTGCCGTCCAGGACGCAAACGTTTCTGTCAGACATCCATCATAGGAACTAATGGCTCTCTACTCTCCTGCCAATAACATTCGCCTTATGTGTGGCGAGCCACATATACCTGCAACTGCACTTGAGAAAATGTTCAACTTAACCTCCTATTATTTTGATGCTTTTTAGAATTTAAAAGCACATGTTTTCCAATTTTTGTTTATTTTTATATTTATTTTTAAGATGAATATTAATATTGGCAAAAAGTGTGGAATATAATTTTGATTAATTTTGTGAATTTATGTTTGTACGTTCAGGTGACAAATAATGATTTGAAATAATTTTAATAAATGGGAGAAATTAAATTGGAGTGAGAATGGTTATATTGTAAAAGCGATAGTTATTGGGTGAGCAATTTGATTGGTGGATAATGACGAGTAATGACATCAACTGTGGGGTAGAAGAATACATATATGTATAGATACATTTATAGATATTGAGAGAGTGAGGCGTTTATATACATATAGAGAGAGCTGACTATGTGTCTGCCATGCAGTAACTGGGTGCGGATGTGGATGTGAGATTGCGTCATGCATATGCAGCTGCATTTGGCATTGGACTCGTGGCCAATCATTGCCGTGAAACTTGATTGTCGCCGATTATCATAACCCCATCATACATACACATATTGCACGATATGGTCAGCTAATAAAATGAAAATACTTTCCAGATGACATAATAACTACTGAGAATGTCATGTTTAATTTGTTTGTCATGATTTTTAAAATATATCCGCAATTATTTTTGTATAATAATTTTTTTTATGGTCGAAGATTAAAAAGAGAAAAAAAAAAGAAACGTAAAAACAACATTGTAAACTTTTTACTTAATTTTTAGCGCACTCTTTTTTTTTTTTTTGTACACAAGCGTTGGAATATACTCGGGGGAAAATTAGTGACTCTTTGGCAGTTGATGAACGATATTAGTCTCTGTTGACACAAGATTAGATATACAGTATGTGTATGGCAGTGGTTGGTTGTGTCTGGTGGTTGGCTGAACGCGCAAGTTCGGAGTAAACTCATCCGTCCAAGGGCGTTGAGTCGGTCAGCCTGTTTTATATACGCTGAGTCGTCGTTGAGCGAAGCACGTAGCGACATTTACACGCTCCGCATGCTTGTAAGTATGTGAAACCCCCTGTATATACATACAAATATCCGACAGTCTGTGCTTTTGCACCCTCCTTTACTTTCTTTCTCCAGTGAAATATTCATACATGTATATACATAATGTAGAATACAGAAGTTGTGGGGGAATAAAAGTAAAAATGTAAGCAAAAATTATTTTATTAAACATATACAGCGATAGAATTTTTTTTTTTTTTCAAAACCAAATTCTTATAAGTTTTATTTTAAAAAATACACGTTCTCTCGTATCATCACAAAAAAAAAAAAGAGTGTATGTATCGTTATGGCGGATATTATTGCGCGAAAACGAAGGTACTTTTGTGCACAACTTCGATATGTCAGCGAAGAAAAATTATTATACACCATAGATAGAATATTCATAATAATTATAAATATACCTATTGTATATTTATAGATAAACAATAATACATACATTTAATAATTTACATACAGATTATTTGTATTATCAAAAAAAAAATATATTTATATTCAGAAGAATAAAATTTTTTTTTTATAAAAATTTTTCTTCATAAAAAAAAATTTTACTATCTTATTTTCTCTATGATATTTCATTAACTTTAAAGATATAGTAAATATAACGACTAAATACACATTTGTGAGATGTATATAGAAGTGTATATATATATGTTGACGCGACTGCCGCGTCGAAGTAGTAACCATTTATCTGGGCAATTAATATGATTGAGGTGACATCTCTCACGTCTCTGTAATATTCCCCATAGCAATGGCCCAAGTTCTGATTGCTTTCTCCCTCGCTATGACTCGCTATCTCAACTGCCATAACCCCTTGTACCCATTTTCCCTTCATGCCCACCCCCGCTTTTTCCTCTACCAGTCATATAATTCTGTATATACACGTTAGATGTATATATTACGTCAGTGAACATTATCCCTGTGACAGAAATCTTTTTCTTTTATATATTCTTTCTCGTTGTTTTTTTTTTTTTTTAACGAAAATAAGAGGAATAAATGTGTGTTATATAAATGCATGTCATGGAATGGAACAAAAAAAAAAAAAAAAAGAGAAATGTGCGAGGAAAATAAGACGGTGGCGATCAACCTCGTGTTGGCAATGGGGTTGTTACATTTATGTGTGTATATACGTTTGTATGTAGAGATGTATATGGGAAGAGTGGTTACGGGTGAAGAGTGGTAGAGAACCATCACACTCAAAGCGCTACGTGACACCGGGTACCTTTCTTATCTGCTATTCCGTTTACCATCCCCGCCATGGGTGTTCGCAGGCACCGCGTGCACAGATTCCACACTGGTTTCGTTCCTGATAATCTCGACATTCCGTTCTTACTGCGCGTTTGCGCCACACTACTACACGTACCCTCACTATCATCATAACCAACACAGTTCTTCTTATTGTGCAAATATATTTATTGATGTTTTTAAATAAATTATTGCATTTATGCAATCAAGTATGAATTTATTTTTGTAGAAAAAAGAAAATGAATATTATTTGTCGTAGTGATAGAAAAATGTTGATTAAGTAGCCGTGGGAAAGGCGGAAAAAAAAGGGGGAAAAGAAACTTTTTGCCATGTAATAAAAAAAAATTTTTGTAAGATGGAGAATTTTTTTTTTTTTTCTTTTATTTTTTAGTTTTTACGACGGAAAATTGGAAATTTTGCCGGCGGTGTTGTAAATGCGATATCTTGAAGATGCGGGTCGTCTTTTAGATGGCAAAAGGCGCGAAAACTTTGTAGTTGAGAGGAAGAATATGAAAAAAATCTACGAACCTCGTGGCATGATAGAAGAAAATATAAAAAAAGAAACAAGGAAGGAGGATGAAATAAAAAAATGTAGAAAAGAGTTGCGACTAAAGCCCACCGGGTGTGATGAAACAAATACAACAAAAAGAAGAGAAAAAAAAAAAGAAAAAAAAAAAAGAAGAGAACAATTTTTTCTAAAGGGGTAAAAGTGATTGCAATTTTGGTTTTTCATGTGGGAATCGCGAAAGAATAGAGAATAAAAAAAAAATAACGAGAAAAAATTGTTAGAGAATGGGGTGGATGATTGGATATCGTGACACGTGTCTATTGCCTGCGTATATATAGAAAAAAAAAAAAAACATGTATCTACATGGTAGTCATGATGAGAGCGTGAGTGATGGACAGAGTTTGATCGTGTCACATAGCGGGGAATGTATATACCGATCTATGAGTGAGTGAAATATACATGTATGTATACAGTATGAGGCTGGTGAGAACACATGTCCGCGGCGTCACCACCGTTTCTCCTGTCTGAATTCTATGAAATTTATGTTTGTCAATGAATCACGTCGAAATTTGATTTGTCGATGGCTTTTATAGCAGCAAGTTATTGCGGATGTTACGCTCGAAATTCGAAACGATCGAGCGATGGGCAAACACACGCGGAACATTAGGGCGTTATCACAAACGTAACTATCATTCGTTCTTTTGCCCTTCAAATAAAGGATAATAAAAAAAAAAAAGCATAAAATCGAAATGAAATAAATATAAATAAAATGTATTGGATTTTTATTTTCTAACATTTTCACATGACATCAATTATAATCATAAATATAAAATATTAATTTGCGAAATATAGCATTTTATTAAAAGTGATAGGCATGATGTTTTGAAAAAAATTATTTTCGTTTTCAATTCCTCAGGAAAAAAAAAAATTGAAAAATTAATTTCATATATTGGAAGTGGCATATTTTGTAAAATTTGCGACTGCATTTCAAGCGCAGTCAACATTACATTCTCATACAAAATTCGCATTCACAAATACATATATGCATGCATACATAGTATATATTCATACACAAGAGTGAGATGCATATATCAAACGCGTGGAACGAATATATCATTCATAATTTGTTCAGAACAGTTGATTTGTAGCCTGGGACGTGCGGCGTCGACCCGTCTCCCTCCCGTAGTACCTCTTTCCCACCTTCTCACCAACAACTATTACTACTACTACTACTACTACTACTACTACTACACTCACCAAATACTTTTTCCCCTCTTCTTCTCTCTTTCACTTCCGGTCATTTTGTATCTCGCTTTCATTCACATCATGCGCCACTGTTCTACAACCATCCACCCACTCAGCCCCCTTTTATTCTCCACCTTCTCCCTCATCGTAAAACGTATATTGAAATTAATATTCGCTAATGCTTGTAAATCATTGGATGAAATGTATGGACTATACTGCTGTTAAAATCATCCGTCCATTTTGTTCGTTACTACCACGTTACATATTTATATATATATACTCATTGGAAATTAAGGTGAAAAAAAAAAATATATATCATGTACAAGTCAGCGATAAATTTAATTAATTTCAAAGGAAGAGAAATATAATTTTATTTCATAATATTTAATTGATAGAAATTTTTTTTTTTTTTAGACATTCAAAGAAGTTGATTTAATTATTTATTAGATATACTTTTGGTAGATATATATGTATAGTTATTTCGGATTTAGGGATGATAGTAGTGTGATTCTACTGTTTGTATTAATAGCTGAGAGAATTGTTAATCTAACGTTTCCTAATGGCACAGCGGATATATAGATATGTATAGACAGTTGGCTTGGTACGCAGCCCTAAAATTCTATACATTATGTTATATGTATATATACATATTTGTAGAGTATATAGTCGTCTTGGTTGGAGGTATATTACACTTTACTATTGCACAAGTGATACTGAACCAATGGGCAAACAGAAGTAAATCAAGATTGTCGGTGATTTGTGGCGGCAAAGCGTCGTTTCCTCGAGTTCTATCCTCAGAGTTTCGTTCGCGCGGCAAAGCGATAGGGTCTTTGGCCAACCCTGAATATACGCGCCACCCACTATCCCCAAAAGCTCTTGTACGTTCGTTTAGGCATTGTGATAAAGCTGTCGATGAGATTGAAATAATATTTTATTATCAAATATTCATACTGTTAAAGTAGACAATAATCGATATAATTGTGTTTTGAAAAGGAATGAAAGGAAAAAATGAAAAAAAATGTTTGTTTGCAATATCGAATGACGTTCGTATATACCTGTATAAATAATAAAAAAATAATAAAAAATAAAAAATAATCTATTTACCGTATTTTCACGCTTCCTAGGAATGAGTATGAAAGTTGGACGAACGAGACGCGCGTACACACGTGCAACAGGTGGCCCATAAAGCTTGCACATCCGTTTATCAAGAACGAAAGAGTGCATTGAAATTGACTGATGGGTGGTGTGGTTTAGATCGCGTACATTCAAATCACAACAAATACATATACGTATATATCTATTAATGTATTATTTGTATTTTAAAATATTAACATATGTATATTAAAAAATTGTTTAATCATAAAAATTTTGATTAAAAAATATTTTAATCGTATAATTTAGTAATAGACTATGGTAGAAGTAGCGGTAAGTAGTGAGTCTGATATTTGGTCAGACATAACTTGCTCACTGGAGACAAATTAAACCGAAGAATATTTTCTTATCGCATTTGTTCCATTTTTATTTTTGACTTGATGGTTGAAAAGAAATGAGAATATTCTAATCGCGCCAACACCAAACGACCACACGAGTGTCTTTGAGATAATATGTAATGTATATATACATATATTATATACATTGTATATACATAGATAAATATATATGTATACTGATGTAAAGAGCAAATGGGAAGATGAAGGTAGTGAGGGAAGAAATAATGGAGAGGGGTAAGGTTTAACTTTTATTAGAAAAGTGTCTCGTTAAGTAAGGTTTCATATTCTAGCATCGGTGGGATAGGTAGGAGAGGTAAAACAGTGGGGTAAAGGGGTTTACACCTCGGTGAATTCGCAGACAAGGTGGGCCCCACTGAGGCTTTGCATCACTTCGGTCCCCCATCGCGGCTTGCCCCACGACGATAGTAAAAACTTTTACAGTCCTTATAATTATGGGTAATTTACGGTAATTAACGAGGCTGGACGAAGTCACGCCGGCAATTTTCTGAGTAATATTTTTGCAGCGATAATATCGCGCTTTCCTACTTCGCTCTCTTTCTCATTTTCTCGTGTTGGTTTTTTTTCCCCTCTCTCTATCTCTCTATCTCTTATTTTCTCCTTTCTCTGTTCTTCTTTTTCTGTTCATCGCACTCGACCCCTGTGCACACTTCTCAACTTGGATTTTGCATAGGGTTATGGAGAATTGGAATATAAGAGGCAGTATATAGTGTCACATTTCTTCTACTTGAAAATCAGTGTTAGTTAAGAGACGATTTTGTAGTCCATCGGGAATTTTAACCCATGAACAGTCAAATATATGAAGCGATATTACATAAAATTCTTCGGGAAAATACTTGAGATAAAATATCATTCATTCAGTAATATTGTTTTATCTTTATATATAAATAAATTGCATTGATATAGATGAATAAAACATTACAACATCTCTGCAGAAATCGAATTAACCGCATCATTGTAGGATATTTTTATTTATTTATTTATTTTTTCCCCATCTGCAGTAGCAGTTCATTTTTACACCATTCGTTTTTCATTATTTTTCTTTTTTCTTTTCGTCTTTTTCTTTTTTTTTTTTTTTCTTATTCGTTAACACTTTGTGTGTTCTATGCTTTCGGATAAGTCGCATTGGATATAAGGCAAATCCGGTAATTCGATCGTTCGTATTCGCTGCCCATGGGTACTCACCCACACATATCCACATACACATGAACATACATTTATATGTATACAGACATGATGGTAGACGTTAGAAACCTGGACGGAATCCGGGGGCGACAGCGCTTTCGTAACAGTTTCAACGGCAATTCACGATGTGTCGCGCGGTATGTCTCCCACTTTGCTGTCCCGTGGATCTACACCGATACTCGCTTGCTCTCATACTGAGTTAAACTCAGTCCACGTGAAGTTACTATTTATATACATATAATCTAAGTATACAAATGTATAAACACCCACACACGACAATACAAATATATTTATATATATTTGTAAGTGTGTGTATGGAATGGTAGTTGGTGGCAGGGGTGACACGAATAAGCGAACGATAGAGAAACGGGGGGGTGAATGTGACGCGGTCGGTTGGTGTGTATATGGGGTAGAAAGGGAGTGGTAGGTGGAAGTTAGTAGGATGAAGAAGGGGGTGGTTAGGTGGAAGCTTGCTGCTCGGTATAAGCCAGAGCGCGTCAATAACCGTCCATCAGATGTAATAGCTCCCCGAGACACATCGGTTGCATTTAAATGGCTGCTTAGCCGACTCTGTCTCGACGTCGACGTGGATCTATGGAATTCCATCAAGTTCCATGGTCTATGTGTGTGTATATACATATATCTTTCTCTCTTCCGTTTTCTTTTTCTTTTACCATTCTATAGTCACCTATAATGTATATTCGTCTTTTATCCTTCACCTCCATTAAATGACTATTTTTATTTTTTTTTTTCTCTTCCCCGATTTTTATATTATCTTAAATTGTATATCAATAAGTATATATTTATTATTTTGTCCATTATTTTAAGGTTGTTTTTATGCGAATTTATATGTAGAAATTGGTGGGATATGTGTTGAGATAAATGGATTTAGTGTGAAGATTGCTTTGTTTCAAATGTTATTATTTTATTTTATTTTATTTTCATGTTTTTTCTTGTTATATAAAATAATAGTCGATTGTGAAAAAGTATAAAAATCGTTAAAGTCACGATGCACAATGGTGATGATGTTAGTGGTGGTAGTGGGTATATTGGTATGGTGCTTTTTAAGGTCGTAGAGTCACGAAGAGGCAAGACGCTGAGACGTCGCAGAGTCAGGGATAACAACCAAGAGAAGGACGGTAGTTGGGGTATAAACCTGCTGACGCGATGAGATTTCTTGATTGGCTCCATATCCGCAGAACTACGTGCTCGTCACAACAGTTCATACCATCATCCATTTCTACTGCTGCATGAAATATATATATATATTTATATACATATACAGTCTATATATTTATATATAAAAAAACATTCAATATAGTATATCTCATTATATTCAACAAAACAAATGAATTTGTATTGAATCTATAAACAAAAATATTTTTTTATTCCTTCAAATTAAAGAAAATTTTATTTTCATTCTCAATATCTTTATTTTTTCTCACTTTATATTATTTTTTTTCTATCTGTAAATTCAACTCAATGCATAATAATTTTCGTCGAGCACAAATACGCCCAAAACAATTTATATACATATGTGTATAAAATATAAATATATATTACATAGAGTGCGCTTTTCGTTAATCCCTCTCAGTTATATTTGAGAGTGGTAGTAGTGTGTTAGTATCGTGCCCATTTTCCCAACGGCACCAGAGGGTAAGGGCAAGCGCACTTGTATAACGTATATACGTATATATAGTTGGTTGCGGGAATGAAGGCCGATGGCAAAAGAGAAGCGACGTTCACGCGAGAGGGCAAAACTGAGGGGCATTGAGAGGGATATACTCTCTCTCGGATATACAGGCAAAAGGATCTGCATGGCGGCTCCACCGCGTCGCAAATCACTTAAACTGCGGGCAACGAAGTATATATATATACATATACGCAAGAGAGGGCGAATTGTGCCCAACCCCCTCGTCGCGCTGAGGTAAAACCTATGTATATATATATATACATATATGTAACCAGGATGGAGAAATAGAGATAGAGTGAGGGCGAATAAGTGGGTGGAGGGTGATTATAAGACCGCTCGGGGTCGCTGGCTAGCGAGGTAGTACCATCCGTTATGACTATAAATCTAAGATAACAATAACGCCCCCTCTCTCATATTTTCTATCTCCCTCACTCGTTTGTTCCTCTTACTCCTTCAAACCCCATCCCCGCGATCGTCCGACTATAAACCCCTCCCTCCCTTCCCTCACCTCACCAATGTCGCCATCACCTCTATTCTCTTCTTCTCGTTTGTCCGGTGAGGCATTAATGTTGCTTGCGCCCCTCGCGATGTGAGCATTGGCCATTCGACGCACGTGGTCACCCATCGGTCTCACTATATACATATATATACATGTATTTACTTTACTATCTTCTCGTTTCTATGTGTCTATACAGTATTCGCCAACATGTCAATGTATCAATAGAGTTACTGTATGTGTATACGTGCACATGTATAATGGTATTAGTGTAGGTCAAAAAGAATTTTGATTAATTTTTTAAATTTTATTTTCAATGAATTTTATTGGTTTGCAAATACATTGGTTATTAATTAATCGCATTAATATAATATCGTTAATGAAAAGTTTCATACTCACTGTTCTCTCGCTCGCTCACATGACTCTGGCTGTTTATAATAGATATGTGCAGGGAGATATATATGTATGAATAGATAGATATATAGATGTTTGGAATACTGTGCATTATATATCATTCGGTACATTAAGTTGCTAAATGGAAAATTGAAATCGATGATTCTGCACTCGCTCAACGCAGGTAGAAAAATATATATATACATATCAATTATGTATATTTAATGTATATATACATATATAAATTGATAATGGTATAATGAGCATTGCTGTGTCGATATATTTACAGTTTAATAAACTTCAAAGGCAGAATTAATTTATTTATTTTTTCTTTATATTATTCAATAATATTTATACGATAATTAAATTATATTTTTATATATACTTGATGATGATTATAGTATTGTATAGAATAATTTAATAGAGGATTAAACAGTGAATGCAATCACAAATGAGTCGAATAAAATTTTGTATGAATGGTATGATGATATGGTTGGACATTATAGTGAAAGACCGGAGAATGTCCTCTGTGCATTTGCAAAGACACGATGAGTATCTGTATGTGTATCTGCATGTATATAGAGACAAGAGGTAGAACTGGCGGATAAAGAGAAAGATAGAAATGGCGGCAACGTGTCCGTCCGTGGTAATAAGGGAAATGTAGTAATGAAGAGGCGTTTGGGTACATCTGCCGCTGCGTCGTCCATCACGTGAGAGAGCTACTGTAACGCGGGGAGCCCCTTGAGAGCTACCAAGAGAAACGGAGATAGCGTGAACCAAGGCTAATACACGTATAATTACTCCTTTCTAAGATTTATTTTAATTAGCCTCTACATCTTCTCCCCTAACGAGCAACGCTCTGATTTAACACAAACTGTTTCACCCAACGTCTACTCACACTTTCATATACAATTATATATACACATATAGATATAGTCCACCACCATGGCATTAGCAGAAATTCACCCAGCGCAAATAAACATCCGCAATGAATAAATATACAATGTAAAATAAAGTAAAGAAGAATGAAAAGAAAAATAATTAATATTGATAATAATAAATTATTTATTCTGTTAATTCGTTGTGTTCGTAAATCAAAATATTATATGATCAGGCTCAAAGGATTTTACCCGTTGGGTAATATTGTTATCATTAGTGATTAAGTATATACGTATAGGCTGAGAAAATGTATATAGAGATCTGGTAATAGAGGGTGTGAGTATATATGCAGAGTCAACTTCCAGCCCTCGAGCATTTTCAATCCCTTGGGCTGTCTCTTTGCTTGTTCGTTAGGAATAAGGCACATTCAAAAGTCGCACAGTAGTAACAGCACCAGCAGTAGCGCGCATTTCGTTCACTCCATTAACTCGTTCATAGGCGATCTAACAGCAAAAGCAAAGCGGACTTGCAACGTCTCATGCTACTACTATACTACTACCATCACCACCACCACCATTGCTACTTCCAGTAACACTCTCTCCTTCCACGTTTATAAGCTGGCACTAAATCACCCTTACCCAAAACCTGAAACTCAAGCCAAACATACGAAGGCAGCAAACGAGAATGAGAAAGATGTAACAATAGTATAACCAACATTGTATACATACGAATAAAGATAGTCTTATAGACAGTGATAGTGGTTGGTGTTGGAGTAAGATCGCGCGTAAGATCCGTAATCGCCATAAAGCAACGACTTAAGCGTGCGCTACCACGATGAATTCCTTATCCAACATTTCCGAATGTGTTTGACTGGGTTCTTGGATTTTAACCCTCACTTAGAAAATCCTTTATACGCCAATGTGTGCATACGCTCGTTCACATTGGTCTAGCCTAAATCTATATTTCCACTTTCATACATATAGTATACAGATCTATATATCTTTAGTCAAGTGATATATATCTATACGTATTTAAATATGTACGTGTGTGAGTGTACGCAAGCGTGTAAATTTTCCTAGATGAGGACACGAGTTTGTGAGTAGAGCTAAGAAATAACCAAGTGGTTTGTGTATATGTGGCTTGCTCATCCTATCTTCTACCAATATACTTCTTGAACGCGCTTATATACCCTCTCATTGGACCTCTATATCCTCTTCTTCATCGCTCTTTACTCTCTCACCCAACTATCTTATATTCGACAAATCCTCGTGGCACCAACACAAGAGTCCTCTTTCCCTCTCTGTTGGTCTATACCCCCGCTTGCCACCGCGTATCCTTGCTACTTCGCCATGAGCACATTTCTCTGAAATACGACGTCCCCGGGAGCATAAATGCCGTTACTATTCCCACAAGTTGTAACTGGTGTTAATTATTGACTTGATATATAACGCGAGTAGCTCGCGCACTAGTGAGGGAGAATGAAAGGAGTATAAGGAGAGGGTGGATGAGAATGGTGGGATGCAATGCAGTGTGTGCGCAAGTGACTCGTATCGAAGATGGGCTTTGGTTATACGCTTCGTTTTCCCACCTTTACCTATGGGGTGTCTCTGTTCCCTTTTCTCCCTCTCTGCTTCTCTCCTCACTCATTCCAGCGAGTTATTTAAGC
This sequence comes from Microctonus brassicae, assembly GCA_918226075.1. Classification (NCBI taxonomy): domain Eukaryota; kingdom Metazoa; phylum Arthropoda; class Insecta; order Hymenoptera; family Braconidae; genus Microctonus; species Microctonus brassicae. The sequence goes on along the minus strand of OW445485.1, from coordinate 3,236,775 downwards.
AATGTGCGCGCGGTGGCGGCGGATCCGATATCTGATTATCGTTCGTCTTGGGACGATATCGCAAATAATTAAACGTCTAGGTGTGCTCTCGCTTGTGTTACAAACAGGGGTGGAAATGAGATTTAGAGAGGTTGAATGAGAGAAAGGGGATGAATAGGGAAGGGATAGAATAGTATATAATGTGATGAATAAGCAATAAAATGAAATTAATTATTTTATGAAAATGAAAAAAAGAAAAGAAATGAAAATAAAGAATTATGATTATTTTTTTTTTTTTTTCCTTTAATATATTTAAAGTTGCATGGAATAAAATGCGGATGATAACGGGGAATATCCTTTGGTTTTCATATAGTTGAACTTTGTGAGATGAGTACAGCTGTGGAGAAGACCCTGCTTGGCCGTTAAGAGGTAAGCATGAAAGATGGTGATGCCGCCCGGGGGAACTTATTTTCACTGGTGTTCGTTGCGTTCGTGTCGCCTTCATTATTAAAAGGTTCTTTCATAATTGACGGACTTGGCTTATTCGCAAGGATGTAGTTGGAATAAACTGTGTAGGAGTGAGAACAACACGATGACTTTGTTTCATTTACAGGGGACGTAGTGAAATAGGTTAGGCTATATATGAAAGGATGGAGTGGTTTGCACTGGGCTGTAAGGGGTTGGCTTTTACAATTAGCTACATGTCTACAAACTTGGCTCATAACTTCATAACTGGAGTTGAGTCGTGTGGTGAATTTTTTCTCACTTAGTGCGCCTGCATTGGTTAATATAGACCACGTGGGAATCGCTTGACTATGCAGAACAACTTTTTAGATAAACGTTAAGTGAGAGAAAACTAAAAAAAAAAAAAAATATATGTATTAAAAAATATTTATTATCATTACTTATCAAAAAATTAATATTTTAAGTTGATTGTACGTAATTTAGTTTGCGTTGGCGAATATATATATAGTAGAGTGTGACATTGATCGTCTTGAAATTTTCTTTGAGTGCTGTTCCTGCCATTATGAAAGAGATTGTCAGAGAGAGATGAAGAGAAGATGAAAGGGAAGAAGAAGAAGAAGATGGAGAATAAGAATAATAAGAGGAAGTGAAAGAGATAGAGGAATTAAGGTTAAGATTTAATTTCTGATTAGACGAAACATCTTCCGCAGTGTAGTGGCAGGGACATAGCAATCTCGCTTGGCCATTGTGACTGACAGAAATGCACGATTTTCAACGATGGAAGGACCAAACCAGCATACGAATTGCCTGCTTTAGCCACTTTTGTACCACCCATTTCCACTAATAACGAGAGTATATCCTCTAGCCGTCTCTCTTATTCCCCGTTACCCTTTTCTTTTTTTTTTTTTTTTTTACTGTGCAAAGTAAAGAGATATTGAGATGAGGTCGCATAATCGTTGCAACCACGCTCCACTAGTTTTAACGTTTAATAGATTAGCCAAAACTATAAACGTAAATATGTATGTTTAAATTTTACTGTTATTTTTATAAATTATTTATTTATTTTTCATTCATTTTATTCATTCAACAATGGTTTATATATAGTCTACTAAGATGACTCAGTGGTATATAAAGAAATTAAGATTCTGTCCAGTAAATTTTACCGGAAGTTGGCAGGTATATGCACGTGATGTATATGTATATTATAAAGTCAAGATAATTTTCCGTTGAGACGTTAAGGGAGCAGTAGAAGACGACACGAACGGGGGACAAGATAAATAAAGAACGAAAAAGAGTAACGTGGTATACTACCGCTGGCCCTGACACCACGACGATGGTGGTGTGCACCAGTCGGCGAGCGCGAGCTTTTTACTCTCTCTCTGCCGTTGACACATTTCTTGATTTTCAGAACAATGGTACCATAAAGCCCCCGGGGGCAAAAATGGCCCGCCAGCCCACGGGTCTTTTCACATTATATATACATATAATACAGTATCACAAACGTTACATACCCCCAAGACGTTAAGTATATATAAAATAAGACAATTTAAAATGCGCATCGTGCATATAAAAATATTTTTTTCCATACTCCCTCATTTTTATTTTTCTTTCTCAAGTCGTGTGTATAGTCATTTACTCATTTATAATATTTTATATTTGCTAAATTAAATGGTGAAAATTATTTCATCATTATTTTGTGAGTGTGTATTGAAAAAAGAAATCCAAAACCATTTCTATTGAACGACAGATGAGGATTATATATATATGGTCAATTGTGAATGTGGCACGACAAGAGAAATTGGATATATCTATACATATAAGCGTTGGATGCATCACCAGAGAATGATATTGAAGTTCTATCATGAGAATTTACGGTTATTTCTCGCTCGATAATAAGAGAACGCCTTGTCGTCTGCGAAACGAGTGGTTGAGTCCGACATAGTAGGGACGTACCAATCCATGAAGAGCGAGACTTCTGCAACCGAAGGGATGAACTAACACGCCGATGAGGTAGCACAGAATGAGAAAGGAGGAATGATTATTTCGTGGGTCTATATACGGGGATTGAATCGGCGTTGGAGTGTACTTGAAAGTGCCGACCAGTCCTCGCGCACTATCATGAAATGAGTACCAAAATATATATATCCTAACCTATCAACCCATCTCTAGACGCTTTGGCTTTTCATTCAGCGTGTGCCCAGCAGCAGCAGCAGCAGCAGTAGTAGTACTACTACTAGCAGCAATAGCCTCAATCCTTCGATTCTATGTGTAGACGGCGAAGCTCTTTATCTAACTACGAATATAATCCAACAATTTTCCACGTCACTGAGCTAACTTCGCATCGTCTTTCACCTTCCAACATTGCATCGTGCTATTTTAATCATCATGACAGCTGGTCTAATTAATTAATCTCAACTACATTGTTTTTGAATTTCATATTATTCCTTATCAAATGAAATCCAGTGGTTCACTACATATTATATTCATTAATAAAAATGTGTAAATGTTCAATTGTAAAGAGAAAAATGTGTGGCACGTGCCGGGTTATTTTTTATCGCCCTTTTTTTTTTTTTTTTCACGTTGACTAAATCAGTCAGTCAAGTTGTTGAAAGACGTTACACGATTCTATTTAGCGGTACGCGTCGTTTGACGGGGGTTTATTGGGGGGTGCAACAGGTCGGGTTAGAGTGGAGTGTGTTCTCTCACCACCATCATTAGTCAACGTCACCACCCGACCGACTGTGTATATATACCTCTGCCTCGGCTTTGCGCGTTCATTCTCTCACTCTCTATCTCTCCTTTAACCTCTGTAGTATTTTCTCCCTCTATTACTCACATTCACTCTAACTCACTCGCTCTGTATCTATTACCGGCATAACGTCGACTACTAAATCGCCCGACGCCTCTCTACCAGTTGGTCGGTCATGCGTGTGGTTCGAGGTCGAAATCACGGTTATGCCTCCCTCGTCAACGTACGCGCGTGGTTAAACCGTTAACGGATTTCGTAATTGTCTCACTCTCTAGATGTAAATATATACATTGATTGTTGTATACATATATATTGCGACAAGTAAGATTAATTATTTGGACAATAGTTAAATTCGTGAAATTTTATCATTTTAGATTAGGAAAAAATTCATTAGGCAAAGTAAAACATTTTTTTGTTTATTGATTTTAAATATAAAATTCGTGTGTGTATGTAAACTAATACTAAAGCAAATTATTTTGTGGGGATATAAGTACATATGTATAGTGTCCATATAAATATATATATATATCAATATATGAATAATTAATAATTATATATTCATTGTATACAGTTGAAAACAAAACCGCTGTTGAATGAAAACTTGAATATTTATGATAAATACACCATAACCAAATGTTTTCCCTTTGTATCAGAATATTCTACCTGATGTTAAAATGTTTTTGTTACATATATATATTTGTGTACGCGCAAGTTGCGTTTGTTAAGCCACATTTGCTATGGTATACTGTAGACCAATGGTACTAAAACGAAAGCCACTCGTCGTCGCATCCACGTAATCCCCACTCTCTGTTGTAGATATATCCCCATTGTATTGTAGCGGCTCTTCGTGGTTCAAAACCACGTGTGTAGATGGTACACTCACTGTACATATATATCCGTGCCATTCGTGTCTTCGTTCTTCGCGTATTATTCTCTTATATTCACCTTCATCCAACTCCACCTTTTGCTATTTTCAACACACATATACACATTTACATACACCTTTTGCTTACGCTAAAGTATAAGCTCTTTTCAACAAATCCACCACCTCATTTAGTACGCTCAGGGATTAAGCCTTTTGGTAAAAGCCTTCTTCTTGTATGTGTCGCAAATGTCTGACCACGTACGGTGCCTAGTGTATGCTAATTTCTTCACTGCAAGCTGTTGAAAACCCACGTTGAATATAATATGCCACAACATCCCCTTCACCATCGTATTTCGCACAAACCTTAACCTTATACAATCAAGTATATACATATATGTGATGCAATACACTTAAAATTTTCATCCCTTTTGTCTGTCGTTCAACTACCTTTTGCCTTACTTAAACAAATAATTCATTGATGCTGTTATCTATGTAATAATGTGTGTATATATACATGTATGTATATGTAGATTTATATATATATTGTATGTACGGGAAATATGCTCTAGCAGGATGGTGTTTATAGGAAGAGATGGACTGACCATCCGCATAACTGTTATACAGTGTATATGTGTATGTATGTGCGGCAAGGTTGAAAGCCGCTGTCAACATCTCTCAGTGGACAACGATGTCCAGTCTTGCAAACCTTGTTATCAACCGCTAGCCATTAGGGTGGAACCCAAGGCGACAAAATGCCGCGAAGCAAAGTGCCATCTTTCCCAAGTAATTATGATCCACCGTGCTTGGACACTTTAATATCATCTCAGGCTATATTTTTTTTTTATTTCCAATGATATCAATGTATAGTGAGTGTATGTTTTAGGCGGGTTGTATATAGTCAATAGATATTGTCGTTTGTTATTTTTTTATAATTTATTTCATTTCAGTAAATCATTTCGTGAATATATATTTCGAGTAAATAATTATATTTATTTAATTATTTCGACATTAACCTCGCTCCATTTCATTATAAATATATTCTACTTACTCATCGATATATGCATGTGCATGCGTATGTGTGTATTATATGTTAGTATGTATATGAGGGGAGGATGTAGAATAAATATTGACGATATTCTAGTGCGTGGTGGACGCGCCGGATTCACATTAAAAAAATTGCTAAAAGTGGATATGCACAAATCATTGAGTGAAAACATTCGACCGGAATTGTTCCGTATATATATTTAAAATTCAACGTGTGTGCATGGGTTTTTGTTAAATGTATATACATATATGTTTAAAATTGGGTGGTGGAAGGGTGCTAAAAATGACAGCAGTGTGGGCGGCATTTGCAGTAACAAAATGCGAAGAGCCGTACGCGTTAATTCCCTTCTATAAAACCCATCGACAAATCAACTTTTGGACATGATTTACTGCCGACATAAATACAAATAGATCAGCTCGCCGTATATTTACGTTTTATATGTATGTATAAAATGTATTTATACATGTATACATATATGCATATATTTATAGATGAGTATTGGAATATGAGCGATAGATATCGACAGAGTACACCATGTGTGATCCATTGGCATAAATGTTCGTCCTCAACTATTTAATTATTACACGCACCCAAGTATTAAATATTAATTTATTTGCGTGATTGCATTTTTCAGTTTTATTTTTTTTTTCGTTTCATTTTATAACCAAAGTATATTTAATCATTCAATGGACATTAAAATATATAAGAGATACTTAATTTTATTTTATCTTTTACCTCTTTATGTCTACCATGAAACCATGGTTTATCGATAGGTTCAAATAGGTCGTGACGATTTTTAAGGCTGGCGAATAGTGTCGAGTCGTGAAAGAAACGGTGGCCGAACGACGAGCAACACTGATCCCCCATTTTCCTTTTCACCTTTTTCTCTGTGTGAGATTTTATACGTGAATGTATGTGTGTTGCCTTTATACCATTCTATCGTTCTACTTGGAAAAAGGCCCATAAAACCAAGTGGGGTGGAATAACAATAAACTATCCGTATAAATCTTTAGGGGCGAGGGACACAGAGCTTGTACGATAGCGCGTCGCCCGATTATCTCGGAAAATGCGTTTTCTTTCGCGAGAAAAGAATCTTCTTGTACAGGGTAAAAGGAAGTGAGATTGAAGGTGTTTGCGTGCTCACACACTTTGAAGAAATAAAAAAATATATTTGTATATATGTAATAAATTTATAATGCCCACAAGTGAACATTGAAATAAATAAAAAAAAGTGAACATAAATACCTCACTTTTACCTTTCAATATTTTTTATTTATTAGTAAATGATGTTATTTCATTTTTTTTTTATTTTCAATTATTTTTTTTTACGTATATACTTCACGCTGGGAAGCTTGATAACATCACAAATGAATATTTGACCTGATTTATATGCCCAGGGACATACGCATACTTGTATATACACATATACACATAGAAATATATATTTTTTTTTTTTTTCATTGGAAAATTATAAAAACAGAATGCACCGCAACGCGACGCGTCAGTTTCGATCCAACTACCGCAAATAGTTCTAGTATAATATGCGGTGGTGACTGTGATTTATAGGGTGGGCGATATTTCGATACACACAATGGCAAGGGTTGTGGAACTACGATGAAGGTATATGGATAGGGTGTATATAGCGGGTGAATGTAGATTGTTGGAGGAAGAAAGGGTGTGACTACTATATAGCAATCAGGTATAGGGAGTAAAATTGAGAATGTCCTATGTGTGTTATGTACTTGGTAAAATGTATGTTTTGTCTCTCTTCCTTTTTTTAAATATATTTATGTATGTATATGTGTATGTATAGATACATCAACACTTCTTGCTTAGGGAGACTCTATCATCGTGACTCCATACACAACTACCTATTCAATATATATATAGATATCGAGTGAGGAGAGAAACGAGAATGCGAATGCGAGAGTCACTTATCTTGCAAACCGTAAATAATAAAAAATATAGACATTACGCCGCAGTATATCAAAGCTAGTGGCGTTCAGTTCACACTTTACGTTTAAGATAAAATTTTAGTATTAAGACTATATACATATATATATATATATATATATATTTAATAATGGAAAAAAAATTTTGAAATAAAAAAAAAGTGTGAAATAAGAGAAGAAAAAAATAAATGATAGATTTTTGTTTTTCTTTTAAATATTTTTCTTTACAATATGAGAACGGGAAGAATTTAAAAATAAAATTATATCCATGGGAATTTTTTAAAACAATTGCGTGATTGTCTATACATGGTATTATTCTGGCGGTTTTGATTAATCGACACGCCATTAATAATCAATATGGCGTGTATGGCTTTATTCGATAGTGCCGCCGAAAAAGGGACTTGAGGCTATTGCTCACGCGGTTAGACGACGATTCGTATAGTCCCATTGTTCTTGGACGCGTCGTTCACACTCATACTCTACGATGGTGAAAACCGTCGATAATTTTACACCCTTCGGTGGATAAAATAAAAATGAGGAAATTGTGTGCGAGGCAATGCAAGAGACCATCGGGTATTGTATATATGTACATTGACGATATGCTTTTACACATGTATGAATTTTCTGTGTATAAGTACAGTACAGTTAGGACCAAACGTCGTTGGCTGAATACTCCATATATGTATACATACATACACATATGTACGTGGTGGTTATACGATGGTGGGCGGTCTGGGACAGAGTACAGAGGACATATATACCGCGCTTGGACGACGTGAGAAATATTTTTGCGACGACAATTGCTCGCCACAAAACTCAGATCGCGCTCTTGCGTGCACGACGATGTATGTATAGGTATATATAAATATATATATGTATATGTAATATGTATATAGGCAGTTACCATTATTCATTTGATGGCGATTTTTAATATAAAGGAAAATGTTTAAATAACAAAGATAACGTCAGGGATTTAATTATTATTATTTTTTTTTTTTTTGTAGTTATATAATTCTTAATCGTCAAGTCAATTTAAAGACAATTGTAAATAAAAAAAATTTTGTTCTTTGTTGTTGTTATTAGTGCATATTATTATTTCTTTTTCTTGTATTTCATTAGTGTATATAACGGAAGACTACTTGCAAAACGGCGTCTAATTAAATATGGATGGCGATATACAGGCGCGAGTATCCGACGGAGCGCGCGGCGTTAACCCTTTTCGCGGCAATTAGCACGAGAGTCTCGTTTACTCCTGTTGGCGAATAGTATAGAAAGGCGAGAGAGAATATAGCTTGCCTGGATTATTTCATTCCGCCTAATATCACCATGTAATATTCGTTGCCGGGTGTTTGAAATTGTTTCCTACTTGCCTGCTGCTTCTTCTTCTTCTTCTTCTTCTTCTTTCTCGTTATTCGAGGGGTTTTTTTTTTTCTTTATCTTTTTCACGCTGTTGTTTTGTTGCTGTTTCTTTATCCAACTAGTGCCACTACTTCGTCTCCTCACTTTGCTATAGACTGTATAGATCCCTTTCTCTATTCACCAACACGTTTGATCATTAAGATGCGCCAAATATATTCACTAAATGTTGTACGTGGTACTTTCAAATTTACCCCAGCTCGTGCAACACATTTATTTCAGGTCATTGTTCACACACATACACACACACACAATGCACCTAACCCTTTGTAAAGTAATAAAAAAAAAATACAATGATAAATATATAAACGAAATGAATAAATGAAAATTACAATGTCGATTTATTTCATTTATTTGCGATTGTGAAATGTGAATTATTCAAAGTTATCAGTATATTTATATTCAATCATGCATAAATATATTTCTCTCACATCATCATCATCATCATCACCGTCATCATCATCATCATCATCATCGTCATCAACATCATTGGGACCAAAAACAATTTTACGACAATTATATTCGCCCGCTCATTTTCATTCGAAATTTTTCCTTTGTTTTCTCGCTATTGTTTTTGTTTTTCATCTGCGGGTGCCGCTATTTGACGCTAAAAAAAAAAAAGTTATCGTGTTCTCGCTACACTCCAATGCGATTTTACCTTGTCGGTATATATTTACAATAATATACAATGTCTGCATATAATATTTATCTGCACATACGTGTATATAAATATATATAGAAATATCCTGCACTCATTGTAGCGCTTGATAATTCGTTCAGACTGGTCATCGTTGACACCTGACAGCTCTGATGCGTGCCAACAAACATGACACATGTCAACCGTGAATGTTACCGTGTTGCAACATGTGACAATTCATGAAATCAACGAAAAATGAAGAATCGCAGTGACATCATCCACGTGTAGAAATTCAATTCAGTGAAATTTGATGAAGTCATGTTAGTATTTAATGAAACAAAAAAAAATTTAATAAATAAATAAATAAATAACGATTGGAAAAAAATTTTATTTTGAAGAAACGATTAAAATATCATCGATTCAATTTTTTACTATAACTGCAGGTGTGTAAATTTAAAAAATTTATGTTTTCATTTTATTTATGTATATATAGAAGAAGACAATAATATATACACAGACGATGGTGAAGAGAATGGTTATTTGTCACAGTAAAACGGCCTTTCTCGCAGTATTATTTCCCACAAAGTGTTATTAACTGCTCTCATATTTTGGCTTTTATGTATTACATATATACATATTTTTTTATTTTAATTTTTTTTTTTTCTTTTTGCACTTTTACTCTATGTATTTTTCCTTTAAATTGCAAGCACGCACATATGTGTGTATATTTATATAAGATATATTTATGTATGTAATAGTCAACCCGTTCTGCCTTTTGTTATTCTTTCTCGCATTTTCTTTTGTTCCTTTTTCATTTTTTTTTTTCTTTTTATATTTATTTTTATTTTTAATCGTTAATAGCGCCCGTTCATTTTGGCGCTAAGCACCGTGGTCACGAGTAGTTATTTAGCTGAAATTTAAGCGCGGAAAACACGCAGTACTATCGCTCTTTCTCTTTCTTTCTCTATCGTTGAAAATGCCCCGGTTATAGCGCGACTCGTGCGACAGGAGGTAGATATAGAAGCTATAATATATACACGTATATATGCAGATGTACATATAAATTTAGAGGAGGATGCAATGTGAAAGAGCCACATTGCTATATACTATTTCGTACGCATATATATATATATTTACAAACACACACTTGAATAAGTAAATTCTCGGTAGGACGACAGGAGGAATCCAAAAGCTTGCTGAATTCTCTCTTAAGCACATTTAATGTGTGCATCCAATTTTTCCCTCTCGCTTTTTACTATTTCTCTTTCTCTACTCTCACATCACAGTGAATTATTTATTTCATTTTTATTTCTATTTATTTTCATTATGTTCTTATGGAGGTTTTTTTTTTCTATTTTATTTTTTATTTTATCTCTCGGTCTTTTACCACAACCGTGAACGAAACGAGCCGCTGATTTATGAATCGAAAATTTACGCGAGAAAATTATATATATACATACTTTTTTTTTTCGGTCTTTTGTGACAGTAGTGTTCGTTTGGTGTAGGATCAACGAATTTTCTCATAAACTGCGAATTCATTTGGATATAATAAATATTACATAGGTAAAAGATATACAGTGGATAGAAAATAATTCATCTACATTTCGGGAGGAATTTTGAGACGAAAATGAATGGGAATTATATGCGCTTGATAAACGAATATGAGAGAAAATGTGATAAAAGACAAGACATTGTCACGTTATGTATGAGATTGATAGTTTTGTACGAAGAAAGTTCATGAACAAACGTCTTTGAAACTTTTACTGTTTTCCAATTGATCTGATCATTTGTCATTACTCAGATAAAACATTTGAAACATTTCATTCTTTATATAATTTACTCGTTTATTTCTTCTTCATTTATTCATCATCTGAATCCACGATGTTAATATTGCCATTATCCATTTCGTAAATATTCAAATGAATTTATTTAATAAATAACAAATAAATTCTCTATGAATATATGAAATTAATATTTATTAGATGCCATAAATATGTTTATTGCTGTATAGCATATATATTGTTACGTTTGAGAATGCACTCAGTGGAATAATCCCAGTCTGGTTCAGCAACTGAAGTACCATAACGTGGATGAGAGAGTAGAAGAGAAAAGCAAAAGAGGATACCTGTTCAATTAGAAATTTTTTTTTTTTTCCACCGAAATAAACATTTGTTTCCTTAACACGTGGCAACGTATAATGGGTTAGAATAGCGGTGAGGAGGACGAAGAGGAGAATGGCAGAGGAACAGTAAACGAAGGAAAAGCGAGCGATGGGCAAAAATAAAGAGAAAAGAGATGAAATAGAGAGAAAGAGAAAATGGTTTTAGGGGGGAAAAGTGTATAGTAGAAAAGGAAGTGTGTCCATGAGCACACCGGGGTAAGTAATTAACGACGCGTTTATACGATATCGTTTGCGCTATAGAGGGCCGTGCGGGCTGGCACCAATGAAGAACCCTGCTAATAGCAAGTGCTAACGGTGATACTCCTGAATGTTCCCTACCTCTATTCACCCCTTCTCGACAGCTCCACCAAGTCCTCCTACCACTAGCCAAACTACTCTTCATGATCTTTTTTTTTTTATTCTTCCATTCTCCATTTCAAAACGACAGTGTGCGAGAGAACGAGTGAAAGAGAGAAAGATTGTACACTGCCCACTCCAATTCTTCCATTAATTTTTGCTGAGCTCGAGACTAGTTAATATGCATTAAAAAGGGTTAATAAAACCGTCGTTCGAATTTAATGTGGATTTGAGAGGTGGTGAAAACCCCTTCAACATCAATATACAGTCTTATATTATATACATTATAAATGTATAAAAGTATATATTTTATTTCTTTATTTCTTTATTTCTTTATTATTTTTATTAGATTTTTTTTTTTTTTTTCGAGTGTAGTGAATAATATCTGCAAAAAGTATATAGACATGGTGAAAGAATGATGATTGTCAGAGGCAAGAAGATGCTCTGTGGCATATGATACGGTGAATCTGCATGAAACATCAGCAGTATGGTTATATATAGTAATATAATATGTATATTCATATATATATTACTTTTACTGTGTTGGCTAGTCGCAAATCACTTTAACTGCGAGCGTAAAGCAGTTTGGAGTCGCTAATGGCGTCAAGTGTCTCAGATACCGTTGCTTGAGGGTCGTACCAATGGCACCCACACTGTATCGTTTAGTAAAGGGGTCTTTTGGTCACATGACGCACGGCACGCAATTTTCATTATTAATATATTGAAATAAAAAAAAAGAAAAAATTTTTTTTTTCAAATCTACATATATATTTTCATCAGCAATTTATAATATTAAATTTTATTCCAAAATATATTATTTACATATAATATTCATACAACAAATAATACGGCTGCATAGATGCTGTAACATTATAACGGGTTGAATTGATAATGGGGCCGGTGAATTTAATTGCGAAAAGGGCAATGATGGTTGTTATAAAATGTCCAAGTGAAGGAGTACGATGAGAGTACGCGGTTAGGTGTTATTCCCTCACCCTCTCAATATGTATAAATATATGTATATATACTTTTATGCGCGCGTTCTCGATGTAACGCAGCGGTGTCCGCCGCCATCCGTTACATCTATAAATCTAAGATAACAATATTGCCACCCCTACGGACCAAGTAATGAATGTTTGTACAGCAACCATTAGCGTCGGACGGCGTGGTGTGTGGTGTGTGTATATAGAAGGTCTATACATACTTGTATATAAACTCTGCACGACGCCAAAAGGCCGACGCGCGACCGTCCAGCATCCGCAAAACCATTTCACGCATATGGGACTTTGTCGTTAGCGTTAGTCACCCTCTTACTCCTATGAGCGCATCAAACACGTATGCTGGACTTTACATGCAGTATACATAGCCATTATATATGTGTATATATGTATATATATATATATATGGGCACAATTAGATTTTTATTTTGTATTTAAAAATTTTTTTTTTATATTCATTTAAAAAAAAAATTTATTTTTTGTATTCTCTGCAGTCTATTGATCAATGATGTTATAGATGATATATTTTTATTTATATATGTATGGTTAGTACCTGTACAATAATAAATATATGTGAATTTAGAGTGGGGATATCGCGATCTGCCTGTCGAAAGCTCGAATTCAAAAATATACGCTAGTATATATTTAACAATAAATATTGTGTAAAAAATGCTAACAATTTGCGGTGGTTTGCAACGGCAGGTGGAAAACTGTGGAGAGAAAGAGTAAAAGAGTAAGGGAGAGAGAGAGAGAGAATTAGTCGCGTCCGCTACAGTCGAAATCGACATGAGCGGACGGTGCAAAATTTATTTATTATTTTTGTCGTGCAATTTTGTATCGTGCCCAACTGCGGTGAAATTAAATTATTATTTTGCCGGTATAAATCAACTCACGTGTGTAAGTATATATAAAAATTATATTGCTATATAAATATTTTATATATATATTTGTGTGAGGATGAGTGCGTACGCGTGCGCAAGTACTTTAAATCCTCCACAAATGAATATTTATATTTTCCATTGAATTACTCTTTCGAAGCAGCCGTGGCGTTGGCCAACATAATACGCGAGAAATTGAAATATATTCAATGAATTATTTTATTGAATGCATAGTCGTAATCGACATTATATATATACACACGTATACATACATTTATCTCTGTTTCACTTTGTCATTTTTTTCTTTTTTTATTGTATTCTCATTTCAACTCTGTGCTCTTTACTCATTTTTCTCTATACAAAAAATTCCATGCACGCCTAACGCTATTTTATATGCGTAAACTTTTTATATTCCAAATTATCTCCTCAATTTTATAATTTATTCATAAATTTAAATTGAATTAAATAATTTTCATATTTACAAATGTAATTATAATGAAGCATATAGATAAATATATATAATATAAATTCTATGTCACAGTTAAAGTTTGATACTTCATACAACTATTAATACCAACTACTACCCAACACTTCTATGCAATTCGTTAAGTTTCACCCGTTGAAAATTGAGATTCACCATATTAGAGAAACGTATAACCACAGTTTATTGGGCCATGGTGAGTCTGGAGCCTGATACAGCCGCGTAATATTCCGTAATAACAATGATTTGGTGTGCGGAGCTGCTCGTGCTACTGGCAGTCTTGCTTGCTACCCCTCTTTTACTCGACCTGCACTCGCGTTTTACTCCACGCTCGACAATATATATTTCTCTTTTACTATTCTATCTCTTTCTCACTTTATACACCCTCTATAATATCCAATGCAAAATTGTGCTGCAAAATATATATATAGATATAATCATCCAATGTATAAAGTGGTTGTGCGATAGAGACAGCAGTTATAGAGACAGAGCGAATTCGCTCTGTGAGTTAAGCGTTTAATAAGCTTAATCACGCGACAGATCCGTGAGATACAACTTGCTTCGTTTCGCCACCAGCCGCTGGCGACCACCACCAGTATACCATCCGCCTCCACCATCATCGCCACCTCCGCCATACCCTTCATATTCACTCGACTCTATATTCCCCACATACACTCCACCCACCATCTGTTGGTTACTATTTTACTGATAGCTCTATTTCCCTTTATACAAATGTGTGTGCATGAGGTCCGATTCACATTGCGTTATACAAAGATAATTAATATTGTAATGTAATACTATTAATACAAACTGTGTTTATTGCCCATTGAATATACATATAACGAAATAACTAGAGAGACACGTTATTACACATTGGATAGAAAGCCGATTGTTCAATCTATGTATATTTCATCTTTACTAACCATATTATATGCGTTATAAGGTACCTTAACTACTATACAGTTTGATTTATTTGCATTCTCGTATCCTCTTTCTCATTCGAGCTTTCTCTTACTTCTATCACAACGTTCACTATCTTTGCCTTTCTGTTCAATGATATAATAGTGTGAATCGTCGAATGACTTTGCACCTCGATAATGGCATCTAGCAGGGCACAAACTCAACCTCTTCGTCTCCGTAATTCGGTATGGATTAACGGCCATTCCGTCTATAGAATCTTAGAGCGATTGTCTTCCTTACCTTGCAAGCGTTTGCATATATATGTATGTAAATGGACGTATATGAGGTGAAAGCGTTTTGGTATAGTGGTCGTTGTCGTCGTTGTCGTCGTCGTCCAGCATCAGCGCATTTTAGGCGATGTGAATCTTGTGCACTAGTCCAAATAGTTAAACGAACATTGATCATGTTGGGTGCGTTGAACAATGGAAATGAGATCCTTTACGTTGGATTCCACACATTTGAAACTCTCTGGTCTTAAACCGTTTTCGACGTTGTTTCCGGCCTTACGTTACACTTCTAACTCTATTCATGTTGGATATCTAACCAATTCACAATTAGACATTTGATGAATTTCTCAATAGCGGTGGAGGTGAAAAGTCTCTAAAGGAATAATTGTGGATCAGCAAAATTAAGGTTGATGACAGTGAACTGTACACGCATAGACACTCGAAAGCCATTTCCTTGAATAATGCTTAGCTGACAGGCATAATTTGCAATACCCTCGTACCAACCGCTGTCATAAGTTTAGTTTGAGGTATTAACGCATGTTATGAAGGTGGATGGCAATCCTCAAAGGGAGTTTCTTTGGTTGGCTATGTAACTCTATGTAGTAGTGGTCGAATAGTCCACTCATTTCCATGCGATTAAAGTCAACGAAGATAATTAGAAAAGACGTATACATTTGCGTTAGAGTGAATGAAATTTTATTCTCTGTATACTTTGATGGTTGTGATGATGATGATGATGATGATGATGATGATACCTTCACTTGGATCTTCAGTACGACATTTATATTTAACAACTTATCAAGAAAGCCGCGGGCAATGTATATACCAAAAGGCAAAAAGACGATTCTATACTAGTTTAGTATGAACTGACTGACTCATCGCCAGGCCCTCGAGCTTCTTGCCAGGAAATTGCTCAAGTTTTCATGGACTACAGTGAAGAAGCACAAAATACGAAGAAGAACAAGAAGAAACAGAAGAAGTAAAAGACGTTGGAGAAATAGAAAGGATGGAGGAATAAACTAAAAGGATCGCACTGGACCTTCTCTCTAACTCTAACCAGTTGACAATTGAAATCGAACTTACACCACACAGTCCACCTCGTTACAAAATACTTTGCTTTTCAACCAGACATATATTATTTCTCGAACGATTCAGAATAAATTTGTGTTGAAACTTTTCTCCTAAACTTGATTCCTTCAAGTCGGAAATCGAATATCTATACATGGATATTTATACGTATGTATGAGTAGAATGTGAGAAAAATTTTTACTTTTATTTTCTGATGCTGATAGATAAATGTGTATAATAATTTTGAGTTAAAGTCACTGAATACTTTGATCCAACTTGATTGGCAATAAAACGAAATAGCAGCGAGGAGAGGACGTTAATGGGTGCATTAAAGTAAACGAGCCAGTAGTTCAATGCAACCGCGTATAAACACACTGAGGCATATAACGAAGCGATGAATTAAGAGTGACTGTGTGGCAAGCCGTGGGAGTCATTCAGCTTGAGTCGAACAGCAATCATCATTAATTCACTATTCCTGACAAACGATGGGGTACTTTTTCTGCCACAGGGATAAGAAGAAAAGTGGTACGACAGTGTGGGTGGGGATTTACTCAACGAAGAAAGCGATTAATTTTTCTTCACTCACCACTAAGCTGTCAGACTAAAAAAAATTTTTTTCTCTTGCTCATCTACAACTATCATCAACAATTAATACATTTTTCAAAACAAAAAAAAAAATTTCCCTCCTCAAATAAAATTATAAAATATCGTCTAAACAGCGCAATATTATTTTTGGAATATATTCTCTATTTTATTTTCATTCGTGCAAAAGTGAAGAAAGACGTGTCCCAAGGGTGCAACAAAATGCCTCTACTTGCTTGGCATCTACAGCAACTCTGTGACCGTGAACATAAAATCTTATTGATATTATTTTTTTCCCCACTCTCTTTTTATCATCATATAAAATAAAAAAAATGTTTATTCGACGAATTGTCAATAGATCACAAAGTGACGGTGGTGTATAACGGGGAATTGCTATTGTGAAGTACCGTACGGTGAACTAGTGACTGTCGGAACGTGGACGACAGAGAGTAGGAGAGAATGGCGAGAGAGATGAGGGTATATATACAGCACAGTGCATATATACATGACGGGGAGAACGTTGAGGGTGGATCCCGCCACACGTAACGGCCGAGCAGCATTGATACGGCCGGATCACAGCCACCGGACCAATGTATTTTACTGCCCCGAGGCTTAGCGCTATCGAGGCACGCAGTCACCCGCCATCACTCTGTGCCCGGTATGTAGTGACGGTAATAGTCACTATATCATTGGCTCTTCGTAATACCCTAGCCTACCCCCGTGCCTTCTGGCACCCCCGTCGCCCCGTTACCCATTCCGCCATCTCTCTTTGACACCCTCCCTCTCCTCGTGCCCGCACATTCGCCCACTTCCCCCTCGCCACCCTTTTGTAATGTTCGAAATGAAAATGAATGTATTTCGGATAGCGATAAATACTTGGTCAATCCCTCGGTCACCCATGGCGTTCAAACTATACTTTGTTTTCCGTGCGAAATAAACAGGTGTGCGATCGTATAATGGCCTCAGGATCAGTCTCTTTTGTTGTTAACGATTAATGTTATATATACGTGGATATAACGATAAAGATACCGCAAAATGTGACAATTTCATATTTAATTTATCAACGTGTATAATGAAAAAGAAAAAAAGAAAGAAAAAAAGAAATCATGTTTGTATATAAATAAGTGTCGTAAGGGAAATTATTTAAATTGCAATTACATGAAAATACTGCTTTATGTCTTGTGTACCGAGGTAGGATGGTTTTTGTTTGCTCATGCCGAAATAAGTCGTGTTTGTCTTTTGCTCGTAGCTCTCTCGTATATACTGCTGAGCATCTCTCACTCAAACCCCACTCCATTCCAACTATTTTCCTTGCCGCTTGTCGTCCTCGAGATGTCGCGCGGTCCTAATTTATGTGCGCGGGCTACTTCCCGTTTGTAGAAGAGAATACGCGGATGAAGTATATACATATATAGAGTCGCGCGCGCGCGCGTCGCTTGGACGTAACGCGACGTAAGGGTGAAGGTATATTTGTATGTATATATATTAGTTAGTACGCCCGCACTGGAAGATATCTATGTATCCGTCGCGGCGTCACGACGTCTCACTAAATCTGGTGCTACGTGTCTGGAGAGCGCAGCGCCACACCGCCGGGTAAATCAACCCGAGTTAACTCCGTCTCATCCGACACACCGTTTTCCAACTCGCCCCCGCTGCTGACAAGGGCGCGTCCATGGGTATGGGAAAATGAAGAAGAAAAGAAAAAGACAATTTCCGCAAGAGCTTTCTCCTCTTCCTCTCATTCCACATACACACACACACACACACACAAATACACATACACATATACGTATAGATGTATATAAATACAGATCCCCTTGTCTCTTTCTCCTTCTCTCATCCAATTTTCTGCTGCCTCCCTTGTACCATGATGAGGAAAATCGTGAAGAATTCCTTCCGTGAAACTTGGAAGAATAGATATCACACTGACAAACGTTTATTCGTTATCGTTTTGCAATTTATTTCACCACTGATTAATTATTTTAGTTAACATAAATGAATATTTGTTTTTTTTTTTTATTTTTCTAAATTCATTTAATGAATTCAACACAAATTCAAATGAATATAAAATCGTATTTGTTTAATTGGGATATTGAATAAGAGTCATTTATATAGAGAGTTAGTGAAGAAAATTGCTTGTGGCTTTGGGTAACTCTATGGGGATATGTATATACATAGTAAAAGGCAAGTAGATTGATCCGTGGTAGTATTACTTCTGGTTAGCCTCCGAAGCGACGCGATGTTAGTCTTCATTCTTCTCTATCTCTCTCGTCTTCACAAATTCTTCTTCTCTTCTTTGTTCTTCACCTATAAACCTCGCTCGTCTGTCGTACGGGTTACGAATCCTCGCTTGATTGTGTCTAGTTAGAGCCAGACCATAGACATCACTCGTCTGCTGTGTTTCATTTCCCACCTACATTATTTGTCTTTTCATTTAAAGAATTCGAACAAAAATCAACTCTTCATTCATCTCATTCACTTTCCAATATAAACACAATATAATGTAAAAGAAAATATAATTGTATGTATACAATTATTTAATAAAAAAACTATTATACAGTATTAAAAGTCACATTAACTATATAAATTGCGAAGTGGACAGAGAAATTACGAGATTTTTATTAGTTTCCACAGCCAAAAAATTTTTTCTCAGCAAAAACAAGCGAAAAAAATATCTACATTATCCTAAATTAATATCTTAAATATAACATAGATTTATCTGACATATACCAATATATAATATGAAATAATTATATTATTATAGTATACGTTTGATAATACATTGGAATATCAGGGATGTTACACATCCTACATGCTGGCAACGTACATGAAATCCGATCGTAATTTCAACCACAACCCCGTACCTGCTAATCCATTCATACGGTCTCTCTCTTCCCACGTACTCATCCTCTCTCACCCTCTCTATATTCGTGTACGATGTATTCACGATGAGGGAATGAGAGGAAGAGTGAGGGTAAAAGAGAGAGAGAGAGGCCGGATATATCGGCCGGTATTTCAGCCGCCATGCGGAGGTAATGGATTCAGAAACGCGGCGGACACCGCGCCCCGTGTTAATAACAATCCATACTTATTGCCTGCATATTTTACCGATCCCCGCGTGCCTGCCGCTTGCTACTGACTATATTACAACATATGGAGAGCATAAACTTTTATGGCTACCCTTCTGCCGACACCCCTTTTTCCACACTATCCACCCATCGCTACCCCCTAACTCTGTTCACCACTCTCTTGGCCCACTCTACCTCTCATACTACCACTGCATTGGCTTTTCTCTCATTTTTTTTTTTTATTTTTCTCTACTTTCACTAATTACACTACTACGTACATTGTAAAAATTCAGTTGAATAACCTCAGAGGATACACAAATTTTATATGTATATGGATATATACAGAAAATAATTACTTTGAATTCAATATTATATATTCGTGAGACTTTGGTTAGTGTTTCTAAAAATTTTACTTGAAAAATAATTAGAATTATAAATAGAGATGTAGAAAATATTGAAGTTGAAGAAAAAAAAATAGATAAATGAATTGTTACAATAGGTAGCAAGTTAATATTTATGTGAGATAAAATCAAACCAATTTTGGATGCTGTGTCATAGGTACAAGAACACGGTAAAATAGCACAAG
Source organism: Microctonus brassicae (assembly GCA_918226075.1). Lineage (NCBI taxonomy): Eukaryota > Metazoa > Arthropoda > Insecta > Hymenoptera > Braconidae > Microctonus > Microctonus brassicae. The sequence continues at coordinate 3,216,301 of OW445485.1, read as the reverse complement.
AGTTGTGATAGTGTAGGATTGAAAATGTGTTGACGACGAATTCACGATCGTAAATCAACAAAAGCTGCTTGCCCGCCTCTCACTGAATTCAACGTCATATAGATGTCGCAGTAAAGGAATGAAGCGATACTGAGGACGATGGGTGAAATACATATAGATGGATAAGAGGGTGAAAGAGGGCGGATACGAAGTGTAATATCTATAGAATGTTACGGTGTAGTGGGACATGAAGGGAATAGTGGAAATGGCACTTTGCTCAGCACTGAGGGCAATGAAGTCTGTCAACTCGATGATGAACGCTCCGGACGTAAACCTGACGAGTGACTTTGGCCACCGCGTCTTCAACTGTATATACGCCGACCGCTACTAGTGCAGACTCGTGAATCACTTTTATTGCCGGACTATAGGAGCGGCGTATTTGTGATTCCTTTTGCGCTTGGATACGACCAAAGATTTTCCACGTAAAGCCATATTGAGGTCGTTAAAATGGCAATTAATTTTCATCTCTCACATACATATATACACACATATACATTTATAAAATTAATATTTTATAATGTATTATTAATTATTGCCGTTGGATTTTAAATTACGATTATATAGTTGGTTATGGATGTGAACAATTGGTCTGTCGGGCAATAATACTTGTGCTTAAATCATAATTTGGTTTACGTGGAATGTAATGTCGATGTTGGTGAGCGCGTGTGTAGCACACCAGGCGTATCTCTAACTGCAGCATACAGAACCGAATTCAATGCCATAGTGTTGAGGGCATTGCATATATACTAAATCTCTCTCTCTCTCTCTCTCTCTTCATTCTATTCGGTTCACTTCTATATATACATAGAGATAAATATATGTATCTATTCGCATGTGTGAGGGATTATAAATTGTCATCCAATGAGTGGCTTTAATTTGTTATCGGTAACGTTGCCATACCGATTAGGCGAGTTGTTTGTTCATTTTCATCCAATAAAATACTGCCAAACTCATTATCAACAAAAATAATCATATACATATCACATATATATCAATCATTTAAAATTATTCAAGAATAGAATATTCACTGTTTCATCAGACATATGAATAAATCACTGTATCCAATAAATTATAGTCACTGCTTACGTCACAGAGTAAATGAACTGCTTTAACTATATATACCCATAAGAATTTCATGGATGGCTGACTCATAACTTGTATCATCTTCAATTTATCCGCCATCAACCCCTTAATAGCTTAAACGATGTTGGGTAAGAGACACGGCGCAAAACAAGAGAGGACGGTGTCCGGTGTGTATATGTGTCTTCTCAGCTACTATTTCTACATACATGTATATATTTGAATATATATGTGTGAGTATATGCGATGGCGTCGGGCATTCGTCTCGAGTGCCAAGGGATGATGCTCGTGCATAACCGTCTCCATGGATAATAATTATAACTTACAAACTTGCCAGAGTGGCGTTCTACAGCGCACCAGAAGCGTTCCTATCATATTAAATATATCTATATAATACAAGTATACATAGATATACATATATGTGAATGTACATGTATATCTAACGGTGAGAGTATGAGAGAAGTAAAAGATATAAGTGAGAGGAAGGTATATAACAAGGAGATAGGGAAGGTTTCGGCTGGGCGAGCGGACACTATCGTGTTACGATGTTGCATTAAATCTGCAGCAAGTATCGGCAGCGCCACATAGGAACCATTTGACCGAACGACACAACGACACAGGGAAATACCACAGTAAAGTTATATACATAGACATAGGCATGCATATAACACGTACATTACAAGTGGTATAAGCGAAAGAGAGGGTGAGTGTCTCTATGTATATATAATATTATACCGTGCTGTGAGAGGAGATGGTTGTTCTGCAGAGAGTCCAGAAGAGAGCAGTCTATCGTATCTATCTTCTATATACTCTCATTTTGTGTGGCGTGCTTATGTGCAAGCGCATATATAAATATATATACACAATGTATGTATATTCAAATGTATGTGTAGAGTGTAGATGTAGTTACATGGTAGGTTGGGCCAAGAAGTGTGAGGAAGGATTGGTGGGACAGTATATAGTCAAGTACAGGAGATGAAACAAGGGTAGAATGAGCGTGTCCCTGAGGCCCAAAAGCCGCACTATTCTGCAGTAGATGTGTGAGAGTACTCATTGCTGCTTTCTGCATGATCCTTCCACGCGTATTTTGCCGACGTCGTACACTTAATGCTCGCTTGTGAAATGAACAGAGAGAATGGAGTATAGTGAAAAAGAGTGAGGCAACGAGAAAGAGATCGAGAGAGAGAGAGTGAGAGATAGGAGAAAAGGGATGACCGAGCTATGGAGACAGTCCCGCGTGAAGCATCCCTAGATAACTAGTATCATAGTGGCGTATCGTTTCCATACATGTGGGACACTAATACCACTGCAGTGTACATAAATATACTGTATATATGCATATATATATGTATATGGTATATGTAGACACTTATCCATGGACATATAGATATAGAGAAATACTGAAGAGATATATCTCGAGTATAGTGATATTACATTTCATGTGTTCCCTTATTGTCCTTTGTGTCTTTTGCCTTTAGTGACGAGTATATATGTATGTATATGTAGTATATTTATGTGTATATATAGATAACTTTGTATTGCCTTTGGGCTTTTTGTCGAAGTCTCAATATGACTTGGCATTGAATGGTTATGCTTTTAGTGATATAGTATAATGATAATTAAGAGAACAATTGAGTGAATAAATGTGACTTTTCGAAAATAAACTCATTGAGCTTTTCTTGATATTTGGAGAAATTTTATTATATTTATGATATTTGACAGCGCAAACATTTTCTTGACTTTGCGGCACTCTCATCTATGTATATATATACATACGTATATATGTATGTATATATAACGATAAATCGGTACTCAATTGCCGTGGTGAATATCGGTTTCAGGCAACTTGGCGCGTCGAATCACCCAGAGTCGAGTGAAACGAGGCGAAAGAGGGAAAGATGATGGTATATATAAATATATAACATTGCATTGGGTCGTCGTGTATAATGGTAAACGTATAGCGCAACGTTATATATACAAAGTATAAAGGCTATGCAAAGAGTGAGAGAATGTGAGGTGATTGCGAATGCAAAAGAGAAAACGGGTGTTAAAAAAGGGTGTACACAGGGTCAAAGGAGAGGTGAAAGAGAATAGTTTGGAATAGGTATAAACGAGCTGGTTGTGCGCCGAGGGATCTCTCTTGGCTTTTTGATAGCATACATATACATTTATATACATATATGCAAGTGTATCGGAGTTAACAATTAATTATTGGTAACGTTTCACAGAGAGAGAGAAAGAGAGAAAGCGCTACTGGCGTAGTTAAACATTATGCGTTCCATATCTTACTGTGTTCGCTATCTAATCCCTCTATTCTCTCTCTCTCTTTTTCTATTTCACACATACATAGACATACATATTTATATCTAAACCCTTGTGTCTATGTAGGTGTATACAGACTCGCCACCTTTTCCTCTTTCACTCGTTGAAGCTTCGCGCTACTGCAGTAATCTCGTTTAATTGCTGGCTGTAGACGCGAGAGAGTCCCGTTCAATTAGTTTTTCAAATAAACATTAGTTTCCTTAACACGCGGCGCCATAACGTGGAGCACACGGAGAAAGAGGTGTATAGAGAAAGCACACGGTTGATGGCACCATGGTGAACGGGTAGTTGAAATGGGATTGGTTAGAAGTATATACCATATCGGAGGTGGCAGAGGAGAATACTCGGGAGAGAACGAGAGAGATGGTTAGTGGTGTCGCGGCCGCGAGGTAAGTAATTAACGACACATTTATGCGATATCGTCCAGGGGCGAGGTGAGAGAGTCTGTATATAGGATCCAACGTTCGTATACATGAAGTGGCTCGCTAATAGGAAGATATGAGCTTGTCGATATGTAGGTATATTCTCGCATGGCTGACCAGTTATGCACCACCACCACCACCACCACTACTACTGTTACTAATACTACTGCACAATGGTGTCGCTATTGGTGCACTAGTGATATCCACGTTCGTTACGTAGATGTCGCTGATTCTATTTCCGCGCCACTTTTGCACCAACACAATACATCTATCATCGTTGTTGTCAGCTATACATTATTGGCATAAATATATATATTGTATATGAGATTCCATATACGCACATGGACGCAGTCATTCGTCACATGATTATATTGTATGGTTGAGTCCTAAGCGTGCCGATGTGTCGATTGGCTGGTAACGGTTGTAGTTGTATTAGTAGTATTCTCTACAAATTTGGGAATGCGCTGTACTCGTTGTTAATGTCGCGCAACGACGATAGATCAGCGACTGGTTTAATGTGACTTTTGCTTCGCGCCTGCACACAAAACGAGCGCGAGAGCACCAGCCGGCTGGTTATGGTGATGTGGATTATTCACTAATATGATTTACGACATATTACCCACCCGCCTGGTCGACTCACAATGCACATAATGTGAGGCATAATTTATTAATTTTACTAATGGCCACTGCCCCATTATTATTGATTTTTAGTGGGGATGAGAGAGGGCCACACCTCGCCCATGGACATATCCCAGGAGTTGATTTATCCTGGGTCGTTAGCGAACCGTTAAATCGTGTACTCGGCAAACTCTTGTCCAGCGCCATGTTGAGTTTAATGTGAGACATATTTTTCCTTCATTATAAATTCATTTATTCTCCATTTAATTTGTCTTTATCTATGTATACCTCATGAAATTATTGAAATGTTAGTGGTACTATGATAATAATATAGAATTGGCATGATGCGTTATTTTATTGTCACCGTCTTGTTGAAACGACCTCAATGACATGATATTAAAACATAAAAATAATATATCGTCAAAATTGGTATGTAACATTGAGGGTGAGAAAGATAATGTAGTGTTCACGACGTTTGACATTCACATTTTCTCCAATAATACCTCGTGTTCAAAAAAGTCCATCTTTGGTTGCGATTAAATTATATGTAGAATGATCATCCACAGGTATATACGCGTATACTATATCCACACTGTCGATGTAATGCTGAGTCTATTATATACTACATAGCGTTGCAGACAGTGCGAGAAACTCGGGCGAGTGTATGTTCATATATGAGAATGTATAAAATAAAATAAAAAAAAAACAAAAAGAAGGATAACAGAGCTGCTTGGTTTACCCAAAAGACTCCGACGTTGGACAATGGTATTTGCTATGTCGCATCTGGGTTCATATACGATCATAGTTGGATATGGATATCTTCTACACACATGAAATTTCACCAGAGAGTGACCGAGCTTTGTAAAGAGAAGATGAAGAAGCAGAAGAAATAGAGAAGGATATAAGATTAAACCAGAAGCAAAAATACAAGAGGAACAGAAGAGGATCCAATATGTGTGCTCGTTTGTTTGTTTTCCCTCACTTACAACACCCCAATCTTAGCTCAGGCTGCGATATTGTGCGATCCGTGACTTCACCATTTGCCACAATAACATTTTTATTAAATAGTAAATATGCCGTATATATATATAAGACGCGAAAAGCCAGATGTGAGTACCCACACACGTTTGTCGACTATGATTTATCAACTTGTTATTGATATTGGACTTTGAGTGAAAAAAAATAAATAAATAGATGAAATATCAATTTTTTTTTTAAAATAAAACAAAGTGAAATAATAATTTATAATAAATATGTTATGATATCATAATAATGCAATAATGAGAATAGTAAAATGTAAAATATAATTACGCTGTCGACTTGTATAAATATTTTAACGCTGGGAAATTTGACAAAATGAGGTAATTAATAATGAGCAAAACGATGCATGTATGTTTGAGGCGAGTGAAATGTCCGCTAGTCGATTGATCGGTTAATTGAAAGAGACGGCAAGGTAGTTGGTTATATACATATATACATGTGTACAGATAAACGAGGGGGATGTTTAGGCTCGAGGGTGAGAAAAGCATGCGAAGAGTGGTTGCTCTGTGTTGAAACCACGGGGTTGTGTTGTTACGTCGTGCCTGCCTTTCGTTTGCCTCCCGACACTCCCGACAGCTCTTTCATCTGCGGATGATTACGGACTCCTCTTGCCAGTCTAAACAGTCAAGTAAAATCGCGTGTATACCTCGGAATTACTCCGTTGACGTTCGGAAAAATAATTAATCTCTTGATAATTCATATCACGATAGATGAATTTTTTGTTTTCTTTTATTTCTAATTTCTCGTCAATAATAAAAAATCATCATTATATATATTCATATTAAATTTATTAAATTGATTAAGAATAATATTTGCTCTCTCAAAATTTCTATAGTACGGGACGAAATATATTGTATAGCATATGAAGACAACGAAAGATAGAGGATATACATACCTACGTATAAGTGTACACATATCTATGTGTATGGGAAATGCTGGTTAGTGCCGGTTGTGCGCGACGGATAGGATGCTTCGTCGGTCTCATAACATTAACGTCACACGACATTTTCCCCCTTTCTCCTATATAATCACAATTATGCACGGTCGGAAATAACATTTACTTAGTCACATCGCGTATTGTGGGCCTGACACATATCACCTCACTCGTGAAACTTGTCCCGTGTCGTCCTCCATTTCTTAGACAGTAGTTTAACTTTAACTTTAACTTGATATCGTCTCTATGTTGAGTATATATATATAACGACCATGATATATATTAAATTCATAAATATATAAATAAATTTATATGAGGATATTTTTGTAAACTATTATAGATTGGATAAAATTCTTAAATCATTTTCTCATTGGAATATTGAAAAAATATATTCAAACGTCATGTATGCAGTAGGAAATAACGGAATAATGGAATATGAAATGATATTATGTGAATATATATATATATATATATGAATGCTGACTATATAGATTGTTGAATATACATATTATTGTAATAAAGGTTATATGTATGGGTGTCTCTTCGCGCGCGCAAAAGCCTCTTAATTTACGATCGTCTGGGTCTTGAGTCTTCGGGCGCCGTCTTCCGGTGCTCTTACATAAAAATCAGGAAACTCTCCGTGAGTAGACCTACCACAAATCATCGTCTGTCATCTGTGGAACGAATGGCTTGGGAATAGTATGGCGTTTCTACCTACAGCTCCGTGGCGACGCGAATACTCAACGAATCTACATCATTCTGTCGACCCAATGGACCGAAAGATGCCTCTTGGCTACTTCGATCGTCGATAGTAAGTGTACTTTTCCTCTCATGGCACTGCTGCTACTGCTACTGCCACCAATGGCACACGTCAAAAAATTTTTCAAGTACATGTATATAACTCTATTACTTGCATGACTTGTTTTTTTTTTTTTATTTATTTTTTCTTTTTTCCTTTTTACGTATTCTCCCGTGAGAGAATTTTTCCCGTTGAAAAACAAGACGATATTCCATCCAAGTCTGTCGCTTGTTCGCATTTTAACATTTCAAATTCCGAAAACTTTTCCTGATAACGCTTCTGTCTCGCTTATTCCAAGTGAGTATAACGGTATATAGCTTGACGACAGCGCGTCTCGAAACCTTTCTTTTTCTTCGCTCATTCACAGAAAAATATTCGATAGTCTCTATCGCGCGTGTACTCTATTGTCGTCTATATTGTCCGTTGCATCCCTTCGTCTCTTCATTTGCCCTCACGATTTTCTCTTTATCCCTTCCAAATGTCCTGACATTGCTTTGGTTCGATTGTACTATTGAAGACGACGAGTTGTAATTTATTTTCGTATATTTCATCCAATTATGTATACGAGAAGAATAATAAAATAAAAGCAGCTGTATTGTATGTGCGTGTACGTATATTTATACAGAAAAAGTATATATTTATAACAACATCGGTAGTAGTTTTCGTGAAACGGAAACAAATTGAAAGGAAATAGATACACAACTTTATTCATACAACGACACTCTGTTTCCTGCTTTATCTTCTACATTATTTTCATTTGTTTTTTTTATTCCTCTTATTTTTCTTTGAAGATGTACATGTATCTACACCCCGGCAAGTTCAATTAGTGAATGAAAGTTATTTTGCGAGAGTTCGTTATTCCTTTGACAATTGAATACTCTTGCGAAATTATTATTATTTACGAGTCTTTTGTTTAACTTGAGTTTATGAAGGTATTCCAAAGCTTCTACGAATAATTGAGTAACAGTAAAAACTAATTTTTGCAACCGACTATCATTTACATATAATAATAAAATAAAAAATATATATATATATATTTTTATTTATTTGTCTATAAATTTTTTTTTTAATATAACTCGACAAATTATCAAAATAAATTTAATATCACAATGTCAATTATTCATATCTAATTGAAGTCAAATATAAATAACAATATGAAAGTGAGAATACATACAAGATAAAACGACACAAGGGTGAATGGTGTACAAATGCAAACTCACAAGTTTCCTTCTCGAATTAACCGGTTGGGAGGAGATGCCACGTAAAGCCAGATTATCATAATCTCAGTGGGACCTGACTGCGGCAACATTAACCAAGAGATGCGTTCTCCATTGTTTCTCCTTGTTCTTGTTTAACAAAGTGCGCTTGGGTTATTGGTGTTTGGTTGGAAAAGTTTTCGATGTTACTTATACACATACATACATATCCATATACACAAGTAGATATATGTATACATATTCGCTTTATTTCCTTGTGACATAATCATATATACACGAGAAAAGAAACGAATTAATAATGACTCTTATTTGTTTTTATAACGAAGAAGAAAAATAGAGAAAAAAAATTAGCAAGAAAAGAAAATGAATCTACAATGAAACCGCAATGCGAGACACGAAATATACTCTTGATTTTTTTTTTTTTTTTACTATTTATTCTTGTTTTCTATATCCTGCTGTTACTCCTTTTCTGTTTATCTCTCCTGCGTTCCCTCTATCCAACTCCCTTGCGCGCTCTCTTTTGCTGTCTCTATGCTTCATAGGCGTTTCCCATCGCGAAACTTAATCCGACGGTATTTATACCCATAATAATACTACCGTCGGAGCGTTTTCAAGAATTATGGCTGTCCTTGCCGCCCACGATAAATGAGTCCAGAGGATTAGCTAAACAGTGGCTCAAAAATGTTATTATATAGCGACATAAATATTCATGAACGACCATACGACCGCTTTAACGTTCATCTACCTCGTTGTCTGCCCGCACTCTTGCACTCGTTTATTTTTTATTCACAAAATATTTACCAAATATGTAATGTAAATATTGTGAATGAATATATGGCAATAATAATTGATTGTCATGTTTTGTAGGTTATATAAAATATATTTTCAATTCAATCATGGATACAAAATCGTATATGTATACGAATTAGATTAACTTTAGTTAGCTAATTGAATGGCAGTTGTAGTAGAATATATATATACATATATGTATATATAGGTTGAACACTATTGCAGACGATTTTCTCTCAGTGTAGAACATTGCCCGTGGCAATTGCCCAAATAAATCTCTGGCAAAGCGAGATAGATGGCCAATAAGGTAAGGCAAGTAGTAGGCGTGTCACGATGACAATCAACGCTTTTACCAAAAAATAATATCATCATATTGCAGAAAAATCGTATAATTTTATACACACTCGAAAGTTCAGTTGACTACATAGCTAACAATACAGTCAATCGAATATTATATAGTCGACAAATAAAAAAGCTGCCAAAAAAAAAACCGTATCGAGGGAAAACGTGAAGTGAATGGAAAAAAAAAAAAAATGGAAAAAAATCGTGAAACGAGAGAGTATTTTCGATAACGCGATAAGGCGAGGTTAAAGCCGCATGTTTGGCGAGCGCAGGTTATAGGTTAAACGGTGAGCTAGGGGGTGCAACAGGTCGCGTGAACTTGGGTGAATTTTCTGTTCCAGGACGCGCTTGTCTGGTCTATCCACCCTCTCTCCCCCGTGGCACCCCGTTGGGGCCTGCAGCAGTAACCCCCCTTATACCACGCCATCATTAGTCAATGTCGACGCGCGCTTGTAGCACGTGGAATGCTGCCGCCCGCGAAATGCGACGATGTGCGCTCCAATGTGTCTGTTCCAATAAGCACTTGTACTACTTCCACAAGTGATCATGTATACATATTCGTATATAAATCCTGATTAGTATATAATAGTAGTCGTCAGTCAATTCAATCATTTGTCTGTATACTTTGACTATATGATAACTAGAGTCAAAGTGAGTTTTACAATTTATAAAATGGAAATTTTACTGGAATTGACTTGGAGCCCTGCAAGCAGCTGAGAATATTGTTGTACTTTGAGTATTTGTCTTTCGTCTTTTGAATGGCGGAATAGAACTACCCCACATAGAATAAGATATACATATATATGTATATGTACATATAATATCTATATTTATAACGTTTGAGGCGTTGGGGAAGGGTTAGAATACCCGCACAAAATTTAACCAGCCCTCGGCAGGTCGAAGAACAAAGCTTGATTTATTGTAATGAGTTTGCAGGAGTTAAGAGGCGGCTGGTTCGCTCTCTTTCATCCTTCTATTCCCTCCCCCATTCTATCGCCATATCACCCTCTTTCCTCTAAATTTCATTCCTCTCCTCTTTTGGTTTCCACCCTCTTTCTCTCTTTATAGCTCTTGGTTCTTCATCCCTCTATACTCGTTTTCAGGATATATTCGCTTGCTTGGCGTGGCTCGATATTCGGACTGGTGCGGTTTGATGGGGATCCCTTGGATCAACCCCTGTCATAAACCCTTCTTAGTGGTAGCGACCATCCTTGTAAACCCCCTTCTGAAATATGCATGAGTCCACTGCATACCGATTGCGTCATTTGTATTGATGCATACATATATAAAATTTTCTTCTTTTTTTATTTTCTCACAATTAAGTCGTTTAACGGTTGACATAATAATAATTTGTGGATATGGTATACATTAAGGTGGTGAATGTAAACGAGAATGTATTGAAGTAGACGAAAGAGCATATAATGGACGTGAACGAAAAAAGGCAAAAAAGAAATAGAATAAAAAGGAAAGAGAAAAAAAAAAGTCAGTAGTAGTAGTAGAGGGAACAAAGTCGTAAAAGAGTATGTGAGTCGCGATCGGATTGGACGAGGCGATTTTCTCTCGTCGAAACGTATCGATTCGCCTGCCGAAAACGTTGAATTCATTGGGAATTGACGGGGGAGCCATAACTCTCATCTCGCTTTGACATTAATGCCTCCCCTACCTTCGTACCACGGCAGATAGGCAGCGGGGGTTAAGCTCCACTGCGACATATTTATGGAGAGGGCGAGATGGTATCGCACACCAACCTCGGTTTCTCTCACTCGCTCAATTTCTCTTTCTCTTTCACCCGCTATTTCACTCTCTGTACTTCATCTCTCTCTTGAACGCGCACACCCTTCTCTACAATCTACTTCGCAATTATCGGGCTCGACGCTAATATTTGACCCACGGCCATCGTCAATATAGAAGAGACAAACTGACTATATAGAAAGTACTTAAACTCACTCGCATTTCTCCAATTATATCGCAAAATATTTTAAATATAATCGCTGGAAAGGAAGAAAAATAAAAAAAGTATTTATATTCCACGATGTAAATATCTAAATTCAAATAAACTAAATTCTGATATCAGTAGCCAGTGCTGATAAACTTGATTGTACGTATGATTTGCGTTTGGTAAATAAAACCTAGTCATAGATTTTCACAGTAGCCCGCAGGATCAAGCCTTTAGATTTGCGTCCGGCAGATTACCCAGGGTGAAATGGGACAATGGGGCGTTAGTCTGGTCGACGGCGTATAAATAAGGATCCCCAGGAAGCTTCTAGTGGTCCTAGGAACCATTCGGAGGAGATGGTTACCACAAGCAAGGGAACGCGTGCGCGCTCTCTTTCTCTTGCTACCATTTGCCTCTGTCTCTCGCCATATAGTGGATTGGCGAGATGGTTATAGCGTTCGCGAACCCAGCTACTAGCTGCTGAGACCGGCCGGCCGTCCATCTTGGCCGTCGCCGTAGCGGTCCTTATCTGCGCTCACAGCTCCGCTGCTAGACGTCCGGTGATCTAGGGCAGTCCACCTAACCTAACATTCAACTTCGTTCTTCCTCGTATTCCCCCCCTAGTTTAGCTAGCACCTCCGCCATCTCTACTGTTGCCTTAATTATACTAGAAGTTGGTTTTGTATAGATATGTATAAATGCAAACAAAATAACATTCAGTCTCATCACATTCATTAGTTGAATGTAAAACTTTTAATTTATTTTTATTCAACATATTTACGTGTATAAAATGTTGATAACTAAATTGTCGTGATGAATAATCGATTGAACAGTCGTGACAATATATTCAATTGTATAATGAAATACATTCTGTTAGCATGGAATAGATCATTGCAACCAGCGATGGGGACACGATCGCATCTAAATTCCGATTAGCATCGGGCGACGAGTCGATATATTTACGAGCTTCGATCGTCGCCGACAGGACGAGTTGTGACCATATCCTTAGCGGTCTGTATTTACTTTTTTTATTATTTTTTTTTATTTTTTTCTTCGTTTACTTTTATTCCTCTTATTTTTCGTTCTCTATTCGTATTATATTCCTTTTGTTGTTGCTCTTCTACTTCTTCTTCTTTTTCTCCTTCTAATTCTTCTTATTCTTCTTCTTGATCTATCGATCCGTATGAGAGAGCAGGACAATGAGAGTCCAACAACATTGCGAAAGAGTATAGTAGAAAGAATTTTTGCCAAACGACTACCATCCATGTTTCAACGTATAAAACTGCCCTTGACCCATGACCTGAATAATGAGCCAAGCGGATCCATTATTCATAGGATGCGTCTTGTCCCTCTGCTCCGAATCTACCGCTCGTAACTTTTCCGTTACATCGCTGCGCCGCTATTTATTTCATTCATTTATATATGTATAGATATATTCTTGTTGCCATAGTAAGATATATTTATGTGTTGTGATACAAAAAAATATATATGTTTCTTAATTCACATTGTTTTATTATTATCATATACTATTTTTATTTATATATATTCATGTTATTCATACAGGAAATATTTAATGGAATTGACATATCGAGCGTATAGTGTATATTGATAAACTGCTGATGATCAAAATGCATTGCATTCAGAGGGCTGAGATATAGTTGAACGATGATGATGATGATGATGATGATGCAAGGAAAGGGCACAATGTATGATATAAAATGAATAGGAGACAATGAACGTGTGTTGAGTGTCAAGTGAATGGTAGACACGTACATCGCATATCCCATATCTATATTCACCTCTCTTTTCACCAGCATTCCCTTATCCAAGCTCAATTCTCGTATTCTCTATGTTTTCTTTTCCTTTTTTTTTTTTATTATATTTTTCTTTGCCGGACAATCTCAGAGAATCAATATAGCACCGTGTCTATACAAGCACTCACTCGCACTCAACATGAAAGTATATATTCGTATGTTGAAAATTATCTACGTAGATAAATAATGCCTATATATGCTATAATTATCTATTTATATGTAAATAATTATGATATTTATATATTTGTATATTTATCTTTAATATATGCGGCTAATGGGACGTGTAGAAATTACTTTTACGTTGTCTCTTTTATGAAATTCGTGTAATTAAATTTCATCTCTAATGTTTTACACTCATGAAATTATATTTCAACAGAATAAATTAATTATATTTGTTCAATAATATATACTAAAGGGAAAATGTGATGGAGAAAAAAATTTATAAAAAATCAGATTTATATTTATACGGTGGTGAATGTTTTTTTTATTTATTTATTCATTTTTTTTTTTAAGCTTAAAGTGGTGTATGTAAAATAAATAGATACTCTTTCGCACCGTAGGACGAAACGTGTAGGTGACCACATCAAATGTACGTGTGTGATGTTGGTGTGCTGAGGCCCCCAAAGTCATTTTGACTTTCAACGTAACCAAGTCTCGTCACACAGTTGTCTGTGCATAGAAAATGAATAGTGTGCGCGCGTGAAGCACTTGAATTTACCTCAGTATGTTGGTAGATCATGAAATCTTTAGTCCATTTCCCAACGCTAGTGTACTTATCGAACATCTCCAACGGTTTTTCTCTGGTATTTTTTGGTGTAAAAAGGAGTACGGGGATGGCTTTCTAAATATTGAAGTCAGCACTAGTGAAGTTGCCTAGGTGGAATTATACAGTAGGCGGCTGTTGAAATGCGCCAGTGAATATCTACTCGCGACGAAACAGAGATAGTCTCATGGGATATAACGTAGTTTGAGAGTGGTTTTGTGCAAGCAACTATAGACTTTGCTATATACTCACGTTTGTGTATGTCTAGATGTAGAGATGGAGGGTAGCATTTCACTAGATGTCCAAACGACTCCACAATACACTAGACAATTGAACGAGCTTCTTTCGTTTATTGCTTTTAATTAAATGGCCAAGATATTTCCACTACGTTTCATTAGTAATCAAATAGTTTTTTTCAATGTTCTACCATTTATAAACAGAAAAAAAAGTATATATATTCTAAATATTTTTTTCTTTATTTTTCCATGACGAGAATGAATAATCCAGTAATTTTTAGTTTATATATTATAACTACATATGTGTGTGTGAGAATATAATTTGCTGCAATACGCGTTGACCATTCGTCACGTGTGACGTTGCGTAAAGTCAGTTCCTGATCTATTTGAAGAGCCAAACAAAATTATGTTGCAGCTTGCAGTCGCGACGCAATTAATACACCAACAATCTGACATACACTAGACGTCTTGAATCGTCACGAGTCATTATCACTTTTACATTTAGTTGCCAGGTGTCTGTTTTACTTTGACAGTGAATAATGATATTATTATTTTTATATTGATAATTAATTTATCTGAAGAAATTGACAATGAATTTAATACAATGTAATGATGATAATTGTTGCTTGAATCTTCATTAAAATAATATATCGAGTAGAAAACGATGCGTGTCTGTTAATATTGCGAGTGATTAATTATGGTAATGAGGCGCATCGGGTGTGATTCACATCGCAAGTTAATGAAAATAACTAAGTATTGTTCGGGCGCATGACTCCCGTGCGGAAATAATCCATTATGAACCGGAATAATTAGCACACAAACATTGTGTATAAATACAATATGTGTATACATATAATTACGTAAAATAATAATAAATTATTGGCTGTTGAGAGCTTCTTGTCACGAACGAGTATTTATATATAAACACAAATAAATATAATTTTATACTTTATTTATTATTTTTAAATATATATTAAATAAAATTAACATTTATATAAATTTATCAATTAATAAATAAATGTATGGAGAATTTTTTTGTGAGAATTTTAACGGATTGTATAAGAGTGTCATGGAGAATTCTGCAGTTTACGGATATATTGATTTTAGGTGGACCTGCCTATCCCACGTCATTCTGAGCAATTTATACAAAGACAGACAACATCGAATTCTTCAGAGGTATAAAAAATAATTCGAGCGTTCTACAATACCTGCATGTAGACCATGTATGTACACACACATATTATTTCATTTTATTTTATTCTTCACTCGTCGCTAAATAAGTAATAGATTTTTATTAATAAAAAAATAGAATTATCCCTCATTTATTTATTAAACTGCTTTATATTTTGTCTATTGATCGATTTGATGATTTTATCTGTCGTTATAATTTTCTATTGTTTCGTTTTTATTTATTTTTTTCACGTAATATTATTAAACATACGAAGAAACATAGGTGTATGTATATATGTAAAGAATCGTGTGTCCCATGTGAACAATAGATATGGACAATAAGCCGAAAAGTTTGTAAGAGAGAAGAAGAGCGAGTGCAGTTACTGGTTATGAAGCTCCGGGGTAAAGTCAAGATTGTAATTAGCCTGTTTTAAGTTCTGAGGTTACCTCAGTATTTGCATGCCATGCTACTTACTCTGTATTGCTTTTTTTCTCCTTCTGCAAGGCCGCCCACTGCATCTTTTTATATACATAGACACTACAAAGCTTAACATTTTCATCCTTGAATGCGTGGCACGTATAAAAATTTCATATTGGTATTATATTTCGTGCTGTAAAAATACCCCACTCACTATAATGTTGACTTTAACAATTACATTTTATTTCTTTTTAATCCTGAGAAATTTAAGAAAAACAATACATTCCATTTTTATTATATTTATAATATAAACATAAATAAAATTAATAGAAAAAACAGAAAAATTTGTTTTCAATAAATAAAAATAATTAATAAGCTATTTTTTTTTTCTCTCAGTTAATTATGTAATGTGGATTTTGCATAAAGACATTTAGGTTGAAAGCGTAAACGAATCTATAAGGGTATAAGTATAAGGGAAGAAAGAGCTGTAGAGCAGGATGAGATCGCGCGCCCTGTGTCTCTTCTGTTAATGCATTGCCCTTGGGAATGGCCGATTAATTCCAACTACGGGAAGGAAACGACTATAACTCGTCTCCCGAGGAAGCATTCTTAATCCGCGCACTCTTTATTCTCAGGATTCTGCTTGGCGTTCGTATATATACCCTCCAACTGGATCTTGGCGCCTCACTTGCCTTCTCCTTCTATTTTTTATTTTTATTTTTTTTTACTTCACTTCTTTTTTTTTTTTCATTCTCCTTTCACCTCTCTTCTTGATCTTCTTCTTCTTCTTCTTCTTCTTTTACTCTATCTCATTCTATTTCACCTTTTAATTTACCATCTTATTCCCTTTCCTGCAAGCGCTTCGTGTGGCTGATCCGTTTCATCCTGGCGAAAGAAATCTCTTGGTGTTCCCCCTTCTCATAGTGGCGCGACTGAACTCTGCACGTTCGTTTCTCTTACTGGTTTATTCGGAAGGGGGATGATAGCAACGCGGGAAGAAAGACTCCATGAGGACTCTGCCACTGGCAATACACTTTGTTTCTTTGCCGTAGTGGAACGGCCACTATTTATGGCAGCCGTGCAGTTCTTATTAGGATTCCACGGAGACGGTTTATCGGAGGGGGGTAATGCTTACCTCTTACCTCTCTCTACCCTTCACATTCTTCTATTTCCTTCTCAATTTATAAAAATATATATATATATATACTGCTCATTCTGTTTTGTTTATTCTCCTATGCCACTTCGATTGTAACGAGGGAATATATATATGAAAGAGTCCAAGGGTACACGAATGACAATTTCTACAACCGTACAAAATTGAGAATTCGTTAGTTCTATTAATTATTCATCAATTTAATGAAAACAAATAGCAAGGAGAAATTAATTTCAAATAATTCTACGGCAATCAAATTAGTTAAGAAAATCAATACGAGGAATTGAATAAAACTTTTCTAACGCTTAAGAAGTAGAAGAAAAAAAAAATTGATTTACATTGTAAAAAATTTTATTTTATTTTATTTAATTTTTAAATAAAAAATGAAAATATCGAAAGGTTGAATAAGTCGATTCGTGCATCGTGTACATAAAGTGGACGATGGTGAATACGTTGGAAATAGTCAGAAGTGCGCCCTTGGTCGCTAAAACACGTACAGCCATTATCCAAGCGCCGTAGCCGTCGTAGAGAAAATAGGAGGTTCTATTCTATACAGGATTGTTATCTACACGTGTTGTTTATTGATTGTCTCGGTGTGTCGCGCGAGGAACGGGGGAAAATACACGCGGGAGGGATGCACAGTGCGGCATGTAGGTTTATATATACAATATACATATATATAAATTGTGTCGGATCCTGAAGCACGGCTGCTGGTAATTGCCTTGGCCCGCACTATACTCCTGCGACACAGAGATACACATACCATACACCCGTGTGTATATACCTATTGCCAAATGGATGATGCTAACTTGAATTTCCGAAAATGTTACATTGTTGGTGATGCGCACGAGTAAAATGCCAATTGCCAAACAAAATGTGTATCTACCGAGACAAAAAAAGATAATCACAAAAAAAAATATCAATGCGTTATAGATCAGGATATTTATATGAATAAAATTGTGGCACATAAAATGAGTATAAAATAATATAAACTTATAGATAATTCAACTAAAAATTATACGAGTTCTCAAGTGAGTGATAAATTTATGTCGATTTTTATTATATTATATATGTTGGACAATATATATTTCTGAAAGTGTGTTTGCTATCCAATTTTCTCGAATGATTTTGTACGAACATTTTACACGCATGTGATCTTATACTCGCGAATGCACCATTTTCCCATCCAATTCCTCAGAGAAATCTTCGGCGCGTTACATCATCCACAACCGACAATTGGTGGTGGCAGTGCGAAAGTAAAATAGTACTCTGGCAACAGCATCATCCACCACCAGCAACAAATTTGTTTCTACTCAGTTACTATGTATATATGTATATATTTATACAGACCTATCGAATGAACGAAAAATACTAGAGATATATTCACTCGTCCCCGAGCGATCAGTCGAGAATACACATGCATAAATATACAAGAATTGCATCTATATATTTATTTGTTATGTGTAGTATATTGATGAATACAAGCGAGGGTGCACTTCTACTTTTCTCTTTATCTCACTGCCGGCACCCTCCTGAGGGAGCAATTTACGCGTATGGAGTATGTCACGGTCATAAAATTCTCAACGGGTCGGTAAGAGAGAAATCTCTTTCGACTGAAACATTAAAAGAGGAAAAAATACAAAAAAGGAAACGAATAATCTAAGAGAAAAAACAAAACAGAATGAATAAATAGACAAGTACTATTTTATCAGATAAAAAAAATATCGCTGAAGTGAATGTAATTTTTTCTGTAAATTTATTTTAGACTTTGACTTATACCCTTGTGTAAATATTTAATATTTACATTTTTAGCTTCAAATATAACATAAATTAATCACATTAAAGTAATAATTACCCACAGGATTCAAAAATTACATAAATATGTTGACTAAAAATTTAAAAAAAATTTTTTTTACAGATTATTTCTAACAAAAAAAAATATAAGAATCATAGGAAATAATTTACAAGTTTAGCAACATCAAAATTACCGCTATTTATTTTTTTTATAAATGAAAAGATTGCGTGAGATGCACTATAATTATTTAATTAAACGTCTGACCAAGCATCGTAACCATCCACTGAAGCCATCCTCTTTGTTCTTGTTGTTGTTGTTGTTGTTGTTGTTGCTGTTGACAGCGTTGGATTCTCTAGTCCCGAATCTCATGTCGTCACTTTAATCGCTCAAGTAACAAATCTCAGCTCAATATATCTATATATTAATCAACGAAGACGAAGAAGGTGTCAACGAAGACGCGATGTGCCTTAGCTTATACCAAATAAATTGATGTATACACACATAATGTTCGTACATCTATACATACATGTATATACAGATATTACATATACGCATACAAGTGTGTATATTACTTATATGTACGCCGTTAACGGGCTGCCATTTTCGATAAGCGTGTTGCAACGACGACACTGATCACGCCCGACGTGTAGGCAAGCTGCTCTCGTAAAGTGTTTAGTTGAGGGGAAGCAGGTGGATGACGCGCGGGCGCACATAAGAGAGACAGAGAGAAAGGAAAACAGGTATATACTGAGAGAATACAGAGGGAATGAGAGAGTGGAAACGATAATATGAACGCGCTCAAGGGGATGGAGTTTAACTACACGAGCTGTGACGGTAGTAATTGAGTGCCGCTCTGTCTAGTTAACACCCCGCCACGACACTCGTCACGTTATCGACTTAAATGACAATGATGCGTGACAAATTCATCTTAACATCAACAATCGAGCCCATATTTATCGATCGATTCAACCACTCATCGATGTTATTATTTAATAATAATTTCATTTATGATATACTTTATGATGAAATTATGTAAGATTTTGTTATTATGATGCGATGGATAATATGACAATTGTAAATGAAAATATTTGTGTAAGAACTTGAGGACATTTAGGGGAGAGAACAAAAGTGTCGGAGAAATTTGTAAAATGTTTAGGGGAAAATATAAGTAACAGTTTTTGGATATATATACCAGAAAGATATAAATAAATTCTAGATAGAAAAGTAAAACTGATATAAATATACATCAGATATGTGACTTCAATGTTTATAGTAAAAGCACAACATGATAAAAATATATGAACATTATTCAAAAACAAAATAAAATTAATCGCACGATCTGAATCTAAATAACCGTCAATGCAGTATTTTACTTCATGTCTTGGGATGTATATAGAAAAAAAAAAAAAACATACTTCAGCTTCCTCAAAAGTGATAATACACAGGAGTTTAGACAAGAGTAAAAAGGAGTGAATGAAAGTAAAAAATAAAAAAAAAAAGGGTGAGAGGAAATGGCTGTTGGCGTACGTTAAGCAATGGAGGATGGAAAAAAGAAAAAGACAAGAAAGAATACAAAGAAAAAGGACGAAGAAGATGGGGAGAAGTAAAGAAGGAGGAAGAAGAAGAAGAAGAAGAAGAAGAAGTAGAAGAAGGGACCCGCATTCTCGGAGATTATCGTGCTCGCCATCAGCGTATCACGGCGTCACAGGACAAGATTTATATGTAGAGTTTATTGTCGCTGAGTCCGCCCTACTGCGTTTTATGGATGTTTTTCGAAGGAGCGCTGCCGCCCGCTTGATCTATCGCACACCACCCCCACCCACCCGCCGCTCAACGGATCCTGCTCTCTTCTAATATATATATATATATATATACATATATATAATATACAAGTATACCCCAACTCACACAACTAGCACAAACCATACTGCCTCTATCTTCCATCGTCTCTTTTACTCGCCATCCCCTTCCTATCTTTAACTGTGACGCTTTTACTACGTATATATCCAAAAGAGGGTGACTTGAAGTCAGGAATGCCTGAATACAGGGACGAGGATTCCTAATGAACGTCCGTATATGCGTATACAACATACAAAACTCTCACTATATGTACAATACACACTCCCTTTTATTTTTCTCTTTAATACAATGCCCTGCATATTCACTCTCTATTGCCCTTTCTCACTTCTCTACCTCCAAAAACATTAACGTGAGATTTATACCACGGAAATCCCCATACGCATTTACATTTTTGTCGCATCACTATAAAGCACCTGAAGCGCGTAGAGTCCAACGAGAGCCACGCGACACTATTTTACAATTAATCCTCGTTGTATATATATTTATTCATTTCATATATATTTTAGTTTTTTATTTCATTTATTTCAATTTTATATTCCTTTTTTGTTCATCAATCATAATATATATTGCCTACGTGATGGGATAATTAAATATAAAATTATTTTTATTCAGGAAATAAATTATTTTTAATTAGTTTCGACAAGTTATCACTTGTAATATTTGGATATACCTATATACCTACGCAAATATATATTGTATATATGTATGTATATTTGGCTAAAATGTGCTAACGTGATAGGTATATATAGAATGGATAATGTGGGCCTGTGAGGACGCACGTAAATACACGTGAACGGAGGAAGATACATAGTGGCAGTATGTTACACGTGTTACCGGCCGCCACGTACGGGTTACGTCCGGCAGTCAATCGCTCTAATACTCGTGCCGCCTCCGGCACCAACGTGCGCCACCATTTCACCCCTCTACTTCACCAATAGAATACATACATACATGTATATACACTGTATAAATGCAATACAGTGTGTATATGCGTTGTGGTTTACTCCAGTACATCACCAAGTGATTACCTCCATCTCGTCTCTTGTTCACTTCGTCTCTCGTTTATTCTATCCCTTCCTGCACTATTCACGATTAACATGTGTTATGTTTTACTAATTCTCCCTCATCAACACTCGACTATTTGACACTTGACTATACAGAATTATTAAATATTTATTAATACTTATATAGTGTTTATAAGAAAAAGAATATTTATTTATTTTGAAAGGTTTTTTTTTTTTTTTATTATTTTCTTTTTTTTCTTCATGAACTTAGCTTCATTATTTGGGTGTTACTGAGCTGATTATATTAATAAATTAAGGGAATGTACGTGCCCCTTTTCTCATTACGTATGTATAATCACCCGCATTGGATCCGTTCTGCCATAAAACACGTAGCTATATACTGACAAGTAAAAGCACAACAGTTAGTATCTAGTATAATACGGCCTATATGTAAAGCTGAACCCTGTACATCAACGTGAGAGGACACCGCGTCCAAGTCTCGACCTGCTCCGCCCTTGAGTTATGTTTGACAATTATTTAAATATATATGTTGTATATATTTATTCGTCTAACCAACACACAAAATATTATTATTGTGTTATAATTTTAACTAACGATCTAATAAATCTCTCAATAATATTCTTCACATCATTATAAATATATACCGTCAATTAAATAATACAATGTTCAGTGAAATAGTATGGAATAAATATTAATTATAAAAATTAATTTATGTGAAATAAAAAATTATTATTCCGGATAATCGATTGAGTAGAACAAGGGCATGCGAGTGGGAAGAGCATAAACATCACATATAATGTATTTAACACATACGATAAACCATATAGTCAACTATCGTATACCTATCCCAATCGTGGAGCGTAGCCAAAGCTTGTCCACGCCGGCAAGCACCACCGGAGCGTGCTTTGTGGCTCAGTATTCAAATAAAAAAGAAAAAAAAAAAAATTTCCTGAATTATGATAATGGCATGAACATAATGCGATCCAATGAGGCAATCAAGGGTACGTTGGCTACGGGGTCCGTTGACGATATCGATAGTGGGTGCACGTAATGGTGGACATGGTACAGGTCACACATATATATGAATATACCTACATGCAGACGACAACAACAACAACAACAACAACAGCAACGCATATGGCAGTATCTCTCTTCCCCACTTATACGAATTACGCGTCGCACATATGACTATATTTTACAGTATGTATAGATATAGGAAAACCAGTGTAAGTTGCCTTGTATTAGTGTTACTGCACATCGGTAGTATTCCAAAGCGACGTTCTGAATGAGCCAAAGCGACCGCACACAAACGATCTATGTGCAAGTCCCACCGATACAATTCAGAGTGCGTGTTGTAGGTATAATTGCGCCGGATATAGTAGTGTGTGGCAATAACAACACGACACAATCCCGTTACTCTCTCTCTCTCTCTCTCTCTCCTCCTCTCTCTCTCCTCCTCTCCTCTCCTCTCTCCTCTCTCTCCCTCTCTCTCTCTCTCTTCTCTCTCTCTCTCTCTCCCTCTCCTCTCTCTCTCCTCTCTCTCTCTACTCTCTCTCTCTCTCTCTCTCCTCTCTCCTCTCTTCTCTCTCTCTCTCTCTCTCTCTCTCTCTCTCTCCTCATCTCTCTCTCTCTCTCCTCTCTCTCTCTCTCTCCTCTCTCTCTCTCTCTCTCTCTCCTTCTCTCTCTCTCTCTCCTCTCTCCTCTCTCTCTCTCTCTCTCTCCCTCTCTCTCTCTCTCTCCTCTCTCTCTCTCTCTCTGAATGTAGAAAGCTTCCCAGGCTCGGTGTTTCCATCAATCAGGTGGCAAGCGCGTTAAATGCTTGCACGGATCGCTACGCGATGCGATATACCATTGAGTTTATGCATGAATATATACATGTATGTATATATAGACATACTTGTTTACATTGTATGTTGTTATATGTGTGTGTGTGTGTGTGTGTGGTTACGGCAATTAACGTCGATCTAGTGATCCCTAAGCAATTGCGTTCAAGGCCAACTATCATTCAACATTTATCCACTATCATTAAAATATTTATTTATATCTAAATGTGTTTATATATGTGTATATATATACATGCGACTGTCATAAATTAATGCAATGTCTAATATAAAGTATGATTAATATTTAATGTAATTTAATTTAATTGTTTATCCATGTTTGTACATGTATATAGATTGTGGATGTATTGCGTTGATAAACTTGGAATGTATATACATAATGTCAATGTATATTATGTTGGGTGAATTGCCTTGTAGGCATGTTTGGTTGATGGGAGAATTGAACGCCATGCGAGAGTAGTTATGGTATCCACCAAGAGGATGTTAATGACCATAAACAAGCAATCACTGTAATCCGCTATATGAGTCACTCCAGCTGTCTCACCCAGTAACGATAGCACCAGTAACGATAGATACGTCGTGCCATATGCCCAAACCTAAATCTGCTATAACACCATTACGAATATCTTCTCTCTGACATTTTGATAATAAATATGAGTATGTAAGGTATGTATGTATGTATATTGAATAAGTGTGTTTAGGAATCAAAACAATTTTGCTATTTGTGTAGAATATACGAGAGCTTTTCTCTCAATTGAACCAAAATATATTTTTATACGTCATTAAAAATTATGTGCGATTAATTTTGATTGTGTGTAAATCAATTGATTTATCGTTTAACATGTGAAAATAAATGTGAAGTTAAATTTGCAATGGTTGCAAGAGAAGAGGAATAAACGAGGGAGAAAATAAAAATAAAGGAAAAGAAAATATGAATAGTTGGTATGGATGAGGGAGCCAAACACGAGTGTGTGCACCGTCTCGAAGAAAATTAACACAAATAAATAATCGCAAGAGGTTGAAAAATGTGAGTGTGAGAGTACGAGCGATGAAATAAGGATAGAGTGGTGGAAGAGAGGGGTAGTACACACAAGGCCGCGAAAAGTTGGCGATGACGGCGGATGTTATTGGCAGGGAGGCCATTCGTCGCGATGATGGATGCTTGACAGGCGCTTCTCGCTCGTTCGCTTGCTTCGTACGTTCGTTCGCCCGCTCGCCAAGCAGTTATAATAAGTAATGGGCTCACTTCCGCCGCCATTGCGCTGCCTGAATGCTGCCTGGTTGCTTGGCTGCTGCCGCGCAAACCATCGTCTCAATGTGAATGAGTGAGATAGCAAAATGAGAGACGCGCACTCTCAAACTATATATGGATATATATGTATAACTGAGGGGCGCTTCAGGCTTTTCTTTTCGTTCTTCTTTTCTCACATTTTCTCTCACTCAGTTAAAGCTTGTTTCTCTGTTCGCTGCGGGCTTGAGTGAATGCGCCAAACTCTCCCGCCGACTTGCGACCACTCGTCTTTCCACTCGTTCTACCTTCGCTTTAGTAATAACTACAAATCTGTCATACATTAATTCTCCGTCTCGCGTAAATTTCGTCGTACGCCAAAGAGTGCGAGCACATATCCGAAGGAAGAAAAAAGTCATCACAAGTAGATGGTCCGTGGGTACAACGTGAGCTTTGTGGCGACTAACGTTGCTAGAAGAAACCAAAATAAAAAAAAAAAAAAAGCGAAATTTATATACTAACATATAGTATATAAATGAGCCAATGAAATAAATACTTGTGTGTGTTTTTAATTGTCTAGCAACTTTTATTTATATATAACAATATTTGTATGTGATTTATTTATTTTTTTATTTGCTTTTCAAAATCGATTTTAAGGTTGATTTTTTATGCGTTATATATAGCAGCAGTTTTGTGCACAACACGATTGAGCGAAGAGGAGCAAAGGACAATCGACGACCCTCCAAAATTTAACGATTAATTTTGGGCGATTTAATGGAGTTATAATTTTTACAAAATTTGCCATGCGAATGGAGGACCAAAATTCAAATTGGTTACAACAGTTTTGTATAAATTTCAATACAATAATTCAAGCAAACCTTTTTCCGGACGTGGCGCCGTCGATCGCACGATGCACAACAGTTATTTGCAAGTGTTGCGAATTTATATGCGGCAGATACGAGAGGAGTAAACTATACCCCTCTTTTAGTCTCGTACACTGCTCTCCTGTATCACCCCGTTTTGCACTGTACCAACTCGATGGTGTTCTGTTGTTTATTGAAGCTATATATATATATCACCCCACTTTACTCACCCTCGACGCCAATTCTCCTACTCTATGAATAGTGTTTTACATCAACATTATCACAATGAATTTTTTTTTTCCAATATTTATTTCATTACACTGAGAAAAAAATTTTATAATTTCAAAAAAGTTCTTATTTCTATAGTCGAAATTAATTATATGATTAATATACTAAAATATTTAATTCATTTTGAATAATAGATTAAATAAATTTATTTTAGATTTTTTATTATAAAAAAATTAATCAATATGAAATACAATTAAAGAATCACCTGTTGATAGAGAAAAATAGAGTGGTAAAGTGAACCAGAGAGTCTTTCTTATATGATAGGGGATGAAAAAGCCGCGAGGCAGAAGAAGGTGAAGACAGAGGACAGATCTTTCTCAAGAGAAAAGCAGAATGTATACTTATATATAAATGTATATAGTAAAGATAGAAGGCACTGAGATATATAGAGGTTTTGCTTAGAGTAAGAAAGAGAAAATGGGTGAGAGAGAATTCAGTATAGTAGCTCCGACCACCGTGACAAATAACTCTCCTTCACTGGGGTCTGCATCATTTAATTTTCCTTAGCCCCGCGCAGTATATACCGAAATCGATGATCTTCACCCGGCAACTATCTTACTGTAAGACGAATGAGATGACTTAGATGCGCATTTCACCACCTTTAATTTGGCGTCGATAGATAGGACAATCTCAATTATTCCAACAAAATTAACACACAAGTGATGAACGTGATCATTTGTTTGGCAATTAATTACTCCAAGATATATTCAACGTAAATTATATACACATCAATAAAATAAATTGATTCATAAGAAGATTCATTTTATTTAATTAATTATACATTCAATATTAATTTTTAAATATTTAAATAATTTTAAAATATATTGTTCATCTCTTATCGAACGATTATAAATGTCTAACAAAATCTATAGAATATTTATGTAGATGTTCATATACACTTTTGTGAGAATATATGGTTTACATTTGAAAGACACTATAAATGATTGTTGCAACTCTCTCGTTGGTTTATAAGTAAGTGGCTGAAGATGGGGAAACAACTCATACTTGGTTAGAGATAGGTGATACAGTAAACCAAGACTTGCGCTTGGTGGTAGCTCCCGAGACATTATCCAGCACACCAGACGGCGGCATTGGTAGTGCGCGCGTGAACGCGTTTTCCGTAGATGTGCGGCTTGTTCAGAGCATTTTGAGAAACGACCGTTGCTCGACATTATTTCTCGTCGTTGAGGGGCATACGACGATGTTCATACGATCATTGGAGGGATCTTAGTTGATAGTACATAGCTATATAAACACGAACAAAAGACGGTTGGAATATTGAAACTCATAATATTGTTGAGAAGGGTGAAAGCTTTGTGGCCCAACAATTTCCGTTTTTTTTTTATAGATATATTTTACAACTTCTACTATGTAATATAATATGTATAAGAGATATAGGTATGTATATTTCAATATATTCATATAAGAAACGAGTCTAATTTTGTTTGAGAAGAGGATGGTTGCCTACTGGATCGGATGAATCCTTTCGACATTTACAGCCTTCAATTTGCTCTTTAGAGAAGGTGGCAATGGTGTGCGCTAGGCGTAATGAGGGAAGGACATGAGAGAGGAGGATTGAGGCAACGTTAAAGGAAGCGAATGGTGGTGGGCGAGTGAGCGAGCGAACGAGGAATGTTAATTAAAGCCGTTAGCTCCTCGATCTCGCGCTTCGACTAATTAGTCGCGTACAATGCCATCCGCGTGAATGGGTGAAGGGGCGGGAGGGTGAACCCAAGTCACGGTCATGGCATCAGTTGGAGATCACTTCACTCTTAGTGCTATAGTCTCGTGCCAGGATTTCATTCAAAGGCAAAAGCGAACGTCAAACATTCGCACACGACATTGCCCATCGAATCAAAAGAAGAATGCCAATTTGTTGAAAGCTCTTATATACTATATATGTATGAGGGATAGAGAAGAAATAATGTATAAGAGATACGTGAACGATGACGACAAAGATGGCATACGACTCGATCGATACGAGAAATCGTCAGTTGAAGAAGAGAATGGTGATAAAAAAAGATTTTATTTATTCAATTTAATCAAATTTGTATGCTATTTTTTTATGTAGTCTCCATATATTTCTGTTCAATATTGAGTTGAATTGCTTTTGATCTATTTTAACTATAAGCAGGAAAATTATTGTATTGCGAATACGGTTGGTTATCAGAATTGAAAGAACTTATAAAAAGTGGGAAAAAAAAAAAGGATAAAAGTATAGTTGAATACATTATAGTATACTATAATGTATATTGAAGTATATGGAAAAAGGTAGAAATGGATGAAAAAGATGGTAGCGTAAGAATAGAAGCGGGAGACCTCATCTAAAGTTACAAATCGCAATTCTTCCATGGCCATGGATTTCCGGTTCTGTAAAGTTATGTTATGGCGCTAAGTAAACGGGATTTATCAAGAAAGTTAGTAAAACTCCACTACGACTATTGATGCAATGAAACGATTGGCTTCGCCTCATTTACCACATATTCCCTCGCGCGCCACTCTACTTCATTTTGCACTATATGCATCCTTTTCATTCGTGTCCGAAAATTTTGTCTGAAAAAAAAAAAAAAAAACAAATAGAAAATGAAACAAGTATCATATTTCCCCGTGAAACGGAAACGCATCGAGACACCAATTCATACATACATGCACACGAATCTTATGATGAGAAAAATCAGACGGGAAATCTGTTGGTTTATCGGAAAATATTATGATAGCGTCGTGGATGGCGGTGGCCAGCCGACCAGTTTTGATACGTCCCATGTGTAGCATTGAATCGCCCTCACTGTCCATATAGCCCAAGATGTATGAACGGGATTGCAATCACGTTCAACGTTGTCCCATAGCGAGCCACCATTCAAGCCAGTTGCAGTCGCAAAGATGATATAAATATTATATGCTGTGTCTGCTGGTAATAGCGCATAGATTCGACTCATATCCAGTACACCTAACGTTTCCACATTCATGTATCTACATCTACACCTTGACCCGAAATAAAAATCGAAAATGACAAGACGAATAAAATATCATTAGCTTAATCGGATATTATTTATCGTACACTTCATGCGCTATGTTTTACGTTATTTGTTTTCTTGAAAGATGAAGACACACAGTGGTGCAAAAAAAAAAACAAAAAGTTTAAGAACAAAGGAATTGGATTCGGCTATACGAAGGATTCGTACAGAGTGTTAGTATTGGTTTTCAATGTCCCCAGTGCCTCGTATCTTGTTGGCTTCGTGTATTCCTATCTCTATAGACAAAAATATCATGATGTCAAGATAAAAGAGAATTAACACACATGGACCATCGTACTTTTCGTTTTTCAATGTGGTAATCATGGAATAGTCGAACACATTGGGTCAGCACTCGTTTATTTATTTTTTTCTTCTTCCTTTTATTTTATTTTTTTTTCATCCGATGCTCAACATTCGCCTGGAAGTCCGCGAATGAAAATCACATAGAGAGAGAGAGAAAGCCAAGAACAAGGGAGAGATAGGTAAATAGATAAAGATATATACTTGTAAGCTTGCTAAGGAAGCGTCGTGATGTAGAGCCAAACAAACTTTTCTAATACCGTCGCCCATCCGGGATTACGCCGGAGATTGAAACGTATATCTATGTATTTACTGTAGCCACACATACATACAAATACATATATATCACGACATATAGCCGGTGTTGCGAGACAACACCACGTTGTAGAATGTCCTTTTCTCGTTACGTCCACTGTCGTTTTCGTTATTGTCCCTTTCGTAAAGTCTTTGGGACAATTTGTTTCCTCTGCAAGTCTTGCTCTTCGTCTCTTTTCATACGTATATATATACTCACATTCTACAACGACAGCAATCTGAACACGATAGTCATTATTGTGACATACTTCTTCATAGATATATTCTCGAATATATTTTCATTTCGATATAGATATTGCTTAATTTAAATTTAAGTTTTTACTAAACAAGTAATTTTAATAGACGCGGTTTTCAAATGAAATTTGTGGAATTTCATTGTATTCATTGTGGCCCGTTGAAACAACATCACCCAGTAACTCTCTTTGTCCCTCTCTACATCCCTTCAGGCAACCTCGAATGAGCATAACCACAAGCTGTCTTCTTGGAGTGAGGAACTGCGACACCACATAGTTGTTACACGAGTCTGCTAAAGGGGTCGACGGCAAACCTAACCCTCGAAATATCCACCTCACTCATACTATCTGCATCTCTCTCTTGTTCACTATAATACCCCCGCTATTACGCGGACGGTGCCTACCACTCAACCACCCATCTCCAACCCACTCACAGAGACCACGTTTCAAGCGGAGGACTGCCAGTATTTATGCACATTGTTGACTGGCACATGGATTTATGCACGTCCGTTATATTATGCGTCCTGTCGTCCCCCGTGTAAAGCCGGTATGCTTGGTACCATCTCGAGTCCTAACACGCAACAACAAATGCAATTTCATAGCCATATATAATATATAATCGCACACACAGAGATGAGTCTAACCAATCTTCGCTGTCACTGTTGTTAAAACTAGGAAAAAAAAAATAACAGTTTACCATTATGACTGACAATTGCATACACAGTGTGCTTTTTATTATGATTGATAATAAACTATGGCACGTTTATCATGTCAAAAATATAATTTAGCGAAGAAACCCAAGTGCATGTAACGTATATATAAATATTATATATTAGATTATTATGTGAATAGATATATTGGGGTTTATATATAACGAACGTGGTAAGTTTGGTGAGTCGTCGACTGTGGCAATTAGTCCCGCGGGCATTGGAGAGTGGTGGTTGGATAGCAGCGGTCGAAGGGACTTGGAAAGGCGCTATTGTCGCGGTAGAGGGTAAGAGGGTATATGTATATGTTCGCCAAGCGAGACCAAAGAGGTGCGGGCACAACGTTGTTCGGGGAAATTTTAGTGTCTCAGGGAGTAATAACGTCTCGGGGTGTAGATTATGTGGTGTCCGGCCAGGAACCAGGCAGAGTGCCCAGTTGGGTCCTCCGATGATGCAAGGTCCCCCGGTGCCACCGTCGTCCGGACATATATTAGCATTCTAACCAACCATTATTATATGGCTGGTGAGCCGCGCGTTGGACCCAGCACCCCACCGTGTTGCGTACTTGGTTCAAGTTTACCAACAATTCACCGGGGTTCGCGTATACGCTACGCTCTATAATGGCCTCTCTCGGCCTGCTTAATTTATCGTGCTCATAATTAATAGCTTTGTAATTTTCATACGGACGTATACACACAGAAACTCCTGGCTCCAATGAAGCCAAATTTATGGATACGTTTTGCCGCGATATCGATTTTATTATTTTACATTCGACGAATCAACCCAATCTCTCTTTGCTGTAAACGTTTTATATGCATATGTATATATCTATATAAACATTATGTGCATTTGTTTGTGTATATATATACGCTCTAAAAACCATTGTTCCAAGTGGTGGCAGATCAATTGAGAGGAGTAGTCATCTGTGATTAATCATAAAATATAGTGAAAAAAATGTTTTAACCAAATAAAATATACATAAATAAATATAATTCAACTTCATATTTCGTTATAAAATATCTATTATTAATAATCTTGAAAGTTAACTCTCATGATAATGATGATGATGATGGTGGTTTATTGTATTGCGATACGTGTCCGTAACGTTGGCTTGATATGCGACTACAAAAATGGCTATATACCTATGAAATTTATTATTAAATATTTTTCGCCGTCCAGGTAAGTAGCTCCTTTTTTACGACGGTTAAATATAAAATAAGTAGATACGATGTGGATGCAACGGGATGGTGTGGCATGGTGCTTCGCGCGGGCTCTATACTACGCGATAGCTGCTGAGCTGACTTGTGGGCTCCATTAGCGCCCTCCGCCCATACTTCCGTATAACGTATAGCATAATAAGAGTTTATGTGTCAGGTTGATGCGCCAGAAGGCTGCTAGACGAACTCCGTGGCATATACTGAACTGTTATATTTTCATTAGAATTCCCCTTCTTGCATGGCAGTAACGAAGGGTGCCTTCGATGAATCCCTCAGCGGAAATGGCGAGTACTATGGTCGCTACGGGGGCAGGGAATATATATACTTAACGGGGATGAAAAAAAAAAAAAGAATGAAAGGAGGGGTTGGCAAAAGCTACCTCATAAAAGAGCGAGCGAAAAGTCGATCCACTGGCGCTCGTTCACCCTTGTATTCCGGAAATTAACCTCGATCTTTCTTGCACAATTTCACAAACGACTCTAGGCTATATTCCATACATGTATGGATGTACATATACGTATGTATATGTGTATATATACACACTCGAATAGCACATCTCGCATCAACTTTCCCAGGTAGATTTCAAATGGCAATTGGTTCGTAAAAATAAAAGCCGAAAAAAGGTATTAAAAAAAAAATATATACATCGTATTAATAAATTGGAGAATAATTTTGCTTCATTCATTAAATAACCAGACATTCAACAAAACAATTTTGTTCAAACAAAAACTTTTTAAATTCATACTACCCCAAAATACATTTAATAGTATTATTACCCTCGTCATGAGATTTCCTAGAGCACATGGCTCTTGATTTACGTCAACTTATAACGCGTTATACAGCTCTCATATAACAGGACTATCAATAACAATCCATCATATTGTCCGAACCTCATATTTCTACATGCAATATATGTATATGTATATATATTTATTAAACTGGACATACATCAAGAATATAACGATGGATCTATAATCGTCATCGTATAACAGACATTATACAATCTTGGAGAAACTTAGCACTTAGTGGTACCTGTAGGACCCTACAGACAATGTTCAACATAGAATGAGGTAAATGAGAAGGACAAAGTTAATGCAACGTTGCAATGTGTCTACATATATTTATTGTATATATATATGTATATGTATATTAGTGTGTTAGTCCATGGTCGAAACTCCTCGGTCGTCTAGTCGCTCGTCGGTTGGACAACGGTATAACAGTATGCCATGCCAAGCAAAACCCTCTACTACTCACACCATCCATAATGTCCTTCCAACTGCCCTCCATCTATACATAGATATATAAACAGAATGGCGGTCCTCTCACTTTGGAGTATAGACGCGATAGTTGTGGCTAGTTGGCCCGTCACCCCTGCGTCGACGTTCCCTTGTCTCTTCGACTGATTCAATTTTCTCGCTTCGTGGCTGTTTAATTACTGGCCAGAGTGGACGGTGGCCCCAGAGTAAGAGAGCGTCGCAATAGCCACGTCGTCCCTACCCGTCTCCTAAAACCGGACGTATCGGTCAGGGGAAAATATATATGTATATTCACAGAGAAGAGTATGTATATATTTTGCCACAACCCATGGAAACATTGTACGCGACTGCCACACCGTTGTGCCAACGTGCCACTTCTGTTAAGACACTAACGGAATAACGTAGCATGCCACCTCGAGATTGTTGTTGATGGTAAAGTAACTGGAGGGTGTTGGTCACCCCAATATCTATGTGTTACCCCATGGGAGCTTTTCCGTCGCTGTTACGCGACCATTCAGATGGTTTTGGGCTCAATTTTCAGACGTGTCTCGCACACTGAATAATATTATTACATCTATAAATATATATCTGATGTATTTATTGTCTTGGAAATTGCATTAATCAAATTAAATTTCAATATTAGAAATGACAATTTATTTTATGTATTATTCTTATCTACATTAATATATATTTACGATATTATATATCAATTTAATAGGGATTTATATACTTACTTATTGGAATGAAAAGTATTAGATCATGAGATGGTATGTATATATACACATGATGCGACCTAAAAAAGCACCACTTGACTAAGAATAAGACGACGTAAAGTGACGATTGATTTAACGCCCGTGGACTTGGTAGATATTTACAGATGAGAGTTCGTGGGACAAGGCCTCTTGGACAGTTATTGCCACTTGGCCACGTGTATATATCCAAACGTCCTCGTTTAGTTGCTCACTTCAATCTTTTTTTTTTTTTTTTTTCTTTCTCTTATTTCATTTTCTTACTTATTTTTTTCATTTTCTTTCACTTTTGTTCTTTCGCTTCGTTCCTAAGCTCCGCGACACCAAAATACCACTTTACTAACTCACCATCTCACATTATTCGTTTTCCTATTGCGGCAAACAAATATATATACATATATAATACACACTTCACGCCATAAGCATATACGTATATTGTACATATATAAGCAACATGACATTTATGATGTTGCACAATAATTTTGTCGTTGTCATAAAATTGTAAAGTGGCAGCGAACTGACAAACTGGTCGAAATAAATGACAATTGTATGCACAGAGAAAACATATTTAACCATATTTATCCTATCATTTCTCCGTTTATTTTCTTCCATCCTCTATTTTCTTAAACCATCAACGTGTTGAATACAACATTTAATACATACATTGTACATATACAATCGCCCACAGATACAAATTTATATATTTAAATATATATATATGTCCACCAGGTGTATAAGAATATTTTAAAATGTTTGTGTACACACAATCGCACTCAAACTGGTCACATCAGTGCATTTCTAAAGTTATCGACAGAGAGCTAAACAAAAAGCAGAATAAGAAAACATAGAGTGTGCAACGTGTATGTATATACATATATATGTACACAAGTGTTGCGATAAATAGCGAAAGGGAAGAAGTGAGACACGGTACATATACGACGAAATAAAGTGTATGCCGACGAGAAAGCTCACGTGTTCACGTTTAGCATTTATCGAAACCCAGTGTGTGAGCGCGCGCGCGAGATCGTAACTTGAAAGTGCAGTCCTGAAAGAGGAGGCTGCGTGTCATGCAGATAGGTTTAAAAGCGGAACGTGCCGCATTTACAAATGCGCTCGTGGTCGAGGCAACGTTGGTGGTAGCGGCAGCAGTGTAAGAAGAATGAGGAAGAAGATGGAAGGTAGATGCTATAGAAAAAGACATGAGTATATAGTAAACTGTCTTTGGTTTATTTGTGTGTATATGTTATTTGAATAAGTATGTGTGTATATTTGTGGATTGGAGCGCGTTATTCTCCTCGCGTGACTCAAATTAAAAGAAAAACCTTTTATTTCTATACACGTCGCAATTCCTGAGGGCGCGCGCGTGGACAACGCGACGTCACGATTGTCGTAAGAGAGCAATTTCTCGTGTACCGGCGCCCGCTGAGAGTGGATAGGTTATGTCAAGCGATGCGACAAACGACCCGTTGTATTTTCGTTTTGTTTTACAATATACATACAGAGAATACACATATATACACACTTGTGTTGTTTTATTTCAATTTTGTTATTTTTTAATTTCAAAATTTACATTGACGTGAATTTTTTTATCTCTCATATTTTATTATTTTATTTATTTTTTTTTTTTTATGATATTTCACTGTTGGGATTTATCCGAGAGACAATTACATATACTATCTGATACAATGATTGATTTACAGAAGAAGAGGAAAAAAAAAATAATAATCTTCAGATGAAAATTAAAAATAGTAAAAGTTTCAATAAATTTTTGTATGAATGTATAGATGAAGAAGACTGTTGAGAGAATTTTGTGGAATGATGTATGAGATGACATGATGAATTGAAAGAAATATCATTGGTGACGAGACGAAGAACGTTAAGAGGTACCAGAGTAGTATATCTCAAACACGAAAAGGTCTCTCTTACTCTCACTCATTTTCTGTTGCTCGCACGTCAGTCGTGTCTTGATGGAGCGACGACGTCTCGGCGACCGGGGGATCGATCCAACTTGAAAGGAAACATAAATTAGGGCGATCCTCGGAAAAACAGTCGACGTCAAGACGGTTCTTGAGTATTTCGAGCGACGAGAGAGTGAGAATAAGAGAGAGACGGCCCCCGCGGAATGGCGCGCCGTGTACTGACGTATAAATCACTCTTTTACCAAAAACCTCTTCTCTTGCGCGCGTGAAACTCTTCCCGTTACATCTCAAACCCTCATTCTCACTCTTTCCATTTTACGTGAATATATAATAGTATCTATATACCTATCCACGACATGTGATAATTCGTCGCAAAAAGAAAACGCAACTGCCAACATTTATGTGGATCAATTCCCCAGCCGTATTCCACATTCACGAATAAATATTGAAAATAATGAAAAGATAATGTATAAAAAGAAGAAATATAATGACGAAAAAAAAAAAAAAAAAATATTATAAACGATGAGGATAAAAATTGGGGAAGAATGACGATAAAAAAAAAAAAAAAAAGGAGATGAGCTATATCAGCGTGCGTGTTGAGAGGTGTGAAGACGGCGCCCGCCACACACATATCCCAATAACAAAGAGGGATCAATCCTCGCGCGAAGGAAACATAAATCGTTCTTGTGAGACAGTTTTTCGGTAGGGGAAGCGTTTTTGTGGAAGGACGAAGGCAAGCAGCCGCGGTATGTGTGATACAAACAAGATCCACTCGGCGACACGAGGCGGTAAATATACTGTGGGGAAGAATAGAGAAAGGTATATAGTACCAACACATATACATTATATAAATATAGATATAGATAGATATAAGTAAGAGGATGAAGAAAAATAAGAGATAGAAATAAATATAGTGTATAGAAAAGCGAAAAACATACGAGTGTTGTGTAGTATATTCTTGGTCTGTTACAGATTCTTTCTATATTCCCGCTTCAATCCTTTACTTTTTCTCACTCTTATCTATCTATTCTCCCTCATCCAAACAAATTGTATTTGTGTGCAAGCGTTATATATACATGTATATAAATTTGTATAGGTGAGTATATATATTTATTTGTGTATGTGAATGTCCCGCGGGAAAACGTTTTATTTCGCTTCGCAACGAGACAAGTGACCACATCGAACTGTCGTCTTTCAGAGTGTCACCTGTCCAAACTTGTTCCTCGCACTTCACTCGACGGCACGACCAAACACAAACGTTTATTCTACAGTGTAAAATTGTTCGATCTCAATTTTCATCTATCTTTCTCATTCTCTTTCACTCTCTCTTCGCTTCATTCTCGGATTTATATACTCTGCATCTTCAAACATATGTCTTTCAAAACATGAACGACAAGAATGAAACATAAAAATAAATAAATAAATATTATAAAATGAAGGAAATAAATATATATACGAGATGAGTTATGATAGAATGGAATAATTATAATAATGTACATAGGTGTATATTCATAAAATATATATATCTATATTTTTATGTGTGTATTTATCTGTCATTATTGTCGTGTCGACGGACAAATCATAATAAGTAACAACGATAGACTGTGTATGCCACTAAGTGTGTCATGAAGTCACTTGATGATGAAGACTTTCGTCCAGGCACGTTGGATGATAATTTTAGGACGTCTAATTGCAACCGCTATAAAATAGATATAACATATATATATATATATACATACTCACAGATGCTATGTTTAGATATTTATATGACTGTATTTTATTTAAAGCTAAAGTGTATTTATCTGTGTATGTGTATTCATATAGATGAACTCACCTGAAGATTGACACTCTCATCTAAATATTTATTTTATATTTTATTTTTTTTCTCTTGAGTATTTTTTAATTTATCGCTTAAAGCATCAGACACTCTTAAGTGCATTAACGTAAATTCGAGCGTGATTTTCTCTTCTTATCGTACATACTTATATATACATATATTTATATATACGCATACGTCGCAATTCTAATTGAGATCCGTCATTAAAACGTCACGGACGAAGTGAGTCGCTTTTCATGTATAATATAATGAAAAATATATTTATATATATCCAAACATATATATATGTATGTATATATACATGTGGTTGGTTAGTCGTGTCGTTTTTCACCTCGCGCGAAGAGATAAGCGTCGGCAAGTTGGCGACTTAATCGGCGCGAATGGTGCGCGCAAAGTCTCGACGACAACGACAACAGTTGACCGTATATATGTATGTGTATATGTATATAATATTGTAATGCTGCACCATGTATTTGTGAGTGTAATAGTAAGAAAGGAATAAATAAACGTGCGATAGAGAATGAGAAAGAGGGAAAGAGAATATTATTGCGGGTCACTGACTTGGCTGTCCGTCAACCGGTCACCCTGGCGCATTTACTCTCTATATACGAATAAATGCCACACTCTGCAACGGATTAAAGCTACATGCACAACAAATATTTCAGTTTAAATACATATATATATATATACACATACATATACATAAAAAAAATAATATGAGTGTAGAAGAGTAAGTAAAATGAAAAGAAAATTGAAATAAAAAATGTGAATAAATATACGTCGATAATAAATCAAAAACAATTATTATTAATCAACGAATGCTGTTATATTGAGGTCACTATATATATATATATTCATATACATATATAAATATATGTAAC
The DNA here is from genome assembly GCA_918226075.1 of Microctonus brassicae. Classification (NCBI taxonomy): domain Eukaryota; kingdom Metazoa; phylum Arthropoda; class Insecta; order Hymenoptera; family Braconidae; genus Microctonus; species Microctonus brassicae. The sequence continues at coordinate 3,177,880 of OW445485.1, read as the reverse complement.
GCTTCGATTCCGAGGACACACTTTTATATATGTGTATATCATAAAGAATGTCCTCCTCCGCTGACGAAGGCGTAATGTTCAACGCCTTAAAGTATATTTATTTGCTCGGATTGAAGAGAATAAAATTGAAAAAAAAAAAAAATTCGCAGCGGAAATAAAAAAATAAAAAATTTATACATACGTACATAACATATGTACAATATCGTTGTATATTATCTGACGAAGAGTTATAAATCAATAATAAATCTCGAAAAATAATATTTTATCTTGCTAATAAAGTTGAAATGAAGTTTTTGCGCGGGCGATAATAATAATAATTATTCGCGACGATTGATTAACAATCGATATATATATATATATATATATATATTGCACAACATGTTGATATATAATCGTAAATCGTTTCACCTCAGTGCTCTGAATAATCAAGAAATTTTTCAGTAAAAAAAATTATACATATAAATATAAATATATACATAAACCTTTTTTTAATATTTTTTATTCAAGTGTGATGGCGAATAAAAGCGTGCATCACTCAAGACATACCGCTCTCGGCGAAGGTACATACATATATATATATAATATACACATGTATATACATATGGATACATATATTTGTAGGATGTAAGTATGTACATATTATATAGACACTGGCCGAGAGTATAAGTAGGTACAGGACGTTCCATCAGTTGAGAAAGAGAGATTGTATGTATGAGCACTTCAACCCTGATGTGCACAACGTGTCTGAACGCGTTCCCGTCATTTCTCGTTCGTGAAGATTCGGTACGCTCGGACAGATAGCGCGCGTGAAAGGGGATAAGAGCAGTAGATCTGCGCAGTGACGTCGACGAGAAAGAGAAAAACGAATATGCATATGTATTATATTTGAAACATAAATATAAATTCGTGTGTGTATGTGAATATATCTGCAAGCACTTCTGGCTTCAGGAGCTATGTTGCATCAGGGCAAATGAGTAAGATCGCGCGGATATATGAAGACGAGATATGAAAAAGAAGAGAGAAGAAAAAAATAAGATGGTATAACGAATATATAGAATCAGAGAAGCGTGGAATCGTACATGGTATATATTGTATGTAATGCCTCACTATACCATCGCCAGGAGGCAATGAAGCCTGTCACGTGGTGGATGATGGACTTCTTCGTATAAACCTGACGAGTGACTCGTGGCGCCTTCAAGAACGACTCTGAGATACCCTCTTCATCATTTTTATTATCGCCGTTCTCATTTTCATATCTCATAAAATACCCGCTCGATGAATACTTACTGCACTTTTCGTCGAGCTAAATTTTCACACTGGATATATATCATCATACTTTATTTTTTTTTTTCTTTTTAGTTTACTTTTTTCACTATCAAAAATATGCATTCAACATTTTTCTTATATTTTTAGAAATCTACTTTTATATCTATCTATATCCAATGATATTTTCTTCCGCGATATTTTGCGGTCCATCCAATGTTCAATTGAAAAAAAAAAAAAAAAACATCATAAACTCCTTAGTCTTTTGTTGTATTCACAAACATCATCGTCATCATCACCGTCGTCGTCGTCGTCGTCGTCGTCGTCGTCGTTGTGCACACATAGTGTACAACTTGAACAGTATATATGACTGCAACCGGTGCGCTGCCGGCGACAGTGAATGACTGCGCTGCACGTGACACGAGACTGACAGGTTTATGCGAGCGCGCGTGTGGGAACATAAAAGGGAACACGTAGCTAGCTGCCTGCCTGCCCGTGATGTACGTCTGTTTGTGTAAGTGACACGGAGCAAGTGAGTGACACATCTCTCATTCTCTCTCACTCCCCTACACTCCCACTATAATCCTCTCATGCTCACTCTGGGTATAAACCTCACTTGTTCGCGAGTTTATACTTCTCTCCCTCGATGTATAGATATAAACATAAATGCACACATCCACCCTCCTCTTGTTCCCTTTGCATCCCCTTTTACCAGTCAACATTTACATATATACCCTGACCCGTACGTCGTCTCTCACTTACCACCGCACTATATATAGTTGTGCTAGCCATACATACAAAGGTATATAATATATACACTCTTGAGCGCCGTTCTCTTGATGCTTGCTAGTTATATATATCGCGTTCACATTTGCTAGTCGCCGCTTAGTCCTCTTTTCCATTCCTCCTCTCGTGGTTGTCGCGCCACCGCCCGCGCGCACGCTTGGCTCTTTGTTAGCTGTCGCTGACGTCACAGAGCCTGCACTTGACGCGTCGCGTATGACACGCTTCTCAGCGCGTACCACTGCCACCGTCGTCGTCGTCGTCGTCGTAGTCGTCGTAGTTGTTATCGTCGTTTTCTCTTTATCCTTCACTCATCTGTAAAAAAGCGGCACTGAAAACTATATAAAGCTCAACATCATTCGATCTTTCATCAGGTTGACAAAATTTATATAAAGCTTAATCTCTTTACTTTTCTTTTTTTTTTTTTTCTTTCATTCTTTTTAATTTTAAGTTTAGTTAAATTTTATCACGATAGTAAATATATTATTGAGAATGTTAGATGTGTATATTTATAGTTTAGTAGATAGATTTTATCGTGTAGATTAATTTAATTTGAATATAAAGAAAATTTTACGAGTTAAAGTGCATTTTTGTTGAATGTATTTTGCATATACGTAAATGAAAATGAGACTGGTTCTTTTTTTACTTTATCTAATTCAAAACCATAAATTGAGGATGTCTGTTGTATGTATGACGGTGGGTTGGCGTGAAACTGTGAGTTAACTTACGAACGAAGAGCAATAGGTATGTATACATTATATATGTATATAATAAAAAGAATCGCAATGAGTATATAGAAGTAGATGTGAAATAGGAAGAAGGTAGAAGAAGAAGAAGTGAGATAGGCAAGTGTATATGAGGAATATATACAAAAGGTTTGTGAGAAAGAAAGCGCGCACAAATGAGACGAGTTGGAGTGTGTAGTGGAGGCCATAGTAACGTAACAGATGCTGCACAATAAACACCTCCCGTCACTTTGCTCCATAAATCGCGCGGCAGGCTCCTAGAAGAAACATTCAACCTCCATCTACTTTCGTTCGTTCACCCACTCTCTCACTGAATCCAGTCATCGTTTTCCGTTGTATTTATATATATTTATACATATATCTGCGTATACCTCTTTTATATATCAATGTAAATGTTTATTACATACATTTATATGAAAAATTGTATATATGCTTGAATGATTGCCCAATAAAATAATTAAAGAGATTTAAAAAAGAAGAATTTTTTCTCATTATTGAAAGAAATAATTGGAAAATAATTTTGGTGAACGTGATGATTAAATAAAACAAAATGCATCAATAAATATAAAATATCGCTTATTTTATTTGCGTTTTTTTTTTTTGTCTTACAATGTATTTACACGTGTACATAAATGTATTTATCCTGAAGTAGAGTGAAAGCGAGAGGTGGATCATTGGCGAGTGCAGCAGTAGAGTACGAAATAAGTGAGGAAGACAAGCGAGAAAATGAGAAGGAATATGTATATATGTTATAGATGTATATGGATATAGGTATAGGGTTGTGTCGGGCCGTGCAAGATTTACAAGACCGGAGGCCTCGAGGGTTACGACTCGTTATTATAAGCTTTAATTACAGCCCGCGGTAATGAACTATGTTTAACCGTAACGTGGTAGGCTTGGCAATAAATTAACGGCGTGGAAAATACTAAATCACAACTTTGCCGATGCTGCCGAGTAGATAATCGGCCCGAAACAACTGTATATGAATTGTATAATATATATTTGCAGCCCTCTATCTTTTACCACCCACTCATAATCACCCTCTCCCACTCGTCTATTTTGGGCTTCCCAAGTGACCTCACAAAACAAATAAATAAAAATAATATCCAATATATTTTGACTTTTTGAACAGTCACGATGAAATATTATATTTCAATTCTTGTTATTTTTTTATTTAATTTTTATTTTATTCATCTTATTATTCTATTCCCAAATTGCAAACAAGAATGAATTGGACAACCCTAGTGCGTGATGAATTTTATTCAAGTCTTTAAATTTATCGGGCACTAATTGGCGTATGCTGCATTTATATATTACAAGCGCACCGTCTACAATAATAAGACTCAATGGCAATATTAATTCAAGCCCTCCACTGATTAGAATTATAACTCCATGGTTTATCATCTCATGTCCCAGAAAAATAATATATAAATATCCGTGTGTGTGTATGAGTTGTGTGTAAAGAAAAATAAATAAATCTTTATATGATATCGCGAGCGTTTCTCTCACGTGATATCATCCGATTATTTTCCATTATTTACCTTATTATTTCATTTCATATGGGGGTCGGGACATCATCAGTGAGAGGGAGGTGATGAGGAAGACGACTATACACACACACATCATTTATATATATATACATATAGTGAGTGAGGTTAGGACGATGAGCGTGGCCGCTCGCGGCCGTATTGATCTTATCCCCGACATGAGAAATGCCCGCCGGTTTAATAAACTCCCGGGACTTATGAAGCACGTCAGGGTGATTCACGGTCGCCTCATTGAGTCGTATTTATACAACCGAGGCTGATAGATTTATGGAGGACAGCACAGCGTGCGTCCCTCTATCTCTTGCCTCCCCGCGTTATCCTCTGCGCCCAGCACCACCACACACTATTCCGGTGCCTTCACCACCGCATATCACCATCCTCCACTGAGATTCTTTTTTTCTTCTTCTTCTTCTTCTTCTCTCGCACATATTGAAAATAAAAACGCGAATGAAGAAGAAGAATAAAAAATAAACGAAGTCATATAACCACCATCCCTCATGGTAAATATTTCTACAAGTGCACACAAAGAATTAAATATCAAGTTAATATTACGATTTTCTATTCGATTAATTATTTTTATTTTATCATTTCATATTTTATATATTTAATATTATCAATAATTTTACTGGAATATAGAAACATCTTCTTGGAAACTAAGCAAATGAATATAGGGAATTGAAAATAATTATAATTTTCTTCATTGACTCTTCTGTTTTGATGTTTAAAATAAATTATAATTTTTAGTATATATAACCATGAAGAAAAATTATGATATTAACACTGTGAATTGATATGAAATTGGATTGATTTTTAAATTAACCTTAGTTATAGACTGAATGTTTAAATTTTGTATTATATATAGAAAGTATTGTATATATGTGACGTGATGGTCAATGCTTGGCGTCACACATGGAGCACACCTCACCACATCGCGTTGCTGCGGCCTGGTATCCTTATAAAGTAGCCAGAGCACAACGATTTAATCCGAAATTTATTTCCTCCATTAGTAAGGGCTTGTCTCGAGACGTAGAGCGTGAGTGAGAGGCTGACGGCAAGGGGACACGGTCGCCTTTTCTCTTTCGTGGGAGCGCCGGAATGCATACATATGCCCATTGCATCCGCTTGTCTCTCTATTCTTTCTCGCTCACTGAATATCCCACCACATATAATGTCACATTTGCTATCGCACTCGCATACGCGCCCGCACACAACTACATTATGACTCCTATATCGCCATTTTTATTATATCCGCGGCGCAAGTAACGCCGCTATCCGCGCTCGCGCTTGACAAGCATCGCATCTGAATTTTTTGTTTTTTTTTTGTTTCTCATTTTTAAATCTTAGTCCAGTGTGTATACTTATAGGTATCTATATACATATGTAGATGCGCGTTTATATACATATATATATATACATATTATACGTCATCCCTCTGCCCCTTGGATTTTTTTTTTAATTCTCTTCACCTGCGTCCCTGCATCTTTGCCAACTTATCTTTCTCTTTCTGATGCATATTTTCATCTTTTTTATTTTTTATTTTCTTTCTTTCATTTATTCATTTATATATTTATTTATTTTTTTTTTTTTCTTTTGATTCTTCCACCTCAACAGACGTATATGTACAAATATGTATACACGCACATTATGTAGATACATTTCTCAGTTTTCTGAAAGCTCACAGAGAGAGAGTTACCAACCACTTTTGGTTGAATGGCTCTCACTGCAGCGGATTATCAAATGAATCCGTTGGATTGTAAATAACGCATGGCCAGAAACAACTTGTTATCCCTCCCCCGTCACCTCTCACAACATGATTTTGCTCCGCCACTCTTGGTCAATGGGATGCTCGCAAGTTAATATTTAAATCGATGATTATTATTTTTTCTTTTTTTTTTTTTTTTTTCGCCCGCCATCACAACTCTTTCATAAATATATATACATATTTACACATTTGTAATATAATCATATACATAAATTTATGTATATTAATTTATATTCACTCATGATTAAAAATTCTGATTGTAAATAATTAATATCATATGTTATATTAATTTAAAAAATAAATATTTCTTTCTATTTTTTTTTTTTCGTAAATGTAATGCATAAATAAAATAAAAATAATAATTCTCTCGATTGACTATTTATAAATACTTTCAATATTTATTTGATATTATGCCACGAAAGATTATATACAAAAGTTAAAAAAATTAATAGGTACATAAATATATATATTTGAAATAAAAAATAACAAAAATAGTCATATATTATTTAATCATTTAGTTGACAAAAATATATAAATATACCCACGCGACAGTTTGTAACAGTGGGCGTGTGTATACATATATACATATATATGCATACGCGTTTACAAACGCATTCTGTGGTCCACACTGTGCGAGGATGAGGGATGAGAACGCATTATGTAGGCCGCAGTAGCGGAGGCGCGTAAGATACGCATCGCGTCGCCCGCCCGCACCCGACAAATTGCCGCTCTCTTTCTTTCTCTCTGTCTCTTTATCTACCTATCTCTCATTTGGACATACACTCTCTCCGTATAGGTATATATATACTTTCTCTCTTCCTTCATTCTCTTTACTCGTTTCTCTACACGCGTAGCAGTAGCGCGCGACCCATTCAACCGCCTGTGGGGCTCCCACTCGACCAAACATATACACATAACACATGTATATAAACGTATATATATATATTTATATATTTATAAATGTATACATATAAAATATTCTTGTTGAATATACAGCTGATGAGGTTTGATGTCTTAGTCCGCGGGTCATTCCGTGTGTAACAAGTATAATCCACTATTTTATGTCATTATATTTCTCCACGCTCTTGTCATCGCGTTAATTATAATTAGACTGACACATTTATGTATGTATGTATGTATATATGTATATTTATTAAGTGTATATGCGTGAATGGGTATGTGGTAAAATGTATGTGATCTTCAAAGCTCATTGAACATGCCAATATGATCAATGTTGAAGGAAGCATTGAAGCATGATATAATTCGCTGTGTATATTTGTCTGATATTTGTATATAAATATTAAGAGAATATTTATTATTATATTATATATGAGATGGTAAATATATATGTATGTATTTGTTTTTTTTTTATCGCTGATGTTTAAATTTGTATTTGGAGCATTTGATGTTGATTGATTAGCTTGGGATTGTGTTGAATTAATTTGAATTTAATTTAGTTGTTTGGTAATTTTTTGTTTTTTTTGTTTTTGATTTAAAATTTATTTTTATATGTATTGGGAAAATTTGTGGTTTATTTTTTTATTTATGCATTGAAGTTTTATTGAGGATTTTTGAGTGTTAAAATGTGCGATTGCACAATGAATGGTTAGTTGATTGACCAACAGATGGCAGAGAGAGTCACGAGGTGACCGCATGAGTGGCTGAGGAATGTATATCATAATGAATGCTGTTGAAGTTGATTGTCATATGAGTTCAGGAATCATCTCGGAAAAATGTCACCGAGCACACGAGATGACGCATAATATTTATATAAATAAATATATCATACGCCAGAAAATATAATTGTGAGCCACTTGACATTGATGAAGCATAAAAAAAAAATTTATATTCTAGAAATGAGAAAAGATAAATAAATAAATAATATCCTGGTTCTTGCGGATGTTGATCTTCAGCTGAACGCTCATCAATAAATAAACTAAAAGACAGTGAATAAATTTATTATACAAATCCAACCGTAATAAAATAAATAAATGAATAAAATAAAAACGAAAAAAAACCACAAAAAGCAGGATGATAAAATTCACTATTGTGATTTTATTTAGAACGATGAGGTAAATTAAGATGCGTGCAGATAAATGAGAAACCAAGACGATGAGACAACGTTGATGGGTCACCGACCGTTGCCCACCTGCCCCTTGTTAAAAAAAAACAACAAAAACCCATTCACACAAATACATTTTCACCTTTCAATACACACAGAAACACAAGATTGACTTTATTTTTCCTCTGATTCTGATGCACATACTAATACAATCATTCACTGACAATCTGTTCGTGCCTGTTGTCAGGCAAACATTCGTTTCGTTGACATTGACACCAACAACATCAACAACAACAACAACAACAACAACGACGACGATATCAGACAAGTATATAATATGAATAAACCCACGTATATAAATAAAAAAAAAGAGACAAGCTCACCTGCCAAGATCTTCAAGACACACCTCAAACTGCGATCATGCAATTTCGTGCATGTATCCACATATTTATACATATATATATATGTATATATATAATACGAACGTACATATATGCAGTGGCAATAATAATTATCTGTCTTTCTCTATCGCTCTATGAATCCAAGCGCACTTTCTCATCAGTACTTTTATATTTACATCGTGTATACAACATTTACTCTACGACACATATCAGACATTTTTACGTTTATTTATTTATGTATATATATTTACAGATGTATATATATATATATAATCCACTTGCCATAAATCAGATTCCCGTGAGATAGCCAGCTAGCTGCTTCTCTCTGTTGAGTTTTATCGGGCGTACCGGCGCCGCGTGCTAATTAAACTGACGTGAAATAATCGCGGCCGTTTCACGATTGATCGTTGATCGGCCACGTCCAAAGCACACTCAACCACGTTTTATAACACACTATACATATATACAAGTACACACATGTGCATTTTACAAACTGCCATATAGATACATCAGAAAAACGAGTGAATTTTATTTTATACACCCAATATTGAGAGCATATCGTGAATGAGAAATAAATAAATATTTATGTTTATATATATGGAAGAAAATTAATGACAATTTATATTTTATTTTCTTGTTAGCTTCCTTTTGGATTTATCGTTATTTATATAAATTTTAAAATACAATGTGATAATTTATATGAAAATATTAAATTAACAAATTTATAATTTATATATATATTATAATGAATATATACGTATTTATACCTAGATATATAATATATAAATGTTTATAGCTTTGGGTGATGTTGTAAGCGTTGTGTGTTGTATATGGGTTCTCGCAGGACGGGGATAATTACATAGCTATTGCAGGAGTATATAGTTATACATATTATATATGTACATGTGTTTTTATATGGTTGGATGGATGCGTGTCGGGCGGGACCATAGCGTTATCTTGAACTTGCCCGCCTACGTAGGATCGACCCAACTTTATTCTGCTATTGTCCACCAACAAACTATCCTCTCGTTAAAATCATTGCGTGAATTAAAAGAAATATAAATATATATTATATATATCTAATGCCCATACATACATAAATATTCTCAAATATAAATAAAAATAATATGTATATGTATATGTTAAAATAACTATCAGATGTACCAGAATAATTACTGTTGAATATTACTGTATGAATTATATTTAAATATAATCTTTCGTTAATCGCACGTGATTGAAATTAATTACTTGCAATTAACATAAATTGTATCGAGTTTATATTTTACACTGATAAATCTTTAATGTGTATTTTATATTTATGTCTATGTATTTATATATTTTATATAAGGTAAACGCACTTTAGTTGTCACATATGTTTATAAAAATTCTGTGCAATACTTACATGTTATATCAGATGGCAGGGTTATATATATTTGAATATAAATATATCATTCTAACATTTAATAACTTGACAACCGGTTCGTAATAATTAATACACATCATTAAATCTTCGTAACCAATGGCAAATAGGTCAGTTATACTATTCCTAGATAGACGACAGCGATGCAATTGCCATACGATCGCATATCGCAGATTGCCTGTCACTCACGTACATAAGTAGATACAGTTTTTTTTTTTCAATAGAAATATTTCAACTGTCATATAATTTTATCCTTTTTACTTCTTTCATTTATGGGGGACAATATATAATGACAATAACTGCAGTAAAGTCTTGTCGTTCTATTCTATCGTGTCTATGTATTATATATCCTATATATTACGCTATACATAAGGTACAATCTTTATACCCGCGCGTCTATAATGTTGGATATATGTGTATCGAGGCAACGGTGGAAAGTTTGTTGCACGAAATCAAGGGAGAAGAGAGTATAGAGAGGAGAGATGCGCGCCCACCACTATCGAAAAGCTAGTATTTATAGCTCCATTAAGGACGCCGGGACTAAATCATTCCCGTCCAACCACAACTTTGTTGTATATTTCCTCCCCGCGTATATGCACACATATTATATTGTATATACCTACATGAATGTATATACTATATGTATATGACGGTGCAGTATAGCTTGTGGTGTGTGCTTGGACTTTCTTGCCTAATATTTTGTTGGACCACGCAGTTATCCCAAATGCACATGAGCTACAAGAGCATTCAATATTTATATATATCTGTGCTGCAGTACAGTGGAAAATAAAAATAAAAGAATTAATAATATAAAATATATATAAATGAATAAAATAATTTTGCTGATAAGAAAATATAAAAAGAGTGGATGAATAAATTAAATGACCAACTTAAAGGCACGAGAGAGAAAAAAAAAATTATCACGTTGATAATATACGAAATAAAATTGAAAATGAAAGGTAAAATAAAAGAAAAAGCAAAAAAAAAAAAACAATTTCACGATTGCTCGCGTGGTGACGCGTCAGTGGCATGATATCGCGATCCATCGGGTTGTTTAGTGTTGGCGATGGCGTCGAGCAGGGCGGCCCGCGTCAACGACATACATTACGGCCAACATTTATACTTCTCGCGCTCAGCAATATGCACACTCAACCCAACTAAACTCACTCGAATCACCTCTTTTACTTATATATCACCGTGTGTTGGTGTTGTTGTTTCACTCATCACACTTTGAAACAAATATTCACGCACACAATCACATATATATTGCTGTATATATTCATACATTTTTTTATATACAACGAATGAAAGAAAAATAAAGCGAGTGCCAAGGATTGAGGCAGCACGTCAGCATTCATTAGCCTGAACCTTATCTTCGAGGTTCTTTGCGCTCTTTCCTCGCCCCTCAACCAATAAGATGTCTTGCTTATATACACACGGAAATAAATATGTATATTCATATATAAATCTTTTTTTTTTTTTATTTTTAAATGCTTTCATTCTCATTCGTCCACTGTATACTATTGCTATTATATACCTAGATACTTTCATATCATCGCGTTGTCGTCTCTTCATATAGAAATGTATATGTACACACATAGATTGGTGTGTTTATGTATGTAATACTCTTTCTACATTGAAACTCGGATCGAGTTCCGCACGTGATTTATAATTGTGTTTTCGTATTCCACCCTGAATCCCACCAGCCATTGATTCCTAGTCAATGTAAATACCATTAGGTCCGAACTGATCATTACCATTAGGTGTGTCGGTTGATCGGTTCGCCGGACTCTCAACGTCGGTATACTGCTCTCATCCAAACATTTCCCCATTGCCCATAGTGAATATATATATATGTTTGGATGTATGTATGTGTTTATCTGTGGTGAGATATAACACTCTGTCGCATCGACGACGACCAACCACACACAACCCACGAGGGATCTGCTTCGATCGTACACGAACACCGGATCGTAACATAAAATTCTCATTTTATTCAAACGCGTCCGCTCGTCCACGCGGTATATTTATCGTCGGGCATTCTTGCAAGGACGTAAGTATGTCGAATACTACCACCACTTTACCCCGTTAATAATGTCCTTAATCCGAATGTGAAAGAGTAGAGAAAGAAGAGTCTTCACTTGCAACCATGACCGTATAGAATATATAACTCTTTATATTTTTATTTTGTTTCTCTTCGTCCTATCAAGCTCTATCTTGTTCTTTTTTTTTTATTTTTCGTTATTTATTTATGAATAAATAATGAAAATTAATTCAAGTTTGTAATTTTTTTCTTTTATTTATTTATTTATATATATTCAACATTTTTTAAATTTTATTATATTACTTTATTCTGCATGTTGAATTTATAATTTTTAAATTCTTTATGTATTATCAGGCTGTATTCAATGCGATCATAATTGTTGTTGTAAAGTTTTTTTCACATGAAAATTAGTTGAAGAAAATAAAAAATAATAATATAGCTGGATATATAGAATTGATGGAGAGAAATAAATAAAGAGACATTTGTTTGAGAGCTGGCGACGTGATACTGAATGAATTTATTTAAATTAATTAAAAACCAGTAAAACAAAAACATCAGACGGCGTAATTACTCGAGTGGCGATGGAGCGTGAATATAAAAAGAACAAAGAGGGATGTGAAAAAAAAAAATAAAATGATGAAACGACAGAGGGTGAATGAATAGAGACTGTCGTTTCATCGGTTTGGATACAAAGAAAATCCTGACGTGGGGCGTCGTCGTAGGACCAATAGAAGAAAAACAAAGTATACAAACATGTATACGTATACAAAGACAATAAGTATAAATAGCTTCGCGACGCAAAGAAGGTGGCGTAGTAGTCGCGCAATTCCCCAAACCATGTAACCATACATCGACAAGTGTGTAGGTGGCGCGCGGTTCAACAACTGGAAGAAAAAATAAAAAAATAAATAGCGAAACTGGCGGAAAGGATGTATAGCGCGTGTGTATAAGCAAGGAAGAGACGGTGAAGTGAGGGACTTTGAGGCCACACGGAGACAAACCCGCGGGCTAAACAGCCATCTAAATGCATCCGAGGTGGCGCTCACTGCCATTACGCCTGATGGACGCTTATTGACGCGCACCCTGCCAAGCCAAAGCCACCACACTCTGTCTTTATCTCTCTACCTTATTTTCCACTTTTGTTCGTGTTTTCTTCACAACGTTCCATACACTCTTTCTCACTCTTTGTAACCCCTCTAATGCCAGCACACACACATACACACACACATATATATACATATAAAACTTCACCCTGAGAGAAACAACGTTGTGGAATCGGGAAAATGTCGCTGTTTCGTGCAAACTATACTATTTCTCTAAAGTCGTCAACAATTTTTTATTTCTTATTTATTTTTTAAAATATTTATTTCTTATCGCAAATTCCAATAGAAAAATTATGAAGAATTTTTACCCTTACTCATTATTTTTAAAAATTTATTTCTTCATGTATATTTCTCAATAATTTATACTAACTTTGTAATATTTAAATGTGACTGTTGATTGAATAATATTATAAAATTTTAATCAAAGTATGTGTGGGTATATTTATATATGTATTTAATGTTAAATCTCCTTTGGTGAGATGAGAGGGAGGTAAACGGAAGCCTCAACTTCCCCTTTTTGCATCATGACTATATACTCTCACACACGTACACAATGATATATACATGTGTAATGTATATATAGAATCTGCCTTCACCACTGCAGGATTATCGCGTTATTTATGCGGCAATAATAACGAGTTAGTGTATGCGCGGGATGTGCTTTATATCCTTGTGAGCCATTAAGGTTAATATAACGTATATATGTAGGGAGAGTGAGCAAAAGGGAGCGCACACTATGTGCACTATGTGGAGCCCACTGTCTTTCTCCTCTCTTCTTCTTTCTCTCATATTTCACATCATTTTCATATTCTTCCATATATTCCCAATACATATACACACTTGTCGCTCATTTGCTCGCCACATTACTAATTTTTTTCCCCCCTCTTTAATAATATTAAAAAAAATAAAATAAAAAAACGAAAAAATAAATAATTTGATTCATTGAGAATGACAATCACAATTACTTCTCGGTTTTATGCATGTCTCTTCAAATAATATCATACGATATAGATATTTTTTTTTTTTCATATATATGTATGTATGTATGTATTTGTAGATGCATGTATATAAGTATACTTGTATGTATATTCTCGTTTTATCCCTAAAGTCATATATAGCAGGTTCGAGACGTTGGTTACGACTACGTCGTATCTCACCTGTCGCACCTGTTAAGTGCCGACGGTACGTCTTGTTGGACTCGCTCACGTATAATCGCAGTTGTATTATATACCACATACTTTCTCCATGACACATTCGTAAATTCAAAGAAAAATAAAATGAAATGAAGAGACGAAAAAAAAAAAATAAAAAAAGACAAAATTAAAATACAGCAATACAGTGTTGTAGTTATACATTGGTATATATGTATAAATGATTGATCACGTCGTATTATAAATTTATTTATATACATACATAAATGTTAGCGATGTATTTGAAATAAAATAACAATCAATAAAATAAATTATCAGTGTATATATATATATATATACAGTTGGTATATTTGCAATGAATTCACCACCCTCTGTACTAAACACTAAACATTGGTAAAACAATTTTTCATCTTCTTAAATTTTTTTTTTTTTCTCTTCTCTCACTTCACAATGTTTCCTTTGAATTTTTAGTTTTATTATTACTTGTTTCTTGTTCTTATTTATTTATTCATTTATTTATTTATTCTTTTTTAACAAAGTATATGAGCAAGAGTTTGTTGCTTGGGGAAAAAGGGATTTTCTCACTCAGTGCAGACGAGTTGGAACGCGCGCACAGGGGAATATATAAAGAGTATAGTAGAAGAAGTGGTACGTACTAGTTGGTATAAGCAGCAGTGTGGAGAAGACAGAATAAAACTGAAATAGAACAAGGGAGAAAGAGAGAAGAAGAGAGAAATGAGAAGGAACGCGCGACGCGTCCTCGAGAGTTGTGCGCCCGCGGGTTGTGCGCTGTTGTTCGATTCGGGCCGCACGGCCGCGGAGAATACGAACGGCCGAATTATGAAAATGACTCGGTGTGACGCGGCAGCCACCCTCGCTAGGAAAGATAGCTTCAAGCAATAAACATACTTCCCCCCTCCCACTGCACGTCTCTCTCCCCTTTGTCGTTTTGCGTCGCGATAGAGAAGGATAGACTATCTATATATACATTCTATATAAATATATATATATATGAGAGCTGAGTACGTGTATATATGACACGTCGATTCTTGTCCTCTTTTTTCTGTATTTTGGTTTTTTAATTTTTTTTCTTTTGTTATTTTATTTTATTTATTTATTTTTTTCTTTTGCTGTTTTTTCTACTCTCTTTTCGTCGATCTACTCGCACGCCCACAATTCGAACTTGCACTCTCGCAATTTATTTGAACGCGGGCGGACAAATAATCTTCAAAACGCGCGGGATTTTAGTATATAGATTCGTATAGTGTAAAGCTCGTGCTACTTTGGTAAATTTCGAATCCATTGAAAATGCACGAGCGCGTTGAAATGGTGAAATATATCAATGAGATGATTTCGACAAGTATCAGACGCCCATTGGGCCAAATGTTCGATATATACTCATCTAATACACATATATATCAAGTATATTTTCCTTCTTTTACGATTACATCTATCCGTTCTACTTGAATTTCACCGATAAATTTTCATTTGGTTTGTGCTTTGGCTCTTGGACGAAGTTGGCCAAGTGAATGAAAACTGGGTGGCGGTCGTTGTAGTAAGAGGTCGCCTATATGTACATACATACATATATAAACTTATATATGTAGATGGTGCGCTATGTGCATGACGAATTGTGGCGGCCCAACTTAACGGCGACGATAAATTTTGCATAAAAAAATTCGCCAATTCAACGATGGATTTCTGTTCAATAGAAATGCTTAGAAAATTATGATACATACAATATTACCAATGCAAAATCACATTTATTTATATAAATATTATATAACACTTTTATTTATTAAAATATAATTATTCCAATGTGTCAATTTACTTCAGTATTTTTTTATTTTTTATCTACATATTTTATGTCGAGTGTAATCACTGAAGCGCAATTATCCGTCATATTGGCTTGAAATGTGCACCTGACAAGAGTGTGTGATGTATATCCGACATATCACAACGAGCATGAAAGCCAGGGTCATTCGTCAACCTATTGGATCACGTCTATTATCTGTCAGTCAGTCATGTCACGTGTCAATCGTTATTGGCTGCGACTATACGCTCTCTTCAGCTCTCTCTTTCTGCTTTAGTATACCTCTCATTTTATCTTTTACTCTCTTGAGTATGCTTGAATACATAATGAGCCTGCAGTGTATCCCTAATGCAATGTCCAGTCATCGATCCAGTCACTACAATATACAGGTGAACCATCACAAATTTCATGTGACGTCCACTCGCACGACACGATGTCCCAAATGGAAAAGCATTATCACTCTATCTCTTCATGTCACGTATATACACAAAAGTTCAGTAAACCAATTGAACATTAATCAAAATTCTTAACGATAAAATTATTAATTTTCTTATAGATTACTATAATTATTTTCTAGCTTTTTTCCAAGGTGTTTAAAATTTATAATAAAACTAATGTAAAGATAAATTAGTAAAAGCCAGTATATTTATTATTTTATGCAATAGAATATTTATTTAGTCTAATTAATATTTTTATAAAATTAATTATTATTCATATGAATCCTGTAAATTTATTTTTTTTTTATTTTATGAAGGGTTTAAAAAATCCAGGGATATATTTTTATTAACAAATAACAATAGAATATGTATTATCAATAGTCATATGAATGTGATTAAATGATCAATTGCACTACATAAATTGTTGATAATAAATACGACACTCGAGTATTCTTCTATATATTTATATAAATCTCACAGTGCTTGACAGACAGGTTCATACGTTAATAGGCAAGCCACTTTTTTTTTTTAACGGTTCTTTTTCATTTCACTTTATTTTTTTATTTTACTTTGTTCGTTATATATTTTTTTTTTTTTATTTTGCGAGGCTAACGAGTGGCCAACAGTTCAACAGGTGTCGCGACAACGAGGGGTCGCGGTGAACTTTTATTTGTCCGCGCGAGCACGGCGAAACTGCGCGAGGGGAATACGACGAAAGCTTGCTGCGCGTGAGTGTGCAGTTATGGATGAGGAAAAATATATATAAACATCAGTATGTATGTATGTATGTATGTATATACATATATAGACATATATGGAATGAAACGCGTAGTTGAGCGAGTGGCAGAGTCTATTAGTTCACCCCCTGTTGATAAAAAAAAAAAAATAAATAAATGTGAGAGACCCTCGCGTGTATCGCGTCTCGTTATACTGAACCGTCAATTTTTTTTTTTTTTTTCAACCACTTGTGTGTGTCCTTTTTCTCATTTTTGATATATATCTGCTTCGTTATTATTGCTATTTTATATTGTCCACAAATTTAATAATTTTTTTTTTTTTTCATTTCAAATTGAAATGAACAGATACAAAATTATAATATTTATGTTTATTTATATGTATGTTATATCATTTAGTTTTGACTTGTTTCTGACTGTACTGTCGGAATTTGATCGTGTATAATATTTTTCGACGTAAAGAAAAATTTGTAGTCTACGTGAGCGGATTTTTAATATTCAATGCGAAAAGAAAAACGGCCGCATGGCAACTTTATTATCTTTGTAAACTATATATATAAACACATATACACATACACACATATCCTCGTGTGAAAACGATTTATTTTCAAAGATATCGATTGAATAAAATATTTTTTTTTCATCATCCATGTTATTGTGTAGCAATATTTTTCATACTATAATTTTTTTTTTCTCTTCTTTTTTAGCTTAATATTATGAAGCTATATACACACACATTAATATATACATATATAATAAATATCTACAACTATATAATGAATGAGAATTCCAATTGTTTGACATGATGATTATTTTTTTTTAATCTCTGTATGTAGGCGGCGACATCAAGGGGCCATCAATAAATTTCTATCTGTCACCGCGATTCTCATTTTGCTGATATCTGCAAGTCATCGTTGTCATTGGCACAGGATAGATGAAGAGAGAATAAAATTGAAGATGAGATGCACCTGAAGATAGACTTGTAGTCATTTGATTGACTGTATAGGTATTGCTATAGCACAATATATATAAATATTTTCTCATCAATATTGAACAATGAAGAAAAAATTAAATATTAAATTTTTTTTCTTCTCCCCATCAATTCAATGCTAATTCAAGCGACAATATCTATATGAATTGACATCAGTTAATAGAGTGATATACTTGTGAAAAGGTGAATGTATGTTTGGTTTTTTTTTTTATTTTCATTTGTATTAGACATATTATGTATATACATATATTTATTGTATATTGTTCAAATTTTCGAATGCACGAATATCCCGTTAATTTACAGCAAGCCGCGATGCGCGTTAGCGTCCCATCGACATTATACCGCCCTCGTATCTGATAGCTCTCGGGTACTCGGCATTCGTTTATTTATCGCACGGAAATTTCGCTGATTAGCATCGTGCGGACTGCACTAATGCGTTGTCTCGTAATTCATCGATTTATACGGGTCTCTCGGCGCACCCCCGTGCCCATTGAGCTCCAGCTTGTTCGGCGCAATTGTACACACATAACAAAATCGCTCGCAGCAAATCGTCTAGCTTTGTAAAAACATTATAGAGTATAAAAAAAGACGAAAAAAAAAAAACAAAACAAAAATTACTTACAAGCGTATGGATATAGAAAATAGACAACGATTTAGATTATTTGGTATAAAACTTTTGGATATATGTGAAATGAAATGCTTCAAATACTTTTCCTCTTCATTTTCTCATCAGAAATTTATTTTCTATTTTTTTTTTTTCTCTTTTGGTTTCAACATTGTCATCAACGGGATCGAGAATAAAAATTCACAGGGGATTGGAAAATTGACGAGAGCTCATTTTGTGGAATGAAAATGGACAAAGTTTGAAATGTCTATACACGTTCAACTATACTTCTCAGTCGCTCTTGAGAGCTTTTGCTATACAATGTATATTATACCAAAATTTAGTTATAAAATCTTTATAGCAATAAGTGAGGATTGTCTCGATATATCTCTACTCGACATTTATATTGTCGCAATATTTAAAACAGATACTTGGCACACTGGTCATATTAAACATATAGTTATCACAAAGACTATCATCATCGTTGTGTTTTTCTAAAATAAAGTTGACTATATTCCATTGAGTATCCGGCTTGACTTTGACTTTTAATTCGCATAGTTTACCACTTTGAGTATACGCAACTATAGATCCACTAAAATATAAGATAGGAATTGTTTTGTGTCCCCATGGCTGTCGTTCAAACTACGTAACGCCACCAGTTTCTGGCTATACAGCCACTGGCATATACCAACGTCACCGCCGTTGGCGCGGTACAATACGATAGAACAGTAAAGTGCCGTTGGGTGGTGGCATACCGGTACTTGAGGGGGGTCAGGTCGTCGAGCCACCAGCGAGCCGAGAGATTGGATCCCGGAAATGAGACAAACTGATGGAACCTCGACCTACCAACGTCGTGAAGATATATATATAGAAATATAGAATGAGCAGAAAAAAGGAAAAGAGCCAAAAAGAGGGATGAAAATACGCAACGCTCTTTTACTTCTCAATATAGCCAACATTATCTCACGATGTATCTGTCTTTCTTCTTCTTAGTTTCGTCTTTTTCCTCTACTAGTATTAAAACTACTGCTATACTATACTACTACTACTACTACTACTACTACTACTATTACTAGTACTTCGTTTTTTCTTCTATTATATCGTATCCTCCTGTTTGGCTTCCGCTTTCTTCAGGGTTTCCTCGCGCGCTTCTTCGTCGTCTACCATTCCTATGTCTTTTCCGGAACTTTTCTCTTGAAATTATGACGTCGATCCGGTGTCTCGATGAGTCCGAACGGGTTTCAATGGCTCCAACTCTACTGCTACAGTAAAATATAAACGTATATATATATATATATATTTTATAACATTGACGATTCTTTTGGTCCCGGATATTCCGTGTATACGTAACATTGCATAACTCCCCATGTCTGCTAAGGAAATTTTAGGAGAAGAATTTCATTAAGTTCATTTATATATACAAAAACAAAACCGTGTGTAGTATTTTTGTCAAGAATGAACACTGCAAGAAAATTAATTTTAGAAACTAACAATACCGTATTACAACTATATCACTCTATAATATAAATTGTTTATATATATCTATACGTGTTAACACTTTTGAAATCTATAAAACTTTCACGTATTTGGATAGAATCCAATTCTCATCCTAAATAAATAAAAAATCAAATAACTGTATGACGAATCCAACAATGAGACGAATGTGAACATAGAATATTTAAAAAAATAAAAAAAAAAACAAAGTTGCAAGGTAAATTATATAAACGAGACAGAGTACGAGTTTTTGACAGTTGTATATATAGATGGCGAGTCCATGGGGTCTTTCATACGACAAAATATGATAGATCCAAACGCGTCGTCTTCTTGTCCCGTGGCGACCATCCGTCAACCCTTTGAATGTAGACTCGCAACGCGATATTATACTTGAACTATATAGACAAACGCATATATGTACATGGATACATATACATATATATGTGTGGAGCTTACAATTCGCTATTGCGCAGCGTGTTTGGGCTACCGCGAATGTGTTTCACAATGTGTGCGCAACACAAATATCTATATAGCTCAAGGATTATACACTGGCTGATGACATAAGCCACCTATAGATGTGAGAGAGAATACGGAAGCGGGGGAGAATGGCGGACACGAGAGCTACTACTAGGCTAGTATATATATCAGGTGATGAATGGTCCGATGCGAGGCGTCGATGGATATACAAGTTACTCGCGCAAGCTGCCGCGCGTTGAGCTGCTCATCAACCTGCATATATTCTCTCTCGTTTATATCCACCGCACTTCAATTTAATTGTCTTTAAATTGATACAATTATCGTGATGAGAGACGGAAAATAGATTATCTATGTACTGGAGATTCGCGAATTATTCAAATTAATAAATTATTGTTCACTGCTGACTTAAAATTAAATATATTTCGTGTACTAATATTTATACAAATAATATAAACATCAGCAAAATTATATTGTACGAAATTAAGCGCATTAAATAGCACTGAATATTATAAGTAATAATATTGAATTTATTTTACGAGACAAAAAATTTATACACAGACGTTTTACATTTTATGTATAAGCGTTAATGAATTCATACCGTGCGTTGAAAGAAAAGTTTATAAAACCCATGATATTTTTCCTCACAAAACATATCGGTGTACAGAACAAAAATATTCCCCGCATTTTAATGTAAATTTGAGTCGTCGTCCATATATATCCACTCTCCTTCTGCTTCTGCACACATCAAATCCATCACATGGGTACCCCATGGTCGTTGTGTGGCGAGTATACCGCTCCCGCGCACGCGGTCGTCATCCCTCGGGTCGGATAAATACTTATTTAACGCGCTTATACATGCAGCCGCGGTAGCGATACCAACCGTAAATCTGTCCGAGAAAGTACAATGCCGCTAATTATATACATTCCCGTGACGCGAAAGAGCAAGCGAGATACATACAAATATATATTTATGCATGCATGTAGGTATACTACAGTATAAAGATGGAAGTAAAAGCAGGATGAGAGCAAACGACATCGCAAACGACAACGAAAACGATGAGAGCGACCTCTAGTGCTGTATGCGCCATGGCCAAGAGCTGAGAGGACGTGTAGCTTTACGTTTTATTCCCTCTCTCAAGTCGTGGCGTGAACCCCACATCCTCAAAAGACTCGTAGATTTATTGCCAAAAGAGAGGAGGGAAAATGTCGACCTAAGCTCATACACGTATACGAGGTTGGCAGGTTTGTATATACATGATTTTGTCCGCGTGAGCGTAGGGAGAAGGCACATGAAAAGAGTGGGACAGACATGTGACATGGCCGCAGTGAGATCAGGGGGGAGGATCATGGAGACACTATACAGTTGGGTACAAAAGTGAGTGAGGGAAATGGAGGAAAACGTAAAAGAAGTCAAGTGAAAAAGAAAGAGCAAGTTTGAGTGGACGTTGAGACGAGTGGAAGTGAGATGATTATACATATGTATATATATAACAGTAGACACGGAGGGAGATGATGATATTGGAAAGGGGGTAGCACACGTTAGGGGTGCCAGTGGAGACGTCAGGGAGAAAGAGTAGATAGAGTATACATATACATATATAAAAGGGTAGATAGAGCACGAAGAGAAAAGAGAAAAAGGGAGAGATGTGAAGTGGGAGATGAAGAGAAAGAGAGAAATGAGGAAGAGGTTATATAGAGGAGAAAACGACGACGGTGGTGGTGGTGGTGGTAGCAGTATAGAGAAAAGAGAACGAAGCTATAAATTCCATCCCTCTACGTCTCTAGCTCGTCGTGTGCTATATCGCTGATTTATAAATATGACTGTAGCGAAGTATAATAATACGTACGTAGCCACCGAGCCGAGACGGGGGTGCGCATGCTTTATATATACGTATATATATATTATATATATGTATATATATGTGTACGTATGTATCCTCTCACTTCTTCCTTCTATATATTCGTGTCCATTTTCCACCTTCTCTCTTTGCGACCCCTTTCTCCTCTTTATTCGTTCATTCGTATTGCACAAACTCTCCTCCTGTCTCGCCTTCTTTTTTTTTTTTCCTCCTCTTCATCATCTTCTTTTTCTATTTATTTATTTCTCTCTTTTTTTTTTATTCTTTCTTTTTCCAAAGCTATATAACCCGCAGATTCTCTGTATTACCGACATGCCACAAGAGTAAACATCATTTTCACTCCCTCACTTATTTCATTCTCTTATCAGCTTACTGGTTATATACATTACACACTTCATACAACGCTGCAGTTATATATTTATATACATATATATATATATACTCAAAGTCATGAGGCATAATTGAAAATTGATTTAGGTTTATCACACTGTCGACGTAGTACGTAGAGATGAGAGCAAGAAATTGAAGATATAGAAGTTGGTTAGACAATGTTTTGAGATATATTTGATGCTCAATTTAGACAACGTTGGATAATTTTATGGTTTGCAATGAAGGTATAAACAAATACGTATATGTATGTTTATATAGGTATAGAGCACTTCTTAAAGAGGTGTGTGACTATGGTAGGTGGAATAGAAATTATAAGGAGTGGTGGAGAAGAGTCATGACGACGCCAGTGAGAATGGAAACAAAAACCAGACTTGAACTCACCATCGCGCCCTTACAGTATAACGTCACTTGCAGAGTATAATCAGGATTTGTAGCTGAGGCGAGTGTCGAGCACCGGCCCCCGGGGATGGTTCGGCAGTGCGACGCACGTAGGGCTCCGTCGGTGTGCAAGTATGGCTGACGTCAGATCTATATATACATATATATTATATATGTATATATAAGAGACGCCAGGCGTTATTAAGGCGCGACAAGAACTCTGGCGTGATGAGCGCGCGACGCTACTACTGCACCGCAGGATATCGCTGTGATTTATGGCGACAACCGCGACAATTCACCAAACTTGTACGATGAGAAAAATAATTAAAATATGTATATGATACAGGGAAAAAATTCATTTACGTTTGAATTTATTTGTTCACAAGAATTGAAAAATAAAGTATAATAAAATCTACTTTGTTTTTTATCTTATTTTACACATATAAATTTTTACTGATAACAATTCACAGTATTGGTTATATACACGTGTGGTAAAATTAATATTTAGTAGTAAGGTGAAAATGAATTTTTTTCCAAATAATATTTTATTTAATTTAAAAGAAAAAATTAGTAAATTAAATTAAATGTTGCGTATATTTTAAACTACACCGCTACTGCCATTACTTAGTTATACTTACTATTACTATATACACAATATAATATTATAAATACACATATAGAGACATGAATGTGTGACGCGTGAAAAATCACAGTTGATTTGCCCGCCACACATACGATAGATGACTCGTTGTCGTGGCCGTACGTCACACCGTACACCGTTATTTATTGGCAGCAGCTGACATTCAGACGTAGCTACATATATATATACAGTAATATTACTATATAAGCGTGCTACCCCTCTGCTAAATCCACATATATATATACACTCTTTCTCTTCAGCCATCGCGTCCATCCTGCACGCGTCTCTACATCACACATCTCGTTCGTACATTTTTATTTTTCCTACTATTCATCTTTTTCGCTCTTATACTATTTTACTCAAACTCAAACAACACACTCGCATCACCGTCACTTTTACGCGTTCATATATACACACACAAACACATATCCACATATTGTACACATATATATAATGTATGTATGACCTGAAGTTCCCTTTTCACATCAGTGCTCTCTAGCACTTATACTCATACAAACGACATACACATACACTTTATGACATATATACAAACATATATTATATGTATATACATCTCGCTCCTCTCTCCTGCTGTCACCAATAAGTCAAAGTTATCCCCGGCAGAGAAAAATGCCAGGCGTTTCCCAGAGCAGAGAAAGGCCGGCTTTCACGTCGTGATTTGTGGCGACCGCTCGCTCAACTCGCCTCGGCAATGAGTCGGTCAGTCGTAAATATCGAGCGAGCAACTACTATAACGGCAAAACTATACGTGTATATATATGTATGTATGTTTAAATATATGTATACGTTTGTATATGATCAAATGAGCAGGATGATGAGCGAGCAAACTACCCTCGACGAATTGTGATAGTCCTTATGGATAAACTTTATTTGAGCTGGAGAAAGAAATGAAAAAATAAATTATAAATATAGGGATGGATAAATTTATAATTTGAATTATAGTATTGAATTAAAAAATTTATTTTTGTTGAATAGAGAAAAATAATTATTGGCAGGTTTGATATGAATTTATATATGAATGCATTCATTGGGGAGGGATTGTATTTAATTGGAAATATATATTTGGATGTATACTTTTCTTTTTTTTTTTATTTTTTATTATTCTCAACGTGGTATATATATGTTACGCTAAAAGTGGAGGAGGAAAAGTCGATGATTTAGTTGACACTAGAAAAGAAAAGAATAAAATAAAAAGACCTTGACGAATTGTATTGGCGGGTAGGTGGATCAATGGCTAACCGTACATTACGACCGTTTCTCTCCTTCCTCTCTTTCTCTCATTCACTCGGTTTCTGACTCTTGTGTGTCTACTAATTGTCGGCGTGGAGAGTTTGTGACTTTTGGTTTTCGGGGCCACGCATCAGCTCGGGTCATAAATAAGCTAGCCAATGGTTTCCCCAATGGATTCCCACGAAATGGAAATAAAAAAAAATTAAAAAAATATAAGATGAAACAACTAATAAATAATGTCAAAGTCCGAGTGGATTACGTTGCGTCACAATTTTGAAGAGAAACAATTTCTCCAACATTTATTTATATTGATGGCCTAAACATTTTAAATATATTCCTGATAAAATTAGATAGTTTATATCAATAAATATTTGTAATATAATTTTCTTAGATATATATATTCATCAACAATTTTTTTTTGTCAATACAATTTTTATAATGTAATATTAAATGACATATTATTTTTCATATATTCCAGGGTGTTTAATATTTTACAGCATAAGCACAAATACTTATATATTCGCATGATGGTAGATGTTACTTTCACCGTGCAATGATTTATTTGATATTACACTCATAAATTTATTGAGATCGGACACTGCGTTGCGACTGAATTATGAGCTCGCTGCGATATAATCGTGGCCGATTGAAGGCACATCGATGGGATCGTTTGAAGGTATAATACACGCGGCGACTTTATCGCACATCAATCCACGTATACTCCTGATCGTGGTGTGTCTTGGCAAGTGAGAACGAGATAGTAACAACAGTAAAGAAATATTTTGCAAGAGAGAAGAGAATTATGATCGCGCGCGCGCAAATCACGAGTGCAAGTATATATACATTGAGAAAAAATAAAAAGACGAAGAGTGAATCATTTATTCGCACGGGGTGCACGCGAGTATATATTCACGAATAATGAAGTCTCGGCGGTTGATCCATACAGACGAAGAAGAAATACATACAAGATGATGATGATGAAGAAAAAGACGAAATCATGAAAAAAGAATTAAAATAGAAAGAGAAAAAACCCTGAAACTTTTGCGCGCGCAGTTATAGCTTTATAAACACATATATACACATACACAAATATATATGTATACATACATAAAGACATATATACATATCTGTACGATATACTGCAAGGTTATATATGTCGGCCGTCCGAATTGCCGATCAAATTCACGATCCTCACCGCGCGTCTCTTCTCCCCCTCGGCCTCCCCACCCACCCCGTCGACCCCGCCAAAGTACGGCCAAGAGCTCCACCCCTCCCTTAAATCACTCATTCTTTAATAATAGACAGATCCCATTATAATGCCCAAGATTTATATCCGCAGTCCCCTTTTCTTTTTAACGATAAATTTCGTCGCTTACTTTTTTTTTTTCATCTTTCTCTCTTACTCTTTCTATCTCTCTCTATCTTTCATTCTCACTTTCTGTTTTCTTTCTCTCTGCACCTCGGATTAGATCAAAAATGATTCAACCCAACGATTCTATTCTTTCATTTATTTATTTATTTATTTATTATGAATGCATACTTATGAATATATTTTTTTTTTTTTAATTTTTATTATCCATGTCCATCAAGGATACTTTTTACTAAAGACATATACTTGTAAATTATGGTTAATATATGTATGTGGTTGTGGAGATAATGTATAACAATATGAAAATTTAAAGAAAGTTGAATTGTATAGAATGAAATTAAGAATGAAATGATGGTTTCTAACTGTCATTTTAATATCAAAATTACGAGACTCTTGTTATGGCAATGTAGTCACGTTCATGGTTTGGAAGATGAGAAAAAGTTTCGTTAAGTCGTCGTGTTTGATGTAATATATGTGTGTATATATACCAACCGGATCTATAAATATTGTTGAAACGCGTCAAATAAATCTGAAGCTTTCCCAGGTAAAGGACAAAAAGGAAGCGGTGAGTGATGGTCTGATGGCCGCCACAAGGGTGACCCCTATTTATTGCCGAATTAAACCGCGTCACCATTAATTTGCATACCGTATAGGCACTAACGCAGATCAACTCTCTGCTGCGCAAAAGAGATGAATAAAAATATCTACATACATATATAATATATATTTCCTATAGTATATAACCCGCCACTCGCACACGCTCGTACGTCTCCACAAGCGACTTGCTCGCGCGAATGCCATGGCATTTTATGTTTTCCATTGCGGTCCGTCGACTTATACCATTCGACTAAAAGATTTATATTTTGCGGTTATAACCACTGACATTGTAAAGAGATCATCGATCTCAATGATTTCTCATCTACAATCATTTTCACCCAACCTCCACTCCATTTATACTATTATTTTTTTTTTTTTTATATTTCCAATTGCACATTGCTATATTTATAAATATATATGTACATGTATATTGTATCTACAATCCAGCTATATAAATGTGTATAGACATATTTTGTTCACTGTCTTAACATAACATATAACGATAGATATGTTATCTGAGATCTTACCTGCGGATATTTTCTATGTAACTTGATCTACCTATACCTATAATTCTGACAGCTGCAAGCGCACTCAAGACACAACTAATAATATCTAAATATTCGTCATGTATCATTCTCACTTAATATTTATATACGTGACAATTTTTTCTCATTCTCATATTATTTATTCTTACTATTTTCATATATATTTTTTACAGTTACAAAACCTTATCGTGTCACCACTAAATGGTTTATGACTTAATTCAAATGTGAACAAGTTTTATATCGAAAATATTTTCCAATCAAGTTTAATTCAATAGATACATATACCTCTTTAATACATATATAATAATTTTTCTTTTCTTATTATCAATTTTTTTTTTTTTCATCCATTCGATTTATTTATTTTATTATTTTCTTTTCATTTCTTCATTTCATTTCATCACAATTGTTATACTAGATATATATCTGTAACTGTTATCTGTCTTTATGCACATATATGTATATAGACTGCAATATATAGAATCGAAATAGAAGATTGGATGGAATTGGAAAGTATAGATACAAGAGAGTAAGAGACGAGAAAGTCAAAGTGGCCGATAAATATGGCTTGAACGGGGTAAGTCGGCAAAAAGGTTGGTGCTTTATACATACATACATATACATACGCGTGGGATAGTTGTATATGTATATGTATTTGAAGGAGAAATAGATGTAGAATGAGTGAGAACGACAATACGACACGAGAAGTACGAAGTGGGGGGGATAAGGGTGCACGTGCACGAGCGCAAGAACGCGTTATCTCAGTACACACCCGGGGCCGTGTGTTTCTCTCAAACCAAACGAGAATAACGTTCGTTGACGATGAGGAGAGGAAACAGTGAAAATATATATACATATATATGTACACATAGTAAACTTCTCTATACCTCTCTCTTTCTCTTGCTCTCTTACTATTCTGACGGGTGGTGGCAGAATGGAGGATGGTGAAAGAGGGGCAACCATCGAGCGACGATCCGCGCCATAAATTAGCAATTATTTAATTTTCGTAGGGCACGGTCCTTAGACGGCTCTAAATCAGTCTCCGCGCAAAAAGCATAGATAACTATGACGCATGGCTTTAGAGAAGAGACAGGGGTGCGCTCAGGATATTTCAAGGGGTATTCACGGTGAGAGGGGAGGGAGAGAGGTGAAGTGAAAAAGAGGAGGTAGTGCAAGGGAGAAAAAGATGGTGAATAAGCGCGAGGTTGGAGATGGAGGCTAGAAGAAAAGTAAAGTGTTGGGATAGATGATAAAATGAAAGGGAGTCAAAAGAACTCTGTGGGTATGTTGAAAAGGAATTTAGTGGAAAAAAAAACAAATTTTTTTTCTTATTTTTATAATGGAAAATATATTTGTATCGATTTTATTTTTTGTTTTGTATCAATGTGGAAATTATAATGAGTTAAATATGTGGTGAATTTCAATTTAGAAAACATTGTCGTACCTATTTTTAATTTGAATTGTCGATTTGTTTCATAAAAAAAATTATTTATCAATGTTTGTAATTTTTTTTTTTCATTAATCAACGCAACAAAAGCGATTTCCCGAGGCATTAGTTCATTAATAAATCAATAAAAATCAACTTCAAAATATAATAACGGTATATAACAATAAAAAAAAAAAAACAATATTTACCTACATGTTCGTATATTTATCACATGAAATGATAATATATACCAAAAAGCATTAATAGATCCCTCTCTCACTCTGCTTAACCGCACTTCACGTTTCCCTGCAACAATTCCGTGTGCGTATGTAAATGTGAATGTAGAGCAACGAACGAACGAGCACACTGTGTGCCCGGGCACAATGGCAACTAGTTTTAATTACAAAGTAAGGTGAAGCGATCAATCATAATGATGTACGTGAGGCAGGCGCAGCGGCAGTGAGAGCGCGGCCCTCAAGAGAGGGACGCGCGCGGCAACGGTATTGCCGTGAGGGGGAGAAGGGTACACTGAATGAGGCAAGGGGAAACGCGGGGTGAAGGTACCCTCGCGTACACTTTGCGTATAATTTACTGGCACTGGGATATACCTGAAGTTATATGTTATATCGAACCACCACCACCGCCACCACCATTATACTATCGCCATTGCCACCCTTTCTATACTTGGTAGATATATAAAGCTCGACCACCTTTACATTGCTTCATCCTACGGGTTCTATAAATACATATATGCATGCAGTAATACATCCCCCTAACGCGCGACTCTTTTTGTCACATCCCCAAAATTTTTATCCAATATATATAAGAAAAAAAAAACGATTGAATGAATTAATTATTCAGTACTATGAAAAATAATTATTAAATATATATTTCAATGATTAATAATTGATAGATAAAATTAAAATCAATATCTGTGTATATGTTTATATATGTTTGTGTATATGTGTATATGTTTTATCATGAATATTGCGAAGCACCGGTATTTTGAGTTGGCGTGACGAGCGTTGATGGAGCTCCACCTCAGCCAATCTCCTTGTGTGGCTTGCCGCAAGAACTCGACCGAGTCCCTTTTTCAGGCTTGTCCTTTTCACTCCTCCTCCACATCATCCTCAACGTTTAATATCAGTATATGTATATAGATATGTGTGTGGGTATATAGGTTGGTTTGCTCTCGTGTGGTAGTCTATATATGCGAGACAGTGTCTCTTTTCTGCACGTGGAATTTATATACGCAGTTTATTGTTCGCTCTGCTCGGTTTATATACACATGTAACGGAGGATGTAGAGAGAGAGAGAGAGAGGATGGTTGTTGGAAGCATCCTCGCGTGACGATCCGGGTTGCCCATCAAAAAGTCTCCTTGGAGCTGCACCATTGCCGCCAAAACAAAACGTAATTATTTCACGTGATTAGTCTCGAAGTGACTTGCTCGCGTTTCTTTGTCGAATAATTATTTTTATTTATTATTCATTCTCTTTCATTATTTTTTCGTGTTATTTTTATTCACAAAATAATTTTCATTTAACTTTTTAGCCATTCTCCGCATGTGTGTGTTTGTTTGTTTGTATGTATGTATATATATTTTAATTTTGTTAATTATTTTATTCAAGTACAGTCGTAAAATTAATCAAATGTTTGTTTAATTATGTATAATCAAATGAAATTTATATTTTTGTCACAGCGAGTGGTGAATTTTAATTAGAAGAAAAATAAAAAATTTTATTTTCATTTCGATATATTATAAAATATTGTTTTTTCAAATTTATATGTGTAATAATAATTGTTCAATCATTAAATTATTTTATGAGAATTGAGAGACTTATAGATTTTAAATCGCACCGAGCGTTTATTCATTTCGATTCGCACATGCAACACGCAATCCAACCAATCTGTATTACATGTACTGAATTACACTGCAAAGTGCATGAAGTGAACGAATCGAATCGCTGCTCTGCTACTACTTTACTCCCTCGTACTCAAGTATTTTTTTGCGCTTTGCTTTTACACATACATATATATTTATTGTACCATCTGCCGTGTCTGGATCTGTATCTATTGGACCATATACACTATTCCGATTAATTTTCAATTACTTGACCAATATTTTTTATATTAAAAAGAAATAAATTAAAAAATAAAATATTATACATAAATTTTTTCAAATAAATATTTAATTCTTTTACTCAAATCAAATGACATGAAAAATATAAAAATTAAAATAATAAGCGTTAAAATACAAGTAGAAAATAAAAAAAAAAAAAAGAAAAAAAATCGTTGATACATATGAAATGTTTTTTTATTATTTTGTGTAATCACTTGAAAGTATTCGCGAGTTGTACGTCGCGCATTACACTCGGGTAATTTAACATCAGCTAATTAATCTCTCATTAGTGGATCAATCGGCGGAAAGGCGCGCGTTTATCAAGCATGAGTAGCGAGAGAGTGTGAAATGGAGAGGAAAAAAAACATAATAAAATAACAAAACAAAAATGCTATAAAAAATAAAATTAAAGTATGTAACGATAAAGAGTGGACGATGCGATTCCGTTTAGAATATAAACGATTTTATACTCGACTTATCGACGCTCTACTGGTTAGCACAAAAGTACTCGCTTGACTTCACATCTTTTAGTGCACAGGGTTGCGCACACCAGGAGGACCATATCCTCCACCTATATCTTTTCCTCATTCTATTGCATTTTCTCTTATTCATTCTTCTTCTCTCACTGCCTCTTTCTCCCAAGCGATTAATTAAATTCTCGGGTAATCAAATGTGTCATTCAGACGTCGACTTTTAATTAAACTTTCGACATTATCTATTTGCTTTATCATCACAAGCAAGGTTGACTGTGAACTTCAAATGAACGTCAGACATCGTTCATCCAAATGGTCAAAAGTCAATTATCAATTTTAAAAATAATAAAACAGTAATAGAAAAAAAAAAATACATATATGTACTGCACATATATTCATATCGATATATGGATATAATATTTATTATTATTATTTTTATTCGTCGTCTCTATTTCCCGAAAAGAATAAAATCTCTGGAATATATATCATGACAGTTTGAAGTTTATTTGTCGATACACTCGGCTGAATATCGCTTCAAACCAAATGGACGCATATCGTCCTGGAGTATCATATTTATTTATTTTTTTTCCTCTCATACACATTCTCTCGTCTGTCTCGTTCACCATCTTCAACGTTGGCTCCCAATGGGAGCAGTAGGCACGTAGCTAGGTATATTATATACGAGGGGGTGAAACACAGTGGATCCAGAGCCACCTTAGGCTAGAGCCACGACTCCCTGGAGGCAGATCCTCACGTTTTCTTCTCACTCATTTTTTCTCTGTTTGTCTTACTTTCATTCGTATATAGGATCCACCTTTCGACTTGCAACTCACCTTCTTCATTCATCCTTTTTTGCTTTTCCTTTTTCTCACTCTCTCATAGCTTCTTCCTCTTTTTCTTTCCCTCCCAACTCTCGTCGTGTCTTAGTGCCAATACTAATAATCCATTCCTCTCCATCGCCTTTATCCCAACATATAGCAATAGACTATATGTTTATTTTTTTTTTTTCTCCTTCACCAGATTTCGAGGCATGACGTAGGCAACGGTCACGTACCTATATCGGCATCGCACCTCGTGGAACTCGTAAACTGCTCCAGCTCGTTTCCACCATCGTTCGTTTTGCCATTCCCAATACTAACCCCGGTCAGGAACGACGATCCATGTATAAATATATATATATACATAGTTATGTACAACCGTATATATTTTTATATACATATATCTATATATATATTATTTTGGACGGCTCTCTAGCACGTCCAATTCACCAAAACCCATCCACATGATCAGACCAGACTTCCCATGTACAAAAAGTATAGTGACCTCATCCAATAGATTACCAACTCGAAGAAATCTTCGAGAACGAATTTCTGTTGGTGATTGGAGCAGACGCGATAATGTTATATAGAAACAAAAATGAAAAAATAAATAAATGAATGAATAAAATATTTTTTATATTTTTATATTTTTAATATATCAAATATGAGAATGCATATATATATATTTATAAAGTAATCGTCGATGCTCATACGTTGACATCATCAGCCACGAGCAATTTTCCGCATCTTATTGATGCTGTGTTCATTGATAAATTCTCAACACCCGGTTGACAATTTTCAACTCATATATACTATTCATCATTTTCCGCATTTATTTTCTACCCCATCGCCAATCCCTTTTCTTCGATTATATATTTCTCTTGTCGTTTTGTTGAGCGCCCAATGTTGTCTATACAGCAATACAAAATATTATATACGTGTGTATACCTTATGAGTTCCCAACTGGCTCTGTCTTCAATTGCTCGCGATGATTTTCTCGCAATCACCCTCGCCCTTCACATCTCTCAGACTATTTCGTTTCTTATCCACAGTCGCGCAATCTATATACACATATACAGTTATGCACACAGAGGACACCCTTGTCTCGTTGGTAATATCAGCGAATGGCGCGACAAAACTGCTAGACGCGCTGCAGCAGAAATGTTTCAAATGAAAAGAGACAACGCGCGGAGTATACAGTCGACCGACACTTTTGTCAATACACAGAGGCAGTTCCGACGTCGCGGGGGTGCGCTATAAAGACCACTCGTGTCACTTCGCAATGACGAAACTTTGTCCTGAATTCCATCTCGCTTACTCGCCCTTTTTCTCGCTCCTTCTTCTTGAACCGACGTGGTGCGCGCATTATATGAGGATTCTCTGCCTCCCTTCAAATCGCTTTACCAACATTACGTCCCGCCATTTATTCCAACAGAAAACTAAGAGAAAGAGGCAAATAAAGAAAGATAGTTACACACAGAGTTTGTTAGTTGAAGCCAGCTTGAATCTCTCGAAATACTCTTGGTATATGCATTCCTCTCTTTCTTCTTCACCAATAATTTTCTTTTTATTTCTTTTCTCATCTCTCCACCGCTTTCGTTTTTATTATGGCTATCTCTATTACTCGTATATACCTACGCAATTCTTCTGCTTTATTTTTAACAAAAATCACAATGATGATATTAATAAAAAACAATAATAAAAAATAATAATAATAATACATAAATTATATTTTTGTAAAATATATTCAAGTAAATGTCATTTCTTTTTTATACAGGTGAACTTTTTTTTTTTTTTCTTTCTTGCTTCCTGCACCCAATGGGGAATGTGTTTATCATATGCAAAGAAACGATAAAAAAAAAAAAAAACGAAAAGAAGAATAGAAATAAAGTAAATATTTTAAAGAGAAAGACACGGTCACATTTGATATGGATCAGAGATAGTCGGTAACGTACGCGCAGTTCTTCCCGTCATGCCACAACCACGCATAAATGCAGTGTATGTATAAATGGATATTCCGATACATATAAACATGCACCAATATATTCATATACACAATTCTGCGCATATATATATACATGGACCAGGAGGCTGTCTAATCCCATTGCAAGAGAGTTCCACACTGAACATATATAAACAGAGAATATTATTTATATATATTACATGGGCGCGGATCGAGTAGCCGAGAGTTTTAACCACGAATGGATATATGTACCACGTTATAAGTAAGGTGGCAAAGGTACATAAGGGAAACGAAGAGAGAAAAGTGTATGTATTTATACGTATTACATGTATGTATAGATATTCTGCGCGTATCCAATGGCGTGCAAGAGGCAGTCGCAAAAGACTGAACGAGGAGCAAGAAGAAAAAGAGAATGAGACAGAGTGAATCTCTATACGCTCCTGGTCACGACTCCATGGGCTTCCGTATTTGAATACAATGCATTATATTGTCCGCGTCATATCATATATCTTCTCTGCTAAATAAACGCCGTCTCAATATTTTGACTCAGCCCTCCCGGAGGGATTGGTATATATATATACTGGAGGGACAAGTGCGCAACAAGAACATTTACAAAAATAAAAAATTTCTTTAATCTTTATTTTATATATTAATGGAGGGAAAATTTTAGCGATGAATTTTATCAATAAATATTTTTTTTTTTTTACATAGTTTAATTGAATTATTATATAAATTTTTTGAAGATTTTAATATAAAGTTCAAACTAAATGATAACATAAACTAATTAATATTAATTATAATATGAGTCTTAAAATTATTCAAAAGCAAAAACAAGTGATTTATAAAATTTTACTAAAAAAAAAAAATTAATGAAATAATAAATTTTAATTAATAAATTCTTTCTTTCAATTCTCAAAATTAATATTTCCCACGCGCATACACACATATATATACATATTTATCGCCATATATATTATATATAAATATTGCTTTCACGTATATTATAAACTTGAAGAAGCTGTGTATTATATATCGTGAAAGAGAAGCGATCGATCGACTGTGTGTCGGCCACGGGACTCATAACATGGTGTTGTGGAAAGGGATGAGAACAGAGAAAACGAGAATATATATAAAATGACTTTACATTAAACCAAGAGAGACAGAATAAAAGAGGGATGGAGGAGAAATGAAAAGGGATATGACGGAGGGAAAGAGAAGTAGCGTTTCGATATCGGTATGCTCGTAAAAGCACCGGGCAACGTTAACTCACGGATCGAGATGATCTATAGTTATTGAATTCCCTTGAGGCTGGGGTGAAGATAGCGGCGCGTGAGCCCTTTCTATTCGCGCGCGCATCTCACCAACAATTTATAAGTATATATATACCCACCTATACCTCCATCCTATATACATACATATGGAATATCATCAGCCGCGCGCGTTGCTTGTTTGATGTTTATCGATAAAAGACAATTGACGCGTACAGCCATCAACCTCCTCGACCCCATCAAAATTTTTTTACAGTTGACGTTCTCTATATAAGAGAATATATGCAACCATATAACTCGAACATTATATTATAGTTTACTCTTCGACATTATTATATACTGTATATATGTACCATGTACCAATTGGTTCATAACGATAATTTACCAACAATATTATATTATACTCCAATATATTTATATATTTATATATTTATATATAAATTTGTATATAAATGTATAGGTATTATCTTATGGTTTGGATGTACTGTTTAAATATAGTGTAATAAGTGTTGAAGATGATGTACACGTGAATATGAGCGACACTGATATCAAATGGCCTATAATAACACTCGTCATTATGTATGTACCAATAGTCTATGTATCGCCTCCGGTTTATGATCTCATCGGAGCTACGATTGATTTATGTTGGCAATTATAGCATAGCTACAAGTGACACTCGTGAGCCACAACGAATGAGTTATAGGTGTTAATCTCGGGGAAAATGCCAGACAGAGTGAGACAGAGATGAAGGGAATATATAAAGCGATGAGTATACATACAGTGGATAATGCTGCACACAAAATCTCTCTCTTCGTTTCATATTCGTCGTTAATCTGTTAATATATATATATATGTTTTTTTTTTTTTCTAATAATCCTGTGTACATGACTAATCGCGTTATGAACTTTTTCTGACAATCTATAATATGACGCTCATTTCGTTGGAGACAACGCGGGAGAGATCATGGTGCGAGAGTAAACGAATAGATCTGTACTTATATGTTTATGTGTATGTATGTGTATGTATGTAGTCATAGTTTATGTGAAGTCAGCATAATTTATTGTCGACAGTGGCGCGGCGTTAAAGTGCGCGCAGTTGGAAGCTATGGAAGAAGAAGAAAAAAAATAAACGAATATAATAATGGTTGGAGTATATAATAACGTTTTTTATTTTTCTTTTTCGTTATTATTATTTATTTATTTATTTTTCTTTTTTTTTTTTTTTTTTTGGTCACTCGCGGCGTGTGTCCAATCGATGGAAAATCCGATCGCGTGTGGAGCTACATCTTGCAGTAACAAATAGTAATATAGCAACAATAACATCAGTGGCAAAAATGAATGAAAAGAAATAAAGAAAAATATATAACTGGATGCGCGGTACCTTATATACAAAGTTATTACATACTCTGACCGGGAGCCAAACAAAATTCAAGAGATTCTCAACGACTATATAGAGGTAATATTTTTTTGAAAAAAGAGCTAAAATGAAATGAAATGAAATAAAATAAAGTTATATTCAACAAAATAAAATATAAGAAAAAAATATGGATATAAAATAAAGTCCTGTAAGAAAATGAAGAAAACATTGTGAGTATAAGGACGATGGCCAATGGCCGAGCGCGTCGCGAACGCGGTCATGAAGATAATTCAAGAATATGTAATACGCAGTCTTTGTTCCGTTTTGCTCGTGCGCATAGCATAGTGGACACGATTCTCGCGACAATAAGAGTATTTTTCTATATACATATATATCGCCCGTTATTTCACCCCCTCTATACCTTGTTTCATACCCTTGATCCAACCCAATGGGGCAATATACAACGAGCGCAAAAGCACGTTACTTTTGTCCACACAAATAACCGCGCGAAAGTACTCTTTTCCGAACTGGCTTCGCTCCAATAGTCATTCACGAGTCTTTCCGAGTTCCTGCGAGAGCATACCGTTATCCTCTATCTATCTATCTATCTATCTATCTATCCATACTTCGTCGAGATATTTTTAAAAATTCATTTAATACTATTCAAATACCTCTTCATCGTCATTACCAGTAAATATCAAATTGCATTAAATAATATTAATATTAAATAAAATAATATAAAATTGATATTAATTTTTTTTTTTAATTCTACAACCAGACAAAATTGCATTTATTGTATAATATAAATATATATATTCATACATAAATGTTTGTGCTATATTGTCGCGTCAGAAGCGAACGCCACTCTCTGGTACAAACTTTGAATTTATATCGCAAAGACGATATAAACGTCATAAATCATAGTTATAATAACGGCCAGGTCGCTCGTGAAACGATATAGACTACAGTATAAGCTTCGGCATTGCGACTGCGGGGCGAGTTCTAGAGAGTCGAAACAGAAACGTTAAATCACATCGGTGGCAGCGCCAGCGACGCAGACGAACGCCCTCTAGTAGTATAGTCTTCATTCTTATATACATATACAATTTATATATATAATACATACACATATAAAATACATATATATATATAACTCTTAATTCGTTTCTCTCCCTTTGCTTTAATGCAGACGGAAGAACTGCGCTCTCGTCTTGTGGTTTACAATGATTCTATAGGTGTATATATACCTTTATATATGTATATATATATACATATATGTATACTTTACTGCAGAAGAAGTAAAGAAGAATAAACCAAGAGTCTGAGTGAGGGATGAAATAGGTGAAGGGGGGTATATTTACATTGCTAATGTATATCGTCGGCCTAACTTGTAATTAAACAAATTCGCGCAACTTGGCACAGCAACGGGGGATTGCACTAGAGTGCCATCCACCCTCCAATCTATGTGCATATATATAAAGAGAAAGAAACAGAAGAGTGTTAGATAAAGATATAAGTAGCATGGCGCCCTCTTTCTCGTTCCCTTCCAAGTCGAGGGCTCGCTCGTTAGCGCTCTTAACGCGACTTACCGCCTGCGGTGCCTGTGCGAATGTTGAAGCCAACCTATTTTAATTTGCCTCTCTCGCACACTTGCACTTTGCCTATTATATAACAGTCTTGCTCCAACTCATCGGCTATGTGAAAGAATGAATATTTATAAGAAACTGAAAAATAGTAGTAGTTGTGCGCTTCAGTCATTTGGCGGCTTGGTATATAAAGATGAAACTCATCGGTTTATATAGTTCTTATATGATTTAGTTGTAATACAATAAAAAATATATGATATTAAGAATAATATTATATATTAATCATTTGTTAACGGTTTTATGATGTATTAATTGAATGTATATTTATTTATAATTAATTTATAAAATTAAGTATGTGTTTTTTTTAATTAAGGTGAATTTTATTGAGAATTTTGTGTTGCCAATGTCATGGGGATGGAAAATGGGAATTCCTGAATTAGTGGTTACATCAACTGAAAATATATTCGATAAATTTACCCAGAAAGAGAGAAAGATAAAGAGATAGTTTAAATATACGTTTATATACGTGTATGTGCGTGTATGTATGTGAATATCGACACAAAGGTTTGAAATTTAGGAGTGACATTAACTTTCCCTTTGGGTCACCATAGGAATTTTAATGATTAATTTCCAAATAAATCCAAAATTAATTTAATCTTGAATATACTCTCATCTAACCTATTGAATATACATTTTTATCAAATAATAAATTTTATTTATACATTTATTTATTCTTTTTTTTTTTTTTTTTTTCGTTCATTTCAAATTTATAAAATTAATATTTTATATTCAGTTATTTTCATAATTTATTCTCTCAAGTTTTATAAATAACACGAAATGTTTGTGTATGTGTGTATATGTGTGTCATTATACTATGTTTCTATCTCTGGACAACTTCCGGGGACCACGAACACAGAGTTGAGTACGTTGGCACGACAACGATAATAAAGCATCGTTTCATTCTGACACCTGCGCGCCTACTCATGGGTTCGTGTGTCCGGGTGCCTTCGATAAGGATGACGCACTCACAGTGCACGTCTTTGTGAAACATCCTCAGCTCATAAATTGCATATAATATATTTATATACACATACACTCATATTCATGTATACCTATTTCTTTTTTTTTTTTTTTTTTAATTTCCGATTTGCATAAAGAACTCGGAGCACGTTGATACAGGCAAATACGTGTCTATATAACGTTGTGACCTCGCTCATCATCATGTTGGTTTATCGTTCGTTTATGATAAACAGACAAACAGAAAGAGCAATAATAAAGTCAAAACTGGTAGCAATATTAAAATAGAACAAAGGAATATTAGCAATATATAATTATAACAAAGATTGCCGCCCGCGTGTATGTGTACACATATTATATATTTACACACTAAGTAATATTGCTTTGCACAAACTTATCTTGATATTAATACAATAAATGAAGAGAACAAACATTAATTCAGATAAAGAAAAAAATACTTCATAAAGAACGTTTTTGTGTATGTCATATGAATGTGGGTGTATACATATATGTGAGGAGTGTGAGACAAGAGTTGGTGTAAATCGCGCGGCAAAATCTTTAATTTGTGATCCAGCACGCAGAGAATTGTGCTCTTAAGATATAGGAGCATTGTAAAGTTTTGAATAATGGGGTTGGCGAGACGATATAGAATGACGTGTTTATAAGCGTGCGCGCCGGCGCGTCGCTGTGAAAGAGGTGCGCGTACATATATGTATACATACAAAGAGGAAGATAGAGAGAAAAAGAAGAGCGTGAGAGGAGCATTGAGCGCGCGCGGCACTTTGTGGCCTCGTAAAACACCGTCAGACATGTAAATCTCTGCACCCAAAGAGAGAGAGAGAGAGAGTGAGGAAGAGAGGAAAAAGTGAGATGAGAGAAATTATTCCAGAACCTCATGACAGATCTTCTCATCACATACTATTACAAATTACTTTAACCCAAATTTTCGGAATAAAAACAAAAAGAAAAAACAAAATTTAAAAAATTTATTTTTACATAACTTTAATTATTTTTATAGTATTTTTTTAATTTTATTAATTTATTACTTCGAGATATTTAGTAAATAATAAAAGGAATACGGTAATTAAAATGTAAAATAGAAGGAAAAAAAAATGTATAGTAATTTATTGTGAAGTTAAGATCTTCATTTACTGTGAGTGCAGGTCACATATGAATTTGCGCGCCATTGCAAGTGTAAATTTATATTTATATAAACATGTACATTGCACACACGTTGGGCGAAATAGTGTGAACACCCACTGGCTGAATCAGCGGGTGCGTGGCGAGTACATACGAAACACATATTTATATACACTCATATGTATATTAATGTTATACCTACATATACAAAAGTTTTAACCGCAGCTGGGTCTCCCACGCATTACCCACCAACATCCAGACATCTTCATCGTCGCAATCATCCGAAATTTAAATGTAACTCCAATACAATTACATTATCGTTCAATAAATAATCAACCCCATTAAACACATATAAAATAAAAAAAAAAAAAAAAAATATATATTCGATCCTTATAAAGATAAGAAAAAGAAAATAAAATATATATATTTTTTCTAGTCCCTTACCTTCACTTCACGTTGAAAGTATCAATGGTGAAATGGTTTTAACTTGATCATAGATCAAAGATTGCATCATGGGTATACATAAAAGTGGATTAAACTTGGTATGACATGGAGGTAAGGCTGACCCATCGAGGTATAACGAATGGTGTGACAGAGGGATATAACATCAGCATCAGCAGCAGCAGCAGCAGCAACACCACCAGCAGAAGCAGTAAGCGGTTATCGACGGTAGACACGACCGCCACAAATCTTAAGCTATCTGTAAATCTCCGAGTTTTTGGTGACTCTCTAATACCTCTCAGAGGTTCACCTCACTTTGGGATTGTGTCTGTGTATATGTGTGTTATGTGTGCACACAAGAGTCATCGTTGTCGCCGTCGTTGTCGTTCTCATCGTCTATATGTGCTATCTATCGTCTGTATAGAGGTGCTGAAGTGAAGGGCCATAGCAGCAACATCAGGCCAAGACTTCTCTACAACCCATATATATCTATATTCTATATATATATATTTATACAGTATGCTATATATAAAAGTGGATGAGAGGATGGAAGTAAAAGAAACGGTGTAGATAAAGAGTCTCAACATTTTGGTATATAGATAGTAACTGGGGACTACAT
This sequence comes from Microctonus brassicae, assembly GCA_918226075.1. NCBI lineage: Eukaryota > Metazoa > Arthropoda > Insecta > Hymenoptera > Braconidae > Microctonus > Microctonus brassicae. The sequence continues at coordinate 3,135,795 of OW445485.1, read as the reverse complement.
AGTTCTTCCGTGGCGCACATAAAGAACAGAAACGCTTGGTCGTGTCCAAGACGGACTGCGCTTACGCGAGCGCGGATTGTACTAGGGTTGGAGTGAAGAAGACGAAAAAAAAAGGGAGGATAAAAAAACGAAATAGAAGGAGAAGAGATTTGTGCCGCTTGGGTTCATCGAGGGACCCATCGACGAAGAATTACTGATTTCACATTGAGAGAGTACCAATCAAAGATATATATACAATATACATGTATGTAGTGTATGCAATGGTTCTTTCCTAAACGATTAAAAGCCAAAAAAAAAATTGGGGGAAAAAGAGAGAATGGTATAGGGTGAAAAAAAAAAATAAACAGATAAATAAATAAGAAAAAAATAAAGAAGTTCAACGCGTTTGAATATCTATTGAAATTGGTATACGCGGGCAGTTGTTCCTCTTTTCAAGGCGAAGGTTAGTTTAAGAGTCTTTGGGTTTGAACCGGTAGCTATTTTATTTTCTTCAGCTCTTGCTCCATAAGATCGCATTCTTTACGACCCATTAGACGAATTCATTACCAAGACCCTCCAGGCAATCTCGCGCGTTGCCTCCCTCTGTGTTCTTTTATTTTTTTTTTCTTTTTATTTCTGTTTTTATTTTTTTCTCTTCGCTTCCTTCCTTCCTTCACTCTATATCGCCACGTCTCGCTCATGCCCCCTCACACTTGTATATTTGTATACTTGAGTGTGCGTGTGTGTATGTGTGCGCGAAGCACACTCAAACACTCGTGGGTGTGCACTTTATGCTCTGCTTTACCAAGTGGTATAATGGTTCTCTTGGTTTCAACAACACTTGTGGCATTAACCTTCATTTAATATCACCTGATGCATTAATTTGTTTATTTTTTTATTTATGTTTATATACACTACTATATCCTTTATAAAATCCATTTATTTTCTTTATTTTTCTTATATTTTTATCAACGTCAAAAAAATATTAACTCGTTCTCCAATCCATTTTCATTTATCAAAAGAATAATGAAATAAATATATCCAAGGAATGTCAACTCAATAAATCTGAACTGCAGGCGACTGTTATTTTCCTTTTAAAATAACAAAAAAAACAACAAAAAAAATGACCCAAGCGACATTGGCGTTCTATCTTTCTTCTTTACTCACTTACAAGCTTGTCCAAGAGAATTTTCCCTTAATGGGCGCACGATCATGCTTGGGGGCAAACGCACGACGACGAGCGAGTGACTGTCCCCCATCGTTTGCTGGTTTGAATATCATTGGGGGCCTTTAACTATATAAATATATTATAGCCATACATACATGTGTATATATACTTTATTATATATACATACGAAAGAATTTACGAGCACACAAAAGTAAAGCTAAAGTCCCAACGCAAACTATGAACCACACGACAATCAGAGGGGTAATGAAGAGTGGAATTGAGGTACATACTGTTCCCTGTATATAAAAGAGAAGGATATATTATGTATATACATTATTGAAGTGAATAAAATAAAGAAAGATGCGATTGTTGGAACTATAGGTAATGCTGCCGTACGTAGAGAGCCGCTGTATCAATTCATTAGCGCATTACGGTTAAAATAAAAATATTGGCGTATCTGCGGCATGCGGCGCATCTCACATGTATGCATATATATATATATGTGTATGTATATTATTTATATGTGTATAAAGAGAGGAAGAAGATAAGAGAATTAGTGAGGGAGAGAGAAAAAGAAAGATGTGCGACCGGTTTGTACGCGCAACTATACTTGGCGGCCCTCGTCTGTGCCACGACGTTGTGGTTCCTCTTTCTTTTTTCCGCCTTCACCTTGCGACTTCTTGCTTGCAGATTGCCTTTACCTGAGCGCACCACGATGCTCCACACCTCGGCAACTGGCACTATAACCCGCGTGCGAGAAGAGACGATACCGTTCCCCAACCAATACACACACTTTATTCACGTATGTGTGTTTTAAAGGTCGAATTGACCTTCGCCGTGATTTGCCGGTTACCTGTAAGCGCGCGACGTTTCAGTATATATGTATATTTATATGTATATATGTGTAGAGTCTCTCTCCACTTTCCAATCTAATTTATTTTTTTTTTTTTATTTTCGACAATGAATGCCCTTGTGTCAGAGAGTGGTGAATGCAAGCTCGCGCTTTCTGTTTGGCTCGATCCAGACAAAAGAAAATAAAAATCAATATATACATTTAAAACAAATATACATATTTATATTTATGTGTGTGTGTGTGTGTGTTTGCGCATGTATAAAATAAAAAATATGTATACGAAGAGTTGAGAATTAAAATAAAAAAAAATGAGAAATAAGTAAAATAAAGAGAAGAATAAAAATTCGATCGAGCGATTTCATGAGAATCGAGGAATCCTTCGAATGCTGTACGTACCTGGTGCAAGATTTGTCGTGCGATAACACTCTTCGTAGCAGCTCGAGTTCTCGTTGTTTTTCACATCAGGGTGGAGTATATATTGGTATGTATGTATGTGTATATAGATCCTATTAGCTGCTCCACTAATACCATCAACATTTGTTGTCTATAGTAGAATGTATTTTGTATAGATATAAATTTTACCATCGTCAAAACGTGTATGTGTAATTAACAATTTTATATATGGGAATCGATGGGATATCAGGAACATTTCATAGTGGTGGTGCATCATTGCAAATTGACTAAATGAATTCACGATAATCTTGTGTGGTATTTGAAAGGAAAATAAAAGGAAAAAAAAAATATATAAAATGAAATAAATAAAAAAATAATATTTATGTTATGTGTATATATTTATTTATGAATATTGTATATATTAATGCGTGGGAGTGACTGTGATAATCCGGATGTAGCACAATTCGAGAGAATATATTGTTGAAATATTTTGTCCAATTCATGCAAAAATGTTGGCGTTCGTGTGACATTCAATGTAATAAATTCGGTGATTTTTCTGGTAAAGTTGAATATATATACAGATGTTTATATACATTTATATACTTGTAAATATGTGTGTATATATATTTATATTTTCTACTGGAATCACTTTCTTTTCATATGCTAAATGCGTGTGAGAGAGTAAGAGGATGGTAAACTTGAATTGATGCAACACGTGGGTAGGAAGAGAGCAACGTGAACACAGAGTAGAGGAGATGAAAAAATAATAAAAAAGACATCAGGTAAAAAATATTTTTGGGATGTTTTTGTTACTGTAATAATATAGGTAAAATATTGATGATAATAATATGTAGAAATAAATTACAATATATCAATTTAATATAGTTTATAACATATATATTTATTTGAGCTTTAATTGCATTTTAAAATACAACCGAAATAATTAAATAATGACAAATCTGGTAAAATGGTTTCAAGAGTTTCGCGTATACATGATGCATATTCTTTGTGGTTGCTTTATTTTATTTTTTATTTTTTTTTTTTCGTTTTCATTTTCACGTACGAGTGTATACTTTTTTTTTTTTCTTCATTAATTTTTGAATTGTTTATTTTCATTTTCATCTAAAACTTTTATTTTCATTTTGTTTTATTTATTTATTTTTTTCGCATTCTTTGAGAGCGCACAATATTTTATAATTTTTGTTTTCTCATCCCTTTTTTTAGTACTTTATTCAATCATTTTATTTCATTTCATTGCCGCAGTAAATGTGTCGTCGAATCTCGTGCATTATTTTAATCATATTTTATTTGTTATTTATTTATTTACGTTTTGTTTTTGTTTGTTTGTTTATTATTTGCTCACTCTGTGTCTCAGTACCACGAAGATTCGTGCTCAATCATCACACATTCAGCAGTCGTATATAATTACAATAATAATATTAATATTATTATGTTGATAAATACTTTAAAAGTCCGCGATGGAAGAATTAGAGTTTACAAGGAATACGTATACAATTGTGTTTTTTTTTTGTTTATTATTATTATTATTTTTTTTTTTGCATCCGTCTATTCGCTCATCGAATTTTCGGAATCATACATTATTTTTTTTTTTTTTTTTTCACTTCTTTATCATTTTTTCTTTATTATCTATTTTTTTAATCTGCATTCCAGTTGAATCGGTTTTCATTACTCTCATTTCATTCATTCATCCATCAATTATTATTATTAGTAATTTTTTTCTTTTTCTACATCACTGGTCTTCACAAACACTAGTACGATTTCATTCACTCTTAATTTTTTTCAACCATCACGCACATACACTCATTCCAGTCGCTCATAATTACTTTATTTTATTCATTTATTAATTTATTATTTATTTTTTATTTTTTATTATTTTTTTTTTTCTTCATTTTTCATGCAATATCACTGTTCGGCATCGTCTTCATTATAATTATGTATAATAATTCCAATTTATAATACACAGTATTCGCGACATAATTCGAATGATAATAATGACAATATTTTACACGTAATGAGACACGTGGGCTCGATTGGCGCAATAAATATATGTTTAAAAACAAATAAAATTTACAATGATCTCTATACACGACTTAAGTCATTGCGCATATTTAAAAAATAATAATAATAATAATAATAAATGCGACAAAATTGTCGCGTAAATAATCAACGACATCCAATAATTTTGCGATAATAAAACCCTCGGTATTGCACCGCGTGGCGCACTCATCTTTTCTCATCATTCTCGCTTCTCCTCTTCCCTCAAATGTATTTCATCATTTTTTTTATTTATTTCTTTTTTCTTTCTTTATAAATTTATTTTTTTGCACAGGCATCATTCGTACGCGCTCGCATGTGTGCGATAATACATTTTGTAAGTATTCAACAAAGAGATTGGCCTATGCAAGGACGAGCGCTAATCTATTCTATGCCTAATAACCTATAGTTGTTTTTTTTTTTTTCTTAATCTAAAAAGGTGGTATACATTTACTGACAGTCGACCTTGCGGCTGTTGATAAGGTATAAGCATTTTTTTTTTCCCTAGTCAAATTAATTATTTTTTTTTTTTGTCTTTTTGTTTAGTATTATTTATCATATTAATTTATTTGTTTTTTTTTTTTTTTAATTTATATTTATTCTCGTCGTCTTTTATTCTATTATTTTTTTAATTTTTTGCTTGACATTTTTGCATTTTGACTTCTATTTTCTTTTGTCCCAACTTATGTTCGGACATTAATTGCTTAAATGATTCTTTTTTTTTTTTTTTTGTTTCATTTTTTTTCTCTTTTTTTTATTATAAACATCACAAACTTTACCGCATGCCGAGCCACATGACTCAGCAGTGGCACGAGATATGGTGGCATTACAATTAATTAACGCACTTCCGAACTTGTCGAACACGAACCACGCGCACTCTATATAATACAACATTTTCAATGTGTCTCAGCATTGGTGGGAGGTGGTGAGGGAATCACACGCACTGTCATCCCATTATGTCTCAAGTAATTTTGGTATTATTCATTGAGATAAAAAAAAAAAAAAAAAAAAAGTAAAAATAAAAAAATAACATGAATAAAATAAAATAAAATCGCGACCCCATCCTCAAATAAATTAGTCATGATAAAAATGACACAATCTGAATATACATCGATCTGTTAAATGTGAAAAAGCTATACTTAAATTGTAGAAATCAATTTTGTCTGTCACGTTAAAATAATTCCAGTTTGACCGATGACATTTCCATATGTCCATCAATTTAAATCAGTGACATATCAATAAACTCAAATATATGTATTTATATGTATGTATATATACTACAAAAAAAAAAAAAAAAAATACAGGTCGCGAGGACGGAGAAGTGAATTTTATAATTTTATTCCGTTTCGGAGAGAGCGAACGAAAGAGAAGATGAGCGCATACATTAAGCCACCCCTATTTAGCCAGTCTTTCCCATCGCGGGTTACTTAATTATTTTTTTCTTCTCATTTGGGCGGGGAAGAGGGAAAAAATCTTGTTTTCTACCACAACAGTCAAATTATGGAACACACTAAATGCTCCCAATGACCAAGGAATGACAAGACGCACGAAGAACGCAACGCAATAATTAACAATCGAAAGAGAGAATCATTTTGATAACATACAAATATTGTATCTCATGATATTTCACGTTATTCACAACAATCAAACTATTCAACGTGAATTATCTATATCTTGAATCAATCTGTCGATCATCATTATCATGCGTCACGACTTCGGCAGGATTAAACAGTAATGGGAGAGTGGAGATAGATACAGAGACAAAATTTAGAACGATAGACAGTGAGAAAATGGGGAGGGACTATCTATCCGACTAATACATCGCTCGTATGCAGTCGTTGTTATACTATAGATACACTTATGTACAAATGGCACCGCTACTTACGCGGTTCGGACTATACGTATTTGCTAGACAATTGTTTGGCCAACTCCGTATACTTGAGAAACTTTGAATGTGGACTTTCCTCGAGCGGTGACGCTGCAGGTTGCGATGGACTACCGTTTGCTTGTAAGCCAGGCGGTGACTTATTACGCTGCGAATTTGATGGTGATGCCGCACTATGACTTGGTCCACCACTGCTCGATGATGATTGTGATGCAGCGGCAATTGTTGCAGCTGCCGACGCAGCTGATCGGCTAATTGTCAATGGATCGGGAATAACTCCGTCTTTGACAAAGTGCATCTTTGATAAATGATGCCTGTATGCACCTTTAGATATAAATGGTGTATCACAAAATGCACATTTCATTATTGAATCAGCTGTTACCACTGCGTCATTGCACGCCCAACTAAATGCAAGTATTGCACCGGGCGTTGAACCAGTTCCTTGACTTGAGCTCGCAGATGAACTTCCACCGCTGCTACCAGCGGATATTGTTTGATTTTGATTTAATGATGACGATCTTGTGCTACTATTATTATTGGAACCAGTTGGTCCACGTGTTTCAGTCTTGTCGCATAATTTTTGTAGTGCTGCAAGTGGATGACTGCTCGCTTTACGGCCCTGAGACTCGGAATTACCACTTGTTCCACCAACACCTGATAAACTATCAAACATTGACGATAAAGCGCCAAGACTGCTGGAAGCTTTTGTGTCTGGTGTACCACGTGGTGTTACTGAACGATCGCTGCTTGCCGGACTACTTGTACTGTTTCTACATGGACTACGTGCCACTTGATGATGTTGCTGTTCAACTTTAGTCGTTGGACGTGGCGTTGCTGGATTTATTTGTGGCGATGAACTTTCTCTTGCCTCTTCTGTATTTTCATTCATACTATTGCGACCATGACAATTGTACACTCCTGATGGTTCTTCATCGTCTCGCGCATCATCCATAATTTCTTTCTTTACCACTACATCTCGCGGTGTGATTGACGCACGATCATCTTCATTGGCAATCGATGGCTCAGTGTCATCATCTCGTGGTTCTTTTTTCACTACAATAGATGACTCTTCATCACCCGATTCATCTGGCACCGAATGTCGACTTGGTATTGGATTATTTTGTTTGTCAGGCGTTGCACGCTGACGATGCGAACCAGTCGACAGTCTATCATGACTCATTGACAGATCCATACGTCTTTCAGGTGTCATTGTGTCCGTTCGATTGCTGCCACGTTCTGATATCGAACTTGATTCACTACCACTACGCTCTCGTCTTGCTGCCGCATTCGATGAGTTGTAGTGATGCTGCTGTTGTTGTTGATAGCTTCGTAGTAGATTCATCGTTTGTGGATCAACAAGGGGTTTTGTGTAATCAACACTCTCGTCAATGCCAAGACGTTTAAGTATACTCGAGCCCATTGGTGCGCCCGATTGTGCATGATGTAAACCTGCTGTGCCATGACGTACTCGTGAATCAAAACTCTTTTCAATTAATTTTTCAATTGCATTAAGTACTGATGGCGACGATGATGAAGTTGTTGTTGTTGTTGTAGTCGTTGTATTATCATTAGCACTAGGCGTTGGTGTATCTTTACCCGGTGTTGTTGTATCGCTGGCTGAACTTGGTGATCGATGATGTCGTGACGACACCGACGATGTATCTTCATTGACGCTTTTTCGACCGCTCTCAGTCGTTGGAATAATTTGCGTCATATTATTGGACATGAGTGCGGTCTTCAAAAAATTCCGTTGATTAATACCTACGGCGCCTGCACCGATACATTGGCGTATGTGTTCAACAAAAATTGACGTTTCAATTTTATCACCACACTTTTCGCATGTTATTCTACCAGCATGCTTACCCAAACTATGCGACAAACTACCGCCAATATCGCCATTTTTAAATTCATTTTGTGCACGCTCTAATTCCAATAATTTTCTAACAGGCAATGATTTTTTTCTTTTTTCACGTGTCTGCCGCCGCCTACCACCACTCTCCGTTATCGAACGCATTATATGCTCTTTATAGTGTGAATTTTTAACCATGTGATTGCTCAATTCTTTTAATGAACTGAACGCCTGATCACACACTTTACACGTTAACACAGCGCTTACATGACTGCTGGTAGCACTACCAGCCCCTGGACCACCAGTATTACCACCATGTGGACCACCACCGCTACCAGGTGGCATTCCACCACCGCCTCCACCACCACCACCACCACCACCACTGCCACCAATTCCACTGCCTGGGCCACCGCCACCACCGCCTTTACCATCATCTGACGATTTCCACGATATTATTTGCTCCTGAGAAATGATATTGGTATAATGTTGTGTTTGTTGCATGTGCGATGTCATTTCGGCAAGAGAACGGAAGCTCTGACCGCACCACATACACTTGAGAATTTGTCGTGTTTGTTCAGCACCCTTACCTAACCATACATCTTGACCGCGTACAAGTTTACGTGGCAATGGCATTGTTTCCTTGATGAGAAGATTTAATTCCGATGGACTTTGTTTACTGTTGGGCGTTGTGTGACTGTTATTACTGCTCCCAGCAGAACTATTGTGCGATTGATGCTGTTGCTGATGTTGTTGTTGCTGCTGCTGTTGTTGATGTTGGGACGTAGGTATTGATGGCATTGTGGGTTGATGAGAATGTAATCCGGACGATGGGGGTGGTACAGGCATATTAACGCCACAGTGTTTTGCCTCTTTCATGTGCGTTGTCATTGCCGCTAGTGTGGGAAAACTTTGTTTACACCATACGCACTTGAGAACATCTTTAGCTTGATCTGCACCCTTATTGAGCCAATGTGACTGCCAAGCGCTGTGACGACTACCAGAAGCGCCACCAGGGTTACTACCCGCTGAGCTGGCGCCAGAACCACCACTACCACCACCACCACCACTTGATGGCGATCGATATAATTCTTCACCGCCGAATTTACTCAATTCACTCATTTTTTCTAATGCCTTTGTTGCTTCACTCGGTTGATACGGTTTATCTAATGCCGCTGGTGGTTTCATTTTTCCATTCCACAATTGATGATGATCGACAATTCCCGGTGTACTTTTGGGCGATAGTTGTTGTTGACTAGTAGCGGCTGCCACCGCGGCGGCAAAGTACGGAAAGTGTGAGGCAACGACTGGCGATGTCCACGGTGAAACAACGGGCGGTCGACCATATGCAGCAGCGGCAGCAGCAGCAGACGAAGATGAATCTTGGTGTGCTGCTGCTGGTTGAATTGTACCACTTAATCTTGATGATTTACGTGGTGGTGGTGGTGGCGACGAATCATTTTCATGACCTGGCCGCTTTCTACCCGATACCGAAAGATCCAATGGTCCATTATTTGTCTCGCTGGATGATGATGGCGTTGGTGGTTTACTTAAATTAAGAATATGCTCGTCATCATCTTCCTCGGCTGATGATGTTTTTCTCGTGCTAAAATCAAGTACGGCTGGTAGTGGTGTCGCCGCAGGTGATAAATCTCCGCCGCTTGTTGGTGAAACAAGTAATCCCGTAGACGCTGCGGGTGGTGAACACGAAGATGTTACCAATGGTGAAACAGAACCTCGTGCAGATAGTGGCGAATGTCCAAGCAATAATCGCTGGTGAGTCTGTTGAATGTAAGCGGCCATAACAGCAGCCGAGTGTGGCGGTAGCAATGGATGACTTGTCAGTGGTACGATACTAGTTGGACTAACTGGACTTGCGCTACTGCGATTTGCTGTTGGTGGGGGACTTCCGGCAGTTGGTCCGGACGATTCCCGAGAATCCCGTGAGGGACAGCGTGGACTCATTGGCTCCCTGAAAAATCAAAGCATACAACTTGCTCTATTTTGATCCTGGGAGAAGAATGTCGTTTGAGAGTTGTGTAATTAAAGAAAATTAAAGAGAAAGAGTAAAGGTGGAAGGATACATTGCGCGAGCAAGCGCAATTTTTATTCATATGTGTATATATATAAACCGTTCAATGGCACTAAGATCGAGCATGATGATATTATATTGTGACCAACTGCAAACGATGTAGTCGCAATGTGCATATACACATGTGCAGGATGTGTGTATGTATCTATATAGACGACGATGCAACTGCTGTATTGCGATACAACACGTTTGATTAATCGCCATTCGCCAGCTTTAAATTCTCATAATCGATCCCATTGGCAATGACATGACACCACACAAGACTATCCATATGAATATTTCATAATTATACTCGTCTATAAGCACGCGACATTATCTTCTACTATTCAATATTATCTATTCATCATTATATCATTGAATAAAAAATAAAATAAAAATAAAAAATTAAAAGACAAATAAATTAAAAAAAATAATTTATATATATAACAGACGATTAATAATCATAGGTAATACCTGTTAAACCGTGAGAAAATTTAGTCGTCATATACGATGAAGAGCGTGGGCTCGTGCAGTGTGGTATAGTATATAGTTGAAAACACGTGGAGCACACACACATACACACCGACAACTCGATACATACACACACTTGACGATATAGGGCGCGTGCTTCCAGACCTGTCGACGGCTCGCTCGTAACTGACTCTCCCTTGACTGAATACCGAATGCGCGTGCAGCGAGATGAAAGGGGACCACCGGTACGCATGCAGGGGAAGTTTTTGGAGCTTGGCATGATGCGGGTATGAGTGGGGATTGTGACGATGGAGGGTGTTGAAGAGGTGGGGAGATATTTTAGTATGAATGTGTGTGAGAGTGAGAGAAATAACGAGAGGAAGCTGCCGACAGAGAGTTAACCGGGGGAAGCAAGTGAACACGCGCCTATCTCTATTAGCCGAGTGACGCCGCGGCAACTGCTGTGTGATATCGTGTTCGTTTATTCCCGTGTATATATACGATAATATATAACCCACAAGCGATTTGTTGCGATCAAACAAATTTTGAATTCAGTGGTGGAAAGACGTAGGTGAAGCACAACGCGGCGCTTCAAAGCCCGAGAATTGTTGGCGGCACCGACGTATAATTTACGTTCATAAACATATACAATGTGTTTATGACGTATGTAAATAGTATTTTCCCTAGTTGTCAAGTTGGCAGGTGTATAATGATTTAGTATATAAGTAAATAAGTACGGCGGTGTAAACAGTTTCACACTAATTTATTTATATTTTTAGTCATGTAGAGTATTGTTATTGGGTATGTGTTAAATAAAGTGTGTATACTTATATGCGTATATTTATGCGAATGTAAATATGTATTTTATGTGTATACAATAATCATACCTGTCGGGAGGTCCAGTGTCCCGTAAAACAGAGGGATTTAACCTTAACGGTGTTGACGTTGGTGGTGGCGTTGATGGACTTGTAATTGAGTCCTCGTCATCTGTTGCCTCAGCGTCATCATCATCTTTAGCTGCAGGTGGACAGCCTCTTTCACTTGGACTTATTGGTCCGTCTTCGTCCACACAATCACCTTCTTCAGCTTGGAGCTCTGTGCCAGGTCCCGAGCCTTCTATACCGTCTTCCCCTGTAATAAAATATAATAAACAATATGAAAAATAAGAAATATATATTTTCAATTATTTCATCTCAATATTTTTCATTTGAATATTATGATGAATTTCATAGATATTTTTATTGTTTATACTTTTATGTTGTATGAATTTTAATTGAATTTTGAGATGCTGATGAAGAACTGCGGAAATTTAGTATCATAATGAGAGAAATGGTGCGGTAAGAAACACAAAACATTGACACCTACGCGGGCCAAGTGTAAAATTGTAGAAATGATATAAAGGTACAGATCTTGGGCACGGAGGCAAACAATGACGGTATCGGTTCATTTATCAGCCTTTCGTTTGAGCGTGTTGTCATACAGAGTTAGATATTATATACTTCTTAAGGACAACACAACGTCACTACAGAGACGCAGTAGAAGAAGAAGACTTAACCAAAGACAACACGACAGCACTGGTAACCATTGTTAGTTTAAATGGTATGAGAGAACGCGCGCGCGCGGCAAAGAGATGCCTTCTTCCGTCATGGGTATTATAAGTTTTAATCAAATCGTTTTACACTTTACATTCTATGCCTATCACCATCACAAAATATATTTTTACTCATTCATAACTCACAGACTCAAAGATGAATATCGAGTGATATAATAATATCAACCATTATGTATATGTACAGATAATTTTATTTTTTATTCTGTAAACATATAATGACATCAGCAGAGAGAGAGGAAGTGAAAGAGAGAGAGAGTGGTTGGGTGTAACGCATTTGTATTGTTTCTTGTTTTTTTTTTGCATTTTATTCTTTCATCAAACCTACTAAATGGGCTGTGGTTGAATGATTCACTGCTGAGAGAGTAACACAAACTGAAAAGATCTTGAATCCCCCAACGAATCTCGACGCATACATTTTAGGGGACCGTGAAGAGTAAGATTTACGACGAGTGGCCGTCGGGATCGACGCCGTGCGAAGACGGAGGTGAGACACTGGACAGGTGCTAGATGCAAATAAGACCCTGATGGCGAGGAGAATTGAAAAGAAGAAGAAGAAGAAGGAGAAGAAGAAGCGAAAGGAAAAGAGATCGTACAACAGAAATAGAATAAAATTGAAAGAAAAAAAAAAATTCCAACCCGGACACAAGAACAACGCAAGTGAAGAAAGCACGCGTGTGCACCCGCCATCTTGCTCAAAAATCCTCAAGAGGAAAAAACATAAGAAAAGAGAAAGAGGAAGAAGGGAGTGTCGTGTTGTAGTAGCTTCTTGGCTTGGTACAATCACATGAGGGGTGGTATAAAATGTGCCTTGAACGACGACAAACTGAACCAACTCACCAAAGAAATATCTTTAAATAAAGAGAGGGGGGAACGACACAACGTCGTCTTCGTCGTCGTTGTGGCCACCGATCGTCCTCCTACCTTGCCAACTGGCCAACCAAACGATCGTTTGTTCGCGAGGTCCTACTGGAAGAAGAGGGAGAGAAAGGAGATCGCACATTGATCCGTCGGAGCATCGGCAACTAATTACGCAGATTTATGTCCCCATTGTCCATTGTCTCTTGGTTGCCCCCCGGGATCTACTGCGCGAGTGCTCAACGATCGGAGGGAACGCGGGCGGATGAAGAAGCTGGAGGATATAGCAAGGTAGCAAGGAAAACGAACGAGTAAAGCGCTTGAGAGAATGAAGAGGGGCACATGCATGTAAAAGTAAAGGACAGCGGACGATGGTAGACGCGCGGCCAAGAAGACGATTGGATGCAACAGCTAGCAAGAGTCAAGAGGGAATAAGGTACCAGGGCGGACCACCGGCGGACTTCAGCCCCGCCTGCTTCTGATATAGTCCCCAACATTTAACTCTATCGCCTTTTTTTTTTTTTTCTTTCCTTTTCTCATCTCTTTGTCTCCATTCCTTTCTCTATCTATCGCCATCTCATTCATTCTTCAATGTTTATGTATACTCTTGTGTACATATCGCACTCTTTTGTTCCCACAACAGACTTTGTGAAATACGCGGACGATGAATATACATGTATAAATATCCACACACGTATTTTATTGTATAAAAAGGCATGTAGTCAGCACACCCTCGAGCGCGAATGAACTGGAAAGTAAAGACACAATATAGAGCGCACAAAATTCACACACAACACTTTAGAATCAGTTGAGATGACACTAACCAAGTGATTTAGAAGCATTGTAAATTTGGTGATCTGTGACAGGCAAGCCCTATATTTTCAGAAAGCCAATCAGAATAAAATCATCTGTGATTCGCTTGAAAATGAAAAATAAATACAATAGATAGTACGAATTTTCAGTGTGCCCCCCCAGCTCTTTTTTTCTACATGGTCTTCCATCAAGGTCAACAAGAGCTTATCTATATATACACAAGTATACATATGCATAAAGGAAAAAAAAAAAAAGATATTGCAATGGGGTTATATTCTTCTCTTATGGTAGCTTGCAATACAAAAATACGTACGACCCATCGTCGCATCGCGGGCCCTATATATTATGGCAGCCGCTAACAAGACGCGCACACGACGCTTGCTTTCGTCTTCTGTGTAAAAGATACAAGGATGAGAAACAAGGAGAACTGTTTGACGATGGTACTGTAGTGATGGTAGTGGTGGTGGTGGTGGTGTATCCGACCACGGGCGACCAACTCTTGACACTCGAGGAGATCGTTGCCGCGCGATATCCGCTGCTTCTGTCCTCGGTTCACTCAGAGACTCTCATCGAGCGCGGCAAAGGTTTAGATATAGATATAAATACATATACATCAGTATATACGTATATATGTATGTGTATATAAGTAAGCCAAAGTGCGAGTGATATGCATTAGTATGTACAGTATACCTGATCTGCGGATCTGTTTGTTTGTATGTTCATGTATATATTCGCTACTTCCCTCTTCTCTTATATGTATTACACAAAACTTCATTCTCCCACTCGTTTCAACATTAGTACATGTACTTATATGTATGTTTGCTTTATGTATATATATATATATATAGTTGAACCAGGGGACGAAAATGCACAACAATAATTAGTCTTATCTGTATAAACGAAGCTACGTGTAACGTTTCTCTTTCGGGTTAGTTTAGTTCTCGTTCACGACAAACATGCGCACGATTCACGGATATATTCAGATAAGCAGAGATATCGTTCCTTTACACAAGTTGGTTACACGCTTGTAAAACTTGTATACAACCCATTGAAGTTGGAAGAATATATATAAATGTACATATACATACACTAAATATATTATTATATATGAATATAAATATGTATATTAAAAAATCAGATGGTGTAAAATAAAATTTATTTTTATTTTATAAAATTATATTGAATCGTTATATAAATTTTAGAAAATAAACAAAAAATAATTTTCGTCATTTGAATTTATGAATTAAAATTTTTTTTATATTTAATTTTTTTAATACGCGTTAAAAAATATTACGTGAATATATAACTAATAACAAGTCAGTCACTGTGTGAAAGAAGATGAGTTTGAAGATTGAAGATGGGATGAAGTATCTGATATATGCAGAGTCCGACAGAAAAAAAAAAAAAAAAAAAAGAGCACGTGCACAGACCACAGCGAAAGATGATGGACAGACCAGTTGGATTAGCAAGGCATGTATATATACATAAATATATTAGTGAAGTGGAAGAAGGAAGAAACGGGTGAGAGATGGACAGGCGGGTAGACAGACAGCTCTCTACACGGACATTGGAGGTAAAGCGCTAGCGTTGTTTGAAGGAAGAACGATAAAGGCGCGGACGAAGGCGCATTGCATTGTGATTCTCTCTCTTGTGGGCCTGTCATCCAAGTGACTGACGGGTGAATCCATTCTTCTATACAAGACTGGCCTCCATTCTCCCTCACCCGCTCACCTCTATTCGCATGACGGAACACGAAACAACCTGAATATTTTTAATGTCGATACGAATATACATCAATATTACACGTGATTAATTTCAACTATCGATCGAATGATGCATTTTATCACACACCTATAAAATTTATTTACTCTTAAACTTTTTATCAACAAAAATATATCTGTATATACTTGTTGATGGTTCATTGTATGTATATAAATATATACATCAGTGAAGAACTGAAGCAGGAAGACTGAGCACATTTATATATAGTCTACAGTCTACCTGACTGATTGACCGATGGGAGGGCTGTTATCCCAAGTCAACACTCACTCCATCAGTTGAATGTATATACATGTATATATGTGTTATTTATTTATACATCAATTCTTCTTGATGGTTTCATACTGTCGTTCTTGCCAACAGTCTTTCTTCTTAACTACATAATGAATCTAAAGACATTTGGAATGATAATAAAACTTGACTGTTGTGTATTAGTGAAATTGAATTCACATTAATCTCAATGTCAATCACCCTAAATAAAGAGAAAGAAAAGAAAAAAAAAAAGAAAATAATAAGATATATATTATAATGATGAGACGAAAGATAATTTATTTTAAAAGACATTATTATTTTCAATCTGTCATTATCAATATTTTTTCATATTGATATAGACTTTATACATAAAAAGACTTGCAATGGTATTTGGACGATGATTCACAAGCTCGCACGATTGACAGCCACAGTGCGAAAAGCCACCACACTCAATCCCTGAAGCTACCAACAGGGCTATGTAGCCCGATTGGTTTTTCCCTTTCATAACAACATTCACAGAAATATATCCATATATATATACATTTGAGATAAGGTGTACATCAGACATCAATGTGTATAAATATATATAAGAACGAAAAGTCAGAGACAATTTGTCGATGTTCTTTGTTATTTCTTTTGTTATATCCATTTAAAACATGAAATATCATCATCGATCTATAAAATATACAATTCAACATGTCAACTCAACTATGACGATAATAAATAACTGGCATTAAGTTTCCCTTTTGACTTTTCAACGTTCAATCATTTGTTAAAGATTTTCGGCTTTTATTCCTTATGCACATATACACGCATATATAAATGAAATATATAATGTCATGATGGTAACGCACACATACATACACATTGAACAAGTTGGCGAAAAGTATATATGTTTAGTACATTGGAATGACACAGCTGTCCAAAAAAAAGACCAAAAATATCAGGTTCAACCTTCTGGCTTTCTCTTTATATATTCTCTTTCGAGGGTGGAGAAACCAAACGGCAAGTGAGAGAGCAACATCAAGAGAAACAGAGTGGGGAAAATAAAAGGGTAGAGAAGGGGAGAATAAGGAGAGGAGACAGGAGAGAGGAATGACGAAGCGGTAGACGCGGGTTGGAGTGACGGTGAGTGATGGACAGGAACTCAGTCCGGAGACAAAGAGCGATGGAAAGGGAGCATGAAAGTGCAGTTGTGAGTCTTTGAGTTGAGAGTTGGCAAGACATCGATCCTATTCTCCAATGTAGTCCTGTCTATTTTCATTATTATTACATAGCACTTTGCACATTTATTTCTTCCATCACTTTATCTTTTTGTTACGTACAATTGTACGGTTGACACGATGTTAATTGCCTTTAATGTGAAAATCTACGAAAGACAAAAAAAAAATAATATATCTAAAATGTATATACATAGATCTGAAATAAAATGAAAAACGAAAAACGATTGATGTTATGTGTATTGCAACAGAAGTATAGTGCACGGTTGATTAAACTAATCGTTCAATAGCTTCATTTCCACATTAACTCAATGATAATAATGACTGTAATAATAATAATATGGAATGAATTTTGCTGCAGTTAATGTACGTTCTTGTATATTAATATCATAAAATAGTGGTTGGTTGTTTTCGCTTGTATATATACATATATATATTCGCCTGATAAAATACACGCGGTTAAGAGAAGTAAATCCGGTAGACTTGGATGATGGATGAAGCATATACGACGTCCGTTCGTCGAAATGCCTGTTGTAAGGTAGACGAACGCCATAACGACAACGCAAGGTGAATGAGAAACGAACCGAAGAAGGTTTTAGGTGATGATCGATGTATGCATCAAGAGGAAGGTATAAAATCTGGTGGGGGAACTGGTTTTCATCATCGTGACCGCAATGTCATATTGATAAGCTTCAGTATAACCATTATCGCGTTGAAAGATCGGCATTGTGAATCCTCATATGACTTTGACGACCACGCAACGATGACATTGCATTAGATAAAGTAGTTGGATTATTATTTCAATCTATTCATAATCAGACTTTGGTATTGATCATTGACATCAATCAAAATTGATATAGAATATATAATTATATGTATATAAATACAGATGTATAATGTATCTATATAATTGTAGAGAGAATTTATGCATCAGCTAATATAAACAACAATTAATAGATTCTCTCATAATATATGTGTACGTTTGATAGATGGATATATATGAATGTATGTATGTACATATTGAACGTGTAAAGGTATAAAGCAGGTGTCATGAACCGGACGTTGAAGAAAGGAAGAAGCCCAACGGGACACATAGTGGAAGACGATTGGCAAGCGTAGGGAGTGAGAATGATAGCAGAGAACGCCTTCATTCACTGTGCAATGTCCGTCACTTTCATTTTCTCTCTCTGTCTCTGTGATTCTCTCATTCGTTCTCTTCACTTAAAGCATCCGACATTTACCTATAGCTCTCTTTCTA
Organism: Microctonus brassicae; assembly: GCA_918226075.1. Classification (NCBI taxonomy): domain Eukaryota; kingdom Metazoa; phylum Arthropoda; class Insecta; order Hymenoptera; family Braconidae; genus Microctonus; species Microctonus brassicae. Next base: position 3,117,285 of record OW445485.1, on the reverse strand, counting down.
TCTAATGTACCATACGACACACCCCCTGGCATCTCCTTGCACTTTCCGTCACGCTGTCTTTCCACGTGTCAGTCGCGCTACCGACTGGCGCGTAGAGTCAGTGCCATGACAACAATAATTGTCAGCGAAGTAACGTCTCTCACGTCGCGACGACGACGACTACTGCTATACTGCTGCTCTGCTACGAGATGAGAAGAGAGTATAAGAGGAGGATAATTTAACGTAGAAGGGAAAACAGACAAAAGAGTATATGAGAGTTTGAGACAGAGCGATAAATAGGAAAAGAAAAATGAGAGAAAAAATATTTAAGTGTCTATTTATAGAGGGACAAATAAATACAAAGCAGCTGATGATGGTGAATTCTGCCTCATGGCTATGTCGTTTACACACGAGAAATTTGATCTACTGATTGGGAGAAAAATCGTAGAGCAATATGTGCAGCATATATTATTTATTTCAAATAAATTAATATTTCCCACGATATAAATGATCTGTATAAATAATTAAAAGTATCGGATAGATATGTTTAAAATTAATATACTCTTCAATAGATCAATATGAGTCACGTTGTACGTCACAATATTTAAATGCATATATATGTGTGTACATATACATATGAACGTACGTCAGGACAAGTTTAAACTTGTACTATACACGTTTATACTGCACTGTTCACGTATATGTATAAAGATATCGGAGAATATTCTTATATGAGACGTGTAAATAAAGCACTTCAGACGAAAATAATTTTAAAGTCCAAGACACACACCGATCCGTTCTAATAAATATTGTGTCAACATAAATAAGAAGCGAACCGGGAGGGGAATATATTCAAGCGCGGGACAGATACACGGATGATGTGCACAACGTGAAATAAAGTCGGTTGAGGGATATATGTCGAGTGTATAAGAATGAGAGTATACAACATGAAGAATAAAGAGGCAAAAAAAAAAAAAGAAATAAATTAAGAAAAAAAATAAAGAAATAAATTAATGTACACGTCGTTTAAATGACGGACGCTTGATGTACTGAAGGACAGGTGCGGCCCATACAATTTATATACACCAATCTCTTCCGCCATCATCATCATCAACATCATTCTATACTATTTTCCCCCCATTGCATTAATCTCCATTCACCACTCACTTATCATATAATAAAAAATCACATATTAAATATTATAAATTTTATATAATCAACCGAATTCTTTACAATTGTCAGAGCAATATATCAGATTGCACTGTCGACAATTGATTGTTTTGTCTGTCTATATATACAGTATATATACATATATATGTATATATATATATATGTATATAATGCCACCGCGTGTGAAGAGAAACATGTGTGATAGTCGATTGAAGTGACATGAGAGAGCTTCGGCATCATTGCACCAATACTCTCAGTCTCTTCTCCTTGAGTATGTTGATACGTATATGTCTATACATATATCTATAAACTGTAGAAACAAGAGAATGAGAAAGAGAGTGAGATCGCGAGTGAACTGAGAGTGACGTAGGAGCAGATTTATGCGACACACATGCGGCAAGCCATATAACTCACTCGATCGTACTATAATATCCTATACCCCCTTGATGCCCTCAAAGTCTCCCTCACTTCACTGTGTATGTTGATGCCTTTAACTGAATGCCCATGCGTATGTATATGCATATATATACATGTATACATATACATACAACGTATTATAATAGTGAGACATGGTGCGAAATGTGCATATACAGAATAGAGATGAGCGACAAAGACAGTTAACATAAGCAAACATCTACACATTAATATATTTAATATATAATGTTATTATATATACCTACTGCTGATTATATGTTATACTGTAATGTAATAAGAATATATGTATATATATGCCTTGCATATGTGTATATACATATGTATGTATATATATAAATGTTAATATATATAGTATACCGAATATTTATTACGTATCGGGATTATGTTCTTTCAGTGGTTCCCATCGTGAGCGGTTATACACGCAGATGAAATCGCCGATACAGCTGCGAGATTTATCGCGACGCGCGAAAGAACGTCAAGAGAAGGGGGATATATATATATATATATATATATATGGTATGCGACTGCAATAAAAGGATGTATGTGTGTAATTTTGTGTATAATTGTGGTGCATAACGTGGGAATTATATACAATAAAATATTTTTTTTCTTTTTTTCAATTTTTAATTTGACAAACAATAATCTATAATAAATCGCTGTTATTATAAATTATTATCGATTAAGAAAACAAAAAAAAATATCTATGATAAATTACACGTTATATGATTTATATTTTAAAAATATATAATATTACTGTATTTAATATAATATTTATTTATACAACTTACAAAATTGTATTTTAAGGCCCATTAAATATATTTATCGCGTTAATATTATAATATATATATACACACAATATAAACACCTTTGTTTGCATTATATATACCTTATGTGTTTCTCTATCGCGTTATGTATATATACCGTCATCATCACAATCACCCCATGTCGACGTCGACGTCGTCGTCATCATCGTGAAATGCACCATAACGACTATAACACAGCCACATTCCCTATAACGATGGAGGCATACATATATATATACGTCCTCTGTATATGAACGAACACTCACACACACTCTCTCTCTCTCTCTCTCTTTCTCTCTATACAGTATATATAACCCGCAGAGAATCAGTAGCCGTAAAGCATTATATATACGTATATATTGTAAGCACAGTGAGAGAGTGAGAGAAGTAATTTATAGTTGCAATAATTTATTGGGTACCATGGGGTTTATACTTGCCTGACGTATAGCCATCCGTCACCGTCAGTGACGTCACCTCCCTCCACACATAATGACTACCTACATGGCAGTAGAGTCTCTGGCCCAACAGTGCTTATTGCCACCCTCTCCTTTTCTCCAATCTTTTTTTCTCTCTTTCTCTATCGTCTTTTTTTTTTTTTTTTTTTTTTTTTCTTTCACCATTCTCACATTTTCACATAACATATTTTGCAACGAGTGATATAACATTATGCGTCTTGAGATTATTAAAAATCGTATCATAAAATAAATCAATTTATTATTAATACTGACAGTAAATATCTCAAGTTAATTTTATTTTTATATAAAAAATATGAAGAAAGGTATTGTGGAAAAATTTGGTGAATATAAATTGTTATAGTATTCGTGATGTTCTTCACTGTGTGAATAAGATGAAAGAATAAGAAGAAGACGAAAGAATAGAAAGTAGAAAAAATATATATATATATAAGTATATATAATATAAAATACGCGAAGACGAAGACGAATACTCATTGGGATGTCTTTTGGCCACGGCCAGGGATGACGAGTCGTATCCATGCGCGCCAAATATGCTTGTCACGTCTCTTGAATGTTCGCCTTCGCCGTCGCATTACAGACAACGCGCGCGCGGAACCAATAGAGACCTTCGTTGTGTGTATATTATGTTTGTCTGTGTGAAAAATGTCAGGGTGTATACCTGAAATGTGTATGACAGAGAGGAAGACGCACAAGAAGAAGAAGAAGCAAGGAGAAATGAAGAGACAGAGTGAGCGGAATGAAGGGGATTTAATGGAAAGGGGACAAGAGAACCATATACACACCGGAGTGGAAATGACGTTGACGGGCGTTTGTCACTGTCCTCGACAAATAATATCCAGGCCACATCGTCTACATGGGCGAGAATTGGGTATGACAGTCTGATCAATAAGTGCAAGATTGGTCAAGACAATTGAGTTATATACATATATATATACATATAAATATATATATATATATTTACAGGTTGCTTGTTAATGTTGAAAGAAAAAGGATGCATCTACAGTGATGAAGGCAAAAAAAAAAAATTAAATTACATTTTTTGTTTGTTTTATTTGATGTAGGAAATGGCCAGTGGCGTTTTGTTCATACGATGGGATAATTGGTAGGGAAATTATTCGACTGTCACACTGGGGAGAGAACAGGTTTATATGTTGGGCGGGTGCAAAATAAAGTTGGAGAAAAAAAGAGTGAGAGGGTGATCGAGGCACACGTACAGATATATAATAATAGTGAGGGAATACAGAGTCGAGACGCGGAGGTCTTGGCGACAGCCGTCAATCGATTGTCAACCGGGTCAGCCAACCAACCTAACCCCAAGTTCCTCTTCCTTTACCCCGCGCTATAGCAAACGCCCGCTCCTTTCATCGTGGCAGGGTCCACGCGACCCCTCGATAAACGCAACCCCTGTGTGGACGAATCTTTTTCTACTTTTTTTTTTTTTGTTACGTGCTGTTCTTTTTTTTACCGTCTTTTCTTGCCTAATTTTTTCTCGCTTGCTCGCTTCCAAAGGCAAAATTGCTCCTAAACCGCAGGGATATAGTCAATAATTATCGATCATCGCTGCTGGTGCGGAGTCGAAGGGGAAATCGTAATCGAGTCCTAATGTCTACCTGTGACGCCGTCATCGTGGCGCGTCTTTTGTGATTTAATCATTTTTCATATTTATTTTTTTTTTTACGTTTTATAACTTTTTTTTTTATTGTACGATGAGGTTTTTGTTTCGGGGTATTATATAGCATCTAATCCGCGAGATGAACGACAGAATCACTTCGTAGAATTTTAGACTGAATGCAGCCCATAAAATGACCCGAGAACTATTATTAAATGTTACTTTCGGTTCGTTTAGAAATTTTTATTACTTGATACTTAAATTTTTTGTGATTATAACGTTTTTTTTTTTTTTGTTCGTGATTTCCTTTTTGGTAAATTATTATTTCGAATCAAATAACCCACTACATAGTTTAATATAAAAGAGTCTGCTGTCCACGAACTAATTTTACAATATTTCCCATTCATTCATTGTGCAGAATAAAAATTTTAAACTGTCACATAATTATATCAGTAGCTTTTTCAATTCTATATTGAGCTCCATAATAAAATAAACGTTACAATATGCATGCACATCCGCTCATATATCAGTAATTCATTCACTTCAAATATAAAAATAAAGCATCAACGGAAGTCAAATATTGACTACAAAAATTCTACTCAGTTTTTCCATTTAAAATTAACATCTATCCTATCATTGAGTGACATATCTGCGGTAAATTATAAATTACTACAAAATGCCAATCAATAAAGTACATTTATAATCTATCTATCGTCACACTTTGGACTTTTTTTTTTATTTTTTTACTAAAATTACCACTTCAAACAAAAATTTCATCATAATTTTTTTCCCCCTTATATTTTGATTTTCATTTAATAAATTCATTTTTCCTTTTTATTCGTTTAAAATATTTACCATGCGAGTGACGTCGAGCAAATCGGTCAGCTACGGTGGTCGAGGAGGTCTTTTTCCAACGTTATATACTACCACCAAGTCTTGATATACATAAACATACAAACACGTGTATATACACACTAGACTGGGAGTGAGAAAGGTGGAGCAAGGGACAAGATGATTGAAATGCGGAACAAGAGGGGCAAGAGGAGTTGATGGAGAATGAGAAGAAGAAGAATGACGAGAGTGTACTCGAGAAACACCACCACCACCACCATCATCATCACCAGCAGCAGCAGCAGCAGCAAGTAGGAGACTAAGAGTCGTATTCAGGATGGAAGGAGAGCACTGGGGTCTAATGAGTCCCGGACGCAGGGTGACGAGCCGTCTCCTGGAGTGACGCGAACGAGAAGAGCTTCGCCCCCACTCACCTTTCACAGTGGTCTCTCCCACTACGTCACTCGCCAGTCCACCGTTGAATTTGCTGTATAGATAGAGAGAGTGAAATGAACGACAACCACCTCCTGATCCTTCTTTCTTTTTCTTCTTTTTCTTCTTCATCTTTCTCACTCTCCCTTTCCCTTGCTCAACATCGCTCCAATATCAAGACTGCCGTCGGACAGATCAATGCCGTGAATGCATACACCATTGCAGTGATGAACGTCTGAGGTGTTTAATGCAATACACAGCATTCATCCTGATAAAACTGCACAACGTCGTGTTGTTTAATTTTTTACATCTTTTATTTTTATATTTATTTGTTTATACACGAAAGTGAATGAACATACTTTGTGCGATCTTCTCAACTGAATATTAATCACTGCGCCATCACAAACCGGAAATGTCATGAACAAGTTGATAAGTATTGAAAGAAAAAAAAAATAGAATAAAATGTTGAGAGAAAACGTAAAGGAAAATGGTAAAACAAAAAAAAAATATATTGAAAGAGCGAAGAATTGAGTGAAATAATCGAGATTAGAATAAGGAGGATTGAATAGGGGATGAGGATCGACAAGTAATATGTGTTGCCTCTGCATTCACGTAGACTGACAGTGGCTTAAGGGAGAGAAAAGAGGAAAATGGTGGAATTGCGGAAAGGCGTGGAGGCAAACGGACCCGTCAACTGCCTCATTGCATATTCAATGAAACGACGACGACCGCCAGCAGGTCCAGGATTTTGTCTTGAACTCGTAAAGTCCCACCCTGCTATGTCAGAATAATAACAATTCCTAATTTTACTATATACTGTTATGTCTAACAACCATTCAATCTGTTCATGATCATATGATAACAAATTTATACTGTATATATAATATACATGTATACTTATTTGTTTATTTATTTGTAGTATACAACGTGAATATATAAAAGTGACAAGTGTATTTCATCGTGTTGTTTACACAAATCCGTTGACGTGCCAAAGAATTTTTGTGTGATGTTTGCCATACAGAGTAACTCTTAGTAATGCAACAAAAGTGAAATGAATAACCGTGTGTGCATATATTCACTATTGCATATGAGTATACATATATAAGTGTGACGTAGAGTTATTTGCGTTGCGACACTTCAACCCCGAGAATTTGTCGTTTACCCCCCGCGCGTAAAAGCTTCGCTTTCGCCACACAGTTTGTGCAGGGAGACTTGAACGTTTGAACTGTCACGTTTCACCTGACAGTCAGACCCTGGACTATACTTTCAATATAACTGTACATTAAATATATATGTATATATACGTATTACTTATATGCATGTGAAAGAGTGTGTGAGAAAACATTCCATGCGTTTTTCAGATTGTCCAGTGATGGACATTTGCAAAATGTTATATGTTATACTACCGACTTGGATAGAACTAAAACCCTCGTTTAACCTCTGTCACTTAAACGTTACACACTTTGTTCTCAACTTTTTCTATACCACATACGTATTATATGTAAATATACTTACACATACACATATAAACATATATATTCAAAATAAGTAGGACAATAAATCTAGATGATTTCATATTGTTTTTATAGATCAACTAAAATATTTAAAGCTCTATAATAAATTCAATTATTTTTCTCCGATAAAATTTCATGAAATATATATGTTTATATTCTCACTTATATAATATAATATTGATATAAATACAAAATCACGAGTTTCATTCAGTCTCATTCATTCGTTATACCATTCACAGTCAATTTAAAATATATATTCAACATTACTATATCGATTTTTTTTTTTTCCTTTCATATTATCAGATGAAAATACAAAGCAATTGCGGAATGTGGATGTTGAAGCACGTCCACAGAGTTTATATTCGTCGATTGAAGAACGAACTGTATGTGTATACATATATAAATCCCGCACGTACGTTCGACGCGAATTGGAAGGGTCGAAACTACAAAACAGGGTGGGGCAGTTGTGCTAAGCATAGAGTGTATATATAAGGGCGAGTGTATATGTACGCGGGAGAGAAATAGGAGGAGGATAAAGAGGAAGAGAAAGAGAGAGAGAGAGAGAGAGAGAGATGAGAATGGTGAATGCGCAAAGTGGAGGAGAGAAGCAAAGAGAAGGTTGTTTCATCTGTCACCTGCAGACGCCGCCTTCCTTTCCGTCATCGTTCCTCTCACCCGCGTTTCATCGTCCAACTACCCCCGCGATCCCCTTTAATAATAACAACAATAGAGCTTGGAAGGACGGTGGTGGACGCTCGGTTGCTTGACGTCGTGGCATGTGCCAGAGAGGGGAATATTACAGGGGTTAAAATAAGTATGAGTGAGAGAAAGAGAATGAGAATATGAGAGCAAGAGGTTGAACTGAACGACGGGTCACAAGACGGCCGTGTCACGTCCGTTCGCAGCCTCAACCCATTCTCGACAGCTTTTACCTCTTTTCCTCTCTCTCTCTCTTTCGCTGTATAGTAGCCCTAGTCGTCGTAGTCATCGTCGTCGTCGTCGTCGTTGCCATTCCTCCTTTTACTCTCCTCAGCCATTCGTACGTCCATCTACCTTGTCCCTCTCGCGACCCTTATTACACGTCGCACACGGGTCAACTTCATCAGGGGAAATGTCGCACTACATACTACAATACCAGACATTAACATACCCATGTTCGCCTAACGTGTATATACCTATATGTATGTTAATGTATATATGTGTACACTCCAACCTTTATTTCCTTTCCACCTCCGCTATTACGTCCACTCGTACTTGCAGCATCAACAAATACCAGAGTTGCGAGCGCGAATTATTGTTCACACTCGGGCAAAGTATATATTATAAATATATATGTATTTGTTCGATAATAATTTTATTTACATTTATATATATATTTTTTTTTCATGCCATATCTCTTTTGAATAATCACTGTGCCAGTATATTTAAAATATAAATGAAATATTCAACTGCTGTATATTCAGTATAATTAAATTCGTTGATTTTGAATTTTATTGTGCATGTATATGATGTTGAATGCGGGTAATAAATTAATTATTGCAAATTAAAATCGTCCATATATAGTAGTTAATGTGTCATTATTAAATTCATCAAGCCAAAACCCAATAAATCCCAAAGCTTGACATGAAATTTATTTTATTTTTATTGTCATATTTTCTTTTCATTCATTTATTTATTTATTCATCGATATATATTTTTTTTCTTTTTATATTTTATGTCCAGTGTATCACTCGCATGGTTGTCAAACACAATGACGCGAAATAAATTATTTTTTTTCCATGATGATTGTGATTTTAACGAACCTCATACTCTATTTGCCGGAGGGGCTCAATACTTAGACCATGTTATACATATACATATGTATATATATTCCATGTACATATATGTATATATGTTCGATAAAATGCTCACGCGTAATTAGATTTCATTTTATATAACTTTGCCAGGTCGACAAACCGAATTTCCCCTAGAGCTCTATGGCCTCACACATTTATAGAAGTGTATATGAATAAATGTGCGTTGAGAGAAAGGGGATGGAACAGAGTAATGTTTGCATTTTCATACAGAGCGCGTTTCATGTACTATATAGTGCGCAATTTTTCCCTATAGCACATGTGTTCTCAATGTATGTGTGTATATAAACGTACATAGATGTATGTAATAATGATGGAACCGTAACGAGTGTCGCGTCAATTATTATTCCTCGATAATGAAGCGAGTTTAAACGTTCCATTGCGATACACAAATTCATGGATATATTTAAATATGTGCCTGTGTAAATATAAATATTAATGCGGCGATTTTTCATGCAAACTCACTGTGCAGCAATATGACATCTCTTAAGATCATTAACCATGCTTACCTGCAACATCAAATAAATAAAACAAAAATATTAATTATTTTATTTATCAATTTGTAATGTAAAAAAAAAAAATATACGAATTTATAATTATAGTAATGATAGTAATATTAATAATAATTATATAATAAATGCATAAATAAAATAGTGAATAAAAAAAATTGATTTAAAAATTTTTTATTCAATTTTATGAATTTTTATCACCTGATAATTCAATTATTCAATGACACAAGATCATGTGGGCAATTATTAATACATATTTCTATAGATATTAATTGATATCGGTTAATCACAGAGAAATTCGATCTTAGCAACGAAATATTTATTAATATTTAATCTATACGACCAGGTTAATAATGCTGGAATGATAAACAAGTTGACGAGACACTGAGTAAATAAGCAAGCATGAACTCTTGTGGGACAACGAATATATATATATATATATATATATATATATATATATATATATATATATATATATATATATATATATATATATATATATTGGCGAGAGTGAGAAACACAAACAGAGATGGGGAAAAAGAGGGTGAGATTATCAACTAACGAGGGAGGAATGGCCGAGTTCATTAGCAATAACCCCGACGAGGCATGGAACGTGGTAATTAACTCAGTCTCGTAGTCACTGGTTAAAAGTGATGCATGAAATGACGAATAACCCCGTTACACCCTCTCATACAACCACTACCCCATCACTTCACTATTTCCTATACCATCGTCAAGTAAAATATACACATAAATATGATAATAGAAAATACAAATAATATTTTATGTTTAATTATTTTAACAAATTGTCCAGTATATTTACATATATTTTATATATTTGTAAAATAATTTTATTTATTATTTTGATCTCTATCAATTTGTCGAAGGGTATGTCTCCCTATATATATATATATATATAAATAAATTTTTACATCAAAAAGGTAATACAATCGCGGATGTTCCCTGATTGAATTATTAATTGGATGACGCGCATGGCTGGGGTCACACGCGCGTATTCGCTCGTTCAATTGCTACTTGCCTCAGTGCATATGTATATACATATATAAAGCGCATATACGCCTATAAATACACATAAACATCTATATATATCCTCAGCAGTCATGTAAATAATAGTAATCATAGTAATAATAATAAATAAAATAATAAAAAATTTACTGGTGCATTATTGACTCTTTTGCATTCAATTGAAATTTATTTGAAACATTTAATGATGATAAATGATGGAAAATTACGAATTGCATATACACACACACACACACACCCATATAATTATTAACCAAATTTATTTACAAAATATTTACGTATTATAAATACATTATTTAACTATTACAATCCATGAATTTATAATAAATCTGTAAAATATTTCAGTGAAATAAATTTTATTTTTCCTTTTAATATTAATTAATTTTTTTTTTCTATCTTTTTTATTTGTTATATACAAATGATTATAAACACAATATTAATATATATATATATATATATATATAACTTTATGAAGGATATAATAAGAGATTGGAAAGAGCGAAACGGATGAGCTTTGTCTCGTGGGTTGGAAATTTGATCGACATGAACCAAACAAGTCGACTGGACAACACGTCACCCGCATGTCTCGCTTAAGTAGGTATATATGTATAACGCTGGAAGCTGCTTTCCTCCCTATATTCCCTCTCACACACTTATATTCACTCACTGTATATCCCATCATCTCCCTCATCTTCTTTCTCTTTTACTTGTTCTCTTATTCCCCACAACGAACCGAGTTATTCGTTGTTGTCTCGTCTTCCATAGCACGTGATCTCCGTGGACGCGCGTTAGTCAGAAACGAGCTGCGATACATGCATGTATATGTGTATTATATATGTATATACGGATGGAATAACTCGGAAAGTGTCAGAACGATAATCTGACGTTGGCAACGCGTGATGGACGCAGGACAGACAGTTCACTCAACCCCACTTTCTGTCCCACCAGTTTCGATACTCCTTGACTGATCTACTCTTCGCAGAGTTTCTCTCCATCACGTACCTGCAGTCTTCATATAAATATAAATATATTTTTATTTTTTATTTATTTCTTTTTCCCCTTTTTGCATTTATTTTTTTATTTTATTCTCATTTTATTCGACACTTTTATACAGCATTCAAATAGATATTTATGTATGATATATGTAGGTATGTAATTAATAAATATAAAAATTTACATAACGCAATTAATATATACTAAATATTAATTCCATGGATGTCACTTTGATTTTCTCTTTACTTTGCGCACTGTCATCGCACTGAATAGTGAGATATTTTATGAAGACGAAATTTAATATTCAATCAAGCACAAATAATAATTGACAGTGTCTTTATACATCTATACAAACGTAAGATCTTTATTGATTTGTGAATAAAAAATGAAGAAAAATAATTATTAAAAATGACAATTATTTTTTTTAAAAAAAAACATATGTGGCACTTGATCTCATTGCAATTGTAATTCCTAAACGTGCAATGTGCTCTACATTGACATAAACAAAACGAAAAAAAAAAAAAAATAAATAAAAAGTAATAGAAAGAAGAATAAAATGAAACATATGTTAATTTGTATATGTTGATAAAAAACAAAAAATATAAAATAAAATGTGGCGGCATGAGACAACTAATATCGCATTCTTTTGTTGCGTTTTTGCGGCAATTCGTTGGTTCGCGATGCTCGCAACGAATTTCGGACTAATTATTCGTTGTGGAGCGCGTTATAGTAGATATACATACGTATATATATATAGTGACATTGCTCGGGTGGATTAAAATGCCGCGAGTCGGAGAGAGGATCGAGGTGGAGAGAAACTGGTAGGTAGAACGCAAGAGACGAGACGTCACCTGAGGGCTTAGTCATATATATATATGTATATATTTTTTTTAAATATACATATTATACTTGTATATATTTTTTTTCCTACTGTATACATATAGTAGCCCAAACATTTCGTTGCGTTTCGCACTTGTCATGTATATATACATATTACAAATATATCAGAATAAACATGTGTATGTAATGTTTTGTCTCATGTGAGAGACTAATTCACCGGTCGAGTAGCCGATGAAAAGCATATGTTTAATATTTGTTTCCATGCATATTTCACGCATATATACATATATCCATATATATATATTAATAGTAAATGTTGGAGCGAATGAAAAATGCCGGAATCCATGTCACAATTTTAATATCTGTCAGATAATTATCACCAACAAATATACATACGTAAAATAATGTGACAACGATTGCAATGAAATTTATTTTTAAACATTTATTTGGAAATATATATGTATATAAATGAATTTATAAAAATTAACCGCAAGATTGAAATGCATACATATACAACAGTGTGATCCTGAGAAAGATGGCGATTGTTGCGATCGTCAGTATAATAACGATAAAAATTCATGGCTCGCTTTTATAACCATCATAAAACGTGAAAAGCTGAGAATGCCATGTTCCCCCCCACATTATTCCATCAGCAAACGGGCGCCCACCACTTTCCTTCACTTCCCTTCACCCTTCATCGTCCTTCACCAACCGAGAAATGAGTCCAAGAGCCCACACCGAAAAAAGCAACGTCGCCAAATTGGATAATACACCATCGTCGAATTTCACGTTTAAATTCGTTCTCTTTTATACGAAAGAAATAATTATCATTAAATTCACCATGAAAAAAATAATTAAATAAATAAAAATATTAAATATCAATTAATAAACAAGTTAATAAATAAATTAAGTAAATACATTTAATCTAATTAAATAACAATTTGAGAAGTAATTTTAAATTATTTTAGACTGTCAGTAAATATTGCAAAACCATGTTTCTAATAATGATAAAAATATATAATTAAAGCAATATTCTTTGCAATTTCTATAATAAGATAAGGTACCTTCGTTTCAAAAACAGTTGAATATATTTATATACATACATATACATGTGTATATATGGAAGTATATAAAAGAGAAGAGAAATGACACGAGTGAGAGAGTTGAACCATTGGTTGTATTTTACGACGGCATTAAGTTCCTCTTAAATGACGCACGCAAAGTGCTCTGGAGAGATGCTAACGACAGTAGTGAGGTGTATCACTACCTTTATATACACTATAGAGTGTATATATGCCTTCCGGAAAGAGCCTGCACCCGTTGGTTATAGTACAAATGCGCTCCTCACTCAACTCTCAACGTTTGCTGATGCCTCTGTCCTTCATGACTATCACAAATATACATATACCGTATATGTATATACATTTGCACATCACACATACTACTAAAGACCTTCAGCATGATATTACGTTCAGTGTTGGGTGAGTGAACACAACGCGCCACACATTCATGTATTCGTTGCTCCAAGCACAAGGTCACCTTCCAATAAATCACCATCCTTTGTCGGAATGATGCAAAGAAGAAAAAATAAAGTAAAATGAACAAACAAAAAATATTTTCAACATGTTTTTTCATTCTTCGCCATTACTTTCTTCTTCGACATAAATACACGAATCGTAAATACTTGTTTGACAAGAAATTGTGCACAAATTTTCTTTTTATTCTTTGGTAAATTTATAAAAATTAAAAATACCAAACCAAAGAAAAAAAAATCCAAAATAATATATATATATTTTTTTTATCATCACAATAACCAACTGCACGTACACAGCAAAATGTATAATCACATATATACACCACTCTTTCAGACATATGTGAAAGATTTCTTTTAACTGATCCATGTTGTGTCTAGTTCATGTCCATCCAATCCCAGAGATATCATTGCATTGAGCTGGCTTGTGTTCCGGAGGAAAAAAAAAAAAAATAGGAAAAAACGAGAGAAATTGTGGGTACAAAAGATTGGGGAAGCCACGCTGGACACAGGAGCGATTATTCGAGTACAAAGAGAGGGGGGAAAAAAAGAAACCTGAGAATGGAAAAGAGAGAGTGTACCTGTGGGAGAGATCAGACAGAAGTTGCCAGAGAGTTCATCGGTATATCGGGATAAATGGGTGGAAAAAGAGAGAAAAAGGAAGATAGTACAGTGGAAAAAAGGGTGGTGAGCAAAAGAGAGAAAACGGAATGTACTCTCGAGTACATATAGAAAACGATTCAAACCATGGAGAGGAGACCAAGTAAGTCCGCCCCCGGCACATCCATTCAACATTGCTCTAACATATATAAATACTATTTTTTTTATTTTTTTTTTCATTCATTTTCTGATTTTTTCGTCCGATTTTCATATTGACAGATATTTAAATGAATATTTCTATAAACGCTAGTGTGTCCCCTTTGAAATTGATACCAAAAAATAAAGTAAATCGTTATCAGGAAAAAGGAAAGATTAATTTAGACGCGTGTGCACAACCAATATCTCTCTATCCCAAATGTTGTATGAAAATTGTTGAAAGTATGACCGTAAAAAATTTCACTTGTCACACGTCGCCAGTTTCACCGGAGGGTATATGTAGAATAAAAAAGAAAAAAAAAACATTTTACATATATATACACATATTTATACATATAAAAAATATATGCATACATGTTATACGTGGGATTTGTGTCTCTTCACGACCGTGCTCTCGTTATTGATGTGTCACATTCAAACACATACACATACATACAATGCACATATCAAAATGCGATGGATAAAATTTTATGATTGTTTTTATTAATTGCTATACACAATATATATTCGTGTGCATTTGACTTGGGTTAAATAAGTTTTCCTAGTGAATTTATAAGGCGCAGAAAATTAATTGCTTCATGTTGAAATGATTTAATAAATTTATATGAACGACTATATGTATTCATAAATTCAAACTCGATACAATAATTCCATTTTGTCGTATGTTTATATATATATATATATATATGTATTATACATACCTATATGCATATATATATATTGTTTGTGTGCATGTGCATTTACAATATCACGACCTAACTATAAATAGTTTAAACTTGATTTCCCTCTCTTTCTCTAACTTTTGCATTCTCTTGTTTATTTCTCTTTTGTAATAAACATATACCAGTGTGTTTATATAGTATATAGGTAAAACCGGTAAGTCTCGGAGTTTTCATGACGACTGGTACACCTGCTGCTGCTGCATGACATGACCTGAGTGAACGCGCGCGCGACTTTATTCACGCCGGGCTACCGCGTGCACAAACATTTCTCTCACCCATTCAATCCTGGGTATTAATTTTTATTTCATTTTATATTATATTATTTTTTCATTGTTTTGTTTATTTATATTGTTTAGTTTATAAGAGCTAACCACGATTTAGAATGGTGTATGTGCAGCACAAAAGTCAACAGAACGCCAATGACCCAAAAACTTTTCGGCAGATATAATGTACAAAGCGATATCACTTGTTTGACAAGCAAAAAATATTACAATATTAATAAATGGATGTAGAATATTATGAAGAATTGTTTTTCTTTATATGTATATGTATATGTATATAAAAAAATTATGAATGTACAATAAGAAGCAACGTCATCTATACTCCGCTGTCATTATTTATGATTTTTCTCATGATGACAAGAGACTGACAGACAAATCGATGGAGAGACGAATTATTATGATGAGTCGACACGTTCAAGTCTACTACTATACATATGTAATATATATATATATATATATAAATTAATTTCTAATTTCATTCAATGAAATTTTTGCTTGACAAATAAATTTTTTCAACTCCACACAAATTCGTAACATTTCACATATAACATGAAAGTTTGATAAATGAATTAATTATTTTGTGATTATCAATTTATTTTTATTTATTCAATTATTGTTATAGTGAAATATTTACCGGTAACGTTATCGCCGCGCTGCTGTGGCCACCGGAAGGAAGGCCTCGGTTGCTGCTTGCTGCGCATATCTTCCGTCCGGCACGGCGAATCAGCCGCTTGCTTTTTAAACAATTGGAGACCACTACTTACCTGAAATTCACAGAAAAAAAAATATTTTTTTTTTTTTCATTCCATATATATACACAAATATTTTTATAAAAACTCTTTTCTCAATTTTTATACATTCTATATACCTACGTACAGATGAATTACAATTGCCATTCCCAATGGCAATTTTCCTCGAGAACGAATACATAGTTATGTATATACATGTATATACAATAAACAGTTAGTTATATACTGAGAGAAGACTACTCTTATATGTATATATCCCCGGTGGAAAATATAGACCGTATATCTTTCAGAGCTCTTGCACCCTCCAAAAATGGCCTTTGTTTCAGATATTTATGAGGCGTTTTAATTCGCGCGTTGCGTCACCCACCCGCGTGTGCCCACTGTAAACTATATGGATATATATACACATAGGGGTGTAAAAGAATTCATCGACTACACTGTGTTGGAGAAAGAATGAGAGCGAAGTGGGCAATAGAACAGGGAGCAACTCGATAAAATACACATAATTTTTCAGTAGTTATTTTAGCCATTCTCACACTTATTTATATCCACATGTCCACAGATATCAATTAGACATTTACCAATTTTGGAGCCAATTCCATCAGCGTCCATCACATACCCCCATCTCGATGTTATATATATCCATCGTTGTATATAAATATACCCATGTGTATGTTATGCGAATACTGGATGTGATACATAGAGAGCAATGAAGAAAAATAGAATAGTCCAAACGTCTGATGTGCGAGAGATGCACTCACGCTTCTTTATATACGCGCAGCGACGCCACTGAGTTTAACAGTAACCGTACGTCACGTCCTGACGGCACCAGCGGCCATGTATCCCCCTTCTTCCTATTCTCCTTCTATGTCTCTCTCATTTTCTTTTTTTTTTTTGCCGATTTTTTTTTTTTCATTCTCTTTCATTTTTCGTTTTTCTCAAACTCCTTTTTCTTCTCCATCTCGGTTGCACTTCAACTCACTTGCTTCTCCCACATACACACACTTACATAGATATACATATACTACAATACTGATGCCTTATCTCGTCGTAGTTACGAGCACCCTCGCACGCTCTCTCCTTAACAGCCTTCACTCTCTAAAAGCCTGGATGTGATCTATGGCGGGACGTTGCGTCACTCGGGGAACAGATGCAGTGCTCGTATATTACTCGACCATATCTAGAAGAGGGTGTGAGTGAGACGGATATTGTGGTGCTGTTATATGTATATATATGCACGTGTATATAAGTAATATATAGTAATATACAGAAAGATATATGTGTGACAATGAGGAGTGGCGGATAGAAACAGAAAGATAACTATGTAGTGAATTTTACCGTCTATAGAAAGAGAGTGGAGGGGAAAAAGGAGACACTATATATAAAAATTCTCGTTCATATAAGCGCTTATACACGCAACTACTCAAAAGAATGGACACAACGGACACACACAAATCACTTTCTTGAGCGGCTTTGTGTGTGAGAGA
This sequence comes from Microctonus brassicae, assembly GCA_918226075.1. Classification (NCBI taxonomy): domain Eukaryota; kingdom Metazoa; phylum Arthropoda; class Insecta; order Hymenoptera; family Braconidae; genus Microctonus; species Microctonus brassicae. The sequence goes on along the minus strand of OW445485.1, from coordinate 3,099,211 downwards.
ACGATTTTTCCAGATGGAGAATTAACTTCGACGAACTGCTGACGGGAAGTTGGCTATTTTTTTTTTTTTTTTAATACATATTTATTTTCACCGGAACATATATATTACATTGTTTGACATGTCGGCATAGAAACACACACACACACATGCATATACTTCAAGTTGATATAGAAAATGTGTGATAATTTTTTTTTATCAAAATAAATAAATGCATAATGCGCGCGATTTTCTATTGAAAACAATGAATATATTTATTAATGTAGTTTATTACGGGGTGGGGGAGTAAGAAATTAAATATATAAAAAACTCATTATATACATTTGTTAGTTTCTTTTGTTTTTTTTTTTTTGTCCGTTTCTTGATGGTGATTTGTGAAAATGATGATAATTCACTTTCATTGAATGAGCAAAACTCTTGAGCAATACAAACTCTTACGTTTACTCGTTGAAACATTAACCAGCTGTCTGTGCGCACGAGGTAAGAGGCCGATGAAGGATCAGTACCGGAGAGTAAAAGAGATGGCAAAATAGAAGATGGAGTGGAAAGCCAGTAAGGGTGGGTGAAGAGCGAGAGTGGTGAATGCGCGCACCCTCTGCAACACGCGCGTCTGCTGACTAGACGCTTCCAGAATCCCATAAATCAGGTCAGGGTTGGCGACGGCAGTGGCTGCGCTACAGAGAACAAGAGAGAAAGGGACCACTGAGAGTGGTATAAGGTTGGCGGGTAAAGGTCGACGACGCACAACAATTCTACAACGATATTTCAATGCGCATGAGCATCAGAATATATAACTTGTGGCGGTAATTCTAAGCGCGCTATAAATTATTTCAATTGTTTTCTTTATTATTTTTATACGTAAAAGAATAATTAAAATTTTTTTCTTACGATTTTTAATTATATATTTGTTATTTTAGATATAATAGATGATATAAAGTATATTTATTTATATATATATAATGCAGTTTAGTATAGTGAAGAAAAAAAAAAAAAAAGAGGTTGATATGTGAAATGGTCGAGGAGGGATTCTTGAAGAAAAGGCAAAAATCGATCGTCTGATGGTATATATGACATAAAAAGTAATCGACGATATATATTGAAGGGAAAGCAAAAATGCCATGCGTATGTTAAGAGGAAGAAGAAAAAAAAAAAAGGTGAAATGAAATGGAGAAAACGATATATAGTAAATGTAAAAGAGAAAGATGGACTTTGAAGTGAAGAGGAGAAAGCTGAGGGTTATATCGTTGGAGGATGAGTGAAACGTACCATTCGTAGGACGCAGATGGAATCAGTGCAGTTGAGAATATTGGAAAATGTCGACGACGATACGAAAAACCAACGCGCATACGATGATAGTGGAATGGTGGCGCGGTTTGAAGACGAGAAACGGACGTAAGAGAAGGGACGATCAGACGATGTCGAGAGAAGACACACTATTTATGACGCGTACGTGGTTTTTTAGAAATCCATAGGGAACTCCTGGTTATGGTATATGGTTAAATATGTAGTGTGGGTATTTATATATGCGCTTGTATATAAACAAGTTCGTGATGTGTTGTCTGTAAAGTTTAAACGAAATTTGTCTTTTTTTTTATTTTTCGTATTTGAAAAATTATTCAACACCATCGAATATAAAGAAGAAAATGATTATTTTTCAATTGTTATTTATGTTACATTGTACCTACAAACGTCAATGTTTATTTGGACAATTGATGATAAATTAAATAAAATAAAATGAATGAATGAATAAATATGTACATATTGTATAAAAAAATAATGTTGAATGACGTATGAGTTGATGGTAACACACGCACTACATCACACGATTGATTAATTGGACGCGCGTGCCTGGCTTCAAATCACAAGAATAGATTCCAACAGCTCACAGTTTGGAATGTCAGAGAAAAAGGCCCATGGATAAATCCATCGTGCGTTTTTATTGCTTGGGGACACATTTATAAAACGTTAAGACAAGCGTCATATAAACACATAACCATACAGACACACACACGCACACTAACACAAACATTCTGCGATTATAAATCGTGACGGCGCAAACACTATTTTCATTTTTATTATTTTTCCGTAATATTCTACAACACATCACTCCAAACATTTCAAAATCCACCATAAACGTTACAATGTCACGTTTTTATAATTCTTTTTCATTCTATTTCCATTCCGAGGATATTAACATGGTCACATGATTCCAAAAAAAAAAAAAAAGAAGAAAAAAATATATACACATATATAATATATAAAAATAAAATAATATAAAAACATGGAAGATGAAAAAATTTTTATCCACACAGCAAAAGGTTAAAAAAGTGGCAGGTGGAAGAATATTCGGACGTATAATTACATTCTCTCGCTTATATACCTACACTCTCCCCTCAAAATCCACTTGGATAGCTACAGTACCCACGTGAGCGTAGTTTATTTAGCCACAGGCGCCACCGTCCGAGAGGGATAGTAATGCCAGATAGGTTGGTATACATTTCGCAGGCGAAGGTGTAGCAAAGATAAGGTGCTCGTTGCGTTGAAGCGTCCCTTGGCGGCCGTCCCGCAGTAGCTTCCTCTCATATTCTCTCTTTCATTCCTATATACATTCACCCCTATATATATACAAAACACACATACATACTTTCCACCTACATCACCCTCAATGTACTTATACACACGTCTCTCTAGCATTGCTCTCTCGTTACAACCAACAGGCATTTTTCTATACCTATATATTTTCTACTCGTACCGATCCCTCTGCACCACTTCACCGCTGTGTAATATCCGCGCTAGCTCTTCATTTTGCTTTTATATACATATATACATACATTCCCTCGCCCTCTATCGCGTCGTTATCCTCTCGACTTGTACTTCACTTCATTTCCACTGTCTATACCATTTTACCCCAACGATATTCGCGCCCAGAAAACACATAGAAGAGTACAAAGCACTTTCCCTTTAATAGATATACATACATATACATGTATATATATACTCTGTCCGATAGCATGCGCAAACGTTTCGAGTAATTGGCAAGTAAAACAGGCCTTGTCGGCGATACTAAGAAAACTTTGTAGCATTTCACTACATTCAACCCTCTGCTTTTATACTTACATCTTTGGAATATGTCTAAGAAAACCGACATTGCTCTCTATAGTCGTGGGTATTATATATTTATATATATGAACTGTGCAATCTCTCTATATTATACCTCTGTCTTTCTACTTTCTTCCCTATCTCTTAGATATATATGTATATTTATATATATTTTCATTTTGCGCGCGCGTAGCTTTTCCGTTCACTCGGATATATAACCATGAAACGAGCTTCATTGCCGACAGCATGAAAGTCACTAATTAAAGAACATCCCCGACATGTTAGACCACGTTTATACACATCCAGCTATTCATTGAACGAATTTTGTATTAAAGACAAAAATAAATATTTAATATATTATAATATGTGTATATTTGGCTTTTTAGATTTATTAAAAATATTAATTTGCATGTATTTAATGTGTTTATTATCATCTTTATAAATATTCGAATATTCTAGTCGATGATCAAGAATTATATTTATAGGAAGGAAAAAATTATCGATATAATAATCTCTCGTCTATATATTTATTATTTATTTTTTCTTGTTTTTCTTTTTTCTATTTCATCCTTTCTTCGTGCAATACAAAAAGCTAATGATTGCTGAAGAGCGATATACAACGCGCACGCGTATTTCTCGAACCAACATCCTAATCATCGTGTAGATGGTTATAGGATAAGCTTTGCGGCGCGCACTCTTATACTCACTCGAGACTCGTATTATTATAGGTTAAGATACATCTCCATTCGTGTGTCCTATTATAAAGATAATTATTCTTCACAATATATAGATATCAATAAATCTATAAGTTGATCAAAGTAAATCGTTCATAGTAAAGATAGTTAGTCGAGCTTATCAAAAATAAAGTAGAAAAAAAAAAATATTGGATTAAATGTAAAATGATGAAAAATAAAAATATTTATTATTCGTATAATATTAAATTGCGACCATATTTCATTTTATTTAATCCAATCAAATGGCTTGCAATAAAAAATTTGTATTTATTCATTCAAAGGTATTATTGAACAAACCAAAAAATTCAATCTGATATTTTCATAATTGAAATAAAATAATAATAAAAATAAATTTGTAATTTTAATACAATATAAAATACTTATGATTATATAAATAAATAAACGTAACTGAATATGAATTCAATAAGCATCAGACATCAGAGATGGCACAAGCATAAAGAGAAAAATCTCTAGATTATATAGTTATATTAAATTTTAAAGTGTGTAAAAGAGAAATATATCAAGTCAGTATATATATTTCTTAAGAGCGCAGCTGTCAGTGACATTACCGCGCAATCCGCAACTGACCGCGACAGCTTCTAACATCGCTTGTGTCCACCATGTGCATCCCCTGCCTCTCTTTCTCTCTTCCTCTATATCTTCGTCCACTCCCATTGCACATGACGGAAACTTATACCAGCCTTTTCTCGATTGATCCGTCTTGGCCACTCACCATATACGCCAACTATATATATATGTATAAGTAAGTATATAAAGAAGTAAGACGAAGGCACGATTTGTACCTATGTCAGTATGTACATGATATATATCTCTACATTATATAACCTTCGAGCACATTGCAAAATCGATTCGATACTGCTGTTGATACTCGTCTACTTTAAATCTCTATATATATAATGTTTAACTGTAAGGACGAACAAGATTGCAGAGAAGTACTCATATCAACACGATTATATCGCCCGCAGAACCAACTTCCGCGCATTCACATGATATATATAATACAATACCTACGTCTTACAAATATATATATAAATATATATGCGAGTGTGTGTGTGTGTATCACGATATGCCAGACCAATAAGGCAGATGTTATCGGCTAAGGATCACTGTGTAACAATCATTCTCGGTCATTCTTAATGGTATATAAATATATACATGTATGTATGGATGTATATAATATAGATGAAGGATGAAAGAGACCAAGTCTGTTGCGCTTGAGATTCGTTTCATCACCGAACACAATTTTTAATAAGTATATATATATATTTGTATATATATTATATTTATCTAGAGAATTATACAGAGATGAAGTCAAAAAGCAAACGTTCGCGCAAAGTCATTCTTCGATCATCAGCGGTATATGTGTGAGGGAAAAGTTTAAATATAATATGGTAGGTAGTCATCACCACCCCTACACCTTTTGTCCCTTCTTTGAATTAAAATATTAACGCATATTTGAAATAAGAAAAAGAAAAAATCAAACAAAAAATTGCCTGATGTTATATTAATACTTTTACCACGTAATTAAATTCTTAACGCTTCTGTATGTATTTAAAAATTATTTACTTTTATATATATATATATATATATACTATAGAAAAGAAAGTAAAAATTTGTTATAAACAAAAATGTTACGTCCTTTGAATTTTATTATCAACTGTGAGAACCCCTGAATAACTAAAGTGTCAAAAAATATATTTATTGTCCATTTTTGCCACACTTTCCCCCAAACATAATTTATGTTTATTTCTCTTTTCTATCCCCTTCTTACCCTCTATCTCACTTTTCCCTTTTTCATTTTTGTTCAATAATATTTATGTATAAAGGGGGTGTGTATAAATATATACATATATATATATACACATATATCGACGAGTATCATCAGTGTATTTCACGAATAAATGATGCGATACAACTATGAAAACGATAATGGTGTGTCGATCGAGCTGTATGCAACTGTTATTTGCGCAGTAGAATAGAGAATACACATGTATATATATATATATATATTAGTGGTCTTTCACTCTAATGGCAACTCGGTCATTTCTATACACACGTTGAAGAAGAACGAAAAGAGAGTGATCGATGGTACGTCAGTCATGGCCCAGCCATCAATCTACTTTGCAAGAGCGCCCGCGTTACTGCTGATGCCACCATTGGTTGCCTGTTATACTGCCGCCGTTTCTACACCACCGTATATATACATTTATTATTTATTATTCCTGCAACACACGGCGCCCATCACATAGCATAAACTTTCTCCCTTTATTCTTATTTTCTTATACTCTCTACTACACTGTATATTATATTATATGTTGTGTTCTTTTGCCGTTTTGTCCGCACCCAGCTCATTGGTGCCCAAGCAAAACAACCATTAGAGTGACGTAGCATCACACGAAACCAGGTATTTATATATAATAAATATATATATATGTATATGTGTGTGTATATGTATTCAAGCTATTGGCCCTTATAGACAGTGCGCGTGACTCGTCGCGAACCCACATTCACAGTCATGTTTGCTGCGTCACGAAACAAATACCCATTGGCCAATCATCATTCGATGGTTGTGGCGCGCTGCCGACAATGACGAACGGAAAGAAAGAATGAAAAAAAAAAAAAGGTGGATGACTAAACCTACCTGTCAATCATTTTACCCAAGTTAAAAACATTTATAACTCTCACACATAGGTCAATCATTTTTCATTGCAGCTTTCACTATGTATAAATGTATATATATATATATATATGTGTCTATAAATCATTTATGCATATACAAATATACGCCAAATGACTCTCGACTATTCTAGATGCGTTAAACTAATAATACATCAATTTTGTGCGTACTTGTCTGTACCTGAAACAGGGGCGGAAAAGTCGTTTATATCGCGCAGCTTATAATGGGTTTTCAATTTCATCTTTGTGCAGTATGTATATATATATTTATATATAGCTACCTGTATGAATTTACAACTTGGTGGCTATTTGAGAAGATATTTGGGAATATGATATTAATATTTTATTATTCTCTTTTATCTTGGCGTTTAAAGCCGGACATAAGAGATAATAACACTTGTACAATTTTTTAATCCTACTTAAATCTTCTTTTATTTATTCAATTAAATTTTTTAATTTATTTTTCTCTTCCATCTCCATATCAAACTTGATATTTATTCCTTAACACAATATCCAATCTCTTATATACATTTGCCAATTGTAAATGAAAGTTAATATATAAATAAATAAAATATATTTATATATGACTAATAAAATGACCTCAATCGATTGATAATTATTATGAGAATGGAATGAATAAAAATAAATTGAATGAATAATTATAATTTATAAGTAATATGAATCATAAAATATATATGTATGTGTGTGTGTGTGTGTGTGTGATTTAGTTTTATATGCATAAATGTGTTATTATAACAGTGAGACTGGATCGTATTTCTCAGCAAGGGACATAGTGCGCTCAAGATATTGGAATACGTATTTGAGGTAGGTCATGGATGAAGCTACGGCTAGCAGAGTATAAGTGAGAGAAATAGAGAGGGAGGACGAACGAGTAGAATAGGATAGAGAAGGGGACGATGAGGAAGGGGGCAATACACCTCGAGCTCCATTCATGCGAGCCTACATAGCAAACACCCTCTAGTCGAGTATTATGTATTACATAAGGCTGCGTATACGCGCGCAAAACTCGGAGAAATCTTTTTATAGACTCACATGTGTATATAAATATATGTACATATGTACATATAAATGAATTGGATTTTTTTTTTCAACTGATTGCTCTTTATTTTTATGAATATTTTTATAAATAAAAAAAACTCTCAAACGCCGGGTTATAATTAAAAAAATAAATTTATATATATTGAAAAAAAAAAGAAAAGTGTGGAAATAAATTTATTTAATTGAATTGAAAAATCTGAAATTCATTCAAACTAAATAATATTTATTTTTAAATAAATTTTATTTATTAAATGCCCTCTAAATTTTATTTTCTTATTTTCATCATTGATACATATATATATATATATATATATATATATATATATAAGACATTTAAATGCCAAAGTTAAAAGCTTTAAAGTGCTTGAATAAATATATATTTTCATGAATATTTTTATCGATTGAAAATCTTCAAAAATAATATTTATAGTTATTTATTTATCGTGTATATAAAATAAATATATCAAGAAGAGAGAAAAGGTGGGTTATCGATCTGATATAGAGTCAATGGCCGGCAATATGTTTCAATGCGATAAAAGAGCATAACATTTAATGCATGAGCGAACATCGACCTTGCCCATAAAGAATTTTCGCCAGTTATACATATCACTGATAGAAACATATACATATTTATATATATATAAATATCTAAACTGTAACCCATGATAAACGATTTTCTTTTGGGATTCCAAACGTTTTATATTCCATATACTGACACGGCATGTATCGTGTATTTTATTATATGTATAACTAATATATCTACATACTACAACTATTACTATCACATACACCCCGGTTATTATCATGATGACGTCCGGCAGCTTCTTCTACTCGTCGTCATATACACTGATACATACATATGTATATGAATGACGAGCGCAACGGATTTCAGTTCTAAACTGTTAATATTAACATATATACACGCATGCACACGCATAAATATATTATATATACCTGCAAATGTATAAATAAACGCGTATTGGTAGTATATGTAGATAAATTATAAGGTCGCGTATCTAATCGCCGATGGTACGCGGAAGCGCGTTAATTGGAAACGTATTTATGCGCTAGTATAGACGAGTTACGTTCTATGTATCCATATTGCTATATATATATATATATATATATATATATGTACAACGATATTGCGCCGTATATGCAATACGCTTGATGTTTGCGGTATATATATTGCCCCCGTCGTTGCACTAGCGATAACTTGAAAATTATGACGAATGGGCCTTTCGTGACGAAGACTCAACTGGCAATAGGAAAACGTATATGTATACATGTATTTTTGAATATATAAATGCATGTGTATTTATGTATATGTACCTACAATTTGTATATATACACCAAGTGGATAAATAATAAATTGGCGGATCGATTGGAACGCGTGGCCAAATCGGTATTCACAATCGTAAATAGTGCATGATATTTATTTATTTTATTTTTATCAATTGTATCTTATTTTTTAATTTTTTTTTTTTTCATTTCGTCTCATCTTGTTATTTTTATTTCTTTCCGGCAGTCAAAACACTAAAGACATTGTCATGCCAATGTCTCAATTTCTCACAGGCTTGAATATAATGGACACATTTTTATCGCATGCGTCACGCGAAGAGCTATTAAATATATATACATATATATTATGTATACATAATATAGGTATTATTGTAGTAAATAAATATTTGGTTGTAGGCGGGTGAAAATGAGTTGTTTGACATTTTTTTTTTTTAAATTTGCAACTTTTTTCCTGCTTATTATTATTTGTTTATTTTTCTTAATGTTTTTTTTTTTTTTTTTTTTCATTTACATATCAATAATTCCAATAAAATACCGCGATGTATTAAATAAGCTGCATAAAATACATACAGATCAGCGCATGTATACATACGCGCGTTTCATAGATGTCAATCGATCGATTTTAACCGCCATCAATCAGCAAACGTCGGGAATAATCGATGGACGTGACAATTCAAGTTGAGTCAAGAGTAGAGAGAACGAGTAAGAGTGAGAGAGACGAGAATTAAAAAAAATAAAAAAATCAAGCGCATTGCTGACGCGCGGCAGTAGACAAACCAGAGCAAACACCAAACTATAAACCGATCAATCAACTCCCAAACGACTTTGCGCATCTTTTTCAACGATCAAAGCTATACGGATAATAGACTGAATGACGAGAGCATACTTAACAAAATACATTAAAGTCAGTAGTAGTAATAGTAGTAGTGATATCAGACAAAATCCAATGAGATGAAAAAAAAAAAATATTAAAAGAACAAAAAAAAACTGTTGACATTATCTCAAAATAAATCGATATATTAAAATTAAAATAAATAAAATAAAATGACATATTATTATTTCGTACATCATTCAGTGATTCATCTGTTAATATGTTATAATATTATGCCAAGATATGTATTCATATATACGATATGCGTGTACACGCGCGTTAGTCGCAAATGCTGCACGTGCACATATTCGGTATATATGTATTATTGTACAGTATATATGCACTTGTATGGATATACATTTGTGTGAATGTATTAAACTGAAGCACTCCGTTACAGGCGTTGGCGTAGACGACCAACGACGTCGGGACCTCCTAGCTTCTCCTTAGAATGCACTACGTTATGCACCGGTACAAAGTGATATATGTATGCAAGCGCGCGGACTCGCATTCATGCGCCATGTCGTGCCTTCTGACGCTGACGTAATGCCAGCAATTATTATACCGTGTATTATCCCGTTGAGGTCAAGCATAATACCCGTACAATAACATATACACTATATAATTCACACATAAATATTTTAGTACATGTATAATATTATATCCATAAATAAATAGATAAATGAATAAATATATAATTATTTATGTCTACATATTTATTTGGGAAATTTTCAAACATTGAAAAATCAGTGTGATCGATCATATACTATGACACAAATCTATCATGATAATATAATCATATTAATATTATACATGCACGCACGTTCACAAAATGTCAACTTGGATGTATTCAATATATATACTTGTTTTGTCACGCGCGTATAGATATATGAAAGAAGAATATATAAACGAAAGCAATATTGGTTATATAGACGTGGGGGGCAATCATTTTATTCGTCGTGCACAGTTATACACTAACACTTTATCATAAGGATATTTATATATATTGTGTAGTGTATAATAAAGCGGGCGGCGCTTGCGTCGAATTTAAAAATAGCGTGTGTGTCGCTCGCTCTAAAGAACCTTGTGTCTTGTACAGATTCGCACAATTCAAGACATCAAATCACTCGTTCACTATATATTAATATCATATAACATTTTAGTTTGACTTGTAAAATAAATCAATACACGCCGAATAAATTTAGACAATATAATGATAATGAAATATGGACTAAGGTGTGTTTCACAATCGCTAGACAGCTGGCAGGTTGGAAAAGAAAAAAAATAAAATATATACACATTATGATTAAATGAATAATAAAAAAAAATATATATAATATATATATATTGGAAAACAGGATAATTAATCAATTAAATTTATTAATTAATTAAAATATATACAAGCAATCTGGTATGTGTATCGCTAATCGGGTTATATGCATGAAACGCTTCTCGCGAGACTCCCATCTCATGAAACATGAAACGTTGCATTACATACATATATATATACGTATTCCAGATGCGTTTCTGATGCAGAGAAAAGACATTTGTCGACGAACTTTGTACCGAATTATTTATTGCACATTTCGTATATGAGTATAAGTATTTAGTAGTTGAATAAAACTTGTGTTATTTGCACTTGGGCCAACGCGCACAATTTAATTTATTCACCCAGCTTTAGAAATTTTATAAAACACATATAGATATATATATTACTTCAACTCGTCGTATAATTTAATTCTCCATTTTTGTCGCGCCAATCGACGTCAAAGTTTTATACACCTAGATCATATTTCCTTGTGATCGTTTGGTATATTTCTTTGCCTTGAGGGTAATGCACGCGCACGCAATTCCAATAGAAGTAATATACACCCACATATTTATGTATGTATATAAAATGCGTATACATATATATTTGTATTTTATATACATGTGTATGCATGTGAGTATAGATATAAGTTGGGGAAAAAAAAAAAAGAGGGAGAGTCAACGACAGTCAAATTGTCACAGCGATGATCGATGTGGCGCCTCTCGACGCGAACGTCGAGGCCTCTCTTACGCTGCCATACATGTATATGTATGTATACATATTTATATGTACACTGTATAGGTGAGTGTGTGTATGTAGATAGATGCGATCGTTCGTTTGGAATAATAATAAGCCTCCGCGCAAAATTAATCGAGTCGTTATTTTATATAGATTTAGTTAAACATGTTTGCGTGTGAATATATCGATGGATTTTTTTTTATTGTTTTCATTTGTTCATTTATTTTTTTTTTTCTTTGTTTCTCTGTTTTATTAGGTGTATATATATATATATATATATATGTAATGATCGCATCATTGAATTTATAAAACATCAACAATGAGAACAAATTATTATCGTTGATTTAAATTTATTGTAGCACATTTTTTTTTTTTAAATCTGTGTTTATATAAATTAGCTTGCACTCAGTCGCCTTTATTATATGTATATGTATATGTATATATCTATACTCTTGTTCTCCCTTCTATTATTTTAATTCTACTCCTCATTCGTTATCGATAATTAAAAATTGTCAAACGTACTTTATACACGGCATTAAACTCATTGCCGCATTTTGAATTGTTCTGAATATCGGTTGTACAATGCCTCCAGGGCCTCCGGATATTATTATGTATTTATTTTAGCCAAAGGGGATAAAATTCAGAATGATCACGGCATGTATGCACAATCATTAGCTAGTGTATTATTACGCGGTTGATATTAATTGATTTTGAAAATACAATTTTCCATTTCAACGATCAAAAAGCTGTGCTCATCAGTACAAATAGATGTATATATATATAAATATTTTTAAATATATATATGAGATTGTTTAATACAAGTGTATAGATATGATTTTGTATGTTGTTTGGATTGTAGATGCGTTACAGAAGCTCATCCATGATCTGGTGTTTGCCTCGTTCATTTTACCAATGCGCGTATATATATCCATATAAATTTTGCACATATTATACTCTTTATGCAGTCAGTATACACGTGGCGTATTTAAGCGTACGTTTACATTTATGGTAGCCATATGTCTGCATCAATAAGCTCAAATTCGTTATTTACTACTCGCATGTTTGTTATTTTTTTATGTTATTTTATTTTATTTTTTAATTACAATATCAAATGTCAATTCTATCATCCATATATTTTAATTTTCAACAATTTATATTTATTTGTTTAGACTCCCGTATATTTATTTCAATTACACGAAAATTATTGAATAATAGTGGTAAACAAATAAATATCTTTTTTCTTCTGCGATTATTAAATTTATTATTTTTTTTTTTATATTCAACGCTGTCAAACAGAAAAATGATGGAAACGCATAACAAAAAGTCATATTTCAACCACTTTTGTATATTTATACGCATGTATACATACATATTATTTTATGTATGTATTATAGGTATATATATATATATATGTATGATGTGAATCAATATCAAGAGAGAATAATAAAATAGCAAAACAAACCCATTGATAATTCAAAGCGCCACGATAACTTTTCCTGCTCATCTGTCGAGCACGGCGTACGCAAGCTCTACCACGGTGGATCAAATGGAAATTGAGCAAAATGAATTCACATAGAGTGAAAATGTTATATATTCCATGTAGATATAGATCAGTGTAAAATGGACATGAAATAACAGAAAATAAAAATTCCATGTATAAAATTACATGGCAAAAGCACGACAAATTAAAATAATTTCATTTCATTTATGTTCAATAAAACGCCACCGCTTTATGATTTTTTTACAACAAATATTAAACGCCATTTATTATTTTGTCACACATGGCTCATAAAATCCATCACATACATTCAAAACACAAATTAAATTTCGCTATCATATCAATTAAAATTAAATAAACACAAAATACACATATTGGATTCTTCTCTATTTTTCACTCCAAAACTTTTCAAAGTATGATAATAATAATAATAATAAATAAAAAAAACAATTATTTATATGCAGGATATATTTCAAATGGGCCATTGTGCAGTAGACAATTTCATGATTGAACATTAATATAACAGGGGAAGGGAGATAGAGAGAACAAGTGAAAGAGAGACGATGAGACGCGCACACGGACCATGTAGGCCCGAAGGCACAAAATATCGATTTCATACATAATTAAATACCAGCACCGGCAAAGCATCACAAAGAGAGCTTACTTCAGCTTTGATCTACTGACAGACGGGAGCCGTCATCGACGACTTCAATAGTAGAATGAATTGCGCGTAGAAAACCATATGAGAGCAAGCAAGATAAACAGAGAAACGCGTGTATGTATACATATAATATATATACATATATATATATATATATATATATATATATATATATATATATATATATATATATATATATATATATATATATATATATATATATATATATATATATATATATATATATATATATATAAGCTGTGCTCTCGAAACAATCGTCGACTCTTTTGCATTTCGCATTACCCATCATCTCCACGACGTATAGTCAGAGCCACTAACGAACGCTTGAGGGCCTCTTTGATTTGTACTATAAAGGACCAAACGATTGGATACTACGAAAAGCATTGAACGATATGTATAGTATATATAAGTATACATATACATATGTATACATGTAAACTACACGCATAGACACGTCAATTATCTTTGTTATACATATTCACAGCGTATCATTCATGTGGCAATTTAATCAAGTCAATGCGGGCAGTGCATAAATATTTTGTTCAATTCCTATAGCTGTCTATTATATATTATTCTATATTGTTTATAATTTTTTATCTGATATATTTAATTATTCATATATGTGTATATTATTTACAAGGATTTTTACAAGTGTGAATAAATTTAAGAAAACAAAATAAAGCGAAAAAAAAAAATAGAAGGGAGAAATAATGCAAATATGATAAATATGAATACAAATCATTGGACAGGTGTATATACCTATTCTCATTACACAACTGACAAGCCAAATCTATTTGTGATATGCATACACGATTATCTATATGTATAATGAAACAAAATGTATAAATATACATGTATTTATTTGGATAAATAGAAAATCGTGCGTGTATATGTCAACTAGACAAGCGAGATCTCGTCGAGAAAATAATTTCTCTAATCGGCAATACACATCAAGCTCATATTGCGCCTACACTTCTATAGTCATTTATCAATCACCCACACAAAATATACATTATAATGTATATTCTCAATCATGATATATTCATATTCACATATGAAACTGTAATTTAAACGTACAAAGTGAGAGAGAAATAAATATATCTTTTTATATTATTTTTTTTTTCTTTCAATTTTATATTTATTTTATTTCTCCTTTATCTATATAAATGTACGAAAAATTCCGTTATAGGATTATAATTTATGATCAAAAGTGAGAGAAAAAAAAAACACACTGAGGAAGGTGGAAAAAAAAAAATAACTATCGAACAAACATATAAATATCCACACAACTGTGTACAATATTATAATTTTCATTTCACAGTTATTATTATAGTAAATATTTTTTATTTCAATATCACGCCCCCGAATGTGAACATATCAACAAACGCTTTCCACTCCAATTTCTCAATGAAATGCATAACGCATACACTCAACACGATGAAACAACAATCGCGAAATAAAATAAAGCAAAAAAAAAAAAAAAAAAAAAGGAAACAAAAAAATGCGGAAAAAAAAACGTGCTTGTTATCAATACGAGACCGCGATTACCCCGAGAACCAATGAATGTGCAAATCAGTGCGCGAGTGTGAGTGCGAGAGACAAACCGACAATACACAGAGAGAAAGAAAGAGCAAAAGAGGGACAGGTTACGACAGGCAAGAGTGAAATTGATCGATGGCGGAACGCATGGTACGGATCGCCGGTGCGCGAGCGTGACATTTGGATATCGTGGTATATAAGCGCAAGCTGCAGCGTATATATCTCCGTGCACACGTGCGTTCGGTTCGCAGGTGTGTAGACGAAAACGCGCGGCTCATACACAACATACAAATACAAATATATTTATCCAAGTTGGCGCGCGAATATCCTGCGCGCCAATGTAGGTATTATAAGCATATAAAAGTATATAATATATGTTTATATCAATGTACATGTCGATATCTATTATTGTATTTGTGTATAAACATGCACAGGAGTGCGTTGCACACATGACGATAATATAAAAAAGAAAAAAAAAAAATTGTTAAAAGAGAAGTGGGCAATTGACATGTACATTCACACGTTTACCAGTTAGAATTCAGTTTACGTGTGGATATATACATTTAATATGTATGTATGTATTTGATAGCGAGCGATTAAATGCATAAAGGTAATATATATATATGTGTATATGTATACTTTTTATTCATTTGCTTGCGTTCTCTTTCTCACTCATTACCAATTTTTATATATTCGCGTGTGAATCACCCTCATACATTTTAATGTCAATATGATCTGCGCAAATTTTTGTAAATAATAAAGAATAAAAAGGTAATTTAAAATGTATTTATATAGAGCTTTAGAATAGAAAGAATAAAATGAAATTAATATTATTTATTATAAATGTATTTCAGTGTGACAATTATTAAATGAGGTTAATGACAGCGAATGGTATTATTATTATATATATTTATGTGTTTGTTGGTGGTATACTTGATATTGATAATCGACGACTATCAGACAAAAGATATGGAAAATGAGCGCACCAATCCATTGACCTAATCTCTATAACTTGCTTGTTAACGTATCTTGTGTTTTATTTTTTTTTTTTGTTCTTTATTTTTATTTTATTTGTCCTCCACACAGTGGATAAACGCATGAGTCATTATTGAATATAATCAATCGACATAAAGTGGTAATTTAATTTTTCTTTTCCCTCTCACCAGTGAAAACGTGTTGTGAATATAATAATATTTCATTTTTTTTTTATTTCATTTCATACGTGTTTTTATTTTATTCAAATTATCTATTTATTTTTTTTTTTTTTTTTGCATTCAGCATCGTTTCTATTTACTTCAGTGAAATGTTGTGTGTATGTTATGTGCAATTTTGTGTCGTTAAATAATGACCGCACAGCCGACCAATCACAATGAGGTGATCAATTGTAATTGAGTTTTACCGAATGCTTCACCGCAAACGAAAATTTCGTGTGACTGTACAAATGTATTTTATCATTTACAAAATGAACAATAAAAAAATAATATGTATTTATTGACGTACAGAAAAAAAGCGCATACATGCAGGACACGCGAGTGTACACCTCACAAAATTTTATTAGTATGTTTATATACACATTTGTGTTCATATGTATAATATAAACGTGTGTATAAAAAAAAAAATAAAACATAAAATAGAATTAAATAGAGAGAAAGAATAAAATCGTGGTAGCGCGTGAGATGAATGAGAAGCAAGTTTACTCAATTTAGTACAGCCATTTGAATGTGTTAAACGCGCACCAATTTTTTTTTTCACTCTCCAATTTTCCTCTCTTTTTCCCTCGCATTTGGTTATATATTTTTTTTTTTTTGTTATTTTTTTTTCCCACTCTACCTCTTTCTTTCATTCTGTCTCCACATTCACACACTGGTTCGTCGAATATATATAGTACTTGCTTCACACATTTACGCGCCATGCCCGTGAACCGGCCACCTGCTGTTCACACTATCACACTTTTGTTTATATAGCCCATACACACCGAGTGGCATCACGGAATTTTTAAGATAACGAATTAAATTGTATAAAAAATAATTCAGTTACGCCGGTTATTCAAGAGATCCCCAAGTATATAAATGAAATAAAATATATAATACTTGTATACAATATTTTACGTTGATTAATTAACTAGTGGATATCACATATATATTTTATCAATAAAACACCAGGAATAAATGAAGAAAACAATTATATAAATTGAATGAAGATTAAAGAAAAAAAAAAAAAAAAAAAAATAGAATAAAACTCACCACGAGTAGTGGCTCCAGCTGGGCGATTTCCGTCAGTCGCGCCAGAAACGATGAATTTTACCACTACGTCGACGACCCCATGCTAACCGATAAAACACGAGGTCTCTCCGTTGTAAAATCATTATCAACACATCGTCACAAGTAGAGAAAAAAATAAAATAATATTAACCAACAAATAACCACGATCAATTTTACGATTTATCTAACATAAGAAATTTATTTCTTCTTTTATATTAAAAAAAAAATGAATAAATAAATATATATAATGCACATAAACACATGAAATCCCAGATGTATGATTCACGCAAGTCCACAAACAATTTAATTCAATCGCTCAACGTAGCATTCGTCACCGAGTAATCGGGCGTCATTTACAATAACAATATATCGTCACAATGTGCTTCAACAAACACGTCCACGAATTAATTTCAAACTACATTCACTTGTATTTCCTCACTAAAATATATTAAATCCATAAATTGTTCTCATTTCAATTTCATCATATTTATTTTCAATTAAAAAAAAAAGAAAGAAAAAAAAAACACCGTATTTAATTTGTCTCAATCAATAGATAAATTATCTATAAAATAATTTCACACTATCAATAAAAAACTCCTTGATAATACACTTGAAACTATTAGTATATAAACAATTAAGAATAAAATTAAAAATATTGTATCATCACATTGATATCAATAATAAAATTCATGAAGAAATGAAAACAATACGCGCGATAGAAACGTACAGAATAATCATACAACCTACCACAACGACAGCACGTGGCGAACTGACGGCTCCGCGAACTCATCTTTCTCCCACTACTCAAAACCCAACGTTGTTTCTCCTCCAACCAAACTATCCCCCTCTCACGGCCCTGACCTATCCCCACTCCGACAGGAGGGGCGCCGCACAATTTTCTCCCTTCTCTTCACTAAACCGTCAACGTCCCATTCCACCCACGCCCCCATTCTACCTCGACAGTTCCAACGACTCTTTCTTTCTCGTATTCTCTCTCCCTTCTCCATAGATTCTTTACTTATATATACATACATCGTCCTCTGTCTTATCTCACTGTCTTTCTATTCACCACTTGTCTTCTTTGTTCACTGTCCCTTGTCGCTCCTACTTTTAATTTATTTGTTTATTTATCTATATCATTATTAATATATACATATTTAATATAATTATTTTTCATTGATATACCGTAATTCATCTAAATTCATTTCGCAGTATAAATATCACAATTAATTTTTTGCAAGACATTTGTCCATCTTATATTCTCTCAATCTCTTTTTTGTTTATACGTGTTGTTATGGAATTGATAAAGAGTCGCGCGGCGGATTGTGTTTATCCACGGCGTTTTGCGAGACTTGTGTGAGTGAATAAATACACATGAGCTGAGTGTATATGTTTGATGACGATGTGCGTGGCGCGCACGCTCTTCACAATCGCGAGTTTTTTTCTCTCTCTTCCTCTTGTTTATACTGTAATGTTTGTGCGCCCTCGACGCAGGTGCAAACGTCCTTGTCACTGGTTGTTATGTTTACGTGCGGCGCACCAACAGAAATAAAGTGAGAGGGAGAAAAGAAATGAAAATAAAAGAATTAATTTACCTCGCGTAAATAAAATTCTTCTACACAGCTCTCTATTATTTATTTATTTTTTTTTTTTACTTTTATAACTCAACGATCATAAAATGTAATATATGCTTTTTTATCTTTCCCCACCAATTCTTCTTTCATTCATTGGCAATGTAACGTACTTCATTCATAATTTATTCATGTAATAATTTTTCTTTTTTTTTTTATTTTTTCGTTTTTTTTTTATTCTTTCTTCCGCATTTTCTGCCTACTTTTCTCTCGTCGACGCTGATTGCTCGTATTTCTACGATGAAATATTTATTATTATATACATATAGAAAGTTGGGTTCAGATTATTTGTTGAAGGGAAGAAGCAGTAGAGGAGTGAAAATAAAAAAAAAAAAAAACGAGAGAATACGCACATAACGAAGGGCTCAACGCAATGTTTCCGTCTTTTCGTTCCAAGTTGTATCGTCTATATACATGCGGAAAGCAAAAGAGAGGAGAGAGAGATCGTGATGTGAGGGGAAGTGAACGTGGCGAGCAACGACGATGGTTACGTTTCCACGGATCAGGGAGCTCGATAGCGTGCCGAAGTCGAGGCGGACGGCAATAAATCCATTTTTCGTGAAGGGTCGGGCGAGGGGTGAGAGCGAGAAGGGTCTGATTAGCAGCCTGACTCGGCCGTGCAGGATGACAGCCGGTGAGTTATAATATTGCCCATCCATCTATTTATCTACTCTCTATCGCGCGTTCTCTCTTCCACTGAACGAAGCAATTTTACCCCGCGCGCTTACATACATATATGTTTAGTGCGCCCTCATGACGCCCCGTGTGGGTATATATGTCGTTTGGTCGTTGAATGTCGTAAAGAAAAAAAAAAAAAAAAAAGAAATAATGGGGATAAATATAAATTAGCCCATATAAAAGCATTTGAAACGTGGGAAACAACGCGCATACAATCACACAATATTCAACATAAAATGCATCAAACGAGGGATGAAAAACAAGAGAATTATAGATACACACATATACATATATACTATGACAACTGCTAGATATATATATAACGAATGTATAGAAAATAAAAATGATAATAAATATACATATTGTATAGTCGGTTATATGCGTTATACATATAAATTTTTATATATATTGATATGTGGCGAGAGTGAAGAGAGGCGGACTGTAAAGGAGAAAAATAATCGTTGAAGGGGGCGTTACATATGAGAGAACCTCTAGGGCCATTATCGGGGGAGGAGAGAAAGAGAGAAATAAACGTGAGATTGAGAAAGAGAGAAATGAAATAAATGAAGCTCATTCGATATTACATTGAGGATGACCCCTCGCAAATCTTAAACTGAAAGCAAAGCGCCAGGACACCTCTCTATATATACATTACCAAGTGGAAAGATGCATCCCGAACTTTCGACGGGAACCAGTTCATATATCTCAAGTATGGTCGCCATAAATAAGCGAACCTGTCCGTTCGCTCTGTGTTTCGCCGTCGGGCGAAATTCTCCCTTCTCTCACTCTTTCTCTCCATCGCTGACTCCCCCTATGAATTTCCTGTAGCCGCATATAATATTCCAAGCAGTGGGCGAACATATATACACATATATACACATAGTAAATCCCATTGGAAATGAAAAATAATAAATAAATAAATAAAATAAAATGATAAAAGTAAAAAAAAAAAAAAACAATAAGTTTGGTGGAAAAAAAAAAATCACTGTCTTCATTGCATGTGTAACACGCCCAACAAACTTATTCACACTTTATTGCTGTGGGGTGTGTCACGGGATCAAGTGAAGAGAGGGAGTGATAATAAAAAAAATAGTATGTAATAAGCTCACTGTCGTCCCACGTAGATTTTCATGTATTTATATATACTTATATGTATGTATATGAAAGAAATATAGATATATATAGATGTGTGTACATATATATATTACAAGTTTCTATGTACATATATATAATATATACTGTTATACCAGACTTGGTGTGTAATCCGTTGCTAAGCCTTGAGACTATCGATGTGCCGATATGCAAAATTGAACAGAATATATATAAAATGTGTATGGATATACGCGAGAAAATTGTTGGCTTCCGGTGAAGAAGAACTTGTCTCGTTAATTTTAATCTGATATCACGAATATGTTTCACATATAGTCAATTTAATATACAGTCAGTAAGTATATGTCAATAGAAATATATAAATAATCAGGTTATTTTATTTTTAAATATCTCGCTTAACTTGTATATTTAATATATTCGAATTATATTCTCTTTTTGTTTCATTCTTATATATATAAATAGTTTATATATATATTACTACTGTCGTTTATTTCTCTATATTGTTATCATTTGAAAGAGAATAAAAAAAAAAATTTATTTTCCCTTTTTAAACAATGAAGAAAACAATGTTTATTGATGGAGCAATATAAAACACAAAGTATGATGATGTTAATACACGCGTTACTTTAAAGACAGCCACGTCACGCTAGTTCAATATATAATTTATCGATTTAAGATCCCATTGAACTTTATTTTATTGATCTGTATTATTATATAAAAAAAAATTTTTTTTTTTTAATTGCCTACGATGACTTTCTCGGACCTATTTTCTCACTTGACCGCACAAACACAAGAGAGAACACAGCAGAGATGAACAATATATATATGATCTATACCCCAATAACGAATTTTATTACTGAAAAAATATTTTAAATATCAGATTTAACCTTGGAACTTGAATTTCCAAATGAAGAAAATATATATAACCTAAATGAACAATATAATTATTATAGTAATACATAAATCTACAGTGATAATCATATATATATGCCTAATGTTTATAATAGATAGAGTTTGAATGGTTCCAATCGTTATTTATCACTCTTCATAACGAAATAATCGTAAATTCAAATGATAACAGTAGACGCAATCTTATCTCTCACCCTGCAGAGAAATTTTATGCGCGTCTACTTGTCATAACTCGAACTTTATATACATATATATATATATATATATATATATATATATATATGTGTATCCTTCCTTTTCTCCTCCCTCTCACTCGTGCTTCGCCCACGCGAGATGAGCTCTGGCACCCTTATCTTCCGTTAGTCACTGTAAATCGGCGCGAATTCCTTCCAATCTCCCGATTTTTTTTTATATTCCCACCTTTCTATTTTTTTTTTATTTTGCACTTGCTCAACTCTAAATATTTTTAAATGGAATGCAGTATCAGGTCTATATCTTTAATGTTGAAATGTTCGGTTGAATAAACGACAATTTGTATGACAATTGTCCTTAAAACTGCCGGTGGTGGTGGTGGTGTCATTGTTGTGCAGCGCATGGATAAATATATAATCATACATAATATATATTTTTATTTATTTTTTTTTCCGTCTGGCACAATATGATATAAAGTATACCAATGTACTTATACATATATATATATATATTATTATATATAAAGGTATATTAGTACATAAAGTATACATAGAAGGGATGAAAAGAAAGAGAGTACGACGGAGAGTTAACAAAGTTGAAGAAAGTATATACAAAAAAAGATCACGATCATCTTCCTTTCTCTTTCTCTATTTCACTCGTGTGTTCCAATTTATATAGGTACATGTATCTATATATATGTATATACAATATATATACTTATATACTTGGAGACTGGTGTGCAGTATACGTCTGTGGCAAAGGTCGAACCGTGCTGCGCGAGCACGACCGTGTTACGAGCCAAACGTTATTAAGAGTAGGAAGCGCCCTTGTGACAAATGGCATGGCTTCATTGTTGCACACGAAACCTCTCTTCTTCTCTATCTCACTTATTCTTCCTTAAATATATATATATATATACATATAAAATAGAGTCCCTCAATGTTCCTTCTGTCGTAAATCTGCGGACGGTGACCGACAGGAATCCGAGCGACTCCCCGGATGTGGGATCACCTACCAAAAAAAATTTTATCCTCGGATGAAAAAACAAAAAACATATATATATATACACATAAGATATATCTGTGCATATATATATATGTATATAAATGCGCGAGAATTGAAAAGGGAAAAAAAAAAGAAATGATTATGTGACACCTTAAAAAAGAATTATTTTTTTTTTTATAGATAAAAAAGCGTCTGCATAAATATAATTCACTTGTGTTTATAATAATGAAATGGTTGCAGTGTTAAAGGTGGTGGTGGTGGTAGTGGGAATATGTTATTAAGAAGGGAGGATATATAGAATCGCATGGCGATCAAACGACGGTATATACGTCAATCTGATCTGGAAGAGAGCTGGTACGCGCGAGCGCGAGAATCGAGGGGGGCCCCAAGATGGCCGCTTAAGAGTGTGTATAATCTATATATGTATATATAAATACATATACATATACATGTTGTATAGTGATATGTGTGTACGGGCCCCCAGTTTGCCGGCATCACCGACATTTAGCATAAATCACTCCCGCTCCGCTACACTCGTTCACTGTACGGTTGGAGAATACAACAGCGCCACAAATACAGCTCTCACTTTTTTCTCATTTATATACATCTATGTATATTGTATATATATATTTGTGTGTAGTATATGCACTCAGTTAATGCCGAGTTTACTGTACTGACATAACTAAATACTTGTCGGATTCACCATAAATAGAATGTGATTATGATGAAAAATTGTCAACCAAATAATATTAAATAAATTCTCCTGGCACAATTTACAATTATAAATATTTTCAAAATGGAATAAAAAATTATATATATATATACATAATATTTAATATAATTAAAAGGGGATGTATGTCGATATCTTATTGAGTGTATGAGGTTTTATTTTATAATTAAGCGAATCGCGAGGGAGCAAATAAGAATATAATATGTATAATAATATGAAGAGCCCAACGGCTTCGTGTCTGGTAGTCGTTGCCTGAAGGCTTCAAATCATAAGATGGTTTAGTAGGGAGAATGAAAGAGAGAGAAAACGAGAGATGTGTTCGTCTATGGGTTTCAAGCTCGCTCTTTTAGTTCGTTTTTTTTTTTATTTTATTCTTTCTCTCCCCCAAAACGTCACCGTCGATATTTATGGCGAGTCTGAGAAGCCGAGGGCGCTTCAATGTGGAGTCTGCCCCATAGCACCATCGCAGTAGAGTAGTGCACACACACACACATCAATGAGTACGTATCTGCATACATATATACATGTATGTATAAAGACTTGCGGGCGTAATTCTGTCAGCATTCACTGTAGAAGAGAAACAGTCTCATGGAAATGAAATTAAAGGAAGGAAAAGAAACGACATTATTATAATAATGTATAGGTTAACAAAAGAGCTTTGAAGTATTTGTGACATAAATGCGTGGATGAATACATATATGCATATATGTATATGTATAAGACATAAAGTGAGAGAAGACTTTACGTTTGAGCCGAGGGCGCCACTGACATAACTAACACCCAGTAGCAAATTCATACAGTGTGCAGTATATGACTGACTTGATAGTTGAAGTGTGACGAAAAAAGAAAAAAAATATATATAACATTTTTTTTTCTCCTGAGTAAATCGTCCAGAATAAGATGGAGAAGAGAAGAGAATATTGTCGTCACTCCGGATCACCCACGCAAATTTATATGCATATAGATATATAATATAAAGAAGAGGAAGAAAACAGTGCGCAAATAAGAGTTCACTACCGACACTAAATACCGGTTTTGCAGCTGCGTTCACACGTACACTGAATGAGTATATGTATATATATATATATATATATGTATGTATGTATACATTTTATAAACAAATTATATATTTAAAATACTCCCTGTAGAATAATTATTCTGTTCAATCGTTTCGTCAATTCTTAATTGTGAATACAAAATTAATTATGCCAGTAGAAAGTTTTGTAGATTGATCGGGGATAATAATAGATTTGCCAATGAGAATTCAACAAGAGGGCGAATGAAAAATAAATAACACAGAAGTGCGAGAATGAAATAAAAAGGGGCAGATTCTACAGAAAAAAAAAAAAAGAAAAAAAGTAAGTGTATCGTTGCTTAAAGGGGTGTAATGACGCAATAAAGACGGAAATAGAGGAGTATAGACACTGCCAATGAGGGTGAAACGTATAATATATTATCACAAAATGTCGTAAAGTGTTTTAGAATGAGTGTATATAAATGACATTGAAAGTGAAATTGTTATGTGTGCGTGAGATTATAATATATAAATACAAAATAATTCACTTGAGGGAATTTTATTCTTTTATATATAAATATGTATCAACCATCCAATGACAGCAAGCACTTTAATTAATTATTACGATAATAATTTTTCTATATTACACTCGTAATGAATAAATATAATACAATAATTATACAAACGGACATAAATTAACCATTTTATTGCATTTAATTTTTTGAATTATTAGTGACGTCTGATTGTATACATCGTTATATTAATTATGCATGCAAAATTCGCGCGCATTTTGGACGTCTAGCTCATATATATACATACACGTTTGCGTGTGTATTTTAAGTGTGTGTTAAATAAAAATTTGCCGATGGCAATAAAATACGTGATGAACGAAAAAGACTTTTACTTGCTCTCATTCTCTCTTTTACCTCTTCTCACTTTTATTTTATTTTTCACTGTTGATTTTTAGTTGGCTGATGGTTATACGATATCATAAAAGAAATCACATGAACGAACGAGAGAATTGCTAAGCAAAAGTGAGGAAGGAGTAGAATGCGACGCTAAAGAAATGGAACGTACGATCAGGTTTTTGGGCAGCTGTCTACAACTATACGTCACTCAGAGCTTCACTGTCGGGCTTATATGGCCAAAATATATATTATACCGATGAATGCTTTTCATTATATGACCACTATCTAGTATAGCCGATCTTTCACGCAACCCTTTTACTCTCTCTCCCTCCTCTTTACCCCCTTCACTCATCCAATATAAACTCCCTTCGCTCGATTCACCTCATTCGCTTCATGTATACATAAATACCCTTCAGGTCATATTTGTTAGAGAAAAATAAAAAAATAAATAAAAATTATACAGATACATATACCAAAAATATGTATTAAAAAATGAAAATATTTATATAATCACGAGAAGAATTTTTTTTCTTTTTTATTTGAATCTTGTACGCAAAAATATGCCATGTAAATTGGACAATTATAATTCTCATCTTCTACATCACGCGAACTATTATGTTTATACACATATACATATATGTGTTTATGTGAGCAGAGAGTATATAGTACGATGTTCGCGTGCCACCACTATCGCGACTATATATGTATATAAGTATACAGTGACATCACCAAGCGTATCGGCGTCCGTGTGTTTTGTTCACGTATTGTGCGGCGCGCGCCGAGCCCAAAATTGATAGCTCACCCCCCCCGACGAAAGGGTAATTCGCGGTCTACCCTGTGTATCAACGCGTCGTGATGCAATGTAGTTGGAGTGCATATACACAACGGGACTCGTATACTCATCTCTCTATCTCTGTGCCACGAGCTTTCGTCGAGGGAGAATGTTAATCGCGCTTAGCTTCCCACATTTAAATATACATCTATACATTTATATCAATGTATATATTCAATGTGAAACCACGATGAGTATGTTAATTTATTCGACAATTTGACGCGCTGTGTCAACTCGCGATCTACCTCCTTTAACTCATCATCCCACGACCTCATAATGAATTTATCTATTGCAAATAAATTGCATTCATTCAATATTACATTTATTATATATTAATGAATTTTTTTCTTTTTTTTTTTTTTCGTACTTTGATAATGTAATTATGCCAGTTGTTGGTTTTATAAAAAATCGAAGAATTGCGTACGTATTATTGATCAATGTAAGATGAAATATTAGAAGAAAAAAAAAAATGAAAAGAAATAAATCGGAAACGATTGAAGATATCGTTGTTACTTCATGTTACCGTCATGTTTTTTACTCTCGTTGGGATTTTTTTATTTCGATTTTTTCATTTGGATTGCCACAACGGGCAATTGACACTGATCCATCCGTCACCCGCAACATTGAACGGAATTACAGTCAATGCGATGTTGCATTGGGCTCTCGAATTGTGGAATCGTTGTTGAACGAGAGAGTGAAATAGAATGAGAGAAGGTGGAAAGTAGGAGAGATTGAGGGTAGTCAATGTATGGATATATATCTGTATAGATGGGTGGACACACGCCACACAGAGACTATTGATTGGAGGTCGTTTAAACGTATATACAGACTCATCTATCTCAAATAAATTGACGGTCCAATGCACGATGCGAATGTGCAATTTTTATGGACGAATAGCTCCAAAACTATTTTATGGTGATTTAGTGATGTGGATTATACAATTGAGTCAAGTGATCTCAATTCAAATAATTATAACTATTTAATAAAACACACGTGATGATAAATAATATATTAAACAATAGTAATTTTTATCTATTTAATTCGTATATTTTTTCTTTTTCTTCCTCTTTGAATTGATTAAAAATATGATTCGCGGATATTTCATGTCCAGTGTATATTAAAGTCGACGAATTCAAGTGGACGTGACTCTTCGTATAATATTACAAGCTATTAGAAGTGAAATAACTGCCGGATGAAACGCGACAGGCAGCAAACGATACATGTATATAGATATATATGAATGAACAAATGTGTGCTATAACACGAGGCCTTCAGTACACGTTTCTTCACTGTACGTATATACCTAAATGTAAGATGCGTGCCACCCGGTCATCACTGGCTTCTATATATCCACGGTACGAATAATAAAGACGCCAATCGAGCCATATGCAACAAGCATATAATATAAACACGTATATACACTATATACATTTACTGTATATACAAAAAAAAAAAAAAAAAAAAATAAAAGACACTAAAAATAAACTGAATAAAATAAAATATATTATCAGAAGAATTTTATTCATACCCAATCGAATTATATACGTATATATGTGTATATTTATATGGTTATGTGTATGTATAAATTTATATTTGAATGATGTCAATTTGCTGTTGCAAACAGCCTCAAAAAATTATATCACATATATTTATATATTTCAGAGATTATATGTGTCTCGTTTTTTTTTTCTCTCGTGTTTGAAGAGTACAAAAAACTTGGGCAATGTATGTATATACATATGTGTGTGTGTGTGAATGGTATCGGGGTAGAAAGTAAAAGAGGGGGATGAATGGCTCACGCGCGCGTTTTCCCGCGCTCTACTGGCGTGAGTAGATCGTTTCGAAGGAAAATTTCGACTATAAATAGCAGTGTATTTCTAAACGAGGTACAGAGAGAGCGCATTGGATCTAAATTATGAATTTCATCAGCGGCAGTCTGCCGTTTCATTTCACATTTAGTTCCACTGCCTTCTCTTACCCTCATTCACTATCTTGCTCTCTTACACACTTTTACTTCCTCCATTCTATATATACGCCACTATACATACTCTGTGTACACTATTCTACTTTATTCCTACTTTTATTATTCTTTTTCTTTCACTTTTTCTTCTTCTTCTTTTCTTTATCCTATATACTGGATAAAATAGTTTCTCTTTCTCGCATATTTTTTTACCTCTTAGTTTTCACGGGGCGCGAACAACTACGTCTCGCCCCTCTTTATTATACGCGTGGCCCCGCGCGCGCACGCGAGAGATGAAAAGTTCTAGCGAAGACATAAAAATGCGGCGCGCTGCATTTCCCTTTTAAAATAACGCCCATTTTTGTTCTTTTTTCAGTTTATTATTATCAAGTTGTGCGCACCAACGCCACCCCCGCTTCACCCTCTCCCATCGCCAACCATCCCAAGAAATATATGAATGTGTAAACATGTATATGTATATTTATATATAATATACACCCTAAACTCGTTTCTTCTTCTAGCAATGGGTCGTCGTTGTCGTCGACGTCCACTTTTCATCTCCCTTTTTCCACCCTTTGGCTTATTCCCCATCTTCCATGAGCGCTTCTATCTACTCATACATATATATATATATATATGTATATATAATATATGTATACACCGCAACTCTTTCAGCTCATCCCTTTTATTCTCCACAACGTATACATACAGTTGTCTCATCTGCGAAACGCCTGCAACACCGCACAAGCTAACAGTATAACTGCATTTGTATATAACTTTATGTTTAGTTTACTTTTTATGAGAATTAACTGCCGGTTGGAGGACAACATTGTCTATCAGCGTTGAATAAAAATGTACATTAGTATACGTTGAATAAAAATAAAATTTAAAAAGGAAAAAAAAATTATATAAACACACTAAAAAATATTATTAATTGTCATTTCATTTACATGCGTAAATTTCGCATTTTGTCTGTAAATTCGATGTAAATAAAGAGTAATGTATGTATATATGTATGATACATGAGAGTATACATATATATACATATATGTATCTATAGGGTTGTCCATTTATTTATTTATTTTTTTTTTTTCGACTGTCTTTCTTATTTTTTTCAAGGGACTTGGGAGACACAGAGTGTATTGGACTTTCCAATAAATAACGAGATAATCTCGAGAGAAATCAAGCGAGTTATACTCGCCATAAAGGAGTTGACCCGCGCGTTTCTTTCTCTTTTCACCTCGCGAGCACAGGTACCTGAAGAATAAAATAATAAATATATATATATATATATGTATATATACGTATATATTGCTAGAGCACAGGTGAAGAGAGAAACGAAGACGAAAGGTGGCTTTGGCCTCGCGATGCTATATGCCAAAGTCTTCTGCACCACGATCGGCGCGCCCGATTGAACACATACGGCATCAGCATCATCGCAACAGCAGCGCCAGAATCAAATGGAGAAGGGATCGGGGAAATGATTTACCGATGATTATCGAGCATTCCTGATTTCCGTTGAGAGCCAACAAACTTATATTTTATATATATGTATAATATATATAAGATGAAGCGAGTGCGCGACGAGATGGATTTCGATGGATCGCGCATCTTTCCACCTTCACAATATATATTTTTTTTTTTTTTTCTTATTTCTCTTTTATTTCTTCACTATTCATTCTTTCTTTATTCTTCGAACTTTCAATACTTTGTCCATTCTCCGCGCGCGCGTATATATATAAACATGTACGAGTCTCAAACTCGTGATCTATAGCTCGTAAATACTCCAAGAGTCAAGGTTATTTATACATATTCAAAATATCTATATAAATATGTCGTCGTGGACACGACGAAATTCACGAAACAATTTTTTTTTTTTTTTATTTTATTTAAGAAGAATAAATAAATAAGATTGATTTATAAGATGGTTGTTGATGGTTACAATATCGAAAGCATATCGAATTATTCATCTGACATATTTTTCATCTATTCATTGTGTTTTTTATACTTGATAAATCTAAGAAAAAAAAAAAAATCAATGATATATAAGAATATTAAAAATATTGTGAATAATTGAAAAATAGATAAGCAATTATTTTTTATCTTGGTAATTAATTATGTAAAATTAATAAATATATTTTGCTATTTATTATTCATTGATGTGTTGTCATGCAGAGACGGTAATTTAATCTGAAACGATTACGCACGAGTGCGTTATAATGTAGGTATATATAATATATATAAAGTTATATTTTATACCTAAATAGAAAAAATAGAGCTTCATAAAATTGTATCATG